>CM052539.1:117235330-117256622 GCA_028533065.1 Trachops cirrhosus | reverse complement strand
GGAAGGGGAAAAATGGTACCCACCAGCACCCGTGGCATGAACAAGTTCCAGCAGACCCCTGTACCCCCAGCACACACCCTAAAATTAGTCAATGAATCACCTTCATATATGACCTAGCTGCTTTTTAAACTGCTCCCTCTGTGCCAGAACTTGGAAGGAGCACAACCTGGGTTTCCTACAGCCCTTGGGCTCTCCCAGATGTAAGCCTTGCTGGTTTTCAAAGACAGATGTTATGAGGGCTCCATTTCCTGGTTCAGTCAACCAGTTAGGGTTCAGACCCTTTGCTCTCTAGGGATGACTGCCGAGGTTGTGATAACCCTCCCACTTGTGAGTCACTGCATGAAGAGTAGGGAGTAGGTTAGGGGCTGACTAGGCTGAGTCTCTACCCCTCCTACCCTTTTCAATGTGGCTTTTACTTTGCCTGTAGTTGTAGAATATCTTTCTGTGAGTCTTCAGGTGGTCTCAGAGATAGTCATTCCATATGTAGTTGCAGTTTTGGTGTCAATGAAAGGAGGTGAGCTCAGGATCTTCCTACTCTGCCATCTTGAACTTGAAGCCAGGGGTCTTGCTCTTGAATGTCAATTTAGCTTGTCCGTGAAAACCCACTCCCTGCGCTTGGTCACTGCCCCTGCAGAAAACGTGCCTCCGCAGCGCACCACCTGAGTCACTCAGCTTCTTGGATTTTAAATGGTACCTTGTCAATAACTATGGATAGTTATTTGTCATCTTTTGAAGCAGACTGAGATTTTGAATAACTTATGTTGCCATCTTGATGACATTACCCTACAATTCATTTATCCATTGATCTGTTGTTGGGTATTTGTGTTGTTTCCAGTTATTGCCTATTAGAAATTAACTGCTATGAACATTTTGTGTATAGGTCTTTGTATAGACATATACTCAATTTCTCTTGGGTGAATACCCAGCAGAAAGGCTGGGTCATAGAGTAGGTGTATGTCTAACTTTTTAAGAATCTGCCAAACCAATTTTATTTTCCAAATTGATCATTACATTTTATATTCCCATCAGAAGTGTAGGATGGTTCCATTTTTTAGACATCCTCACCAAATATTTGGTATGGTCAGTCTTTTTTAATTTTAGCCATTCAAATGTGTGTATAGTAGTATCTCCGTGTGGTTTTTAATCTACATTATCCTAATGACTAATGATGTTGAATGTTTGAAAATTTATTTGTCATCTGTGTGTTTTCTTTGGATGTGTCACAAAGTTTGGTGAAGTTTTAATGGGCAAAAACTTGCCCATTAAAAAAGATTTTTTTTACTATTAATTTTAAGGGTGTGTGAGTGTGTGTGAGAGAGAGAGAGACAGAGAGACAGAGAGATCTGTAGTTCTACCCATCCATGCATTCATTTGTTGATTCCTGTAGGTATCCTGACTGGAGATTGAACCTACAACCTTGTCATTTCAGGACAACATTCCAACCAACTGAGCTACCCAGCCAGGGCAAAACTTGCCCATTTTTAAAATGGAGCTGTTTGTCTCATCTTGAGTTATAAGAGTTCTTTATATTATCTAGATAAAAATCCTTCAACAAATATCAAATATTTTTCCTGTCTGTGGGTTGTCTTTTCATGTTCATAATTTTATTGTTTGAAAGGGATCTATTTTAGATTTTGAGGAAGCCCAATGTATTGATATTTTTAATAGTTTATGCCTTTGTTTGTGCTGTATTTAAGAAATCTTTGTAATACCTGAAGCCGCTAGGATTTTCTCCTGTCTTTTCTTCTAGAAGTTTTATAGTTTTAGCTTTTACATTGAAGGCTATGATCCACGTTGAGTTATTTTTTATATGGTTTGAGGTTTATTTTTGCATGTGATTATCCAGTTGTGTAGCACCAGCTGTTGAAAAGATTCACCTTCTCCCTTTTAACTACCTTGGTAATTAGTTGACCAAATATGCATGTGTCTGTTTCTGGATTCTATTCTGTTCCATTAATTTGTTTACATCTCAGTACTATACTGTTTCAATGACTGTAGCTTTCCACTCAGTCTTGAAACTAAGTAATGTAAGTCTTTGAACTATGTTGTTTTTTCAATGCTGTTTTCTTTGAGTATTGATGCTCTGAGTTCTGTGACTTTTGTAAATTCTACCTACCATGCACCATTTCAAATTTTATTTCCTTAAAGGAGTGAGAACTTAAACACACTCATAAACCCATCTGAATACAGAATACATCTAGATTTTTATAATTTCTCCCCGATCTTTGGTAATTTCCTTGTGCATACTTAACTCAGTAGCAGATTTTTGTTTTACTATTTTGAGCAATTCACTTTTGAGTCTTTCCAAAGCACTCAACATTGTTTTCCAAGAATATTCTCTCTTTTTTACATTTGATTTCAAAGGTTCATATAATAGATTATGTAATTACATGATAACATAACTAACATAAACTGGTTTTGAAACAAACAGAACTCAACTTGGTAGAAATGGGAGTACTCTGGAAAGGGAATAAAAGTCATCAGAATAACAACGTTTTTCTTGTTATGTTTCATTTGTGTTTAAAGTGAAGAAATGTTTTTGCACCTTAAACAAGATTCTTTCAAATTTAGATAATCTAACATATAGAACTGAGAGGATACGACCTTTTAAAACAGATTAGTAGTTGCCAGGAATTAAGAAAGTGGCTGCACATTGGAATTTTTGGGTGATGAAACCACTGTATATAGTACTATGGTTGTGGACACATGATCTTATGTATTTGTCAAAACCCATGGGACAGTAAACAAAGACCAAAGTTTTACTCGATGCACATTTAATCCCCCCAAATCTCAAGTAAGATGCCAGGGGATCTGAAGATGGAATGTGGACTATGATGAATTTAACTGTATTATAAATGTATGGCATGAACATACTGAAGAGGGGAGGAAAAAGGGAGATGACCTAAGTAACTTCTGCACACTGTTTATGACTGGATAGTGTAAGTGCCATGGTCCATTTGAGCTGCTGTAACAGAATGCCATAGACTCGGTGGCTTATAAACAACAGAAATTTATTTCTCATAGTTCTGGATGTTGGGAAATCCAAGCTCAAGACACCAGCAGATTCAGTGTCTTGTGAGGGCTGTCTTCCTGACTCACAACCATCTTCTGACTAGGTCCTTACATGGTAGAAGGGCTGAGGGAGTTCTCTGGGGTCCCCTAAGCAGAACAAACAATAAGCATTAACTCTGAAAGATGTTTTCTTTCCACAGGGAAAGATATTCCCACACAAGGAAACAAGACCAGCACAAGCTGTGAGGACTCTTACCTCTTGGTAAGGAAATGCTTCTGGCCAAGGCTGAGTGCATGGAAGACTGTATGCAAGAGACTGCCTTTCCCCACAAGAGGCAATTAAAGTTAAATGAGGTCGTCATAAGGGTAGATCCCTAATCTGATGAGATTGATGTCCTTTTAAGAGGACAGACACCCAAGAGTTCTCATTCTACCCTTGCCATGTAAGGACACAGCGAGGTGTTTACAAGCCAGGAAGAGAGCTCTCACCAGGACCTGAATTAGCTGGCATCTTGATCAGTGACTTTTAGTGCCAGAATTATGAAAATAAAGTTCTGTTGTTGAAGCCACCCAGTGTGCAATACTTTATTATGGCAGCCTGAGCAGACCAATAGAGGCACCAAACACTTCTTCCTTCTAGTCTCCTACTCTAGGTTGGTTCATGGTGTTTTTGGATAGGGGTGGTTGGTACCTAATGTGACAGCAGTCACTTATTTTGAACAATGGGACACTGTGCTAGGCACTTTTCATTTGTCATCTCATTTATTCCTAAGTGCCGATAGTGTTACCCCTAATTTACAGTTGAGGAAAGGAGCTCAGGGAAGTATTTTGCCTAAGATAGTACTGCTAGGAAGAGGCTAAGCTGTGGATCAGACCCAGGCAGCCTAGGATCCCAAAGTGCGTATCTTTGTATGGTAGCATTCTGCAATAGGGATGTGGTGGCTTGCTAGTCAGGGATCTTTGAAGAATCTAGCAGTGATGGACAGGCCTCTCTGGTCCAGCCACTCTTGTTTGTGGCTATAGTGACTGTAAAATGTACGTAAGGGCACTCAAATTCCTCAGCGTGATGACTGTCTATGTAAATGGAGTTAATAAGTATCACTAATGCAGTCCAAAACCATGATTTAGAAGTCAGCATCTCCCGTTTAGTATTTTCCACTTGTTCGACAGCCAAACTGTGAAAGACAGGTGGCTGGGAGTCCACCTACAGGGAGACATGACTTGATAGAACAAAAGTCTATCATATAGGGCTCTTCATCATTAGACACAGAGGCAGTGGAACATTTTTTATGATTACAAAAGGCCTTTGAAGGCTGGATTTCCTTGAGGAATGAGGAGAATGAAATGTTTATGCCAGAAGAGACTGCCCAATACAGAACCTCCTTTTACTCCATTCATTAGTCTGGTCACTCATTCATGCATGTAGTACTTCCATGAAAACATCGAAAAAGGCAAGTTGAGTCCACTGTGGTCAATACATGTAAGAATGATTAATGTTAGTGGTAATTTATGTGAATTCTTCTTCTTCAACCTTGAGGTAATAGGGGCAGGTCTACTTCTAGAGCCTGCGCTTTGCTTGGATAAATTTGGCTTAAATCCACTATGCTCCCAGCACTGTGATCCCTTCCTGCTTCCTGAGCAAGGGCTTGTCTGTCTTCTAAAGACTCCTATGAGCTCCTGAATTTCACAAGGCTGCTACGGACGTTTTACCTGTTAGAAGACTGTCCAAAATAGGATAGCTCAGAATTTGGGGGGTGATGGGGGACGTTCAGGCGTTTTGCCAGAAGACCCACATCTTGTATACGGCTAGTAAAAGAAACAGGGCTGTTTCAACGTAACGAGAATAGTCGACTATTAACAAGCAGGTAAAGATTCAAGGACCAGTCGTCAAAGTGCTGGTGCTTGGCAAATTATGTTTCTTTGATACACGGAACAATACATTCTGCCATTCAGATGAAAGACGGCCCAAGTAGGGGCATCTCCGGTTTGGTCACTTCGCTGACAAGAAAAGACTTGAAAGGGATGCTCCCTGGTGTCCGAAGACGACGAGCAGCTAGGTCCCGAGAGGGCCCCGAGTCAGGCCACAGGACGACAGCTGCAGGACGCCCTTGCGCGAGGGAGCCCGGATAGGAGAGGTGGCTGAAAGCGCTGGAGGCCCCAAGTCCGCGGCTGGGACTCGGGCTCAGCTCCTGCGGGTCCGCGCCGGCGACTGTCCTTCGGCATCTTCAGCCCGCCCCTCCCGGAGCTCAACCAATCGTAGCCCGGGGTCAGGGGTGAGACGACGTAGTGGGGTCCGGAAGCAGGGGCCAGGCAGCTTGGCTCAGCCTTGAGGGATCTGGGCATCCGTGCGCCCAGCCGCAGGAGAACGCACGGCTGGAGGCGGGACCTAGAGGTGAGTGCGGTCCTGCGGGGTGTGTGCTGGTCCCGGCCAAGGCCTCTGCTGCCCGAACGAGCCTTTGCTTTGCTCCGTCGCGCGCCTCTCGGCTTCCAAGCTCCTTCTTCTTCGCGCTCCGGCTCCCGAGTCCCTGTCCCGGTGTAGCCTGGTGCTGACGAAGTTCAGCACGGCCGGGGCATTTGAACCTGGAAGGAGAGGCTCCATTCCAAGTCGGGAGCAGAATTGGAGTCCCAGGCTGCTGCAGCCTTGGACCCTGTTGTCCAAGCAGCTGCGAGTCCCGGCAGGGAGGGGGCGGGGCTGGGCGTGTGCATTTCCACCCGCAATGTTTTCAACTTGCTGCAACGCGGGCAGGTGCAGCCGAAGGCGCAGCGCTGCGGAGCCAGACCTCGAGACAGCGGGTCAGCAGCTAAGACACCTTCCGTCCCTTCAGCCCCATTTCGCGTCTCATCGCTACTCTGGGCACCTACGTGTTGGTCTGTTCTGGCCTCACTGCTATCACATTCAGGTTGTATGGGGCGGAAAGAGTGTGACTTTACAAGGTGTGACGTGAGACCCTGGCCTGTTGCCCATCTCCGTTTGATCAGAGGCTGCTAGGGTGATAAGAGGGATTCTCAGCCAGGGTTTATTTTATTTAATTTATTTTTAGAGAGAGGGGAAGGGAGGGAGAAAGAGCGAGAGAAGACATCGATTGACTGCCTCTCACACGTCCCAATGGGGGGCCTGGCCCACAACCCAGGCTCTTGCCCTGGCTGAATTCTAACTGGTGGGAAGATACTGAGCCTACTGAGCCAACCAGTCAGGGCAGCAGGGTTTAGGTTTTTAAAGATTGTGTGTAATTGCCTGTTTGTAAACTTTTTCTTATTTTTCACTATTTACTCTAAAGGAGAATTGTAGTCACATTTCCGGAAGGCAAAGAGTCTCACTGCTCTGATAGGCCTCCCCTCCTCCTTGCAGTAGTTAATTATCATTTGGAACATCAGGGTGTGTGTGCTTGAAGCTGGCGGGACTCCCTTGTCTCATTCAACCCCGGAGGCTCTAGTACAGTATTCTTCCACAGTGCTTGGTTCTGCTTTCCTTTGACTGTTGAGTAATTTCCTCTCCATATCTATTGTCCTCATAATCTGTCTGGGCCTGGTAAAGTGCTGTTGATTTTTTTCTGAGAAAGGAAACAAAGGGATAGATCGTTCAAGTGCTGTTGGCTGTCGCCTTTGATCGCAATTGGAGTGTTCTGAGGGTGTAATGTAAGTTACAATTTAAACATTTGTAAAAGGCCATTCTTGAAGTAACACTTCCTGACTACCTTGTAGTAGTGGTTCTGCTACCTGGCTCTCCATTAAAATCATCTGGAGAACTTTTAAAAAAGCTGTTTCTTGCACCCTACCCCACAGATTCTGTCTGATTCATTTGGTGGGGTGTCCTTCAGGCACTGGTATTTTTAAAGGTTCTAAGATGATGTTAATGTGCATGTAAGATTGAAGGCCATCGTCTTATCAATGTGCCCTGTTTTTTCTTATAACGTTACTACTCTGACTTATTTAACTGATTTGTTTCCTTCTCTACCTCCCTCCTCCACCATCAGTGAAAGCATAGGCAGGCACCCGGTCCTGTGAGGTGGGGGTGTGTGAAGGAGAAATGGGATCTGGGAAAACAAGTCCTATAGACCTGTCTGTCACCCTGCGTCATCTTTGCCTAAGCATTGACCTTATTTGGTTGACCCATCATTGTCATTGTCTTAGATGAGTCTCTTTCTCTCTCCTTAGACCCTACCCTATTAATAAGTTTGAGGTCTTACTCAGAACCCTATGAAAAACATAGCCGCTCTTTAAAAAGTTTAGATATAAACATTTAAGTTTGGATTTATTCCATGTAAATCTGTGCTTTGGACTTTTATGGGGCACAGTTCATGTATCTGAATTAAAATTGCAGACACTTGCTCTGACAAGTACAATTACAGGTCATAGTATGTAGGATGGGGACCACCTCCCCAAAACTGGGTATATGATTGGCCTCTAAAGTATTTGTGGAATGTTCGTTTAAGAACATTAGCTCCCCAGATGATGGGGTTGCTGCCTAATTTTCTGGTTAGTACTGAACTCAAGTATTTCATTTGCGTTATGGACAATTGTAATTCCAAGTGATGTAAGCGATCACTTTGTAATTCTCTTGTGAGATAATGGATAGGAAGACAGTTGCCTAATGGCAGTCTAGGGTTGTTGCCATAGGCCATAAAAAAATTAGATTGGCTGGTAGGTAGTCTTAATAAAAATTTGGCAAAACAGACCATGCATTTTACTTTATGCTTGTCTCTTAAATATAAATATGAAGCATGAATAAGTGGTGGACTGACCCTTCAGAAAGATTTGAAAACAGGACTGGTCAAGTTTTGATTCCCCGTGGAGCAGTTATAACTTTTAGATCTGTCTGGATACCTCTTGTTTTCTGTAGGGGTAGAATGAATTTTTTGAACCACATGATTATTCTAGTCTTTAAGAAAAGTAACACAGGGAGCTTTTTAGTTTTGATTTATATTTTTTCAGCTATATTGCTGTTTATAAAGTTTTGACACTCAGCTCAGATCTGAGAGTGGTTTGCCATATTTATGCATAGATAGCCAGTTACTGTTTTTTATTGGTAGGAAAGGAAATGTTCCTATCTCTACCCCTCCCACTATTTTGTACTGAAGTCTGTGTACACCTTTGCTGTAAAATTGTACTCTTCATTTCAGGTATTTTTTTTCTTTACTTAATTTTCAGTATCTTTAACTTGTACATGTGCTTACCTTTGTTGCAGCAAGAGTAATGGTATAAAAATGAAAAAACTCAACATGTGCGTTGAATGTGGCAAGGAAAGAATAAGGGCTGCTCTCAGGATTGCTTGAGGTCAGGACTTTACACTGGAAGAAAGTTAGATGTAATCTTAAATTTCTTAGTTCTAATAAGCTTCTCTTCTTGGGAACTGGAAATTTCCCAGAAAAAAAGGTAAATTACATTTATTCTTTTACTTTTTTGGTTGATCTAGGAAACTCTTTTCCAGAGTCATTTCCATCTAGCACTTTTATTACTTAACTCTAAGTACAGTCTGAGATATTAAAGGATATTTTCCTGCTCTCTTTGTAAATGGTTTTTTGTTGTAATCCCTTTGTTTAAATTTTGTAGGAGAATCACAGAAACCTATTACATATTTCTTCTTTCACTTCGAAACCTTTTGTTTTATTTATTAACTTAAATTTCATTTTTCTGTTCAGTTTACGTTCAGTATTATTTTATACTAGTTTCAGGTGTGCAGCATAGTGGTTGAACAACCATGTACTTTACAAGGTGTTTCCTTGGTATTTCTAGTACCCATTTGTCCATAATGGGTATTTACACCCATTGTAATACCCATCCTGTCATGATTTCCCCCTCATAAAGGCAAAATAAAAAATCATCAACACAAGATTGTCTTTCAGCCGTACTTTCACAGAAGGAAGCACTGTAATTGCAACCTGCTGTGCCATTGCAGTGTTATTGGCTATATTTCCTACTCTATACTCTACATTCCCACGACTCTTTTGTAACTACAAATTTGTACTTCTTAATCTCTTCACCTTTTTCACTGAGTCCCTTTGGCAGTCATCAGTCTGTTCTCTGCATCTATTTGTCCATTTCTATTTTGTTTGTTAATTTTGTTCTTTAAATTCCACATATAAGTGAAATCATATGATATTTGTCTTTCTCTGACTGACTTATTTCACTAAACCTAACACCCTCTAGGTCTGCCCATGCTATTTCAAATGGTAAGATTTCATTTTTTATGGCTGAGTAATATTCCATTTCATGTGTACTGCAGCATTTTTATTCACTTGATTGTGGTATATGATCTTTTTATTGTATAGTTGAACTTGGTTTGCTAATATTTTGTTGAGGGTTGTTGCATCTGTGTCCATCAGGGGTATTGGCCTGTGATTTTCTTTCTTTGTAGTGTCTTTATTTGCTTTTGGAATCAGATAATGCTGGTCTTATAAAATGAGCTTTGGAATCTTACCTCCTCTTGAACTTTTTGAAGTAGTTTGAGGAGACTAGGTATTTTTTTCTTTGAATGTTTGGTAGAATTCACCTGTGCTAGTTGGGAGTTTTTTTTTTAATTTATTTTTCAATTGTAGTTACTTTCAGTATTATTTGTATTGGTTTCAGGTGTACAGCATAGTGACTAGACAATCATATACAAAGTGTCCTGCTATTTGCAGTATCCACCTGGCACCATACATGGTTATCATCATCTTATTGACTATATTTTTATGATGTACTTTACATCCCTGTGACTGCTCTGAAACTACTAATTTGAACTTCTTAATCTCTTCAACTCTCTTACCCAGTCCCCCAATCAGCCTTCCCTCTGGTAATCACCAGTCTGGTCTCTATGTCTATGAGTCTGTTTTAATTTTGTTTATTCATTTACCTTGTTCTTTAGATTCCACCTGAGTGAAATCACATGGTATTTGTCCATCTCTGACTGGTTTATTTCACTGAGCATAATATCCTCTAGGTTCATCCATGCTGTTGTAAATGATGAGATTTTATTTTTTATGATCGAGTAATATTCCATTGTGTAATTATGCCACAGCTATTTTATCCTCTCATTTGGTGTTGGGCACTTGGGCCGCTTCCATGTCTTGGTCATTGTAAATAATGCTGCAGTGCGCATTAGGCGTGCATATATATTTTTTGCCTTAGTGTTTTGGGATTCTTTGGATAAATATGTTGGGAGCTTTATGATTACTGCTTCAGTTTTGTTGATTGTAATCCTTCTGTTCAGCTTTTCTGTTTTCTGGTTTCAGTCTTTGAAGATTGTATGTTTCTAGGAATGTATGCATTTTTTCCAGATTGTCTAATTTGTTTTCATATAATTGTTCATAGTATTTTCTTATAATCCTTTGTATTTCTGTGGTGTCAGTTGTTAATGCTCCTCTTGAATTTCTGATTTTATATTTGGGTTATCTTTTATTATTGGTATGTCTGGTTAAAGGTTTATCAATCTTGTTTGTCTTGTCAAAGGACCAGCTCTTGGTTTCATTGATCTTTTGTATTTTTTTTTTTTAGAGTCTATTTTGATAATTTCCACTGTGATATTATCTTCTTTCTTCTACTTATTTTGGGCTTTGTTTTTTTGTTGTTTTCTAATTCATTTAGGTGTGAAGTTAGATTGTTTATAGAGTTTTCTTCTTTCGTGAGGTGGGCCTGTGTTGCTATGAATTTTCCTTCTTCGGACTGATTTTGGATTGTTGTGTTTTCATTTTCATACTTGTTTTGTGTCTTAACACGGGATTCATCCTGGAAAATGTTCCATGTGCACTTGAAAAGAATGTATATTCTGATGCTTTGAGGTGAAATGCTCTGAACATATCAGTTAAATTCATCTGGTCCAGTATGTAACTTGAGGCTCCTGTTTCCTTATTTTCTGTCTGGATGATCTATCCATTGATGTAAGTCAGATATTAAATTTCCCTACTCTGACTGTATTACTGTCAGTCTTTTCCTTTATGTCCATCAATATTTGCTTTGCATATTTAGGTGTTCCTGTGTCAGGTGCATACATGTTTACAAGGGTTGTAGCCTTTTGTGCATTGTTCTCTTTATCATTATGTAGTGTCCTTCTTTGTCTCACCTTATTATAGGCTTTGTTTTAAAGTCTTAAATTTTTCATTTTAAATTAAATTGTTTTCCTATATTAGATTCAAAACCTTGTTTCTCCTTCTGCCGTATCCTTAGTTATTACTTTTAGAAACCAGCTTTATTCATAATAGTTGTGATTTTTATTTTCTGGTATACAATTAGGACATAAAGATAAAGATAAAGGAGGTCTCCCGTCTTTGCAGGAGTACTTTGAAGAAAACTGGCCAAGGGTGACAATTGTCAATATTTTAGTATATGTGTTTTCAAAGAGAGCTCAGTTTGGTGCTCTTCAGGCTCCACCTAATTAGATATACAAACGGTCTCTTAAATCTTAATGCTCTACTGCTTGTAGCAGAAAGTCTGGTCTTTTCTCATCATGATCCTCCATAATGATTTTCAGTAGAAGCTCCAGGCCATGGGAGGCTTTTTGCATGTTTGCATTGCTGTATATGACATTTCTTTAGCTCTGGGATCTGCTGCCCTTGCCGTCCTTCTGCACCACTGACCACTGCCGTGCTGCTGCTGACTCTCTCTGAACCACACTGACGTCTAAACTGATGGTGTTCACCAAGTACACAGGCCATGCCTACTGTGGTGCAGCTGAATTCCTGCGGAGTCTCACCTCTGGGCTTCTCCCTCTCCGGCCGTCAGGGAAACCTGATTCTTATGGCCAACTAACTCCTTGAGAAGAATTTCTACAGAGGAGCAGTTGTGGCCCTGAGGACAGTGTTACTTCCTCTATTTCACAGCCGTTTTCTTCCAAGAATTTCCAGGCACTTCAGCATGGGTGGGGGTGTGAGTGGGTGCATGAGTGTTGGAGAGGGGCAGTGGTGGGGGTTACGAAATGGTTAAGTGTGTGCAGCCTTTCACAGTACCTGGCATCCCTATGAAGGTGGCCAGGGGTAGTGGATTTATTCGTCTTTAATTTAGGAGGGGAACTGCCTTTTGCCTAATATGAGTATAAGCTTTTCCAGGGGGATTTCTGGCATGGAGTACAGTGTGCAGTACAGACTAGGCCTCCGTAATTATTTGTTATGTGGGATGTTAAATCAGCTGATACCATGTAAAGAGCTAAGTACTGTGAGAGGGTCAAAAATAGGATACACTATCATCATTAAGTTGTATTTTTTATGATATATGGTTTCTGTTTCTCTTTTTAATATAGCCATAAATGGTATAGTCTAGTTGGGAGATAAGAAATACATACAAATATAGAGATCATCTAAGAAGTGAAAATCTTAAGTGCTATGGGAATTTTGAGGATGGAGAGTACGTTGCAGTAGCTTAGCCTTGCCTTCTGTATGAAGCTGCGAAGAGGTAGAGTTGCCATCGTCCTCGTGGTACGGGAATGAATTAGACAGGGGGAGTCGGTGAGCGAGGGAAGAGAGGGCTTGCCAGTCCAACACAAAGCTGCAGGGAGTGGTGGTGCAGCTGAGGTGTTCCGAGGTCTGCACCATGACTATCCTCCCTTTTCACCTTTACCTGTCCCCCGTGTCCTCCATGGAAAGCCTCCCTGGGAATAAAATACTAGCACTTTCTCTGCTTACCTATATCAAAACAGCAACTGAAGAGAGCATTTTGAATTCATTACTTGGGAGAACAGGAGCAACAGACTCTGAAGTCCTCTACCTTTAGCAGATGTGATGAAGGGTTTGCGTGGCCTGTTACTCCTTAAGCTTAGCTTTCGTCTCCTACATCTTCAGCACAGTTGTCTTTCCTCCTGTGACTTGTCGCTTAGTGGAGGGAGCGTCGGGAACACATATGTGTTGGTGGGGCAGGAGACCCAAAAGGTGTTTCCTGTCTTCTGCCATACAGGGGGACAGTGCTCTGTGTTTTCCAGAGTATGTCAGACGTCCTCATAAAATCACAGTGTTTCCTCTTAATGCTCTTTAAATACAATTACTCCAATAATGTTACATAACTTGAGCTATAATGGAATTGAAGTAATTTTATTTACTTAAGATTTCTGTAGAAATTTTACAGTTACTTTAACTTTGCAGTTTCTGAAATTTAAAGACTTTTTTTTTTTGCTTTCTTAAAAAAGTAAAACCTAGGTAGTAGGTTCAGTATAATTGTATTTACGCAGAAGCCTGGGGTTGAGTTTCAGTGAACTGTCTGGATATGGACTAGATGTTACTCTGCTCTGGCTCTTGGCTTTCTCAGCTTGACTTTGGGCTTTTGAAGTTAAAGAAGAGGAAATATGGCATTTTTCCTCTTACTCCATCCCAGGCTGTTACAGTTTATGATGTATTTTCTGATTTCCCCTCTTTGCAGGAGTCTTTTGAAGAAAAATGTGCTTCTTAAATCAATCCCAGCTTCTCCTTTACACGAAGAACTCTTAAAGATGCTAGTAGAAAAAAAAAAATTAAGCTGAAAGCTCATCTGCAACTCAGGAAAACAAAGACATGGAATTTTAAGGAGTGAAGGTAGCATGGTGTCAGCCATGGGTGACCAAGACACAGCCAGATGATGGGGATCAGTTTCTTAAAACTACGGCCTTTGTGCTGTGTGCTTGCAATGCTGATGGTGGTGGTGCTGGTCATCAATGTTACTCAGGTGGAGGTGAGTATTCAGTGTGCTGTTTCATGTAAATACGTTGGGAAATGTTGATCATCAGGAAACTTATCCTGGTCTCAGTTCTTCTTTACATAAATTCAATAAGTATTTGAGTGCCTGCAATGGTTATAAACTGTGCTAGTCAGCAAGGGTACAGTGGTGAAGACAGCAGACAAGATTTCTTCATCTGTGGAGCTTGTATTCTAAATGTGCACGAAAGAAAATATTAGCATAAGTAATTAGAATCAATAATAAAGGACAATTAGAGATTGTGAAAGGTACTATAAAGGGAAGTGGGCTACTACTCCAGACTAGCTTTTGGGTGATGAAGGAAAGCCTTTCAAGAGGGGTCCTTAGGCTGACTCCTGGCAAAAAACTAAAGGAGTATTTCAGCAAGGGAGTTGAGGATGAGTCTGTTTTGAAGACTACTATATGGCACTCAAGGGCATGGATCATGTCTTACTGGATCCTCAGTAGTGCCTGGCACCAAGAAGGTACTTAGTATTTGCCTCCCACCATACCTGCCAGCCCCTGCGTGAACTAGCATGAAAATTTTTGGAGTAGTTTCTATATAAAATGGTGCTGTCCTCTTTAATTTTGTTGGCTTGTGGTCCTTCTCAGGTTACAGGTTCAACCTAATTATGGTATTTCTTTGTTTATTTGGTTTTGCTATGGACTGCGCATTTGGTTCCCCCAAACATCCCGCTCTGTGGGAGCTCAGGTTACTGTTCTGTTTTAGGCTTTTAGGTGGTTTTTTCCCCAACTTCTAGTGGTGGCATTGCACACATATGCTCTTAAGTACACTGCTGGATACTGGAGTGGGACCTGCTGGAGATCTCCCAAGTTCTCTCTCTGTGTAGCTCTTTGTTTGCTCCTGTTACTCTGTCCTGTGGATTCTGGTCACTTTGGTCTTTTGAGACTCTCAGCTCCATCACCTCAACTGGAGTAGTTCACCAGACTCCACCTGGGTTCCTCTCCTGGTGCTGCAGCTTGGAAACTCCTTCAAGGCTGTAAGGAAAGTGAAGTTACAGCTACCACCTCTTTAGGTTCTGGTCCTTCAGGGATCATTATCTTTTGTTGTCTGATGTCCAGTGTCTGAAAAACCATGTTTTATGTATAGTTTGATTCTTTTTTTTTTTTTAAGTTGTTTCAGGTGTAGAGGTAAATCTTACTGTTTCTCTATCTTGGGTGGAAGTGGAAATCTGAGGGACTTGATTTTCAGGGGAAGGAGATAATAGAGAAGCCCGAGAGAAGGATTAGTGGGCCAAGGGGAGGAGGAGAGGATGGGATCTAGAGCACAAATGGGTCATACAACTTTATGTAGGATGAGGGACATGGTGCATTGGGAGTGTTGTTATCATTTTACTTTTTATTGTGTAGGAGGAGTCATGTTCCTTCCTCTGACATAATAAGGAAAGATGTTGTGATTGTTGGCAATGTGGATACATGTACTGCTGGAAGGTATGACATTGAGGGAGTTCTTGCCTGTGCAGGAAGTAGAAGCTGGAAGGATGGTGGAGCCCATGAGGTTTCTGTATAGGGACTTGAAAGAATGAGGTTGGGAGATGGAGCTGATCCTCCAGGATGACAGAGGGGCAATATGTTTCAAGACCATAAGTGTGTGTGGCACTCATCTTCATTAGTTCTGTGAGTGTGTGTTTTTCTTTTACCACATTCAACAGCCTGGGTGTAAGAGTAGAGAAATAAGATAGTTGTGTAGGTCTAGGATAGGTAAAGAGGTAGGAAAAGGGCAAAAGAAAGATTTCAGAGAGTGGGCCAGAGTTCCACATCATTAATGTTGAGTCAGGAAGGAATGTTATCAAATTCCCCTCATAGTCCTGCACTATTTCTTGGAAACTGCTGGGCTGCATGTCAGCCAACATCATCAGCTCTATTATTTGCACGAACACAAACAGCTGTGCCCTCCTTTGTATGTTAGGTTTTATCTGTGGCTTTTATCTCATTTGAAGTTGGATTGTACGATGCTGCCTACAACAAAAGATGGTTGCTTCCTTGTACATCTCCAGCTTAAAAGAAAATTTATTTCCTTAGAACCCTTCTCAGGAGACTACCTGCATCTTTTCATTTGCAGAGCATGGGTGGCATCTGGATTTGGCCGCATGCATCCAGGAGAAACTTTGAGCAGCCTCTTCATAGTCCCAAACTGGGTCACTTGCTCACTCCAGAATCAGTCACTTGAGGTTATCGCTTGATCAGTCAGAACCACCCTGAGCTGACAGTTCAGAAGTTGCAGTGCTGTTTTCAGCTGGCAGGGATGTGAAACTGATGTGGGCTAGGCAGCCTCTAGCCCACAGCTTACAGCAGCTGCAGGATGACCCCTGGTGTTTCCTCTTGGCTCTGAATCTAAGAGTTGCCTTTATCACTGGCCTGGGAATGGGTTGTCATTTAGGAAAATTAAGCAAATTGATATTTTAAAATTCCTTTTCATTTGTGAATAATATTCAAGTGGCTTAGCACCAAGTGTCTGGAGATTCTTGGATCAGGCTGCCTGGGTCAAACTGCTGGTCTTGAATAGTTGGTGGGGCTGCCCAAGGAACACGAGTGAGAGTGGGAAAGGAAGAGAGGAGGAAGGTAGGAAGGAGAGGGGGTATGTTGTGAGCACACTGCACATGACTTGCTCCTTAATGTTCAGCTCATACCCATCCCAAGTCGTCCGGAATGTGATAGCCAGTGAGGATCAGAAAAGAGTTAGTGTGACTAGACTGTAGTAAGTTCAAAATTAAAGGAGGGACCATTAGCCCTAGTCCCTGGAGTCAAAGTTCCCAGGTTCACACAGGATGCCTGTCCCATTCATTGTCCTCAGAGAGGTTGAAGGGAACACTGCCCAAGACATTCCTTTTCTGCTGCATGTGGGCAGCAGTCCACAGGCCCAGCCATCACATTGGTTGTGTATTTCTGCTTAAGTGGCAGCCCTGGGGAGGAAGGCATTCCCTGACAGGGGAAGAGCAAATTAAGGGGAATAAGACAAATGTTTAGCAGGCATTTGGTTGGGGTGGCCCTCCCCCTGCAGTTATGACAACAGTAGTAGTTTCATCCTTTTTAGTCAGAATGAATGTAGCCTGTGGATTCTGGATGGGTGCTATGTACCAAGCACGTAGTATAAAGGGCTTGCCCTTTAGTATAAAGGCACCTAGCCTTTATACTAAAGCACCTAGTATACAAAGGGTGCTGGAATCATCTGCAATTTGAGCGCAGTGGCAAAAGATCATGCTAAGTGGCCAATTAGAGTGCCCTTTAGTGTTGACTTTTGTCCATTGTAGTCATACACAGAGGGTCTAGGCTCAGATTCCAACAAGATCAATGGGAACTACTTTAGCTTGCCAGACAGTCCTCACTCTCTGACAAGAAGTATCATATCCAACCTGGGGGAACTTGCCAGTCAACCTCCATTGAATGTCTCCCCAGCCTCCCCTGGTTTGATGTCTGGAGCAGCTCTGAACAGTAGTGGATATTGGCCCTTTTTCAGCTATGACATCAAGGCATCAGGCTGTAGCTTTCCAGGAGATATGGTCAGTGGACTGTCCTGTGTAGCAGTTCCCAAGTGTTTGTAGTGAGATAACCCCATGTTGGCATTGGTCAAATTTATCTTCCTAACTGCATTGGCAATGATCTTTCCCCACCTGTGCATGGTGGGAGATTTCAAAAGGACATGTGGCTGTGGTTTTAAAATACCATGCTTAGGGCTCCCAGTCAAGATGGCAGCATAGGTAAACATGGCTCGCCTCTTGCACAACCACATGAAAATTGAAACTAAAATACAGAACAGCCATCACTCAGAATCATCAGAAGTCAAGTTGAATGGAAGACTGATAACTATAGAATTAAAGAAACCACATCCATCCAGACAGGTAGGAGGGGCAGAGATGTGGAACAGGCTGGTCCACATCCACATGTGATAGATAAAAATTCAGGAAGAATATCTTGGGAGCAAGGAGTCCCAACCCTGCACCAGGCCCCTCCAGCCCAGGGTTCCAGTGCCAGGAAGATGAGTCCCCATGATTTCTGGCTGAAAAAACCAGTGGGGATTGAGTCTGAACAAAACTTCTGGAGTCCCAAGCAGTTCCTTTCAAAGATCCCACATACGGACTTACTCACCTCACTCCCTCTGATCTCCATCACTAGGGTAGTAGCTTGAAAGGCACCAGTGGCATATAGGGAGGAACTGAAATGTCTGGCATCAAGGCAAGAGCTGGAGGACAGCTTTCTCCTGGACAGACTGATGGGAAGAGGACACTGCCCCTTTTCTGAACCCTATGCCCACAGAGCCACAGAGACAGCATGTGGGTACCATAGCTGAGACTTCATCAACTTGGCTAACACTGTTTGCCCTGCCCTGGAGATCACCTGAGACCATCCCACCCAACTTAGGGGTCCACCCAAGATGTTAACTGTGACTTTTCCATATGAATGGCTGATCTTGGCTCTTGCTTAACAACTTTATAAATTCTCTAAAACAAACAGCAGCCAGTCTCAGTGAACCGCCAGTCCCCATACCTCTTGCTAAGTGTCCCAAGGCATGGCAGTAGTAGCAGCCAATGTAGATTCAGAACTTGGCTTCCCCATGCAATTTCCAAGCCAAGAACAATTGACAGCCATCTCAGATTGCCTTGTAGCTCATACGGGAGGAATGGGCAGAACTCAGGTGGAGCCTGACCTTGCCCTGCACCACCTGGAAAACCTCAAAGCCTGAATACCCAGTAGAGAGCTATAGACCATGTCAGAACATCACCACCCTGCCCCTGTACTGCTGACCCTCCACAGAGGGCAGAGGTTAGTGGTTAGTGGTCACAGCCAGTCCTTACAGCTGACTGGCCTGGGTAAATGCCTTCCATTCACCTGCCAGGAGAAATCAAGGCTCAACTACAAGAGGAGAGTGTACTCAGCCCACACAGAGGGCATACCTCAAGCACCCAGCTTGGGTGAGAGGGGAGGTTGTGCCACTGGACCCTATAGGATACCTGTTATATTAGGCCATGCTACCAAGACAGGGAGTCATAGCAACTCTACCTAACATAAAGAAACAAACACAGGGAGGCTGCCCAAATGAAGAGACAAAGAAACATGACCCAAATGAAGGAACAGAACAAAACTCCAGAAAAAGAACTAAACAAAATGGAGATAAACAGTCTGTCAGATGCAGAGTTCAAAACACTGGTTATGAGGATGCTCAAGAAACTTAGTGAGGACCTTAACAGCACAAAAAAGATCTAGTCAGAAATGAAGGATACACTAATTGAAATAGAGAAAGATTTACAGGGAATCAACAGTAGAATGGGTGAAGTTGAGAATCAGATCAATGATTTGGAAAATAAGGAAGCAAAAAACAACCACTCAGAATAGGAAGAAATAAAAAAAGAATTGAAAAAGTAAGGACAACTTCAGACATGCCAACATTCACATCATAGGGGTGTCTGTAGAAGAGAAAGAGCAAGAAATTTGAAATCTATTTGAAAAAATAATGAAAGAAAACTTCCCTAACTTGGTGAAGGAAATAGACATGCAAGTTCAGGAAGCACACAGAGTTCCAAGCAAGATGGACACAAAGAGGCTCACTCCAAGACACATCATAATTAAAAAGCCAAAAGGTAAAGATAAAAAGAGAATCTTACAAGCAGCAAGAAGAAAGCAGTTAGTTACCTATAGGGGAGTTTCCATAAGACTGTCAGCTGATTCTCAAGAGACTTTGCAGGCTTGAAGGGACTGGCAAGACATACTCAAAGTCATAAAAAGCAGAGACCTACAGCCAAGATTGCTCTACCCAGCAAAGCTATCATTTAGAATCAAAGGGCAGATAAAGAACTTCCCAGATAAGAAAAAACTAAAGGAGTCCATCATCACTAAACTTATTATATGAAATGTTAAAGGGATTTGTTTAACAAAGAGAAGATCAAAACTGTGAACAACAAAATAGCAACAAATACTTATCTATCAACAATTGAATCTTAAAAGCAAACTAAGCAAAGAACAGAGACAGAATCATGGATAGAGAGTGTTTTGATGGTTGCCAGATGGGAGGGGTTTTTGGGGGAATGGGTGAAGAGGTGAGGGAGATTAAGAAGTACAAATAGGTAGTTACAGAATAGTCATGGGGATGTAAAGTACAGTATAGGAAATGGAGCATCCAAAGAACTTACACACACGACCCATGGACAATGGTATGGGTGTTGTCTGAGAGAGTGGGTGGTGCTGAGTGTCGGGGGGCAAAGGGGGAAAATTGGAACAACTGTAATATCATAATCAGTAAAATATAATTAAAAAATACCATGCTTTTTGGGGAATGGGGTTATACCTTCTTTTGCTGGTGAGAACATCTCTGGGGTGCACTGCAGTAGGTGCTGTAGTAGCGTTGTAATATATTGGCCCTAGAACAGCATGTAACTCATTGCCTAAGGGACTTGTGGAGAGAGCACTGTGCTGTTGTACATATGTGTGCCATTTCTGCAAGTGGAGGCTTGGGCAACAGCTGAAGTGGGTCTTATAAATAATCCTGCTGTCTGCCCTTTATTGGGATGGATATTCTTGCTGTAACTGACTGCTCTATGAAGCTTTATCTGATGATCTCTTTCCCCTGATACACTTGGTACCAAAAGCCAAGACCCATTTGCTCCTTTTGCTGTTTGTGCCAGCCCGTGCCTTCAGGGTTACTGAAACATCCAACTCAGATGGCAAGTTGCGTGAGAGTCCCAACAGCTTTAGTCTGTTTGACCAGCTCTTGGTTTCATTAATCTTTTGTAGTTTTCTTTTTTAAGACTATTTTGTTTATTTCTGCTCTCTCTTGTTTCCTTCCTTCTACTCACTTTGGGCTTAGTTTTTCTTTTTCTAGTTTCTTTATATGTAAGGTTAGATTATTTATTTGAGACTTTTCTTGTTTCTTGAGTTAGGCCTATATTATGAAATTTTTTCTTAGGACTGCTTTAGTTGTGTTTTATAGATTTTGGGTTTCGTGTTCTCATTTTCATTTGTTTCAAGGTATCTTGATTTTTTCTTTATCTCATTGTTAACCCATTCATTATTTAGTAGCATGTGATTTAGCTTTCATGTGTTTGCGTATTTTTCAGTTTACTTGTAATTGATTTCTAGTTTTAGACTCTTGTGCTTAGAGAAAATGCTTGATATGATTTTAGTCTTCTAAAATATATTGAGACTTGTTTTGTGGCCTAAAATATGGTCTATTGTGGAAAATGTTCCATGTGCACTTGAACGGTATGTATATTCTGCTGCTTTGAGGTGAAATGCTCTAAAAATGTCAATTAAATTCATCTGGTGTAATGTGTGATTTAAGAGCACTGTTTTCTTGTTTATTTTCTCTCTGGAAGATCTACCCATTGTTAACAATGGGGTGTTAAAGTGCCTTACTGTGATTGTATTACTGTGTATCATGATTTGCTTTATATATTTAGGTGCTTTTATGTTGGGTACAAAAGTGTTTACAAGGGTTATATCCTCTTGTTGGACTGATCTCTTTATCATTGTGAAATGTCTTTTTTCTCCTATTATAGCCTTTGTTTTAAAGTCTGTTTTGTCTGTTTATGATAAAAACACTTAGCAAAGTGGGAATAGAGGGAGCATTCCTCAACATAATAAAGGCCATATATGACAGACCTACAGCCAACACCATACTCAACGGGCAAAAACTAAAATCTTTTCCACTAAGATC
>CM052539.1:117108662-117234830 GCA_028533065.1 Trachops cirrhosus | reverse complement strand
TGAAATAGAGTTGTCAGTGACCAGAGGGGAGAAGGGAGGGAATTTCAGGGGAGAAGGGAAGGGTTTACAGGAACAAATATAGAGGACACATGGACAAAACTAGGGGTGTTGGAAAGGGGAGGGAGGAGGGGAGGAATGGGTGGGTGGGCTGGAATGGGAATAAAGGATAGAAACTGTACTGAATAAACTAAAATAAAAAATTATAAAAAAAAAAGTCTGTTTTGTCTGATGTAAGTATTGGTACTCCAGCTTTTTTTTTTTTCATTCCAATGGCATGAAGTAATAAAGCTTTCAGTTGAAGATATCTGCATGTAAGTGTAAAATGTGGCCTATCACCTATTTTTGTATAGCCCAAGAGGTAAGAATGGTGTATAAAGATGAACATTTACAATAGAAAGGGAACATTAACTTTAATATATTCCTCCCCATTCTTCTTGTTATTAGATCTGTATTTAAAAATTGTATTCAGTTATTATTATATTTTGAATTTCATAATAAAAAACTTTTACAGGTTTTGTGGAAGAACATGAGAGTTAAAACAATACAGATTCTAAGAAGATTATTGCAAATTCCTGTATTTGGGGAGTATTTTTACCTTGTACGGGATCATTTTAATCTTGTGTCGTATTTTGAAGTGTTTTTGGCACAGATGGTGAACCTGGGCCTTATTTTAGTGGTTTGTAGTAGGTTATATTAGCTATGGAGGAGAGTAATATTTGGTTTTGCTTTGTTGTTACTGTTCATTTGTCTTTTTCCCCCTTGCAGTTTAACTCATTGCTTAATATATGATGCAGTGTCCTGGGTTAGGTACTAAGAAGCTTATGCAACAATTTCCAGTGTGTGTGGGTATGTGGGATTTGTCCCACAGCTCATGCACACTGGGTTCCCCTTTTTTCTCTTTGCTTTTTAGTTTTGGAAGTTTCTGTGGACATAGCCTCAAGCTCAGAGATTCTTTCTTCAGCTGAACCCTTCAAAGGCATTCTTCATTTCTTTTACAATGTTTTTGATTTCTGGCATTTCTCTTAGTTTTTTAGTTTCTATTTTAAAGATTTTATTATGAGAAATTTTGTGTTTCTGACAAAATTGAGAGAAGTGTTTTCTCAGTTTCTCTGAGTCTCAGTCTCTGATAACTGGAGTTGTGTCTGGACTGGCCCTTGTGGTTCTTGTGATTACAGGGCACACCGAGCAATAACCATCTGGAAACTTTGAAAAAAAAGAACAAGATCTGTCACTCAAAGGTCCCAGTGGGTATACTGCACACTTGGGGCTACACAGTGAGGTTGTGGGTAGAGAAAGAGAGGGACTGTGGACCTGGGGTTCTGTTTTTTGGGGGGTCAAGTGTGGGGGCCTGGGGTTTCACAGTTTCACTTTTTATTGGTGAATTTAAAACATGAGTGAGAATTTAAAACATGGGAAGAGAAAAAGGAGTGGCCCAAATAGTTATTTAAATCAAAGGCCTTTGAAACAAAGGCGCCTGTAAGGAAGGGAGCTTGCCTGGCTCTTTATTTAGTTGTATGACTTGGCAATATGTGTGTGTTCTTTTTAAAATTTTTTTAATTTTCATTTATTTATTTTAAAGATTTTATTTGTTTACTTTTAGAGAGAGGGGAAGTGAAGGAGAAAGAGAGGAAGAGAAATATCAATGTGTGGTTACCTCTCGTGCTCCCCCTACTGGGGACCAGGCCCACAGCCCAGGCTTGTGCCCTGACTAGGAATTGAACTGGCAACCCTTTGGTTTGTAGGCCAGCACTCAATCCAGTGAGCCACATAGCCAGGGCTGTTCTTTTTTTTTCTTTTCTTTTCTTTTCTTTCTTTCTTTCTTTTTTTTTTTTTATAAATAGCCATCTTTGAAGTAGATGCCTCTTTGAAATGGATGCCTGGGCAATTGAAGTCAGACACTTTCATGACAAAAAAGAAATACTAATTGGCAGGGTTTATACTACAGAAGGATTACAGATATTTTCCATATGCTCCCTGCCACAATAAATGCATACCCTCTCCCATTATTATTGTCATTTTTTTCCAAGGATGAACCTACATTGATGCATCATAATCACCCAAAGTCTATTGTTTACTGTAGAGTTTACTCTTGGCTGTATATTTTGTGGGTTTGGACAAATGATAATGACATCTGTTCATCATTAGAATATCATACAGAGTATTTCCCCTGCTCTAAAAATTCTCTCTGCTCTGTATAGCATTTCTTTTTCATTCTTTCTTGGAATTTCCCTCTCCTTATGTGGCCCATCTGTTTTTGCATGTTGTCTGATTTTTCCATTAAAGCCCTTAGCATATTAATCATCGTTGTTTTAAATTCCCGATCTGATTATTCCAACATCCTTTCTATAACTGAGTCTATTTCTGATATTTGTTCTGTGTTTTCATACTATGGGGTGTCGTTTTTTTTTTTTCCCCTTTGGTATGTTTTGTAATTTTTTGTTGAAATCTATACATGATGTACTGGGTAAAAGGAACTGCTATAAATAGGCTTCTAGTGGTGTAGTAAGGTGTGGGGGAGGTGAAACTTTTTATAGTCCTGTGATTAAAGCCTCAGTCCCTTAGTGAGCCTGTGTTCCTGGGCTGTGACCTTCAAATGTGCATCTTAGACCTCCCCTCACCCCTGAAGTTGGACAGAATGGTTAGAATAGGCTGGAGTTGGGTATGTCCCTTATCCCAGTTTGTTTTAGGCTCTGATAAAACCTCAATGGGTTAGCCTCTGGTGAAATACTTTCTCTTGAGGTCAGGCCTTGTTACGAAGAACAGGATGCTCGGGTACATTTTGGAATGATACCTTTTCACTTCTAATGGAAGCACAGGCAGATTTTTCTCCAGTATTTACTATGGGAACCTGATCAAATTCCTGAAGGTAAATGTCATAAAAGTGTGGGGATCCCTCTATGCCTATTCTTTAACATTATGGCCTTGTAAAATTAATGAGCTTTGGTTTTTGAAACAATGTCATCCCCAGTAGTTACATTAAAATTTTAACTGAAGCAGAGATTTATGTGGTTGAATATCAGGAGATTTATTATAGCTGTGTTTTCTGTTTTTGTGTTTTTCTCTTCAGTACTTGGACCATGAGACTGTCTCAGCCACATTCATCGACAGTAGTGGACAGTTTGCTTCATCCCAGGTGATAGGAGCTAGCCGGAGTCCCTACTGTGGCTATGAGCACCAGACTCTGTCCAGCCAGGAGCGCATGGAAGAGGACTCCTTGCTGGCTGCCTTACAGTGGCAAGTGCCTGATGTGGGCCCTGTTCCCTTTTTTAAGAGCAGTGACCCGTCTTCCAGCTACTTTGTCATCTTGAACTCTGCAGCCTTCTTCAAGGTGGGAAACCAGCTAGAAGTGCTGGTTCACGTACAGGATTTTCAAAGAAAGCCCAAGAAGTATGGTGGAGACTACCTGCAGGCCAGAATTCACTCCCCTGAGCTACAGGCAGGGGCTGTGGGCAGAGTGGTAGACTACCAGAATGGGTTTTACAAGGTCTTTTTTACTTTACTCTGGCCAGGCAAAGTTAAAGTGTCCATATCTCTGGTCCACCCCAGTGAAGGGATCAGAGTTCTTCAGCACTTACAGGAAGAAAAACCAGACAGGGTTTATTTCAAGAGTCTCTTTCGTTCAGGAAGAATTTCTGAAACTACTGAGTGCAACCTGTGTCTTCCTACGAGTCTTCCTGTATGTAACTTTACAGATCTCTACACTGGAGAACCCTGGTTCTGCTTCAAACCAAAGAAGCTCCCTTGCAGCAGCAGAATTAACCATTTCAAAGGTGGATACCTGAAGGGCCTCCTCACTACTGCAGAGAGCGCTTTCTTCCAGAGGTGTGTGCTCCTTGTTCTTGCGGGTAATTTAAGCATTCCCTTTCACTGCCTTTGTCCTGTTTAGGAGACATTTTCATAGGAGACTTTCTTATTTTGATTTTGTGGTACTTATATCTCTCTGAACTTGAACCAATTCAGGAGAGGTGGTGAATAAGAAAATACAGATTTATGTTTTGTGACTAGTTGTTTAAAAGTGAAACTTCATGCTTATTTCAGTTCAAATTAAAGACCTTTCCCCTTGAATTTTCACTTTTTTACCCTCATTACCTATGTTTTATTTCAGAACTGTGTAGCACATCTCATATATAGCTGTATAAGCAAGCTCATTTATTCACAGAACAGGTAAAAAATCATCTAAGAGTAAAAATCATCTAAGAATCATCTTGCTAATACTAAGGCTGGTAAGAGGTCTTGTAGTCAGTGTTTTAGCTTCATGTCTAATAAACTGAAATAATTTTAAGTGATGTAGTTGTTAAAAAGTCACATATACATTTACTGAGGGAAAATGATAAAGAATATAGCAGCATTGCAGGCTTAATTTCATGATAAGCATGGGAAGCCAGGAGTACCACAGCAAACTATATATTTTAAGTTAACAGTTTTCTATTCTTGAACATAAATATAAAACTTTGTCAGCATAATGATCAATATATTTACTAATGTGCATGGTGGAATGCATGGAAATCAGTATGAATTAAAATTTTTCTTCCACATTCCATATAGTTCTACATTAAAATAATATTCCTAATGTATAAAAAGTTATAAAAGCTAAATGGTCAAAAGTACAATTATTTGAAAGAATGTAAACTTTAAAATTTTTAAAATGAATATATATACTTTTTAAACATTCCTCGGTAGAGAGATATTTTTGTTGAGTACTAATGCGCACCCTGAACATTTTTATATTTTATGTCCAATCATTACTTGGTACGGGAAAACTTCCTACCACAAAGTATGTGGTCCAAAGGAACTTCTAAAATAAACCCTCTGATTTTCCAGTTCTGGAGTCAGCTTTGCTACGAACAGTTTACCTATGCCTAAAGTGTTGATGGACTCATGCCATGCTTTTAGAAGGCCAGCAGGGGGAGCACTGGTCAATGTATGTACTGTACTGTCTTTGAGAAGACTGCCTAGTTTTTTGTATGATTACAAAAGGATTTTAGATTTAGTTTCAGTGCTGTGTTCATTCTCAGACATGCTATTATTGATGACTGTGAGCAAATTATTTTATTTCTGTGCACTTTTTGTCTATGTATAACGACTGCTTACAGGTTGTGTTGTCAGTTTACTTAGTGGCCTAGCAAAGAGCAAGAAACATAACTTGTAATTTACTCCTAGTCCATGTGGGGTAAAGGTTAGAGAATGAAATTAGTGTAAAATTTAAAAATATGTCTAACACCAGTCCTACTACTAAAACCAAAAACACCTGTGAATCTAGACGGATAAAGTAATGCCTGTTCCTGCCCTTCCTTGCATATCCTGGGTGAGGCTGGCTGATGATACTTTGTAGTAGAGACATGCAGAAATTACTTAGCTGGCACTTCACTGGCAAAACAGTGTGTGAGGTGGAATAAGTTTTTGGAACAAACATTTGACAGAGTTCTGGTGCTGATTTTAGTTTTTGCATTTGTTTACTCTTAAAATTCTGAAATTTTGCATCAGGCTAACTGAAAAGAAAAAGAGAGAGATTGAATTTAATCATTAGAAGGATCTTTAGGTATACTGTTTTGACATTATGGCCTGAATATATTAAGGTGATACCCATTTTTGGTACCTGTTTTCTTGGTGGTTCACAGTGTTGCTTAATTCAGAAAGGATTACGAAGCTTAGTCTTGGTCTTTGGGTCCCTAAATGATGGGTAAATAAGGTGATTTAATCTTTGTTTTTTAATCTTAAGGAAAAAAGTTTTGGTTTTGGAAAGAACAACAGTACTTTGCATTAAAGATCTTGCTAATACAAGGGAAGATCTTTTGAAAGAATGAGCTTATCACATAAAAGTCTTCCCTTTATTTTAGCATGTTTTATACTTTTTATTTTTCTTTTTATAAAATATATTTTACTGATTATGCTATTACAGTTGTCCCAATTTTCCCTCATTGCCCCCCTCCACCAGTAACCCCCATTCCCTCCAGCAGTCCCCCTCTTATTTCGTGTCCATGTGTCATGCATTTAAGTTCTTTGGCTACTGCATTGCCTATACTGCTCTTAACCTCTCCCTGTCTATTTTGTACCTACCATTTATGCTTCTTATTCCCTGTACCTTTTCCCCCATTCTCTTCCTTCCTTCTCCCAGCTAATAACTTTCCGAATGATCTCCATATCTATGATTCTGTTCCTGTTTTGCTTGTTTTTGCTTAGTTTGGTTTTTAGATTCAGTTGTTCATAATTGTGAATTTATTGCCATTTTAATGTTCATGGTTTGATCTTCTTTTTCTTAAATAAGTCCCTTTAACAATTTCCTATAATAACAGCTTGGTAATGATGAACTCCTTTAGCTTAACCTTGTTTTGGAAGCGATTTATCTGCCCTTCCATTCCTAATGATAACTTTGCTGGATAGAGTAATCTAGGTTGTAGGTCCTTGCTTTTCATCACTTTGAATACTTGCCATTCCCTTCCAGCCTGCAAAGTTTCTTTTGAGAAATTAGCTGACAGTCTTATGGGAACTCCTTTGTAGGTAACTATCTGCATTTCTCTTGCTGCTTTTAAGATTCTCTCTTTATTTAACCTTTTACATTTTAATTATGATGTGTCTTGTAATGGTCTTCTTTGTGTCCATGTTGTTTGTGACCCTCTGTGCTTCCTGTACATGTATGTCTATTTCCTTCACCAAGTTAGGGAAGTTTTCTTTCATTATTTTATCAAATAGATGTGCAGTTTCTTGCTTTCCTCTTCTCCTTGAGACACACCATGATGTGACAATTGGTATGTTTGAAGATGTTTCATAAGGCCCTTAGCCTATCCTCATTTTTTTGGATTCTTTTTTCTTCTTGCTCTTCTGATTGAATATTTTTTTCTTCCTTATGTTCCAAATCATTGATCCGATTCTCAGCTTCATCCACTCCACTGTTGGTTCCCTGTAAAGTTTTCTTTATTTCACTTAGTGTAAGTTTCATTTCTGCCTAGGTCTTTTTTTTTATGCTGTTGAAGTACCCAAAGAGTTCCTTGAGCATCCTAATAACCAATGTTTTGAACTCTACATCTGATAGATTGCTTATCTGCATTTCATTTGATTCTTGTAGTGGAGTTTTGTTCTCTTCTTTCATTTGGGCTACATTTCTTTGTCTTCTCATTTTGGCAGCTGCACTGTGTTTGTTTTTGTGTTATTGGGTAGAGCTGCTTTGACTTCCTGTTTTAATAGCATGGTCTGTGGTAGAAAAGTGCACCAGTAAGTTGGATGGGATGGAGCCTTAGGTAATCAACTGGGCAGTACAACCCATTCCATACTCTGTGTCTCTCATTGGGGAAGAGTCCAGAGAGGGGACAGTGCTGCTGGCTGGCCTCTGGAGTTTTATCTGGGAGAAAACTGTCTCTTGACACTCATCCCTAATACCAGACACTTCAGTTTCTTCCCATATGCTGAGCCCTGCCAGCTCTTTCCCTGGTGCTGAAGTCCAGAGGGAGTGAGTCTGCATAAGTCCTAAGTCCATTGCATGCCCTTTAAGAGGAGACTCCTGAGAATCCTGCATTTTTTTTCCTTTGCCCCAACCCACACTGGTTTTTAGAGCCAGAAGTTATGGGGATTTATCTTCCTAGTACGGGAACCCTGGGCTGGGTGGTCTGGTGTAGGGCTGGGACCCCTCACTCCAGAGGTATTTTTATTCACTACATGTGAATGTGGGACTTCCCCTTCCTTGTCTCTGCATCCCTACTCCTCTCTGTATCTCCATGTGTCTCAGCATCTCTGCCATTTCTACCCATCTGGATGAATGTGGCTTCTTTAATTCTTTGGTTGTCGCACTTCTATACAGCTTGATTTTTCTGACAATTCTGGGTGCTATTTGTTTTGTAGTCTAGTTGTAATTTTTGCTGTCATTGTGCAAGGAGGTGAGCTGTGTTTACCTATGCTTCCATCTTCTTTACTTTTTTCTTTCTAACTGTATTGAAAACACTTCAGATTTTTAGAAATTCTGCACAAGTAATAACAATGAGCACACACATGTCTTTAACTTAGAGTCATCATTGTTAATGGTTTGCCACATTTGCTTTCTCTCTGTATGTGTTTATATGTGTGTGTCTGTGTATAGTTTCCAGCCCCCCTCCCAGACCATTTGAAAGTAAGTCATAGACATCATGGCACTGGGCCCCGTGAGTATGCATCTCCTAGGAACATGGGCTTTCTCCAACATAAAACCATAACACAGTTACCATACTTTGGACATTTATCATTGATACAAAAATATTAATATGAAGTCCATATTCAAGTTTCTCCAGCAGTCCCAATAATATCCTTTTTAATTACCTTTTTTATTTTTAACTAATTGACTCTGTATTCACACACAGTGTGTTAGTTTTCTCTTTAATCTCCTTTAATCCAGAAGAGGTCTCTATCTTATTTTGTCTTTTATGGTCTTAAGAATTTTGATGTCATAATTTTGTAGAATGTCCCTTAATTTGGAATTGCTGCTTTATTGTTTCTGCATGACTAGAGTGAGGGAGTGAGATTAAACATTTTCACAGGCAAATTGCAGAGGTGAAATTTTCTTTGTTTCCTTACCTTAATGCCCCAAACCCATGAAAGCAGTTTATATGTGCTCTTTTAAAAGTCATGTACACTCTTAAATGTCACTTATTTAACTATGACATTCTATTAGTTTTTAATGTAGCCCCATATACTTCCTTCCTTAATATTTTTTTTCTCTCTCCCTCATTATAATGTCAGTTCTATAAAGAAGGAGATGCCATGGTGTTTTGTTTACTATTATATCCTGGCATCTAAGAGTGCCTAGCATACAAGTGAAGTTCAAGAATTATTTAAGGGCAAATATTTTTTGAACTGACTTCTTGATGAGACAAAAAATCATGGCTGTAAGTTCCCATATCAAGAGTTTAGAAAGTTAGCATTTTATTTTTTTATTTTTATTTGTTTGTGGTCTAAGTGTAAGAGACCCAGTCATTGTGACCTAGCTTCTGGAGTAGTTCACGGAGGTTTTAGGATTCTTCTCTGGGGCTCCAGTCTCCCCCACTTTTTCACACAGCCCTCCATACACTACTTTCCAAGCACAAACTCTAGTCCAGGGCTTGTGCTGGTAAGTAAAGAAAACAAAAGTTGAATGGGACACAATCAGTGTCTTCAAGGAGCATATAGGAGTTTTAGTAAAGGGGACGGACACTACAGAGCCACAGTAGTGATGAACAGAGTGCTGCATGAGCTCATATCTGGGGACCAGTGTCTACGATAGGACTCATGTTAGTTCTGGGAAAGGCCTAAGGAATCTGACATGTGACTTGATGTTGCACAGACTTGCAGTGTGAATAGTAGGTAGTGACAAAATAGATACTGTCATCAGCATGAGCCACTTTCCCAGTCCAGGGGGAGTAAGCAGTTCAAACCAGAATTTGTCATTTTGGAGTTTGGGTTGAGGGCTAAGCAGTGAGAAATTAACCTATTTAATTCCTATTCAGATTATATGACCTGCTTATTCTAAGAGAGCTAGTTATTAATTATTGTGTTGATTAATATTTGTGAGACTATTTCTCTTAATGAGGACCTATGAAATCATATCCATTTTTATTTATAAAGATACATATTAAATAAACATCCCTGAATCTAAGCCTGTACTCTTTTTATTCCTCTTAAAGTGGTGTCAATATCAAAATGCCAATCAACTCCAGTGGACCTGACTGGGTGACTGTAATTCCCAGGAGAATAAAAGGTAAAAAGGAATGAGCTCTACGGTTTGTTGTTTTTCTTAGCAAGTGGGTGGAGGCTCTGTAGTTTCACTGATGTTACAAAACCCTATTTCCCCTATAATAGGTCGTGGTTACTGAAAATGAGCATGAAAATACTGCAGAGCTGTTAGATGAAAGTAAATCAGTTAGACCTATGTTCATGAGGGTGTGGCTATTTATGCTCGTGTAAAAGCTGTCTTTTTCCCCCATTCCCCTCTCTCTTTGGCTCTTCAAGAGCCTTCACATCTATTCTGTCCTTTATAGTAGCTATTAGTCATATGTGGCTATTTAAATTAAAACTAATTACAATTAAATAAAATTAAAAATTCAATTCTTGAGTCACACATGCTCAAATAGTCACATGTAGCTAGTGGCTACCATATTGGGTAACATTTTATAAAGAACGTGTATATCATCACTGAAAGTTCTTTTGGATATCACTGCTCTAGCTGTGTTCAGGAAATGAGTGTAAAACTGTGGAAGTGAGTGTAAAATTGTAGAAATGAGGGGAAATCTTTTAAATAAAAAACACTGGGTTAGTGAAAGGAAGTTGTTCTCCAAGTGGAGTCTCTGGGCTGGCAGCATCAGCACTCCAAGGGGACGGGCTACAACTGCAGACTCTTGGGTCCTGCCACAGACCACTGGATCGGAAACTGGGTGGTGGGCGAGCAGTCTGTGTTTTAACAAACCTTCCAGGTGGCTCCGATCCATTGGTATAGGATATTACTTAAAAGAATGAAATTCAGAAGAGTTAAAGTATGTATTGTGTTTTTGCAAAATAGATATAATTAGCTATAGAGACTTTTAGTAGAAAGGAAGGATGCACATCATTACAGAGGCTTACTCAGGTGGCAGACATTTGCTTCTTGGCCTTTTGGTTAAGATCAGGTGCAGATGGAAGCAATATCCTTTTAATGTTAAAAGCATATATATTATCACACACAGCCGGTATTGCAAACACTAATGCCACAGGGACTAGGTATATAATGCACTTGAATCCAGCAGGGTGGGTATTAGTCATATGCATGTCTTGTGTGAGTGGTGGAGATGGGAATAAAGAGCAAGGACCATCTAAAGGGGGTGGGGGAGCAGCCTCTTCTCAGGTCCTGCTGCATCATTTCCATGAAGAAATGTAGACCCAGTTTGGCAAGATCTATAGATTTTTTCCATGAAAACGCAGACATTTTTACATATGATATCTCCAGATTTCCAAACATTGACATCCAGTTTAGAACTTTTAAAATACTGTGTGGGCTAAATAAAATCTGTCAGTGCCCCCGGTGCAGGCAGAACACTGCCAGTCTGTATCTCTGGTGCCCACAATCGTGTACCACAAGAAATCCCAATCTTTTCCTAATGAAGAGATGTATTTGATTTACTTGAACCCAGTGAATTACTAATTTTAGAAGATACACATGTGAAACATAATTAATGGCATTACTTATTTTTCCCTGCCTGGCCCACAACCCCGCAGCTGAGATGTTAGTCGACCTTTTACGCCCAGTAGTACTGCACCCCTCACACCTCCTCCTCTTTGATACCTCAGGAGCCCTGTCCCACCACCGCATCGGTCCTTCTCTCCCACAGACCCTGTCGTTTGGATTGCCCTCTCGTGGTGTCTCTGGGTGTCCAGTGGGATGGTCAGTGGGAGGAGTTTCGGATGGTTTACTTGCATCTGACAGGTCTTGAATTTCATCCAGGAAGTGACTATGGGTTTGTGACATATTGTGTTTAGAAAGAAGGCAGATTCAGTAATTAGTGAGACTTTTGATGGGTTTTTAGAGAAAGAAAGCAACCATGAATCAGTAGGAGCTGAATAGCCTGGCTTTAAGAAAACCATCTTGGAGCAGGTACCATACAAAATTGGAAAGAAAAGGGCAGTAGTTGTACAAGAGTGGGCAAAGGTAGATTAAATTACCAGCCATCATTATGTAAAAGAAAAATCAGAAGTAAAGATATACAGTAATAATGGTAACATTAATAAGAAGACAAATAATGCAAATAAATAATATAATGATTAATAAGTGATAATATAAGAATAAACTGTTTCGCGTACTCACAACTGTAAACCTACGTTTGCTCACTCCTGTGTATGATGTGGAAGTCCAGCTTGGCAGAACTTCACTGAAGTTCACCCTATTGCTACGAGTGCCCTCAGCAGGGGTTACTCAAAGATCCTAAATGAAGGACTCATACTGTCCCTTCCTCCCTCCCTTCATTCCTTCATTGTCTTTTAAGAATTTTTTTTGTTGTTTTCAGATAATTTTAGATTTAAGAGTTACAGAAAGACTAGCATTCCCATATAGCCTTTACCCAGCTTCACTTACGCTAACATCTTAAGTAACCACAGAACACTTAACCAAAACTAAGAATTTAACATCAGTACAATATTATTAACTAAGCTGTAGAACTTATTTGGATGTCATTAGCTTTTCTACTAATGTCCTGTTTCTGTTCCAGAATCCGGTGCAGGACCCCACATTGCATTTCTTTGCCATGTTTCCTTGGTCTTCCCTTTGTGAGAGTTCCTCAGTCTTTCAGTATTTTTCATGACCTTGACCCTTTCGGAGAACATTGGTTAGAGATTTTTTCGCATATCTCTAACTTTGGGTTTGTCTGATGTTTTCCTGTGATTACAACGTGCTTATGCATTTTTGGAAGGAAAAGCACAGAAATGATGTCGTATCCTTTTCAGGGTCTCCCTGCTGTCAATGTGCGTTGCTAACGCTGTGAACCTCGGTGCCCTTTAAAGGGCGTACATGATATTGATGTGTATGGCTAATATTAGCCTTGATCACTTGCTTAACGTGGCGTCTGCCAGGGTTCTTCACTGTAAACTTATTTTTATTTATTTCTTTATTTTTAAAATGTGTTATTTGTATCTTTTTTTGATAACTTTTTAATTTTAATTGTTGTTCAAGTACAGTTTTCTGTCTTTTACTCCCATCCCAGCCCATGTCCGCAGTGCTCCCCACCTCCCTCCCATTTCCAACCCCCCTAGTTTTGGTCCATGTGTCCTTTATACTTGTTCCTGTAAACCCTTCCCTTTTTCCCCTGAAATCCCCTCCCCTCTCTGCTCCAATCATCGACAGCCTGTTCTGTATTTCAGTATTATTTGTATCTTTGTATTTACTTAGTATTCTTGAGAGCTACTCTGAGAGTGTATAGGCTGAATAATGTCTCCCCCAGATCCTAATCCATCAAATTTGTAAATGTTACCATATATGGCAAAATAAACGTTGCATATGTGATTAAAATAAGGGTCTTGATGAGGAGGGATTATCTGGATTATCTGAGTGGGGCCTAAATGCAGTGACAAGTGTCCTTTTAAGTGGGAGGCAGAGGGAGATTTTGGAGAAACAGCAGAAGGCGTTGTGCAGATAGAAGCAGAGAGAGATTAGAAGCTGCTGTGCTACTGGCTTTAATAATGGGGAAGGGTCTGGGAGCTAAAAAATACAGCTCTAGAAGAGGCAAGGACACAAATTCTTCCTACATCCTCCAGAGAGAATGTGGCTCTGCAGATTCCTTGGATTTGGCCCAGTGATACGGATTTAAAGTTTCTGGCCTCCAGAACTATAAGAGAATAAATTTATGTTGTTTTAAGCCACTGAATTTGTGGCAATTTGTTATAGCAGCCACAGGAAACTAATACAGAGACTACACATTATGTTTCTGCTTAAACTTTCACCCACTAATTTTAGTATTTGTCAGTAAATCTTGTAGCAGTTATTTCTGTGGTTTTCTAATGATGACTTGCTGTATGTATCATTCTTAAGACATTTGTTAATTGGAATTTTTCTGTAAGGATAAGTTGGCCCTTCTTTCCCATTTATTGTCAGTATAGACTCATGATTATCTATTTCAACTTTTGGGCTGTAATTCAACTCAATTATTTCTTTGTTGTTCAAAATATTTTTGGCAGTTGGGAACTTTTTCAGTCTGTCTCCTGTGCCCTTTTGACATGTTCTCATCATTTTTTGCTTCGAGTTTGTTTGTTGAGTGCTTGGCACCACAAGGTATTTCGGGCCCATGTTGAATTTTTTTTTTTGTCCTGACCTCGGAAGGGTTCAAAGTCTTTCTCCTTTTATTATTTCACTTATGAATCCTATATTTTGGAAGTTTTTTTCCCTTACAAAATTCTGTTATTTATGTAGTAGTTAAATGATTTTTTTATAAGGTAAAATTATCCTAAGATACATATTTAGAGGCTGTTGGCTTGCTTGAGATTTGCCAGTGCTACCCCCATACATGGGTGTGTTCCAGTCAAAAGTAGAGCAGTACAACTTTTAATTCGATGAGACTTCCTTACCCAGGACAAGGGCTGGTTTTTGACAGGCTTTCTCAGTGTCACAATTGCTGTTGAATTTCTATGAGCACTGTACTGAGGTCCCCAGATTATCATAACCTCACAGCTTAGGGACCTTGATGGTTTCTAATTTCATCCAAAACTAAAGTGGAGCTCATATTTTTGGGGGAGCTTACTGAGAGTTTAGGATAGGACTAGATCTAATAGTAACAAAATAAATATGAACATCTTTGTAGTGCTTTACTGTTTTTCTTTATCTGGTGAAATATATCTTATGCATAATGGAGCACACAGATCATAAGCATATAGTACATAGAGTTTTACACTTGTACATGCCTTTGTAAATGTGATAGGCTAGATTCTGAGGTGACTCCCAGTGATCCATGCCCTTACTAATTCCTTCCCTTCAATTATATGGCAAAATCGAACTTAAAAAAAATAGATTATCCTGGGTACATCTGATCTAATCAGACAAGCCCTAAACAGGGACCAGTTTCTTTCTGAAGAAAGATTGAAAAATGTGAGAAGGATTTCATGTGAGGGAGATTCTAAGTTGCTGACTTTAACAATGAAGGAAGCCACGTGGCAAGGAATATATCGGCCTCTTCTAGGAGCTGAAGGGTATTCCCTGGCTGACAAGGAAATGAGAGACTCTGTCACAAGGAGAGTAAAGGCAAGTAAATTCCTTACAACCACAAAGAACGGAATTAGGCCGGCCTGAATGAGTTGCGAAGTGGATTCTTCTCCAGAGGCTTCAGAAAGGAACATGGCCTGCTGACATCCTGGCTTCAGCTCCTGGAGACTTGAGCAGAGCACCCAGCTGTGCCGCACCCCGGCTTCTGACCTCCAGAGCTGTGGGGAATAAAATGTTTTTAAAGCACTAAATTTTGTGGTGCTATGTAACATAGCAATAGAAAACTAACTGAAAGTTGCCAACTAGATTAAGATACAGAATGTCTAGAACATAGAGAATATTTCCCACACTCCAGTATAGCCCTTTACTATTAAAAAATGTGCTTTCACACTCGTACAGCACTGAATTTTCACAGCCCTTTACGATAACTAGGAGCTTACTTTATAGGCAATGAAACAAAGATGTAGGTCCAATTAACTTAGAAAAGCAAAAGACTCATATCCTACATAAAAATTCCAGCTAACCTTCCATTTGGGGGAAGGAAGCCCGCTTCCACGACTGTGTCAGTAACATAATGTACGTCTTTGAAAACAGTACCGCCCTCACCTACTGCCTGCCTCCACAGCTGTCTGAGGAGCTTTGGCAAGTCACTGTGATGCGCTGTCTCCACCTTTTGGACTAGCTATTCTCTAAGGTCCCTTTTAGCATTCTCTGAATCTGCAGGTATTTCTACTTATACAGCATTTTTAGCTTTCCTCTCTAAAATGCTTAGCTTTTAGGGCACAAACATATAAAGAATAAAACAAATTCCCAGTGTTTTGCAGGGGGTTTCAAGGGTAAATTCAAATTCAAGCTGTTATACTGTGTGGCTAGCACCCTCTCATACCCCCTGTATGTGCCTCACTGAGTGTGCCTCAACAGCTTGGTTCACTGTCCTCACTCCTTGTCTCCCTGAGGTGGCCTCCAGGTACCCTGTGCCCACAGTGTTCCCTGGTCATGGAATTATTTGGCTCTGCTCCTTCTCTGTCTTGTCTTTTCTTTCCTATCATAACCATGCGCTCCCCTTTGGCCTGGCCTTTACTGTTCTTTCGTGAGTAATTCTGGGCCGTAAAATTAAGGGACTGTGCACACATATACCCCATCCTTAATTGTCCTGTATCTCTCTCCAGCTCTTTCTAGATAACTTAGAAAAATTTATCTCTGCTTTTCTCTAATTTTGTCCCATTTGTGGCTCAAATGGTCCTCATTATAGCTAATGAATTAGATGTCAGTGTTTGGAGGAAAATTTAAGCCGTGGGCTGTAAAGAGAAGCCAAGATATTTTAGAAAAGCAGGGACCTTACCTGTGAATAATTAAAACTATCCCCTTAGTTTTGCATAAATAAGTTTTGCATAAAGGTATTTATATCTGCCTTTACAGCCACCTCTGTGTAAACTTCACCGTCTATATTCAAGATAACCATAAAATTGCGTAGTAACTCATTATTCATTTTTAAAATTACTTTTATTCCACATGTATAGTAACTAGGGGTCATATTACTGATTTAAGAGGCTTTCATATCTCAGTTATGTTATGTGAAAATGCATTCCAAGTTCCAAGAAATGCTGACTTTTGGCTGTTTAAAATCCTGAGTCAGGGAATGTTTTTGTCCCAGCTGACCAGAAGAGGGCAATGTAGGTACATGCATTTCAATATGCTCTGTTATCTAGAGCTGCAAGTTTAAAGAATTAATGTCAGGTTCAGTAATTGATTTGCTTTGCTTAAGTCTGGTAGTAAATATAATTACCATTTGAATAGAAATGCTAATTGTTTCCTGTGTGATATACACTTTTCTTTATAACATGTGTTTGACAGAGAATAGCTGAATCTACTGAATTAACTGTGAGAAAAATTGTAACTTTAAAATCACTTAATTTCCATCCTAGTAAATGTTTGGGAGCTCTCTGGCCTGTGCAGCTTGATCTTCCAATATGACTGAGTGAGCTTTGGGCAAAGTGTGCTAACGTGGTAAAACCACAGTACATGTTGAGAAGTTGTTTTTTAATAAACCAAATAAATATTTGAAGGAAGAGAATGAAGGGGTGTTTCTTCTTTAGCCAGCAGCCCAAATCATCTTTATCCCTTCATTCTTTTCATTCATTCATCCATCATCTCATTCATTCAATAAATGTGTAAGTACCTAACAAGGTCTGGCAATTACTATACTTTATCTTTCATTCAAAGTTTGAAAGAATCTTAGGGCAACACATGGGTTAGGGAATTATAGATCTCTGGATGGAGCCCCGTCCAAGATGTGTCTGGTCACTGCCCCTTGGCAGCCCCTCCTACAGTGTCTGTGCTGATATGGATCGTTCTGAATGAGAGCTCAACTCTGATGCATAAACTTCCACAGCACGTGATGCACAACACCTCTCCAGCACATTAGCAGTTTTGATCCCCTAACTCTTGTAACAACAGCAACAGCAACAACAAAAGAATATAATCTATCCCCCTTTTTTTGATAATTATATTTGCCCGATAAAACTTTCAGAAGTGATGTTTATTTTTCAGTTTAGTCCTTGAACCGGCAAAAAATCAGCAACTGCCTTAGAAAAAAGATTAAATATGTATTATCCGTCAGAGAGGGCATCTTTCTTGAAGGGAATAAAACCAAAACAATTTGAGTAATAGGAATAATATCAAGAAATCAAATCAGGTGAAAATAGTCACAAATAGAAGACTAAAACTTAGGACTCATAAACATTTGGATTTTGAATTGTGGTTTAACAGGTCAGACTGTAGAATTACTGGATTATGATCGAGGTTTGAACCTTGGGTTGTATAAGGAAGTGATATAAAATGATTGGTGGTTTTCTGAAGATGGTGGATTTGAATCACTGCTAGAAATCAGTAAGTGCTCACCTTCAGGAAAAAGCCAAAATCTAGGGGCTGGCATCTACAAGCACCTGTTTTTGAGAGGCAGTGTAGCACAGTGGTTAAGAGCAGGGGCTCTGGGGATCACCTGCTTGGATCTTCAACTCCTGGCTTGGCTGCTTATCAGCTCTGGGGCCTAGGTCATGTTGTGTAACTGTTCTGAAAGGTAGGGGGATAATAGTGGGACCTACCTTAAAGGGTTACTGTGAACATCTTAGGAAATAATACATTTAATTTCTTATAACAGTGTCTGGTACAAAGTAAACTTTACAGGAAACACTAACAGTTCCTGTCTGTTTTGGTGCCTGTAAAGCATGTTGTTTCTACAGTGGCATTTTCCAAGGGAGGTGTTAGGGCAGAAGGATGTTGACTCTTTCTCTGAAATGTGTCTTGGCACTGTGCTCTCATGTGAAGTTAGGCTACAGCCATGAATACATACTGCTGATGTACTGTTAATATTGCTCATTAAGCATAACAGTCTTCTGAACCTTTCGTATGCAGGGAATAATTATTTAGACTGCATGTCATTGGTTTGGTTCTCTGGCAGTTTCCTGAATTAATATTTGATTGTAGGACCCATGGGTTAAAACTTTCCTTTTAATGGACTGAGAGACAGCGGATTATTACTATGCATATGTAAAATACAAATTTAAGTTGTTAACTTGCCCCACAGGCATTTTGATGAGAAACTTCTATTCTGAGATAATGCGGGACAGTGCTTATATCTACACGTCTCCTCAGTTTTTGACTGCCTTCATTTTTGACTTTGATAAAAACATGCTTAATCAGAGAGAATGCTAAAAAAGAAAAAGTCCCCTTGTCCCCTTCTGTTTACGAACACCCTCACACCCATTTCAGATCTTCCCATTTTTGTGCAAAGGAGAACTTTTTGAAATAAGAGGAAAGTCTGGGATTTCTTTGAGATGTGACAGCAGGAAGTGTAAGCCAGATGCTGTCAGGCTAACAAATATTGGATCATAATTGTGTTTCTTGGGACATTTTTCATGTGTGGTTTGTTGGAGGAGAATTTCAAAATATCTCATGTTTTTCTTTTTCTTTTCAGAAACTAACAACCTAGAACTATCTCAAGGCTCAGGAACCTTTCCTTCCGGGTATTATTACAGAGATCAGTGGAGGCCTAGAAGCTTTAAGATACGCCAGTTTAACGACCCCGACAACATTACAGAATGCTTACAAAAAAAAGTGGTGTATCTATTTGGTGACTCAACAATCAGGCAATGGTTTGAATACCTAACTGCATTTGTTCCAGGTTGGTACTTTGCTTTTTGTTTCCTAACTCTTGTCAAACACACGAAATCAGCTCTGAAATAAGCAGGCTCACTTGGTGCCTGAAGAAAGGCATCAAGTGAAAAAACAGGCATTTCTCTATAGGACTAAAGAGGTATCCTCACCCTGGAAAGCTGTGTGATAGTTTTGATCAGTAATGGGGTTGTGCCGTATTGACGGAAGTACTGGGTCCTCGTTGAAGTTTCTACCGCTGATTAGCCGTGTGACCCAGGACAGGACATTTGCTTCTCAAAGGGGCTTCACATTTAATTTTGAAAGGAAAGGAGGAAGTAGATATGACTCTAAAAGGTGAAAAATTAATTCCTGTTTCTGTTGTGCTTTTTTTTCATTGAAACACATAGAGCTGAGTTCTAGTCAATAAAGCATAAATTAAAAATCAAGAGAAAGGAAATAATTTGTATGGCATGATGTGAGGCACGGCTTGATGTCGACCAGCCAGCCGGGCCTTCCAGGAGTTGCTTCGTTCTTAATTCTAATGACGTAGTTTGGTATTTCCTTTGATAGCAGTGAACACATTGTCTTGATCATTTTCCACTTATACCCTTTACTGATAAAGCTTTGTGTCAGTGTTTGATCTTGATCAAAAGAAAGAATGGTAGATTGAGCTTTTAGTCCATTTAAATGGGGTTAAATGCTAAGTAGTAGTAGTTTTAGTAGGACCGTCTAGAAGAGGAGTCTGGGACTGAAGGAGTGAACCCTTCACTTCAACCATCAGAGTAATATAGTACAATTATAGTTTGGTGTTACTTCTTCAGAATTTACTGGAAACACCTTGAGAGGGCAAGGACTGTGGATTCTTCCTCTGAGCATTACTGGCTTATAGCACTGTAGTAGCTGGCACTGAATGCGTGCTTGGGAAATGTTCATTGAATTGAGTTGCCAAAAATTACTTAGTTTGTTTTCTGTAAGGCATTCATAGAAATATTTTGGAATATGAGACAGGCCTCTTCCCTTGTGGGGCATGTTAGGTGCTGAGTTACATAGTTTTTTAGGACTAACAAGGAACCAGTGGTTTCTCGGATCCTCAGAAGATCTCAAACGAGCAGGACTTTGAAAAACAACTTACATAAAGGGGAGGGAAAGAAGGGAATTCTAACTTGTGCTGCTATCTTTGTTATTCTTACGACAGAGCTAGAAGTTCTCTAAGATATTAACATGATTTTCCATCCATAGGGTGAAATTGAAAGTCAAAAGAACAGAGTTGCTCCTTTCTTTGGCTTATAGCAAAAAGAAGTATGTAGTTATACAATAGCAAAAAGAGGTATTTTATTACTATATGTGTTCTTTAAAAAGCAGAAATTATAGCCCTTGCCCTGGAAGAAATGTTTATCTGTTACAACAATAATGTGTAAATGTTAAGTTGGTTTTTAGATATTCAACAATCAGTGCAAACAGGAAGATTTCTTGCCCTAACAGAGATAAACAGATTATTTTGCTTCTAAGGCATAGACATAGGTGTAGAATCTATCACTGATGTTATTACTTGTAATGTTATGTTTCTGGAGTCATTTAAATAATAACTATGTTAGAATCAAGTCCCATTGAGGCAAAGTAGGCCACAGTGCAGTGAACCTAGGTATTTCCTTTACAATTGTATTGCATCTTTCTGTTGTACTTTTATTTTAAAAACTTTTTGAAGCCACCATGTAAAGAATAATCAAAATATATGTGCTTGATTTGAGCATTTTTATGAATTTGAGTCTTCCTTATTTCAGATTTAATGGAGTTTAACTTGGGTAGTCCCAAGAATGTGGGTCCCTTCCTTGCAGTGGACCAGAAGCACAACATCCTGCTCAAGTACCGCTGCCATGGTCCACCCATCCGCTTCACAACTGTCTTTAGTAGCGAGCTCCATTATGTGGCGAATGAGCTGAATGGTATCGTGGGAGGGAAGAACACTGTGGTTGCCATTGCCGTGTGGTCGCATTTCAGCACCTTCCCCTTGGAAGTGTATATCCGGCGACTCAGGAACATCCGTCGAGCAGTGGTCCAGCTCTTGGATCGAAGCCCTAAGACTGTAGTAGTTATCCGGACAGCCAACGCCCAAGAACTGGGGCCTGAGGTGAGCCTTTTCAACAGTGACTGGTACAACTTTCAGCTGGACACCATCCTTCGGAAGATGTTCTCAGGGGTTGGAGTATATCTTGTTGATGCCTGGGAGATGACCCTGGCCCATTATCTACCCCACAAGCTCCATCCAGATGAAGTTATTGTGAAGAACCAACTAGACATGTTCTTGTCCTTTGTGTGCCCCTTGGAGACCTAGCCTGTCCTGAAGGGGGCTGGAGGAATCACTTTCAGTGATGTTTGCCATCACCTGCATAACAGAAAGTTTATGGACAGCCCTGTGGAGAGATGGCCACCATGGATACATAAAGTTTCAGAAAGGGCTGGATTTTATATAATGACTTGTAAGGAGCTTAGAAAATGCAGGTTACATTATGTCTACCTATCGGATATTTTCCAGTCTGGACTTAGCCATTAACAACATTCACACACTGTATTGTCCTTGCAACCAAAGATGCAAATAAGTGTGTTTGAACTAACTTCTCCTGGGAAGGGAGATTACTGTGCTAAAAAGTGTGAAAAATGCTCTGACCTAAATGGAAGGGACAAATTTGGCTGGCAGTGGAGTGTTTGTAGCTTCTTTGACAAAGGAAATTGAGCACATTTGCATGAACAGCACAGTTGGTCCCTCTTCAGCCAGGTGAACTAACGAGGCTTCTAATCAGTTATTCCTGTAACACACCGAAGACTGCCATGTCTGTGTCCCTTGATAATCCACTTTTTCTGAATTACTTGAAAAGACCAGTGTCCTTGCTCAGAATATTTGGTGAGAAAATTTACAATGTCCTGCTTTTATCTAGAAAAGCAAAAGGGAGATAGGAAAACAGTGTGTACGAAATCTCAGTATTCAATTGACATTTGCATTGGTTTATTTTACTTATTTATTTAGTTCAGCTAAATTTTGCATTGTGAATACTTTTAAAAAAACACTTTGGAACTGGAAGAGTAAAATCTATACATGGAAATTTATTTTTGTGTTTGAAGTTTGAGGGTTTTAAAAATTGACTTTTATGTAAAGAGTGTTACTGTGACTATAAATTTGTAAAAATCATTTCCATCTATTTCAGTTGTTTCTTTTTTGATTGTTACTTTTGTTAATGGCGAAATAGCACCAGATGTTAGACCTCAGTCCTTGAGTTTGACTAAGAAAAGAATTCAGAGCCAAGGAACTCAAATATAGATGAAAGTTTATTTAGAAAGTTACAGAAGCAGAAGAAATGAGTCAAGGAAGAAGCAAGCCAGCTGGGCTGCGTTGACTCAGAAAACAAGTTACAGAGGCAGAAGAAGGGCCCTTGGATCTTAGGAGGAAGAAAAGCAAAGAAAATGCACTTGGGGGAAAGGGAGAGGGAAAGGCATGGGTGTGCTTCTGAAAGATAGAGAGTGAGCACCTTATTGGGTTCTTGTCTTGAGGGTTTTTATCTGGAGGTATCAAAGGAGGATCTCAATAGAATATTCATCAGCTTTCCAGATAATGTCTTTTCAGGATCAAGGTCTTTACCGATTGGTCAGCCAGGGCAGAGGGTCTTTAGTTATTGCAGTTGGTCCTGAGGTCAGCGAGGGCATCACCTGGCCTTGCTGCTTTTCTGTGCCTGGAGCAGAAACATAACTGAGGCCTAGACGTTACCTAGTTTGACCAAAACTCTGTCTCTGTGGTCAAGATACCTGAGGCTTTGTTCCTAAGATCACTTGATGCAGGTCAGAACCTCAGTCTTGAGGGCTTAATGCTTAAGGGAGTGTTCAAGCAAGTGCTTGTATAGGAGCTGAATGAGACTATTCTCTGGCCTCCTTGTTCCTCCTCTAAGGGGGTCTACCACATGACTACAGACATGCCAGGGGAGGAAAGGTCAGGGGAGAGTCCTAACGGTGGTATGAAAGGTCAGAGGGTCTAAACCACATGACCAGACATATGCTAGAGGAGGAGAAGCTCACTCTACGGGCAAAGTTTCACCCTACATTACTTGTCCTCCCAGTTTTGTCCTGGTGACCTTCATTCCTGGCCTGTCATTTCTGCTCTGCTCATGCCTGTCTAATTGCCTACTATGTCATTTTCAATAGCATGCCAAAATTAGAAATTAAAATCTCATTGGAAATTAAAGTTAGATATTGAACTCTATGACGAGTATTTCTTGATTTGGGCATAAGGTACATACAATTCTCTCCTACTTGGGAGTCAAAAGCTGCTATTCCTATTGGCTATTTTCAAATAAATTGTACTTGAGTAAATTTAAATGAGTTTAAGTTAATTTGGGGCCATTTGGTAAATCCTCTTTTCTTTTTGAGCCACAAAAGATTATAGTCTAGTTTTAGTTATCCTAAATGGACATGTGAAGAAACTAGGAGGCTTTGGAGATGAAGACAGATGCTTAAAGCATGCCTTGTCTATTATTTTAGGGACTTTACCTGTAACAATTAATTCTGATCATGATCCAATAGCATAGGTGATATTTAACTTCATTTTATAGATGAGGAACTTGAGTTGGGATTTGGACTAAGTACAGTATGTGAGAGCCCGTAGTGCTTTTCACCACAACTTGTTGGACTTTTTTAAAAAGAAGTTTTCTTGTTTTGGAAGAAGTTTTGAGCATTTCCTCAAGGATTGCTGGAGGAGGCTGAGTCATCCTCTTCCCTGGAGAATTTCAAGGAGAGAGTGGACACTGCTTCTCCAGGGCTTTGGAGTGATGCTGCTTGTTTGTGCAAATGACTACTTGTGATCTTGTCCAGTTTCTGTTATTTTATTTTTTTTTATTTAGTGACATAAGGTCCTAAAGATTGGATGAAACAGTCTCTTGAAGTATTTTCAGTCATCTGTTCCCCTTCTAATTTGTCTTTTTTACTTTCTGGTGTGGACATTAAAAAAAATGCCTAAGTGTAGAATTTGAAATATTATCTAAGTCTTTCTCAGAACAATTAAAATATATTTTAATTTCTTCTGAAAAGCTTATTTTAGGCCAGTAACCATATGGTTGTGAATATTAGCATGCTAGCCAAATAATATAGTTTTAAATATTTTCCATTATAAATGGAAAGAATTAAATTTTTTATCTTTCAATTACAGTTGACATACAATATTATATTAGTTTTAGGGTAACAACCTAGTGATTAGACATTTCTATAACTTATGAGTGATTACCCCATAAGTCTAGTACCCACCTGACTCTTTATGTACTTATTACAATATTACTGACTATATTCCCTGTGCTGTACTTTACATCCCCATGTTGGTTTTCATCATGATTTTTAAAAACTGTAAAATCTTGAATCCATACTTCTATAGTCTGAACTCAATGACTATTACCATTTTGGTATATTTTCTTACAGGTGTTTTTTTTCCTTTAATCACATAGCTGTAATCACAGAATGTGTAATTTGTATCTGTGTTTTCTTAACATACAGAATTTTTCTGTGTGAAATAGTCTCCATAACTTATACAAGTTGGCCCAAAATTTCAGCTAATGATGTTATTATTTATATAAGTTGGCCTTTATAGTTGGACATTTAGGTCTATCATAAAATATTAAAACAGTGTTTTATATACGATTTAGTTGGGTTAAAATATGGATTTTATTTTGAAACCTGATAGCATGCATTTCGTCTAGTGGATCTGCTCAGATTTAGAACTCAAATGACTGATTTGATGCAACTTGTGAGAGGGAAAATTCCTAAGGCCCTTCTATGCAAATTAGATTTTAAAAGACGTCATCCCATTACCAGTAACCTTTCTTTAACAAATACAAAAAAAGACCTTTGGTGTTCTCGTACGATCCATTTAGCATTCTGAACAGCCATCATTTTATTAAAAACCATTGACCGACAGTTCCTGGCTTCAGGTACTAAGTTTCAGATTGATATATTTGGGTTCTTGACGAGACCATATATGGTAAGCCTTCACATCTCCGTGTGTCATGCCAGAGGTGAGCCTGTTTCTGGCCTTATTGAAGGAAATAGCAATTACTGAGAGAGGTACAGGAAAGTAAACATCCAAGGCAAACAATGAAACACCCCCCTCTTCTCCCAAAACAACTGCTCAACATCATTTTTGTGGGCCTAGGAAATTCAGCTTCTCAACATTACCTAGTCACTTATGCCAGAAATTCCACGTTATTTATTCTCTTGCGTTAAACACGTCCTCCCAAGTGTTTATGACCACAGTACATTCTCAGTGCACTTACGATGTCTGACTCCTCAGTGTGCAATAACTAAGATTGCCAAGGTGCTCTTTTCCTCATTGAAAACGAGACCACAGTCCAAGGGTCCAAGGGCAGGACTTCGTAGGATACAGAAAGTAGAAGGGCACAGAATGCCCCTCACCAACCTCAGCCTGATTTTTCCTTCAAAGTGCACTTACATTTTAACTTTTTGAAAGTGTGAACTTGTGCATTATATTTTGCTTTTTAATATTCTGCATTAAATGAGAGGATGTTAGGCTTCTTATAAGAAGGGCCTTCTGGTATTCAGCTCTAGATGCCCATTCCTACTGAGGAGGAGGCGTTTCCTGTCTTAAATACAAGGCAGGATTGGAGGACTGCTGGGGCGGGGTCGGGGACAGTGCGGGGAAGCAGTTCAAAGATTGCAGTAGAATGTCCCAGAAGGAGAAAAGCCACAGGGAAACCAAATGTCATCTGAAAAATCCTTTCAGTATTGTGTAGTGGTTCATTCTCTTTAAATTCACCTACTCTGCCTGTCCCCCGCATCCTGAAAGCAGCGCGATCTTCAGGTTATAGGACCACTGCTTTATTTGTTGCCGATTCCATGACCTGTAATTTGTCAGCACAGGCACATGATAGCGATACTTGCTGATTGCAAAAGCTGTGTTGCAGATAGTCCCCACCACACACACACACACACACACACACACGCAGACCATAGAGAAAAATTGAAATAAGGGAAGGTGAATCTAATGAGGCAACGCTAATGCCTGGCCATGGATTTGTTGAGACATTTTAAAAAGGCATCCCTAAGAAAAACGTTTTGTTGATTTGTTTCTGATTCCTCTGCATGATTCCAGTCCAGGTCTTGGAGCCCGCCCTCGAGGGGAATGTCCGAGACTCGAGCTAGTACCTTTTCGGCCTGGGAATTTCCAGTGTGCAGAAAAAAATCCACAAACCTAGTCCTTGCTGGCCCCTCCCTGCCTCCTCTGTGCCCACGCAGCTCTTTTAAGGGAGAGTTTGACCGTACTCTGTGTTTTAGAGAACAGTTCCTTAGCTTCCCCCGCCCCCACTCCTACCCCAGCACCCCTCCACACCACCCCCGCCTCTGTGGAGGGGTGAACTGAAAGCGAACACTATAAAGGGGGCCAGGAGAGGGGCTGGCCTCCTCTTGCCACGAGGTCAGACGCCGAGTTCTTAGAGAAAAAGGCTGCTTAACTGCTGCTGCTTATCATGTAACCTCAAAAGGAAACTGACCGGTCGTCTTTTCTCATGCTTTCACGTACTTGGGGCATTATCGCAGATTACAGCTGGAAGCAATTGACTTGCCTTTACATATTTGAATGACTTGACTCTTCAAATACAGAGGTATATTTTTATATTTGATATTTAGTATGAAAAAGGATCTTAAATGCTAAGCTTCTCTCCCCCCCACCCCACCTTTTCCCCATATACAGAGTTTTTCCTTTGGAGTCACTTTCTGATATTTGGATCATCATCTTTGTTTGGGGGCAAAATATTGGGGGCCAGCTTTTTGGGGAAGGAAAATCCAGGATGTTTTTATAGTTTGGTAATGTCTGTGAATGATTTGTGTTTGCCCGGAAGGCCCAGGGCGGACTAAGATGCTGATGGAGAGGATGGATGGGTTAAGTGATGAAAAGTAGCATAAATATAATGTAACAATTTATCTTTAGTCAGTGATACCTCAAGGCAGAAATCTCCCAGGAGGTTTGAGTGTGGGTTTAGAGGTATACTTTCTCACCAAGGGTGGGCATAAAATTACTTCTTTATGAAAAAGTATACCTTAGTAGATGGAAATGTTTTACATCACGTCCTCATTAATTCTTATATTACCTCTGTAACAGTAAAGACAAATATTATAAGACCATTTTGTGAACAAGAGAGATCTGAAATTTAATGACTTTGTGGGACTCCTCCCCCCAGATATATAACAACTATATAAAGTATTTTATGGGATTTTTGCAAGTAGAAGAACATTTGTAGGTAGGATGAATTAAAGATTCTCTCCACAAGGATAAGTGAACTGGCTTTTGTGGGGTGGGGGTGTCCCAAAGAGGATGACATTTAATATGTAAATTTTAAGCTCTTGGTAATATATATCCCCCCACTTTACATCTGGCATCTGAAAAAATATATCATCTGGTCAGGAGGAGTATTTTTTTGGTTCTCTTATGGTACGTTTTTAGACAATGAAAGGAGAAAAATTTCCAAAACTTACTCATTGCCCTCAGTAATGCCTGATAGAGGGGGAGGGATCAGCCACACAGATCATGTGAACAGGCTGATGACCCTGACATCTGTTTATGTGGCTTCAGAACACAGTGTATGGTCTGCCGTCTCTCTCCATTATAACATCTTGCATAGGCTAAAGACACAGCTGGGCAGGGTCCAGGCGAGGAGCCCTGGGCCAATAGAAGAGCCAGTCTGGTATGAGTTAGCACAAGACATCAGAGTAGGCCACACATAATGTTAAGCATCTGGTAGCATCCTTCCCACCGTGGAAGAGATGACCATGGTCAGCCTAATTTAGTTGTCCAGATACAGACTTTTCCTCACTGAGAAAATGGAGGCAAACATTTCTCGTTCTACTTTGTCCTGAAAGCTGTCCCACTCTCAGAAAGCGAAAGAAACCCTCTCAGAAGTTGAAGAGCCATGGACAGCACTACCAAGTGAAAAGATTTTATAATCATTGAGACCCACACTGAATTGCTCTGGAGAAAACCATTTCCTTTTGGCTGATAGCTGACACTGACTTGGCTGTCTCTTGATCCCCCACCCAGGTTAACAGAAGATCAGGAGGCAGAACGTCACCTTTTGGCTTTCTTGGCCTGATGCTGAACTCTCGAGGGTGAGCAAGGTGGATATTTCCAGACGTTACTTGGGCCTGGGCTGATGTAGTCATGTGGGATGGTTTCTAAAATTTCTAAGATTTTTAGATCTCTTCAATCATTCAATTTTTGAAGTTGCCTCAAAGTTACTGTGAAGTTTACTTATAGGCATTGTACTGTGATTTCTTGTGAACTAAGATTTTTTGTAGTGATTTAGCATCTTTTTAATCAATTTGAATTTCCACTATTTTCCGTGAGAGGAGGACACATGAATAACACATGAATAATAACATCTCCGAGGGGAATTCGGCTCTCTGCTAACTGACAGTTTCAGGGTTATGTAATCTTGAGCAGACTCAGAGAGCATTATGCCCCCTACAGTTTTCTTGAAGGTGCTCAATGGAGCTAGCATGTGTGGTTTCTGAGTAAAGCACTTCCTGTTCCTTTCATTTGGGACCATCTGTGACATAAAACACTTTCCTTCCAAACTTAGTGGCTGAAAATATTTTATGCTCCTTGGGGAAGTTAGAGGATAGGGAATGAACATTTATTAAACACTTATTTGGGGAGCTGACCGGCAAGATGCCATTTAGCCCTCATAATAGCATCTGAAGTAGTCATAATTAGCCTCTTTTATAGGTGAGGAAATTGAGACCTAGAGGGTTTGGGCAGTAGGTTCAAGGTCCCCCAGATAGTAAGTGGCAGAGCTTGGATTTGACTCTGAGAGGGTTTGTCTCTGTGGCGAGTGCCTTTGCCACCAGGCCACTGGGCTATTAGTAGAGGTACAATGGAGAGAGGTCAACATTTATCCAGGGCTCTGAATTCCCTAGGGTCCTTCCTTTTGCCTAGCTCACAACTGGCTACAACCTACCCCCTGTTCAGATTTAACCGATAAAGTTTTAGGTGATTACCACCTAACCCTTGACATTTTAAGGAGGTTGCAGGAAAAATCTTTCATTCCTTAGAGTGAAGCTATATGGTGGAATTGATGGGAGTGGTTAGGTTCATGTTTGGGGAGAGGCAGCCTCTTATTAAGCCATTTTTGGGACACAACAGCTGGGGTTATAAAAAGGGGAATCCTGCTGCTGGGTCACCTTGCTCCTCTCAGGACATCTCTTGTGCTTGAAAGCTAAGGCTTGAAAGAGTATTCCTTGTCACACCCCTGGGGAGGGGCCCACAGCTGCTGCTTCTGGAGAGAGTTGCTGTGGGCACTTGGCAGACCCACTCACTCACCTGTCCTCCACCATCCCTGCTGTTGCAGAGTGAGTTAACTTCTTTCAGAGGTAGACCTGGGTAGAAATTTTTATGTTTTGTGTCTTGTGTGGGGGTTTTTTTGTTGCTGTTTTCAATTTCACATGATTCTTTTCTAGTTTGCATTTTTCATGGGCTCTTTAGTATAAGGTGAGTGGAGTAATAAATTTACTTGCATGGTTAAAAAGTAAAATTCTCTGATGAATTAAGGAACAATTTCAGTATTTGTCTTTTAAGGCAATGCTTCTCAAATTTAAATGTGCATAAGAATTACTTGTAGATCTTTTGAACTACAGATGTTTCAATAGGTCTCGGGTGGAACCTGTAATTCTGCATTGTTAGCAAGTTCCCACATGATGCTGATGTTGCTTGCCCAAGTCCACCCTTTGAGATGCAAAATTATAAGGCTCCTTAAGTTCCAGGTCATGAGAAAAATTATGAAGTTCTTCTATGAAATCTGCATATGTCATTTTATCCCATAGGACAGTGATTTTCAACCAGTGTGCCACAAAATTTTTAGGGACACTGACTTTTTTAAAAATTACATTTTATTGTTTATGCTATTATAGTTGTCCCAAATTTTCACCCTTTTCCCCTCCACTCAGCCCCCCCCACCCCGCAACTCCCTCAGGTAATCCCCACACCATTGTCTTTATCCATGGGTCCTGCATATATGTTCTTTGGCTGCTCTATTCCCTATACTGTACTTTACACCCCTATGACTTGTTACATTCTGTAATTACCAATATGTACTTCTTAATCCCTTCACCTTTTTCAGCCATCTACCTGATCCATGTGACAACCATCAAAACATTCTCTGTATCTATGATTCTGTTTCTGTTCTGCTTATTTGTTTATTTTGCCTTTTAGAATCAATCATTGATAGATATGGATTTATCGACATTTTATTGTTCGTATTTTTGATTTTCTTATTCTTAAAAAAGACCCTTTAGCATTTCATATAATACTGGTTTAGTGATGATGAACTCCTTTAGCTTTTTCTTATCTGGGAAGCTCTTTATCTGTCCTTTGATTCTAAACAATAGTTTTGCTGGGTAGAATAATTGTGGTTGTAGGTCCTTGCTTTTTGTCACTTTGCATATTTCTTGCCAATTACTTCTAGCCTGTGAAGTCTCTTTTGAGAAATCAGCTGATAGTATGGGGAATTCCTTATAGGTAACTCACTGCTTTTCTCTTACTGCTTTTAAGATTCCCTCTTTGTCTTTAACCTTTTGCATTTTAATTATGTTGTGCCTTGGAGTGGGTCTTTTTGCATCTATCTTTTTTGGACTCTTTGTGATTCTTAGACTTGCCTATTTCCTTCACCACATTAGGTGAGCACTAGCTACAAAGTGACGTGCAGATGACTGCTACTTGTGCTGGGTTTGGAGGTGGCCCAGGCAGGGTCAAGCTGTGGACCAAGGCTGACTGCTGCTAGTGCTGGGCCTGGGGCAACTTAGCAAGAGGTAAGGGGCCCCCAGATGCTGCTTGTTTGAGAGAATTTAGGAAAATCTGAAGCGTGGGCCAAGACAAGCCATTCATATGGAAATGCCACTGGAAACAGCTTGGGTGGGTTTGAAAGTTAGGTGGGGTAGGTCCTCAAGGAATTATCACAGTGGGGCAACCAGTGTGAGGCAGATTGATGGAGACTTAGATGTGGTGCCCACCTGCCAGCTCTGTGGCTCTGTTGGGGGAGGGCTCAAGAAAGGGAATAGTGGCCTCTGCCAGCACTTCTACCTGGGAGAAAGCTGCCCTCCAGCTTTTGTTCTGATGCCAGACAATTCAGTTTCTCCCCATGTGTTTCTGATGACTTTCAATCTGCTGGCCCCATGCTGGAGCTCAGAGGGAGTGAGTCCAAGTGAGTCTGTATGTAGGCCCCTGAAGAGACTCAATGCCTGAGACTCTACCAGTTTCTGTCTTTCACAGCCTCAATCCCCACTGGTTTTTATAGCCAGAAGTTATGGGGACTTAATATTCCTGGCACTGGAACCCTGGGTTGGGGGTCCTGCTGTGGGGCTGGGACCCCTTGCCTCTGAGATATCCCTCCCTATTTTTATCCACCACATGTAGGTGTGGGACCAGCTCATTCCACATCACTGCCCCTCCTACCAATCTCGTTGTGGTTTCTTCTTTAATTCTGTAGTTGTAGGACTTCTATTCAGCTCAGAGGTTCTGAGTGATGATTGTTCTGTAGTTTAGTTGTAATTTTGATGTGGTTGTGCAAGATGGTGAGCCATATTTACATACCCCCCCATTTGACTGGAAGTCTGGTACTGACTTCCTTTCTCTTAGATTGTCAAATTAAAAAAATGACAACAGACAACATAACAATAGCCATTCAGTGTGAATGAGTCAAAACTATGCCTATTTGTTTTGTCAGATTGGCAAAAAATGTATTTTTGATGTGCCACAGAATTTTAGTAATTGGTTTATGTGTGCCATGAGATAAAAAAAGTTGAAATGGCTGATTTATGAAAATAAATTGTGCCATGGTTCTGTTCAACTACACTGGTAATGCGACATTGTCTATATGTGACCCGAAATATCTAAGTCAAACTTTTCAAAATTTTGTTAATCCCCTAGATAGTATATTCATACAATGACAATTTCCAGATATTTGAAGACATTAAAAATTAATTTCTCACTTTTTAGATGTTTAGCAGAGTGCAGACATTTAATGTTGGCATAAGACTTTTAAATACAGTTTAGCATTGGTTAATACGTGTGCATCCCAAGTCCTCTGATTATTTCAGTCAAACTTGCTGTTTGTTCTGGCACCCATTTTTTCAGAGTACATCATTCCTTGTCAAAGAGGGTCATATTGTCCCCGAGGGAAAAATTGGTTCTTGGGGTGAAGTCCCTTAGAGGTTACGATGGTTTGTGGCCATCTAAAGGCCACAGCACATTAACGGTGTATGTAGTATCTGTGGTTTTAAATTTTTATCAAGGGACAATGTGGAAAGAAATTCTGAAACGTCTCCTTAGGGGGTAAGATAATGAAGCAAGGTTGAGACACACAGCTGTAAGTGCTCTGCACATACTTGATTGAAGTCGAAAAGGTTTTTCTCTGGCCTGTCTCTTTGGCCTGTGTGTCTTAGTGTCTTGCCTATGTCTGCATCATCATGGGGTTTTGAAATACTTCCAGAAGAGGGATGATTTTTTTCATGTATTTTTTCAGAAATATTTTCTTCTATTATATCCTTGACAATGTTTAACATTTTAAGAAATTGTCGTAAAATATAGATAACAAAATTGATCATCTTAACTGTTTTTAAGTGTGCAGTTCAATGGCATTAAGTACAGTCACATTGTTGAGCAACCGTCGTCGCTAGTTATCTTCAGACATTTTCATCTCAGTGTGAAACTCCACATCCGTTAAAAACTGCGTCCCCACCCCTTGCCCCCCAAGCCCTCGGCAACCACCGCTGTGCCTTCTATCTCTATGAATTTGGTGACTCTAGATAATTCATAGAAGTGGAATCCTACACTATTTGTCTTTTTGTGAGTGGCTTATTTCAGTTGGCATAATGTCCTCAAGGTTCACCTGTGCAGTAGCACATACCAGAAATTTCCTCCTTTCTAAGGGTGAATAATTCCCCATTGTATGTGTACATGCCCATTTCGTGTGTCCTTTCATCCCTTGGAGGACACTTGGGCTGCTTTCACCTTCGGCTGTGTGAGCAGTGCTGCCGCGAGCATGGGTGCCCGGGGGTCTGTCTGTTTGAGCCCCTGCTTTCAGTCCTTTCAGGTCTGTGCCTAGAAGTGGAATTGCTAGATCAGACAGTAATTCCACGTTTAATATTTTGAGGAGCTGCCGTATCATTTTCTATAGCAGCTACACCATGTTGTTTTTTTTTGTATTTCATTTTGTGTAGTGTTTGGCAGAGTACAGTGAAAAAATGTGTACGCCATGAAACATGACAGGAAGGGGTTTGAAGTTCGGAGTAAATAGTCTGCTGCGTGTTCAGCACCATGACTATTAAAACAAATTAACCTCCCCTACATGCTCACCCTTGTGTGTCCGCACACTACTCTGTGTGCACTTACAGATAAGTGCATCCCTGGAAACAACTCCTCGGAGACTCATTTAGGTAATGAACTTACAATATATGGGTCAGATCTTTCTGAAAATGTGGGCCATCTGCCATGCAATGCCACATTTAGAAGAAACCTAGAGAGGCTTCTGGGAGGTCTCAAAAGGGCAGAGCTGCAAAGGTGGCCCACAGGTGTGAATGAAGAGGAACTGAACCAAGAACACCTGGAGGACAGGAGCTGTGTAAGTTCGGATTGTCGCTTTTCTTTTCCTCTCCTCTACCTCCTTCCTCATCTCTGGAGGGTAAGCACATGGTCACTATGCAAGTTTTGGTTGAACAAATAGCCGAGAAGGGGAAAACAAGTGAAAGAATTATTTATTTTCTAATCTGTGAAAAGCTGTTTTGAAGAATGCAAGAACTTTCTATTTTATGACTCTGTCAGGGGTAAAGGAGGTGGGTTTAATCAGGGTGGAAGACAAAGCTGCTGGATTCACCCTGGGCTTCTCCAGCATCACCATGGAGGACTAGAACTGTCCGAAGGGTGGCACATGCTGATACATCGTGGACCTTCTCAGCCCTGCTGTTCTCTGCTGATGTTTCATATATTTTAAACAGCCAGTGAAGACAGTTTTGTTTGTTTATCTGTGGTGTTGAACAGTATTCAGCATGAACACGGGAAGAGGTTCTTTAAAACAGTACTAATGTCTAAGTGTGAGGGTGGTGCCGCATTGCAGCCAGCCAGGATGTTTGCAGCAGACCAGGGTGGGGGGTGGTGATGACGTTAAAGGACAGGCTCTCTCCACCCCGTACTTCACTTAGGCTTGCCAGTTATCCAGACTTCATGGTTGTTCATTTTGGGGAGCCTCTCTTAAAATGCAAGCCTTTGGGAAGGTTACTATTTATGTCTTAATTAATTTAGTGAATTAATTTAATTAATCTGTGGATTAATTTTGAAATGCCTTCTTGAAGTTTTACTGGATGAGAGGGGCACGGAGACTGCCCTGGTCAGACCACAGGTGATAGGGAGACACGCAGCAGCAGGAGCAGAGCCGCCCTGGGAGTGGGATGTGAAGGTTAAAACCCAACTCAGTGCCTCCCCACTCTCCTTCCCCTGGTGTTTATATTTCTGTTCATGGTGTTACCAGGCTATCAATCTCAAGGCCTTGGAGTTACCTCTGACTCCCTTCTCTTTCTTTGCTCAGTTGTTGCCAGTCCTATAGATTATAGTATATCTGTAATATTTATGTAAACAATTTCCCCTTTGTGTTCCCATATTGTAGTTCATTCCTTCATGACCTGTCACCTTGACTGTTGCAGATCATCTACATACAACTGCCACTTTATCCTTCCTACAGCATGGCTTTCATCATGCTTTTACTCAGCTCAAAAAGCCTAAATGGTTTCCCATGGCTTATTACATTAACTCCAGCATTCTAAGATGGCATCAAGGCCAGGTAGGGTTGGGCTGCAAACTTGACTCCATGATTCTCCTCTTCTATATTCTTTCCAAGTGGGGTGGATGGTCCAAAGAGGCTAAAATGCTTAACAATCAAGTACTAAACAGCATTTTGAAAAATGGATAGTAATTATAACTGTCATTGTTTGAGTGCGTATTGTGTGCCAGGACTTGTTCTAGGCATATTATGTATTCCACCTCCTTTAGCCCACATTCTTTCTGAATGAGTTAATACACCCATTCTCTAAGACTGAGAAAACTTCTCTGAGAGAAGTTAATGAAAGTTATATGGCTTTTAAGTGAATGGAACTGGGATTCTAATCTGGGTTTATTAGACTTCAAAGCCCTCTGCTTTTAAGCAAGGGATGAAGGCTATATATATTACAGGCAAGAAATCTATAATACCTTGGGTAAAAGTTTGGGGCAAGAATTATTGTGCCATTTTCCAGAGTTCATGAGGACTTCATATTGAGTAGGAGGTGAAGGTATGATGTGATACGGCATTAGTTTGCTAGGACAGCCATAACACAGTGCCACAGACTGGGTAGCCTAAATAACAGACATTTATTTTCTGACAGTTTTGGAAGGTGGAAGTCCAAGATCAAAGTGCCAGCAGGGTTGGTTTCTCCCGAAGCCTCTCTCCTAGGCTTGCAGATAGCTGCCTTATTGTGTGTCCATACATGGCCTTTTCTCTGCACATGCATCCCTGGTGTCCCTCTTCTAATAGGGACACCAGTCTGATTGCATTACAGTACATCCTAATGGTCTCATCTCAACTTAGTTACCTCTTTAAAGGCCCTGTCTACCAATACAGTTACATTCTGAGGTACTAAAGACTAGGGCTTTAACATATAAATTTTGGGGGAGGGACACAAATCAGTGGATAACTGATAGGTTTGATGCAGATAGATTTTAGAGGATGTGAAAATCAGGCTTGGGAATTTAATTTTGATGTAGGGTCCAGTTGTGGTTGAGCAGGGGAAAAGATGGATATCATGGCTCTCCCAAACAAACTTCCAAATGCTCCTAAATGTGATGGTGTAGTGAGAATGAGGACTACAGGGAGGTAGGAAGCATTTTGGAGAAGGAACAATTAGGTCTTTTCTACAGTGGAAAAAAGGAGCAGGAAGAATCAAATCTTTAAGTCCTCTAGAAATTTCTAGAAAAATGAAGGTAGTCTGTCAGTAAGGGTAGAGGAGCAAAGGGAGAATATGGCAAGTTTGGTCTTCAACCTGTATATATACTCCTGGCAATATGGAATTAGAACTTAGAGTCAAGGTCAGAGCTGGAGATAGGGATCTGGAGTCTATACAGGGCAGAGCTGTACCTGTGGGAACAGGGAAGCTGGCTCAGAGTTCAAATAAGACGGGAGACAAGAATTCTCAGGTCTCAAACTGCTTTGCTGTCATATAGATTTGAAAGATAGTATGGAGGTTTCTCAGGATGTTTCTAGCTAAAATAGCACCTTGGGCTGTCTCCCTTCGCCTTGCTTTTTGTTTCCTCATAGCACATTATCACCACTTGACATTAGATTTATATAGCTATTTGATTATTGTCTACCTTTCCAGTAGAATATAAGCTTCATGAGGGCACAGACTGTCTTTGTCTAGTGCTGTATTCCTAATACCTGGCAGAGAGTGAAGAACATTGTAGCTGATCAATATTTGCTGAATGAATCTATGAATAGGTTAATTTTTATGATCAACAGACTTTAAGTTGATGATTGCTGGATATCACCTTTTAATCTTTTCTTAAAGTTTTGTTCTTTAACAAATACCTTTAGATAAATGAACACACAGACACATATATTTGAGAATCTTGAAATATACAACCTAAGAACTTATGTTTGCTTCTATTTGTTTTCCCTTAAATTGTACTTTCCCAAAATTGAGGTCACCTCATCCCTTCTCTGCAACAGTATTTCTTTGTGAGAAAGTAAGTGTGACTTTCTTTAAAAATTGAGGCTTTTCGGCAGTCTGATTACTCTTACCAGATTATCTGTTTGCATATACTTTTTTTTTGTCATTTTCATAGGAACTTACTTTTGAGGTCTTTGATTTCTGTCAGGTTTCTTTTTCTGTTGCTCAAGATAACCTGTATTTAAAGATTCTCATCTCAGTGTATGTGTGTGTCCAACAGTCCATACAAACATAAGTCTGTCCCCTTTCTCTATAATGTTGTCCAGGAAGACTGCTGGGTATGGAATGACATCTTATAAAATATAGTTATAGGTAGGGTAGGCATTTAAACCAAGTCCACTCCTTCTTTATTCTAAGGAATCATAATCAAAAGTAAATCTGAATATGTTCGTATTTCATATAGATAAAGACTCTTATGAAATCTAGCCTCTCTTTTTCAGATAGTCTGAGTGGCGTAAATGGTGCTAGAATTATTGGATAAAGTAATTTAGAGCAATGGTTCTCCAACAGACGGGGAATTACTCCCTAAAGGATTATCGGAATCACTGGGGAAGTGTTTTCAAGGGCCACACAGCACCATTCTGAAGATCATACTAGCCAGAGGCACCTTACTGATGGGAGTATGTCATTCCTCTCAGCTGTGCTGGGGGAAGAAAAGGGTTGAGAATCATGGGTCACACATTCTGAAGGTTCGAGTGAACACAGCACATGAAATTAAAAGATGCCTCTGTTTCTGTCTGTCCTCCACTGTTCGGCAGTATTGCATTTTGTTCCCCCAGACAGTTTTCTAGAATTTTTTTTTGGAACTTTAAAACTGTATAAGATGCAGGCTGATGGGAAGAGGACACTCTGCGGGGAAACAGGACAAGTCTCTAAAATCCAGAATGAGGTTAAGAGGTGAAATTTGAGCATGCTTGTTGGAAATAGGGAAAAATGGAAGGATATCAACAGGAGAACCTGTTTATGGAATCTCCTGGCCAATTTAGTGCATCTTAGGAGTAGTACATTATGATAGTTTTCTGACTTACAGATTCTACAATTATGATTTTTTTGCTGTATTTTTATTGTTGACACTCTTACAGATGTCCCCATAAAATTATGACTTTAAAAATACACTGGGCTCCTTCTTAACCAGTTTGCACAAATGTGATAGTGCTCTGGGAGGAAATGCTGTTCAGACAATAAGGTGTGACTCTCTCTGGACAGGAACCAGGCCAAGGATAAACCCAGAACCAAGGATAAATCTATTGGACATATTGGACAAAAACCTGTCTAGGCATGAGGCAGGAGAGGAAGAAGCTGGGAGACTTCCTTGGCAAGTGGAATGGGGAAACTGAGACAGATGACTGAACAAACAGGCCAAGCAATTTATGGCCAGGTAGTAAATCACAAGGCTTATCTTCCGGTATCGACGGCACTTAGGAGCAACTGGTTTACACATTCCAGACTGTGCCAGGGCAGACCTGCCTTGGTCCTGGTCCCTCTTCAGTGACATTCTTTGAAGGTGAAACTAACCAGAGAACAACCCTGACCCCTCATTTTGATGAATGATCATATTGAAGGGCACACCCGGAAAGCTGATGAATATTCTATTGGAATCCTCCCCAGAGACCTCCCCTAAAATTCCTGCCTGTAGAAAACAGACAAAAACCCTAGAGATAAAGGAAGCCAGTAAGCAAGCTCACCTTGGGGCATACCCATGCCCCTCCATTCTCTTAGGCACGTCCTTTTGCTGTCTTTCTCCTAAACTCTAAGGGTCCCCAGAAGACTTGCAACCAGGGCCAGGCTAATCCCAAGAACCTGTTTCCATGGCCTCACTTTCCTGACTTTTCCATGAGCTAATACCAGTCCTACCTGGGCTCACTGTCACTGTGACTTTCACTTTCCAGAGAGGCCATGCAGCCCCACGTGGCTCACTGCTTTCCTATAACTTTTCCAGGGAGCCAGAGCAGCCCCGCCTAGGCTCTCTCCTGTTGCTTCTTGTGTCTTAAGCCCTTACTTGTTTCACTGTCCCCAGCTTTAATAAATGTGCTCTCAAAACCACCTGGGCTCATGTTGTGAAATCTTTCCTGCATGAAGTCAAGAACCCACACACTACAGGCCAGCCCGAGGCAGGACCTGCTTCTCCCAGCACCCCCGCTGCCCCCCACTACACAGAGTGGAGATTTACTCAATGATCATCATAATTTATGGGCATAGGAGGGGGAACTAACATTAAGCACCTGAGACATGTCAAATACATTTACATGCCTTGTATATTATCTCATGTGACTTTAGCGACTTGATTTAGATGCTAGAGTCACAGTTTTTATGTGCATAAACCGAGGCTCAGAGGTGAAGGGACTTGCCCAAGGTCACACAGCTGGTAAGTTCTGGAGCCGAGTTTGCAGGCTGCGAAGCCACGACTGAGCACCTCTGAGCACTGCTGTTGGGAGCAGGGGCTGGCAAACTTTTTCTGAAATGGGCCAAATTGTAGACATTTTAGGTTTTGTGGACTAACACAAGATGGAGGATATTATGTAGGCACTTAAATAACCATTTAAAATATAACTACTTACAAATGTAAAGACTCAATCTTAGATAGAAGCCTGTGCAATAGGCCAAATTTGGCCCATAGGCTAACTCCTGGCTGAAAGTATTCAGCAAATGTAAGCAAAAGCAATTTGGAGGGAGATGAGGTGATTGTTTTAACCACTCATTGTCATTAATATATGAAATTTATAGTCTTTGAGTAAATGAGAGTTGAGATTTTCCCATTAGTTCCAGTATTGTCTTTTCAATTACAAAATTCTTTTTGTAGATATATATGTTTGTCGTATTTTGTCTGCTGCTGTGGGTTGTGGTCGGCAAGGTTTCATAACCGTTGTTCCACCTCCGTCTTTGCCCGTTCTCCCAGGTATCAGTCATGTCGCAGAGAAAGTGTATGTAAAGCGCCTAACACAGCGTAACTCAGCACATGGCCAACATTCAGTGGCAGTGGTTATTATTAGCCCTATCAGTATATCAAAGTATTATTATGTTGTGGGTCTGTAATAGTTTATTATTTTGGGGGGTAATAGTGTCTGTTCTGAACATGATCTAAGCTAGTTTCTCCTCAGCTCTTTCTATCTGGCACATGCCACTGGCCTTATTTGTAGAAATTTAAAATTAATGCTTGTAGACTGTGAAAAAAAGTACCTTTACCCCCAAACCCCCTCCCCGCCCAGAGCTCCCAATCCTCAAGTTTAAGGACTGAATTAAAGGTTCTAGAAGCAAAATTCTTCTTGATAAAATGCAGCACGTAAGGTATTCATGCCTTCATATAGGGTATGAAATCATATTCTGATCCCCAATCTAATTTGACAAACTATGTTCTCTATCTTTAAAAAAGGGAAGGGTAAAGGAGATTATGAATATAAAACTTTTAAGAAAAAATAAGTCAATATATAAATCAGTCCAGTCAACATGTTTATTAATAAAAGCAACTATGTACTGAGCATTAACAAGTGTAGTATCTTATTTCTATATTAAAAAGGTGTTATGCTCAAATTAACCCACCTTTCGAATTTAACCGTTTCTTCTAGGAAAAATAATGTTTAAATCAGGAGTGTCCAACTTGCGTCCAGCAGGCCATTTGTAGCCCAGGATGAATATGGTCTAACACAAAATTTTAAATTTATTTAAAACATTATGAGATATTTTTGTGCTTATGTGTTGCAATATTTTTAATGCGTGACCCAAGACGATTCTTCTTCTTCCAGTGTGGCACAGAGACGCCAAAAGTTTGTATACCCCTGGTTAAAATCATTACCTTAAGGAAAGTAGAATAATACTTGGAAGTCTTTTAGCTTTACACTTTTGCCATGCATGTAAGCCAATGTCTAACAAAAAGGAAGAACAAAGGATCTTTCTGTCAAAATCTTCCTTTACGCCATGGCTGGTGTGGCTCAGTGGCCTGAGTGCCAACCTGCAAACCAAAGGTTTGCTGGTTCAATTCCCAGTTAGGCCACATGCCTGGGTTTCAGGCCAGGCCCCCAGTGGGGGCCATGTGAGAGGCAACCACACATTGATGTTTTTGTCCCTTTCTTTCTCTCTCCCTTCCCCTCTCTAAAGATGAATAAATAAATAAAATCTTTAAAAAATAAAAAAAATCTTCTTTTGCTCAATTACTTCACATCCCCAAATTCAACTATGAAACATTCAGTCCTTTGGACTTAATTTATTGTTTTCAGCTTTTTTTCTCCCTAAAAAGTAAATATTCCCATGAAAGGTAACAACGTTATTTATTTACATTACAGTGTGAATCAGCTTATCAGAGTATTCTTTCTGAAAACTGAGCTAACTTTTCAGAGGGTGGGAGTTTTTTATTGAGGGATCTATAGAGAAGAATAATTTTGGACTATGTTTTACTGTCTGGAATCTGCAAATTTGTGTGGAAAAGAGGGAAGAAAAAAGATAATGGAGTAGGAAAAAGGGAGGAAAAGGGGAGTTGAGAGAAGATACTTTTCTTTCTTCACCATTCTGTTTAATGCAGTTTAGATTTAGTATCCTTTAAAGGAGGTGAGAGTTGACAATATTCCCACATTTGGTATTTATGATGATGGTTTCATTCATATATATGGAAATGAAATCTTTCGATTGTCAACGAGGCAGAGAAAGCAGAAGCAACCATGGAATGTGTAATGCTCTGCCCTTTGGACAAATATCACCTACATCATTTATATTTCTCTCTGTGTCTTTTATGGATAAAGTTCAACATTATGTAGAAACCAGGACACACCCTCATGAGCTAAGAACAATTTAAGGGTAAATTTTAGGGAAGTGCATGAGCTTCATGTGAATGTTTTATGTGAATTTTGATCATTACTTAGAGAGTGCACAGTCGGTGGCCCTTCAGACCTATATTGAACTTTACTCCATCTCATCATTTGATTGGGTATGAACCATATGCACATTTTTAGTATGTGAATATTTTCTCAAATCCAATGGAAAAAACTCCTTTCTTCATAAATGAAGTGTTAAAGAGGAAGACAAAGTTGTATTATTTTCCAATTCACAGACTTTGATTTCAGTCTGCTGCTGGGCTGGACGGTGTGCTGGGCTACTGTGGTGCCACGATGATTCAGCCTCTGTTCAAAGGGCATTTAATTGATCAGGTTGTTTAGCTGCATGACCTAGCCTTGTACGATACAAGGAACCTCTTCCACCCATCCATCAGAAGACAGGCCATGTGTACCTACTAGAAAGCAGTGGGGCTACTTCACATAATGGACAACTCACCCGGCACATCATAGCTGCTAAAAAAAAATTTGTGGGATGAAGTGGTACATGGCACCTCTATGTAGATACTTCAGCAAGAGAAAGCTCTGGAGAGATGTCTCTAGGGACACTTCAGCATTAACTTTGCCTTGACACAACCAGTCCATAATATATATGCAAGGTTGTACATACTGTACATACTGTACTTAGAAGTGTTTCAAGTTCATCCTGTCATCACTGAGGAAAGTGTTCCAAGGTGTGGAAACCCTTTGCTAATTCATCTGTATGATGATTAGGTTACTAGACAGGTATATTTACCTGCTTTGAGAAATTTCCTTAATAGAAATATAAGGGTAGACTGTGCTTTGATATCAGATGTTAATGATTTGCTGTAAATAAGACCTATTTCCAAAGACAAGGTTTTGGACTTTCCAGGCTAAAACACACAAAATAATGTGTCATGCATTTATAACAAAGCAGGTTACAAATCTTATGGCACAGTTGTCTGTGCCATAGCCTGGGAAACCAGATGTTATAGGTATTCTTGGGAACTATGTTAGCCCTGATAGTACTGAGTATACAAAGGTCTCTCTGGAAGGTATCCAGCCACATAATATAAAAAAAGACATTTATTGAAGAAGATACAAGATACAAGAAATATTGTACATAGGATAATGACACCTCAGTCCCCTTCAAAGTAGGTACCTGTGAACCTCACAGAGTTCTCCCAATCGCCATCGGCTGATCCATTGTGTTTTCCTGAATCTCATCAACAGTCTGAAATCTCTTCCCTTTCAAAGGTGATTTTAATTTTGGGAAAAGCCAGAAGTCTCAGGGTGCCAAATCTGGGCTGTAGGGGAGCTGAGTCACCTGGGTGATTTGAAGGTTCACCAAAAAACTCTGCATGTTGCAGTGATGAAGCTGCCAATCACCTGCTGCCTATAGCTGCGTCCTTCTGAATTATCTGAATAGTTTCTGCAGAGGAATGTTCAAGTTTAATGCAAAATTTGATGCAGATTCGTCGCTGTACTTGTTGAGTCATTTTCAGTGAGATGGCCACACAGTACACCTGCTCACTCAATGGTGTCTACCATCCCCACTGACTAGGAAAGTGAAGTAGTCATTGTTCATGCACATGCATTCCAGTCCAGCTTCCTTGCCTGCCAGGTTACATCCATGTCATGATGTCACACAAACTGTTCTCTTTATATTAATAATGGCGGGACTTTTTCTGGACAGGCCTTGTATGTATCTCAGTAATAGTAATAGGATCTGAGTATATGATCAGAATGATAATACCTCTGGATATAAGCTTCACAAAACAGGGATTTTTGTCTGGTATACTGTTCTGTCCCAGTGCCCAGAAAACTACCTGCCATTTCAAAGTTACTAGAATATTGAAGAATAAATGAATTTGAAAATATATGGTCTAAAAAGAAAAAAAATATGATCTAATTTGTTCCTCTGCATTGAAAAAATCTCAGAAGTTTAAATGTTTCTTGATAGTTTAAAAATGTTTTAAATTGCTATGGAGGTAACATTATTTTTTAGGGAAAATATCTAATAAATATGTTACATAACATGATATCTGTTTTCAAAACTCCTGAAAACATTTTACGTTATTTACAAAGTTGATATTAACCAAAGAATCCTGGGCAAAAGGCAGCTAGGTTTTCATATTTACAAAATATATGAAAATAGTTGCGTAGTAATCCAGATAGATGAGATGAAGGGATTCTTTCTAATTCAGGGGGCCTGAGGGTCTATTTTGATGTTTCTGTGGTATTGCACATAAAACAAGTTTGGAAGCATCTTTGTTCGTTTCCATCATTCCATTAAATATGTACTAAGTAACAAGTAGTTGGCTACTTCACAAGGGTTACATGTCCTGGAAGACTATAGTGTAGTAGAGACAGACTCATAAATGGATACTTTCAACACGATTTAAGAGCCATGATGGAAGTCTGTATGGAGACACAGAAAAGGGGCCCTGCAGCCCAAACTGGGCTTAAGAGTGAGGGTTGGGAGGAGGCAGGGTCAGGGAACCTTCGGGGTGTCGGATGTTAATCTGAGTCTCCGCGAAGAGAAGCACAAGTTGACCAGGTGAGGGAGGGGAGAGCATTCTTCCGTGCAGGGGCAGCAGCAGAAGTCCCAGTTTTGGGAACCATATATTCAGTTTGGTGTTACTGTAGATCATGAGAAAGATGAGGCTTATGACGAAGGCAGGGCTTGGACACCTGCCATCCTGAGGAGATTGAACTGGATGCTAAAGATGATAGGGAACCGTGGAAGGATTCTTAGAGGAATTTTTAGATTTGGTTTTAGCTACAGCATACTGATGGCAGTCTGGAGGGTGGTTTTAGGTGGATAAGGCTGGATGGTCAATCATTTGGCCAGGTGAGAGATGAAAGCCTGTCTTGGACAATTTGTGATGGAGAGGAGAGGAAGGTTCCAAGAACCTGTGTTCAACAATTATCAGTCCAATCTGGAATTATTACTTTGAATGATATATTACATGCATTCTAGCAATAACATTTAAAAAATTTTTACTAGTGTATTTTTGAAACTATATTTTCCAAACTGGAAATAACATTTATTGAGAACAGTATTGTTTTACATTTTTTGCAAATCTCTGAATGTCTGGCTTTATGGAAGACACATTCTCAACTGTTTCTGCATTTAATTTGTTGCAATATGTTGTTTTGGTTGAAACATATGAAGGCAATTTGGTGTTACACAGATGTGTAGTTGGAAAAGGAAGAGGTATTTTAATGTTGTTTTCAGATAGTTGTGAATATTATTCTTTTATATGACAAAATAAGTGGTAGTTCCTTAAGGATAAATGCAATGTGGAATCTGAAATCGTATCAATGATTTTTTTTTACTCTGACATAGTAATATCCATTGTACCTTGAATACAATGTGTGATTTTTAACATTTTGCATTATTCATTTGGAAAATATTAATTAATTGAGTTATACACATTTTCTTTTTAAAAAAATTTTATTGAATTTATTGGAGTGACATTGGTTAATATGATTACATAGAACCAAAGTGTACAACTCCATAATGCATCATCTGTATATTGTATTGTGTGCTTCCCACCCAAAGGAAGCCTCCTTCCATCACCATTTATCCCCCCTTTACCGTCTTCTACCTCCCCCCACCCCCTTTCCCTCTGGTAATCTCCATACTGTTATCTGTGTCTGTGAGAGTTTTTTTCTTTTTGCTTAAAATCTCTTTACCTTTTTCATCCAGTCTTGCAACCCCCCTCCTCTCTGACAGCTGTCAGTCTGTCCTATATATCTATGAGTCTGTTTATATTTTGTATGTTTGTTTATTTTTTTCATTAGATTCCACATATGAGAGAGATCATATGGTATTTGTCTTTCTCTGACTGGCTTATTTCACTTAGCATAATACTCTCCAGGTCCATCCATGCTGTCCCAGAATGTAAGATTTCTGTCTTCTTCTTTTTATGGTTAAGTAGTATCCCATTCTGTAAATGTACCACAGCTTTTGTATCTACTCACCTACTGATGGGTGATTGGGCTACTTCCAAATCTTGGCTATTGTAAATAATGCTGCAGTTAACATAGGGGTGCATATATACTTTCAAATTAGTCTTTCAAGTTTCTTCTGATAAATCCCAGAAGTGGAATTGCTGTGTATTAAGGCAGTTCCATTTTTAATTTCTTGTGGTAACTCCATAGTGTTTTGTACAGTAGATGCACCAGTCTGCATTCCCACCAACAGTGCATGAGAGTTCCCTTTTCTCCACATACTCGTTTGTTGATTTATTGATGATAGCCATTCTGACAGGTGTGAGGTGATATGTCACTGTGGTTTTAATTTTTATTTCTCTGATGATTAGTGACATTGAGAATCTTTTCCTACATCTATGAACCATCTGCATGTCCTCTTTGGAGAATTGTCTATTAAGGTCCTTTGCCCATTTTAAATTGGATTGTTGTTTTTAGGGGGAGGGGTGTGAAGTTCTATAAGTTGTTTGTAAATTTTGGATATTAACCCCTTATCAGATGTATTACTGGGAAATATGTTCTCCCATTCAGTGGGTTGTCTTTTTATTTTGTTGATGGTATCCTTTGCTGTGAAAAAAGTTTTTAATTTGATATAGTCCCATTTGTTCATTTTTTCTTTTGTTTCCCTTGTCTGAGGAGATATATTAGAAAATATCACTGTGAGAAATATCCAAGATTTTACTACCTATGTATTTTTATAGATTTTTTTACGGTTTCAAGTCATACATTCAAGTCTTTAATCCATTTTGAGTTTGTTCTTGTGTATGGTGTAAGAAGTTGGTCTAGTTTCACTTTGTGTGTGTATGTGTGTGCATCTGTCCAATTTTCCTAACAACATTTATTGAATATACTGTCTTTACCCTATTGTATGTTCTCACTTCCTTTGTTAAATATTAATTGACTATAAAGGCATGGGTTTATTTCTGGTCTCTTTATTCTGTTCCCCTGATTTATATGTCTATTTTTATGCCAATACCATGCTGTTTTGATTATTAAAGCCTCATAATATTGTTACATATCAGGTAGTGTGTTTCCTCAAACTTTGTTCTTCTTTTTCAAGATTGCTGTGGCAATTCAGGGTCTTTTGTGGTTCCATATACATTTTGGAATATTTGTTCTAGTTCTTTGAAATATGCACCATTGGTATCTTGATAGGAATTGCATTGAATCTATAGATTTCTTTGGGTAGTATGGACATTTTAATGCTGTTAGTTCTTCCTATCCATGAACACAGTATGTGCTTCACTTATTTGCATCTTCTTCAGTTTCTTTCTTCAGTGTCTTATAATTTTCTGAATAGTTTTTTTACATCCTCGGTTAAATTTTATTACTAGGTATTTTATTTATTTTTGAGTGCAATTTGTAAATGGGATTATTTTCTTAGTTTCTCTTTCTGATAAGTCATTATTGGTTTATAACAGTGCAACCAATTCCTGAATATAACTTTGTATCCTGCTGCTTTACTGAATTCATTTATCAGTTCTAATAGTTTTTTTTGGTGGAATCTTTAATATCATTTCATCTATAAATACTGAGTTTTACTTTTTTAATTTTCCAATTTGGATACCTTTTAATTTTTTTTCTTGTCTGATTCCTGTGTCAGGGACTTCCAATACTGTGTTGAATAAAAGTGGGGAAAGTGGACATCCTTATTTTATTCCTGATCTTAAGGAAAATGCTTTTAGCTTTTCCCTGTTGAGAATGATGTTAGCTGTGGGTTTGTCATATATGACCTTTGTTATGTTGAGGTATGTTCCCTCTATTCCCATTTTGCTAAGAGTTTTTTTTTATCATAAATGGATGCTGGGTTTTATAAAATGCTTTTTCTGCATCCGTGATCCTATCATTTATATCCTTCATTTTATTTATGTAGAGTAACACATTTATTGATTTGTGAATACTGAACTGATCTTTCATCCCAGGAATAAGTCCCACTTGATCATGTTGCATGATGTTTTTAATATACTGATGGATCTGTTTTGCTAATATTTTGTTGAGGATTTCAGCAGCTATGTTCATCAGGGATATTGGCCTATAATTTTCTTTCTTTGTAATGTCTTTATCGGCTTTTGGAATTAGAATAATTCTGGCTTTGTAAAATGAGCTGGGAGTCTTCCCTCCTCTTAAATTTTTGAATAGTTTGAGGAGAAGTGTTAGTTCTTTGAATGTTTTGTAAAATTCACTTATGAGGCTATTGGGTTCAGGACTTTTGTTTCTTGGAAATTTTTTGATTGCTTCTTCAATTTCACTAGTTGTAATCTGTTTATTCAGCTTACCTGATTCTTCCTGACTTAGTTTTATAAGACTGTATGTTTTCAGGTATTTATCCATTTCTTCCAGATTGTTCATTTTGTTCTTATATAATTGTTCATGATATTTTCTTAGAACCATTTGTGTTTCTTTGATGTCAATTGTTAGTTCTCTTTATTTCTAATTTTATTTATTTTGGGTCCTACTTTTTTTTTTTTAATGAGTCTGGTTAAAAATTTATCAACCTTGTTTTTCTTTTCAAAGAATCAGCTCTTGGTTTCATTGATTTTTTTTGTATTATTTTGTAAGACTCTATTTAGTTTATTTCTGCTTTGATCTTTATTATTTTCTTTCTTCTACTTACTTTGGGTTTTCTTTGTTGTTCTTTTTCAAGATTCCGTAAGTTTAAAGTTGGCTTGCTTATTTGAGATTTTTCTTGTTTCTTGAGAAAGGCTTGTAATTCTGTGAATTTCCCTCTCAAGAACTGCTTTTCCTGTGTCCCATAGATTTTGGGTTGTTGTGTTCTCATTTTCATTTGTTTCAAGGAATCTTTTAATTTCTTCCTTGATCTCATTGTTGACCCATTCATTGTTTAGTAACATGTAATTTAGCCTCCAACATAACATGTAATTTAGCTTCCATGTGTTGGCCTGTTTTTCCATTTTTCCTTATGATGATTTCTAGCTTCATACCATGATGGTCAGAAGATTGAAATCATATCAAGCATCTTCTAACCACACAAAAAGCTCATTACATTTAAAAAATTTAGTACCTTTTATAATCCTGGTTGGTGTTACTCAGCAGATTGAGTGCCAGCCTGTGAACCAAAGGGTCACCGGTTCGATTCCCAGTCAGGGCACATGCCTGGGTTGCAGGCCAGGTCCCCAGTTGGGGGTGTGTGAGAGGCAACCACACATTGATATTTCTCTCCCGCTCTTTCTCCTTCCCTTCCCCTGTCTCTAAAAATAAATAAAATCTTAAAAAAATTTAGTACCTTTTACTTAACTGGCACACTATTATAATGAATTCAGCAATATTCCACTGTATAAGACACAAGGTAAATGATTAATGTCTATAAAGCCAAGGGAATGCTAGCATCATCATATTTTTAATCCTTATTTACAGTTTCTTCCAGTTGCTTTGGAATAGATTTCTGCCTTTCCTGAGTCAGGAAATTCTGACATATCATTTCATCTTTTTCTATATCATTAAATGTAGCAGGTGCGTCTGAACCTTGAGGAAAATGAATCTTCTAATCTCCTTTAAAGAAAAACAACACAACCTTGTGAATTGTTTTTTTCTAGAATTTTCTACATATTTATTTTTCCATTACAGTTTACATTCAGTATTATTTTGTATTGGTTTCAAGTGTACAACAAAGTTGTTAATCATCAACTTCACATAGTGGTTCCCCTGTTATTTCAAGAACTCACCTGGCACCATATATTGTCATTACAGTATCACTGACTCTATCCCTGTGCTGCACTTGACATCTCCATGACTGTTTTGTGACTACCAAATTTGTATAATCTCCCTTTTTAAAGCAAAAGGTCAGTCTCCAGAATCAGACAGATGAGGATCTTAATCTCTTCCCCACCTCTGATAAACAGTGTGATTTCTGGCAATTTCTTAAGGCCTCGTTTTTAAAATATAATTTTTGTGGTCAGGAATCTGGGAGCGGTTTTGGGGAGGGGGAGTTCTAGCTCAGTGTTGCTCTTGAGACTACAGTCAAGATGTTGGTCAGCGGTGCAGTCATCTAAAGGGCTGATGTGCCCCTGGAAGGTCCACTTTCAAAATGGTTCACTCACACGTTTGGCCAGTTGCTGCTGGCCATTTGCATTAGTGGACTTTTCCAGTGTCCTTATAACATGATGGCTGCCTTCTACTGAGTGAATGTTCAACCATATTTGATTAGAACAATGGTGGTGTCGTATCATTCAATCAAATAAGCCAGACTGATTATGTATTTCAACATTTAAATGAAGCAGAATATTTTTACATTTTCCTTTTGAAGTGAAGTTAACAATCATTCTTGACTGTGTCTGGGAGGTCTTCTGGGCTTTGGGGGTTGTGGTCTTCTCAAATAGTATGACTGCTTTAGCATTTCATAGAAATCTTTGAATGTTTACTTTGAGACATCAGTCTTTCACTGATCATATTTATCTATATAAAGTTCTCCAGAGGCCCTGATTTTGAGGTTTGACTATTTATATACCAAGTGAAACAAAAGAATTTTAAGGGGAGAATTTATTTTGTAAAAAATAAAGAATTGCCATGGATTATGTCCATGAATTTTATTGAATGGCCATTTAAGGCTTTTAGTATACTTAAAATACATTAGTAGGGATGTTGTGAGCAAGGCAGCATCCCTGAAAGAAGTCACTCACACAATGCCAGATTTATTACAGGAGATGAGCCAATAAGCCAGTAGAGTTACATGCAGGTTACACACAGAGAGGGGTAGCTTACACGATAGAATCAAGCAGAGTGTGTGTGGGGCCATGAAGTCCTGGTCACTGGCCCAGATCACAGGTAGAGAGATGGGCATTTTCTCAAGTCCTATGGCCAAAGTGGTGGAATGGTTATCTGGCAGGACTCTAAGGGTGACCCACAGTATAGCCAAACTCCAGGACTGGGTGGTAGGAGCTCTGAGTTATTGCCAACCAGTGGTAGAGGTCCCACTCATATTGGTATCCAGGTGGAGTCCTTATCCAAGTGTCCAGACTTGTGGTTTTAGGCATTGCTGTTATACCCCATTATCTCAGTCCTGACATAGCACTTGACATAACTGTCATGGCTGACAGTGACTCCATATTAGATTGTTAAAGGTGTCCAAAAAGTTCTCTCTGCTCTAGCTCTAAATGGAGGAGGAAATAAAATCCAAATAGATTGTATTGAAAAAGCCCAACATCTTCTTTGGAGCATCTTTTAGGCAATTTTGGTTTCTTAGAAATTGCAATAACTGGAGCTTTTTATTTTCTGCAGATATATCAAACAAGTTGTTCAGTTATTTATTTATTTTTTTAGGTTTCCAAAATCCAAAAATTGGGAGAGAGAGACAGCAATTAGTTTTGGGAGCAATACAACACTTTGTGAGAAGCAAGGAAATACTTACTTTGGAACCCCAATCAGGGTCTTATACCAGTATTAACACTGAGTACCAACTCATGCTCACTGTGTCCCTCCCTTCCCTTCTTTCCTCTTGGAACCCTAGCATTCTGCTTTTTCTAATGTCCCTGTGATCTGAAGCTGGCATCCTTGTTTATCTGTTATCCTGCCCCACACCAGAGCCTGACTGGGGACCCCTTCATGACTCCCTGCCTCCACCTGGGCCAGACCTCTGGATTCTGCCCTAGCAATGCTGCCCAGCCCTGCTTTCTTTTCATTTCTTCTCTCTTTCCCACTGCCTCTTTCCAAGGGTCAGGTCATTTCCCTCCTGGGCTATTGCAGTGGCTCCTGATGGCCTCTGGGCCCCTCCATGTCGCACCCTCTAAGCTGCTTCCAGATTTTGTTTGCCCCAAAGTCTTTCATGTTCACTCAGTTTATTAAATGAAGATCCAGTGTCTCAGCCTAACACTCGAGTGCCCCATCCAAAGGCACCAAGCTACCTTTTCCATTTAATGTTATCACCTTCCTTTTGACTATCCTAAAAGGGATTCAGCTTTTATCTGACTTCTATTCTTCGTTCTTAGCTTATGCTGTAAATGCTGTGGGTTGAAATCCCACCCATCCTTTAGTGCCTGCCTTAACTGGCACCTCTTTTGTAAAGATTTTCCCATGGTCTCTTCTCCTCCACAAGACTTCTCCTCTCTTTTTTTAGGACACTAACTGAACTTTGTATCCCTCGTGATACTCAATCACAATCAGTTTCTTTTAATACGCCATGCAAGTACTTACCTTATCATTCCTGCAAGATTATAATATACTTGAAAGGCAGGCATAATCATTCATTCATTTTTTTTCTCCTGTTAACTCCTAGGCATAGGTTTTGACAACAGGACTTCAATAAAAATTTGTGTAAGTCTATTTTTAAAAGTATTCAAAACAGGAAACAGCAAAATTTGTGTTTATTAGACACAATGTAAAGTTATGCAGAATAAAGAAATTACACACAAACATATAGACACTTACGTGTATGTGTATTTATCGTTTTGCTAAAATGCCTTTGTTCCAGTATTGAAGGATACAAGGGTGTAGGGCACTGCTTTTTATTCCCGGACTGCCCCCACCCTCAGCCACCACCAAGAAAAATACTAGCTTTTTCCCTGATTACAGTTTTCAGACAGAAAACTGGCTTCAAATCATGTTCAGCTTGGGGCGCTGTGAAAAGAAACGCTGTCAAACGTTTACTAAAAGAAAAGTTGCTTTGAGGCACTGGAGGAAACGCGCCCTTAAGAACCCTTCCAGAGATGCCCTAAATCCGGCGGGGGAGAAGCCTGGGGCGAGCGGTGTGGGGCGCGCTCAGTCCGCATTTCCTACTCCGCGGGAGCCAGGCCGACCTATTCCTATTCGCCAGAGCGCGCTGGAGGCAAGGACGACCCGCCGCTGGGTAGGGCGGACGGAGGGGGCGGGGGTTCACGCCCCCCCCGCCCCCCCCTCGCCTTGAGGAGGGGAAACTGCTCTCGGTTGAGGTTTGTAGTTGAAGAGCAAGAAAACAACCGGTCTGTCTAGGCGGAGCCCTGCGGGCGGGGCGAGGGCGGAGGGCACATTGCCTCATCCTGTACATTTTACTGGAAACTGAGCGCATCCGGGGGAGGGCCCGGAGGCCCAGACGCCACCAATCGCAGGGCCGGGTGCTGGGGGAGGCCGGAGTCCTCGCGGTCCTTTCTCCCCGCCCCTGGCCTCGAAGGTGGGTTATAAAGATGGGCGGATTGGGGCCGCGCCCGTGCCTGCGCCGTTCTGCCTCCGACTGGTTTAGATCCCATCACGGCCACAACCTCAGCCGGGGGCAGCCACACGCAGGTGTCTGGGGGTCCCCGAGCGCAGAGCCTGGGAGCATGATCGTGGACAAGCTGCTGGACGACAGCCGCGGCGGAGAGGGGCTGCTGGACGCGGCCGGGGACGGCGGTCTCATGACCAGCCCGCTCAATTTGGCTTACTTCTACGGCGCGTCGCCGCCCGCCGCGGCCCCGGGCGCCTGCGACGCCAGCTGCTCGGCGTCCGGGCCTTCGGCGCCCGGCTCGCCGGGCTCCGACTCCTCCGACTTCTCGGTCTCGTCAGCGTCCTCCTGCGGGGCGGTGGAAACCCGGCCGAGAGGCGGCGCCCGAGCGGAGCGGCTGCAAGGTACCCATCGGTCCGGGTCGCGGTGGCCCCAGCACCCAGCACCCAGTCCCCCCTCGGCCCACACGCCTCCGGGAGCGGGGAGTCCGGCCACCCATATACGAAAGTGCCTCGACCGGGTGCTGGGTGGCTTCTGCGTTTTCCTTAGCAGCAGTACATAATCACATTAGCCGTCATTTATTAGGCGACTACTGGATGCCTTAGCCTGTGCTGGGCTTTTGATATAACTCGATGCCTTTGACCTTCTGTGAAATCCGGTCGGTCCATCTGGCTTCATAGCTTGGAACGCCTCTCGGAACCAAGAGCTCTGTCCTCTAGGGGGGTGGGGGTGGGGGGACGAACCACGTTAGATTTTCCTCCCCGCCTCCTTTTCCTTAAATAGTTTTATTAAGCTGTAATTCACATACTATGGTGATATTCGGGATCTGACGTAAGTGTAGGTTTTTTTTCTTGTGGCTTTTTGTGTGCGTGAAAAGGTTTGAGTACTGTGTTTAAGTTAAGGTCATGACTTATTTCTTCCTAAGTATTTGTGGAAATTTTAAGTAAAAGGACTTAATGTTAAAGAAAAGAAACCGATATTATCACGACATAGGTGAAGCTGGCCTAGAAACCGACTGAGCTGCCCAGTCAGAGCCGATTAGTTTTCTTTCTTAATGAACTGAGTTGCATAATTTGGGGGAAAACAGGATGCCACTGTGGGTACACTGCTGAACCTCTAGATAACCTCAGCTGTTGGAGAATGTAATCAGCATGGTTTAAAGAACGTTCTCTTTTTAGGTGTTCTCCACTGTTGGCCACTGATGTTTTGGTTGTATTTTATTTTAAAAAGTAATTTTTCCATTTTCATTTAAAGAAGTGATGTAAACCGCTTGTTTGTATAAGGTGCTCTCTGTGTGTTAAGTGTCAGCAAAGGGAAAAATTGTGTGTGTGTTGTGTAGAACCTTTTCTCCGTGTTTGGGTTTCATCTGGTTGAAACTGTTCGGCTCCTTCCCTGGCTTATGGCATGACCACAGGGGATTTCTGAAACTGCTTTTTTCTCCCTGTGATGTGGAATTATTAACCCTGTCATTCCAGAGAAATGTGTTAGATTCTGGCAAGATATTCATAAACTTCCAACGTAAAACCAACTAGTCATTTAATTTGCCCCATCATTAAGTTGTTTCTTTCATATATTTATGATATGTATGTTCAAATTATGCATTGTTTCTTGTCCCGTCTTTTTCCTTTTTTCCCACTTTCAGTGAAGTGGCAGAATTATTCATTTCCTGGCTGCTTGCATGTTTACTTTGTGTTCAACTCATCCCAAGAGGTTGTGGCGTAGTAATGGTCAGAAATGGAATGCTGTACTCAGACTACATTTTAAAGTGTATTTTAAAGTTTAAATGTGAAATCAGATTACTGATTTCCTTTTTACTTAGAAGGCCTCTGTGAGCAATTTCAAAAACAGTCTGAGGGAAAATCCTGCATGTGTGTGCGCAAGTGTGTTTTAGCTCAGTGAATTGAAGCAGATTTCTTGGCATAGCTGATTGAACTGAGTTAAATAATAACAAATCTAAGACATTGTTCATTGTTAGGCTTTGCTGTGTTAAGATCTTTGGAGGAAGTTTGTTTTGTGCTTTCTTACTTGAGTGGATTAATAGACTTTTAAGTTTTTGTGTGGACACAAAGTCTGGTTTGAAAACTAAAAATTCCTCATTTATCTCTTGCTCCCCCAAGGTTTTTCATAAGTCAAGAATAATTGTAGATCTGTGAGAGTTAGGGTGGGAAATCTGTGATACCGTCTTACAGATTAATAGGGCTGAGAGACATAGAAGCTTGAATTGGGTTTATCTGTTGGTTCTGAAGACCTCTGAAACCACATTTGTAGGAGCTTTCATTCTTTAGGGTGCCTGATCAGGAAAGGTATTAGGCAGCATCAGACCTTAAGTAGGGCTGACGTGTGTAGACCACTGACTAGAACGAATTGGAAAGACATGGCATTCTGGTGATTGGGGGCTTCAAACATTAGACAGTTATGCTTTGAGGTTTACTAAGGTTTGTGCCTGTGAAGAGATTTATTGGGCTGTGTTCTGTTTCCTTTTGAACAGTTGAGCCCCATATGGGGGTTGGAAGGCAGCAGAGAGGACCCTTTCAAGGTGTTCGAGTGAAGAACTCGGTGAAGGAACTCCTGCTGCACATCCGAAGTCACAAACAGAAGGCTGCCGGCCAAACCGCGGATGATTTTAAGGTGGCACTTCTTTTTGTTTGTTTTGGGACAGGGGTCAGGAAGGCTAGTCTGTTGGGGTTATTATTCTGTGCTCACCTAAGTCCAGTAAGAGTTTTGTGGACCAAGAGTCCATAGGACAGAGAGCATATGTGCCTTGCTGTCTGCCGTATTCCTATCGCTTAGCCCAGTGCCCGGCAGTTGGTAAGTCACAAGAGAAATTGAATGAATGAACAGATGAAGGCAAATTAGGGGGCAGGGAAATAAATGGAGTTCAACTGAAATGGAACATTTTGACTAGAAAGGGAAAACTCAAAAGGCCTTATTTATTTTATCTTAATGTAATTGAACTAAGGTGAAAGTGCAAATGGGGGAACTTGCAAGATAGAATGAGAATTAGGATAGAAAATAAATATTGAGAGACTACCTATATCAAAGCTTTATGGTGAGCTGTAAAGAGTGGTAGAGATAAGTATGCTGATTGCTGTTATGTTAAGCAGGAAGCCATTTAATATTACACTAAATTGGAAACCTTTTTTCCTTATAGACACAAGGTGTGAACAGAGAGCAATTCACAGGTAAGAGTTACTTCTATTCATGGTGTTATAGGGGCTTTAGAGTGAAATAATGTTGTATGATTATGGGTAAAATTTGCTAAGTAAAATGATCACAGATTCCATATTTCTTTCTTGTGTATAGAATTGACAAACACAGTGTCATATAGTGGGAAAAGGAAAGGTCCTGACTCGTCTGATGGACCAGGTTGCAAAAGGCCAGCTTTGCTGCATACACAGTTTTTGGTAAATATCTCACTCTTTTCCTCTGAATACCATTTGGAAATTATTCCTGGGATAATTTTGGAAGGAAGGTGCAATTTACTTTTTCTTTCCAGACACCACCTCAAACGCCAACACCTGCGGAGAGCATGGAAGATGGTCATCACAATGAACCCAGACCGGACAGCAGTACTGATCTGCTTCAGAACATTATCAACATTAAGAACGAATGCAACCCGGTTTCCCTGAATACAGTCCAAGTTAGCTGGGTGAGCCCCGTGGGGGTCCCTCAGAGCTCTCCCCGAGAGCAGTGTCAGGACTTCCACGGAGGGCAGGTCTTCAGTCCACCTCAGAAGTACCAACCATTCCAAGTCAGCAGCTCCCCGCACATGATGGATCAGGCTACCATGTACCAGTATTCTCCACAGCACCAGAACCAGCAGCCGCAGCCCTATACTCACAATGCAGCTCTGGAATACAGTCCTTATTCCAGAACGTCCCAGTCCCCCAGCTATGAACCAAACGTCTTTGATAACCAAGAACTACAGTTCTGCCCAAACCAAAGTTTTGCATCCCTTCTAAATAGTCATGGGGAATGTGAGAATGTTGCTGTTCCTGTTCAGACTTCCCCCAGTATTCAGCAACGGAATGATGCCCACGTGCAAAACTTCAGCATGATGCCACACAGTGCCTGTGAGGCCGTGGCGGGGCATGACGCAGGTTCTGTGCCTTTAAGCACTTCGCTGCCATTCCAGAACATTATCGGAAATCCAATGAACACTGCACAGTTAGGGAAGTCATTTTTTCAGTGGCAAGTGGAGCAGGAAGAAAGCAAATTGGCAAATATCTCCCAAGACCAGTTTCTTTCAAAGGATGCAGATGGTGACACGTGAGTATCCCTTTATCTCATGTACCCACTTTGGTAAATTGTACCTGTTGCATGTGGTGGGCAGAGAATTTCTCTATGGTGTCCCAAGTCAGACATTAGTAAGTGGTTGGGTAATGAAGATGATCAGTGTAGGTAGAAATTGCTGTTCAATGATAGTTAATATTTTAAGAAACAGTTTTCCCTTCTTTTTTTTCCCCTGGCTGAACAAATTACCTGATCTAAATTACTAAAAATATGCATCTGCTTTGAATAATTGCTTTCAAAAGACCAGCATAGACTGAATCTATAGGGAAAAGAACAGATCATGAATAGTTGGTCATCGTCAACTGTGAGTTGATATGTAGATTGAATACTTAACTGTCTGGACATTTTTGTGGCCTTGGGCAATTTATGTAAATTCTCTCTGCCTCAGTTTCTTGACTTGTAAAATGATACTACTCCCTCATAGAGGTTTTTTTTTTTTTTTTTTTTTTAATTTTTGAGAGAGGAGAAGGGAGGGAGAAAGAGAGGGAGAGAAACATCAGTGTGCGAGATGTGTGAGAGAGACATCAATAGGTTGCCTTTCAGACGCCCCCAACCAGGGACCTGACCAACAACCCAGGCATGTGCCCTGACTGGGAATCGAACCCGCAACCTTTTGGGTCACAGGCCAGCATCTAATCCACATGAGCAAGGGCATTTGTACAAATATTAAAAGTAATAGATTTAAAGTGATCAGTATGGTGCTTGGCATCCTCTTTTTTTTTTTCTTTCTCACAGGCTAACTCATCCTGTTGCAAATCAGATGTATTATCAACTTGCAAAAAAGACCGTTTATGCTTTGTAATGTTTTATTGGCGTGAACCAACATATCGAGAAAGGGGCTAAAAGAGTATTATTTTAAAGACAAACTTAGTGAAGTCAGAAGAAATTCACCTGTTTTCCTTTCCTTGTTTCCTAGATTTCTCCATATTGCAGTCGCCCAGGGGAGAAGAGCACTTGCCTATGTCCTTGCAAGGAAGATGAATGCCCTTCACATGCTGGATATTAAAGAGCACAATGGACAGGTGAGGACTTTGACAGAGTGAAATGGCAGAGATTCTGTTATTGTGACAAGAATGGCAGCCAGTCTCACATTTATTTACAGGTAGTTTCAGAGCTTAAGACCAAGAGAGTTTAGTTAATATTAACTTTGAGATGTTGACTCTTTGCCACCGTCAACCTTGAAGTTATTAACATTAACTTCGTAGTTACTTGACCAAAGACTAACTGGGTATAATAAAGCCACACCCGAAGTTCATTTTAGTTGTCTTCCGTTACAGTATCTTACTACTTATTAATAGGATTTATTTTTTTCTGTGTGAGTTTTCCCTCAGTTTATATTCATAAGCCTTGTTATGATAGTGGTACATGTTTAAAAAATACATTTTTCTTCTTCTGAATGTCTACAGAGTGCCTTTCAGGTGGCAGTGGCTGCCAATCAGCATCTAATTGTGCAGGATCTGGTGAACCTTGGGGCCCAGGTGAACACCACCGACTGCTGGGGAAGAACCCCTCTGCATGTCTGTGCTGAGAAGGGCCACTCCCAGGTGCTTCAGGTAAGAGGCGGTGGGCCAGGCTTCCATCACCCGTTGTCACAGGGTTTGGATGTTAGAAGTTGGATGTGGGTTGCCTGTTGTAATAATCTATTTTGAGTTGACTTATCATTTCTTGGAATACTAATAGGCAAGTATTTGTATAGCTTGTCTCTTGTTAACAGATACCTGTTTTTAAATTCTGCAGGCAATTCAGAAGGGTGCAGTGATGAGCAATCAGTTTGTGGATCTTGAGGCAACTAACTATGATGGTAAGCAAATGACACTTTATTGGGTGAAAAGCCATTAGTTCTAAAGGTATATTAAGTTTCGTACCAAGAAGGAAGGGAGGTAATTGAAAATAAAATATTCTATAGATAAAATTAGCACTAAGATCTGATGGAGGGATTATTCAGATTGCCTTACTAGTTCCTGTGGAGCCCATTCGTATGGGCACTTTAGAGACCATCCTCAAGGTTTGTAATTGTAGAACAACTGAAAGACTGGATAGTGTGCTTGACCTTATTGCTTGACCCCTGCCTTATTATAATTTTGCTAGGCCTGACTCCTCTGCACTGTGCGGTCATCGCCCACAATGCTGTGGTGCACGAACTCCAGAGAAATCAACAGCCCCATTCACCAGAAGTACAGGAGCTTTTACTGAAGAATAAGAGTCTGGTTGACACCATTAAGTGTCTGATTCAAATGGGAGCATCAGTGGAAGCTAAGGTAAATTCACAGAAGAGTTTGGAGTTGGGATAGGGGAGAAAAGTGGTTTCAGCAGAAGACCTATGCCTAAGTAGAGATTAAAATGATTTTCCGCTTTTTTTGTAATGGAGTTGAGTGGCAAAGTATGGATAGTTAAGAAGCTTAGACTTTATAAGACTATCTCATCTGCTTTTCTTGATTTAATATTTGGATTATTAAGCAAAAGGTCATTTAGCTATGAAATAAATAAGTGTTTGAAAGGAAAAAAATGCTTGAAATTGATCTTGCTAGTTTGGCATCCATTTTCAGAGACTGATAATCATGGTGGTGCTTTTTGTAAGGGTTGCTTGATCTTCTGTTTTTTTAAAAATGGAAAACAGTTTCTTCTCTTCAAATTTGAGATATATTTACCAAGTACCTCCTATGTACAATGCACTGAGTTATGGGCTCTGCGGAAGAAAATGCCTAAATCATAAGCTGTGATTTAGGGTCCTGGGTCCTTTGGGACCTGATTGTCTAATAGAAAAGGTGAGAAATGTAAATGTAACTAATTACAAGTCTACAGGGTGTCTACCAAGTCTGGAAACATGGGCAAGTACATAATACGTGCTTTATTGCATTATATTACAGTGCATGATAAAACAGTCTAGTCTGTGTTTCTGCATTTTATGGCCACCCTGTATGCAAGGGTAGACTGTGATAAGAGGCATATAGGCAAATTAATAGGGAATAACAGGAATGAGAGATTTCATGTAGTTGGGGTTAAGGAAGGCTTTGTGGAGGAGGATACAACGTGGTCTCCAGGGGTGAGTCAGGTATTTGAGAGACTAGGTGAAAAGCATATTAAGACATGGTTTGTGGATGTTCATGCTTTTTTCCTTCTTGCCTTTGACAAGGATCGTAAAAGTGGCCGCACAGCCCTGCATTTGGCAGCTGAGGAAGCAAATCTGGAACTCATTCGCCTCTTTTTGGAGCTGCCTAGTTGCCTGTCTTTTGTGAATGCAAAGGTACTTTTTGAAAACTTCAATAACAGCATCAAAGTTAGAACTTTTTTTTACACCATTTTCAAGCTTTTGAGCTGCTTTCATGGGAGTCCTTTCTTGATGGATGTCATTTTGTCTCTTTGCCTTCAGGCTTACAATGGAAACACTGCGCTCCACGTTGCTGCCAGTCTGCAGTACCGGGTGACACAGCTGGATGCGGTCCGCCTGTTGATGAGGAAGGGAGCCGACCCTAGTACTCGGAACTTGGAGAATGAACAGCCAGTGCATTTGGTTCCTGATGGCCCTGTGGGAGAACAGGTGAGGGTTACTGAAGCACCAGGAAATGCTTTCAGGCACTCGGCCTGAAAATCAAGGGAGATAAGGTTGTTCAGGGTGGAGGCCAGCTAGTGATCTTTAGGCAGGTTCCGTCAGTGTTTGTGTCTGTCGGTATTAAATGAGTCAGTCTGTGTAGAGTGTTCAGGAAAGTCCCAGGCACGTTGTAAGGGCTCAGTAAGCATCAGCTGTTACAATTATTTCTGTCTACTAACTGATACTAATTAAGAAATAGGAAGGTATTTATGTAATTTAGAACCTAGAACTATTTTATACTTTAAACAAAATTATGCTTTACTCATGATATGGTTACATATTTTCTTTGGGGACTGAATTTTTTCACATAACTGAACTTTTCTTGACAGTAAGAACTGAATCTTTTAGGAACGTTAGATATTTTTGATGGAATTTTTCCCTGGAGGAAATGAGGGTGATTGTGGCTATACGTAGGTCATGACATACTTTGATAAGCACAAAATAAAAGATATAAAATGCAATTTAACTGTTTCTTTGATTCACATTCCTCATATGACCATAATGTTATAGGAACCCGTAGAAAGGAATGTATTCACTTCCATGAATATAGGAATATAGGTCTTATTTAAGCTGTTGGAGATTTTCAACTTAAGATAATTTTAATAGAGAGATGCTCTTGCACTCAAAGATTGGTAAGCTTTCAGAGGAGTTACAGTCTTTTTTAGGTCACCTTAAAATCTTGACATGTTGCATATATCTTACTATACTTACAGCTTGACAGGATAGTATGGAGTATATAAGAAAGTAATGAAACAATAAAGGAAATATGGTGCTTTGACCATAAAAAATAAACTTACAAATCCTATTTATTTCCATTCCAGATCCGACGTATCCTGAAGGGGAAGTCCATTCAGCAGAGAGCTCCACCGTATTAGCTCCACTGACGTGGAGCCTGGTGGGCAACACTCACTGTCAGTTAGGCAGTCCTAATATATCTGTACATAGACCATTTGCCCTGTATTGGCAAATGTAAGTTGTTTCTATGAAACAAATATATTTAGTTCACTATTATATAGTGGGTTATATTAAAAGAAAAGAAGAAAACTATTAATTCCTCTTGGCAGATTTTAATATTTCATACCCAGGTATCTGGGATCTGGACATCTGAACTTAATATGAATGGTAAAATCAATTTCAATTAATAGTAGCTTTTGGTTAGGAAAAGGCTTTGATTTGTGGCATAAAGCATTGCTCAGGCAGCTGTTGCCAGTTTAAAAGCAGGTAAATTGTAAACATTCTTTAAAGAAAAATGAAAGCATTTGGAAGGAAAAGAAGAAATCTGGATGTACCTTTGAGGCTTTGTTTGGTATGTTGCAGTACCTGGTAGTTACTGGTGTAGAAAAGTCTCTAGTCATTGGACTAGATGAAAGATACTGGGGTTAAAATTTGATTTGATTTGATTTTTCAAACTGTATATAATTGTTATTTTTGTCTTTTAGAGTATTTGTGCATGTTTTATCATTAACATGGCTGCATTTGAAATGTGTAAATCAATAAAATAGAAAAGAACAAGTAAATTGTCCCTATTTTAAAAAATTGTACACATTAAAAGGAGCTGTGCCATCACCCAACTACAGTGTAGTAGATGACGCAGATGGAGAATTGTTCCCCCAGAGGCTGACAGAGGTCTTTTTAAATTTTAAATATGCTTTCTCTGATGCACTGAAATGAGACATTATTTGTAGAGATTGCATGTTCTTACAGAGAAGTTCTCTCTCTGACTCACTTTCTAGAATTAATAATTCACTTGTTCTGTTGGGAATTTTGTTTTACCTTTATAAAAACAACAAAAAGTTGGTACTGAAACATGTCTTACTGGGTTTCCATGTCAGATGATGATGCGCCATGATGTTTCTATATAACCAGAAAAAAGTGCTTTATTTTTTAGTGAATTTAATTCTATTAATATTATTTTGCTTATCTGTGGCATACCCTGAGGAACATGTTTGGATTTGATTGCACACTAATTCATTGTATACATTTGATTTAGTAAAAACTTTTTTTTTAGATGAGAAGTTTCACAAGCAACTGACTGATGATTTTTGTAGTTTAAATCCTTTTTAAAAAGATAACTTCTGAATTGATCACTTTGTTTGATCCAGTATGTCTTGTGGACAAAAGTTAGTTATAGTTATTTGATAACTGTAAATATGGTTATGAAATGAAACAGGCCGTTTACACGCATGGAAAAACTCCCTCATGATTTTAAATAAACATTAATTCAGTGATACTATTCGTGTTATGGATGTCTGTTTTCTTTTCCTAGGCCCTTGTTTGTATTTCCCTGCGTTGAAAAAGTGCAACTAATTACTAATCTAAATACCTTTAATTTAGCTAATACATTTCAATTTGGATTTTTTGGAGAACATCTTTCCTAAAGGTACATAACATCAAAAAAACTGCCAAGTTCATAAAGGTGTATTAGGTTCTGAAAATATGGAAGTTTAATAGCTATTGATCATTTAGAAGTTTATATGCTAAAAAAGCTTAAGTCTTTATGAGTTTATTGTTTCATATTTTATTTTATGGGCAGTGAATGTAAGAAAAACAATTTGGAGATTATCAAGATCACCCTGAAAGATGTAAACCTGGAAACAGCAGTAAATGGGGTCCTGCTCTTTCCCATTTTGACGTGTGAGAACAAACACATCAACATCTCTGTCCGCATCAGTCACTGCGTACTTTAGTTTTTACAACCTCTCCAGAGTCTGGTGAATCCTTTCCCTGGAAAAACACACCTTTGAATATACATACAAGTGCTGTATACAAATCAGGCATCATAGCCACCAGAAGTCCACAACTCACAGGTTAAGAATCTGTAGTTTCATTTCTTTGTATCAAATAAAACATTTCTTTTATATAAATACAATCCCAAGGGTAATTTGTGTTGTAAATGCAACTTGATAACCAGAACAGTAGAAATGACATGCCCCCATTGAACACAGATTTACAATAAGCTTTTCCCAAAGTGAGCTTATATGTTCTCTCTTAATCAACCTGGGTGGTCTCATAATTGAACTAGTGCTTAGCAAGCATGTGATTTCATGTGTGTGCATGCAAAGCTGTATGTGACATAATATGAGGCACTCAAGGACATAAAGTGCAAATTTTTTTTCCTTAAGATGCACTGTGGGAGACGTGACATGCACTTTATTAGATACACTAAAATATGGCAAGAAGCAGGTTCAGGAAAGGAAGAATTTATATCCAAATGCAGAGAACTGAGAAACGTCAAGGCAGAGCATTTGAGCTGTATGTTAAGAAGAGTTGATTTTGATGCTCATGGTGGAGGAGAGAGGTCAAAGACAAACAAAGTGGCACGAACTAAGGCAGTAGCATTTTGTGGGGAACCATAGGTTAGTGTTTGGTTAGGATCTGGGTGGCTATTAAGTTTCCTCTTATGTTCCACCTTTGACTGATAATAGTCTCGTGAGTCTAGCAGGTGTGTCTAACTTGTGGCCTGTGGGCCGCATGTGTCAGGATGGCTATGAATGAGGCCCCACATGAAATTGTAAATTAAAATAGTCTGAGATTGTTTCATGATTGTGTTGCAGTGTGCTTAATGTGTGGCCCAAAACAACTCTTCTTCCAGTGTGGCCCAGAGATGCCAAAAGGTTGGGCACCCCTGGTAGGGTTTGCAAGAGAGGATGCTGTGACTGATATCTGCCTCACAGTTATGGGGGTGTCACTTGATGGAACACATTAAAGAATGAGCCCTCACAGAAGCCAAGACTACGTGGTCGTTGCTGCAACCTCAGTGCCTACACAGGGTAGGAGCTCATATGGACTGGTTGAATGGGTGAGTGGATGGATGCCAGTCCTGGTTGGGATCACCGGTTCTGGGGAAAGTGGCGTTTCCAGCCAGAGTTATATTTTTATGAACTAACGAGTATCATAGTTCTGAACTTAGCCATATAATTTCATAGTGACATCAGTGATGTTAATGAAATTGGGTAGAGTTGTACTCTCTAAAAATTCAGTCCTTTGCAAAGGACTGACTAGTACTATAGTTTGGTATTTCACTAAGGAATTCCCTGAAGTGTCAGAGACCAAATCATCTGCTTTATTTGTTAACCAGGTCAGTAACATTTAATATCCTTTCTATATTTTCACTTAATCAGGAGTGGAGAATTTTCTCAAACTCCTATAGCATTTTATAAATGCCAGCTTCTTAAATTCAGTACCATTGACTTCCATGTTACGGAAGTTATTTCTGATAACATCAGTTCCGTATTGAACATGACCTCAGGGAAAAATCAACTCAGCCACTGGCTAAGTTCTTAGTGGTCCCACTGAGATCAGCCCTCACAGACTGCTGGTTTTTTGTTTTTTCTGCTAGGCCCCTGGATTTGTCCTTGAGAGGAAGGGAGGGATCATCTTATTCATCATCAGAGGCCCTGCTCCTAGCACAGTATCTGACATAGAATAGGTATTTAGTAAATTCTTAAATTGTTTTCAAGTTATTTTTTAACTTTTTGAATCAGAACTATTTATTTATTTATTTATTTATTTATTGTTCTAGTAGAGTTGTCCCAATTTTCCCCCTTCGCTGTCCCCTGCCCTGCCCGTTCCCCTCACCCTGTTCCTGGTTCCCACAGTCAATCACCACCCCATTGCCCATGTCCCTGGGTCATTTATACCTGTTCCTCGACTAGACCCTTCCACTTTCCCCACTTATCCTCCTCCCACCACGCTCTGGTGTTTGTCAGTCTGTCCCTTGCTTCCATGCCTCTGGCTCTATTTTGCTTTATTTGTTTTGTTCATTAGTTTCTTCCTATAGGTGAGATTACATGGTATTTCTTTCACCACCTGGCTTATTTCATTTAGCATAATAGTCTCCAGTTCCATCCATGCAGTCATGAAATGTTAGAGTTCCTTCTTTTTTTCTGCCGTGTAGGTTTCCATTGTGTAAATGTACCACAGTTTTTCAATCCACTCATTTACTGATGGGCACTTAGGCTGTTTCCAGCACTTGGCTATTGTAAATAAAGCTGCTATGAACATTGGGGTACATAGGTTCATTTCAATTGGCATTTCAGGTGGATTGGTGGGTTCTTAGGGTCAGATTCTTAGGGTATAATCCCAGTAGTGGAATTGCCAGGTCAAAAAGCATTCCATTTTTAGTTTTTGGAGGAAATTGAGAAAATTCCATATTGTTCTTCACAGTGGCTGCACCAGTCTGCATTCCCACCAACAGTGCACTAGGATTCCCTTTTCTCCACATCCTTGCCAGCACTTGTTGTTTATTGATTTGTTAATGATGGCCATTCTGACTGGTGTGCAGTGGTATCTCATTGTGGTTTTAATATACGTCTCTGATGGCTACTGATGCAAAACATCCTTTCATATACTTCAGGGCCCTCTGTATGTCCTTTTTGGAGAAGTGTCCAGGTCTTTTGCCCATTTTTTGATTGGATCATTTATCTTCCTAGTGTTGAGTCATATAGGTTCTTCATATATTTTGGAGATCAAACCCTTGTCTGAAGTATCATTGGCAAATGTTTTCCCATATGTTTGGATCCCTTTTCATTTTGACTATGTGTTCTTTAGCTGTGCAGCAGCTTTTTAATTTGGTGTAGTCCCATTTGTTTATTTTTTTCCTTTATATCCCTTGTCCTAGAGGATATGTTGAAGAAAATATTGCTGCATGAGATATTTGAAATTTTCCTGCCTATGTTTTCCTCTGGGACTTTTATAGTGTCATGGCTTATATTTAAGTCCTTTATCCATTTTGAGTTTAATCTGGTATATGTTGTCAGTTGGTGGTCTAATTACATTTTATGCATGTACCATTCCAGATCTCCCAATACCATTTGTTGAAGAGGCTCTTTTTACTCCATTTTATGCTCCTGCCCCTGTTGTCAAATACTAATTGACCACAGAGACATGGGTTTATTTCTGGGCTCTTTATTCTGTTCCATTGATGTATGTCTCTGTTTTTATGCTAGTACCATGCTGTTTTGATTACTATATCATTGTTGTGTAGTTTGAAATTAGGTATTGTAGCATGATACCTCCAACTTTGTTCTTCTTTCTCAAGATTGCTGTGGCTATTTGGGTTCTTTTGTGGTTCCCAATAAATTTTAGAATTATTTGCTCTAGTTCTGTGAAAAATGCCATTGGTGTGTTTATAGAGATTGCTTGGAATCTGTAAGTTACATGGATGTGTTAACAATGCCAATTCTTCCTATGAGCATGGTGTATGCTTCATTTATTTGTATCTTCTTTGATTTTTTTCTTCAGTGTCTTATAATTTTCCAAGTACAGGTCTTTATCTCCTCAGTTAAATCTATATCTATGTATTCTATTTATTTTTTTGGTGCAATTGTAAATGCGATTATTTTCTTAGATTCTCTTTCTGACAGTTCATTGTTGGTGTATAAGAATGCAACCAATTTCTGAATATTAATTTTGTAAACTGATGCTGTACTGAATTCATTTATCACTTCTGATAGTTTTTTTTGGTGGAATCTTTAGTATCATATCATCTATAAATAATGACAGTTTTAGTTTTTTTATTTCCAGTTTAGATGCTTTTTAATTGCTTCTCTTATCTGATTGCTGTGGCAGGGACTTCCAATATTATGTTGAATAAAAGTGGGGAAAGTGTACATTCTTGTCTTATTCTTGATCTTAAGGAAAATGCTTTTAACTTTTCCCTGTTAAGAATGATGTTAGCTCTTGGTTTCTGTTATAAGGCCTTTATAATATTAAGGTATGTTCCTTCTATTCCCATTTTGGTGAGAGGTTTTTTTTAAAAATCATAAATGGACGTTGGATTTTGTAAATTGCTTCTTCTGCATCTATCGATATGATCCTATGATTTTTATCCTTCATTTTGTTTATGCCAAGTATCACATAAATTAATTTGTGGATATTGAACTGACCTTTCATCCCAGGAATAAATTCCATGTGATCATGGTATATGATCTTTTTAACGTATTGCTGATTTTGGTTTGCTAATACTTTGTTGAGGATTTTTACATATATGTTCATGAGGGATATTGGCATGCATGTGTGTGTGTGTGTGTAAAATGTTTTTGTCTGGTTTTAGAATTGGGAATGCTGGCTTCATTAAATGAACTTGGGAGCCTTTTCTGCTCTTGGATTTGTCAGAATAGGTTGAGAAGAATTGGTGTTAGTTCTTTAAATGTTTGGTAAAACTCACTTGTGAAGTCATTTGGTCCAGGACTTTTATTTGTTTGAGTTTTTTTTATATTACTGATTTGGTTTTGTTAGTAGTAAATTGTGTGCTTAGATTTTTTGTTTCTTCTTGATTCAGTGTTGGAATATTGTGTTTCTAGGAATTTATCCATTTCTTCCAGATTGTCCAATATGTTAGCATTGAATTGTTCACAGTATTTCCTTATAATCCTTTGCATTTCTGCGATGTCCATTGCCACTTCTCTTTCACTTGTTATTTTATTTGGGTCCTCTCTTTTTTTTTCTTTTTGAGTCTGTTTCAAGGTTTGTCAATTTTGTTGATCTTTTTGAGGAGGCAGCTCTTGGTTTTATTAGTCCTTTGTATTTTTTTTATACTCTATTTCATTTATTTCTGCTCTGATCTTAATTATTTCCTTACTTCTATTCACTTTGGGCCTTTTTTATTCTTTTTCAAGTTCCTTTAATTGTGAAGTTAGGTTGTTTATTTGAAGTTGTTCTTGTTTTTTGAGATAGGCCTGTAATGCTATGAATTTCCCCCTTAGGATTGCTCACCCTATGTCCCACAGCTTTTTGATTGCTGTGTCCTCATTTTCATTTGTCTCAAGGTAGCTTTTGACATCTTCCTTGATCTTGTTGCTAACCCATTCATTGTTTAGTAGCATGTTATTTAGCCTCCATGTTTTCCTGTGTTTTTTCAGTTTTTTTCTTGTAATTGATTTCTAGTTTTATACCATTGTAATTAGAGAGTATGCTTGATATGAGATCAATCTTCTTAAATTTATTGAGACTTGTTTTGTGTCCTAACATGTGGTCTATCCTGGAAAATGTTCCACGTGCATTTGAAAAGTGTGTATATTCTGCTGCTTTGGGGTGAAGTGCGCTGAAAATTTAAATGTATCTGGTCTAATGTTTCCTTTTTGATTTTCTGTCTGGAACCTCTATCCATTGATGACAGTGGGGTGTTAAAATCCCTTTATCATTATGAAATGTTTTTCTTTGTTTCTTTTTGTAACCTTTGTTTTAAAGTCTATTTTGTCTGATACAAATATTACTACCTCAGCTTTATTTTTGTTTCCATTTCCATGAAGTATCTTTTTCCATCATTTTACTTTGTGTGTATCTGTCAGTGAAGTAGATGCTTGCAGATAACATATGTATAGATCTTGTTTTCTAATTCATTTAGCTTCTTTATGTCCTTCAATTGGAGCGTTAATGCATTTACATTTAAAGTGATTTTTATAGGTGTGCTGTTAGTTCCAACTTATTATTCATATTTATGTACCCCCTTTTTTCCTTCTTAAAGAAGTCCCTTTAACATTTCTTGTAATATTGTTTTGGTGGTGATGAACTCCTTTGGCTTTTTCTTGTCAGGAAGTTCTTTATTTCCCCTACAACCAAGACTTCTTGGTTGTAGGTCCTTGTTTTTCATCACTTTGAATATTTTGTATCAATCCCTTCTGGCCTAAAAGTTTCAGTTGGGAAATCAGCTGACAGTTTTATGGGAACTCCATTGTGAATGTGATTCTCTGTGCTTCCTGGACTTTATGTCTTTTTGCTTCACCAGGTTAGAAAAACTTTTGTCATTATTTTTGGAATAGGTTCTCAATCCCTTGCTGTCTTTCTCCTTCTGGTACTGCTGTGATGTGAATGTTGTTATGCTTGATGTTCTCTCAGAGGTCCCTAAACTCTCCTAATTTTTTTGGAACCAACCAACCAACCTTCCTTCCTTCCTTCCTTCCTTCCTTCCTTCCTTCCTTCCTTCCTTCCTTCCATTCTGATTGGGCATTTTTGCTGCCTTGTCTTTCAAATAGCTGAGTCAGTCCTCTGCTTCATCTAATCTGCTGTTGATTCCTTCCAGTGTATTCTCTATTTTACTTACTGTATTCATTTCTCACTGGTTGTTCTTTATGGTTTCTATGTACTTTTTTTCATGCTTACTCTCTCTTTGTTGAAGTTCTCATTAAGTTCATTAAGTATAACCAGTTCAGTTCTTATAACCAGTATTTTAAGCACTGCATCTGGTAGATTGCTTGCCTCCATTTTGTTTAGTTCTTTTTCTGGAGTTTTGTCCTGTTCTTTCATTTGGAGCATGTTTCTTTGTCTTTTCATTTTGGCTGACTATGTGTTGTTTCTGTGCATTAGGTAGATGTGCTATGTCTCTCAGTCTCGGCATGGCGTCCTTATATAGGAAGTATACTGTAGGACCCAGTGGTGCAGTATCCCTGATGACCTGAGCCAATTGCTTCAGGAGTGTATCTTGTGTGGGTTGTGTGTGCCCTCCTATTGTAATTAAGCCTTAATTATCATTGGCATGTCAGTGGGTGGGATTGACCCTCAGATTGGCTATGAACACAATATACTAACTGCTGTTCGGGGGCAGACCCCATCGAGTGGGATTTACCCAGGTGGGCTCTGGTGCATGCCAAGACCATTCTTTGGGTGTGTCATTTGTGGAGCTAATTGGGCGGTGGCCTGTTATGGTCTGAAGTCGGCCACTGGGTATGTTGGTTCTGGGGCCTCTTGGTCAGTTCTAGTGCAGGTCAATGTCAGATGACTGTGACCAGCCCTGGCTACCCTGTAGGAGCTGCAAAGTGACTTGCAGTTGTTAGCTGTTTGTGTTAGACCTGGAGGCATGTGGGAGAGGCCATACTGCAAACCAGTACCAGGTCTGGGGCCATTCAGCAAAAGGCTCAGGGCACTTGAGATCTGTCACTGCCTGTTGACTGCTTGTTAGGCTCAGCTGCTGAAAAAGCCTTGGCTGGTACTCGAGTTGGGTGAGGCAGGATCTCAGGGAGACACCACAGTGCACTGAGTGGTCACCATGTAAATGCATATTTTGATTTAGCACCAGTGCTTAGCCTTGGGCCACTCAAAAAAGGCACAACCCACACTGAAACCAGCCATTGCCTGCCTGGAGCTGGCAGACCTCTAAAAGCTTTAAAAATGATGGCACACAGGCCTAAGCCAGCTGTCTGATAACAAAAGAGCCTCTTACCACATGAGTTGGGTAGAACAGGCTCTCAGAGAGTCATCTGGGTGGAGCAAGTCGTATTGACCAAGCTAATACATATTCAGATTAGGCCACATGTGGGAAGGCTGAACAGAGGAAAGATGGTGTCCAGCTGCTGGCTGTGTGGGAGGAGGGCTCAACACAGGGACAATAGTGGCTGTCCCTCCAGCACTCACCCTGAAGCCACACAGCTCAATTTCTCACTGTATATCTTTGGTGCCTCCTGAGCTGTTGTCCCTCTGCTAGATCCCAGGGTGAATTCCAAAGAGTGGGTTTGAGTCTGTGAGAAGGGCCTTTAGGAGGACACCTGGGTTTCCAGCAGCCTTCTGTCTTACCAAGATGGACAGAATCTCTGGTGATTTGCACAGGCAGATGTTGTATGGGTTCTTCTTCCTGGTATTGGTGTCCAGACTGGGGAGCCCAATGTGGGACTGGGACACCTTGCTTCTCAGGGTGAGCCTCTGCAGCTGAGATATCTTTCCCAATTCTCAACCATCATATGTGGATGTGGCGCCAGCCTGTTTAGGGTCTCTGCCCCACCTACCAGTTGCATTGTGGCTTCTTCTTTATATCCTTACTTATAAGACTTCTGTTCAGTGAGTCTTCAAATGGTTCCCCAGGATGATTGTCCTATCATTTAGCTGTAATGTTGATGTGGAATGGGAGGAGGCACGCACAGCATTTACCTACTTTCCATCTTGACTGGAACTTCTGTCTAACTAGCCCGCCCTTCCTTCCTTCCTTCCTTCCTTCCTTCCTTCCTTCCTTCCTTCCTTCCTTCCTTCTTTCCTACTAAAGATTTTATTTACTTATTTTTAGAGAGAGGGGAAGGTAAGGAGAAAGAAAGAGGAAAACTGATGTGCAACAAAAACATCAATCAGTTGCCTCTTCCAGGCCTGCAACTGGGGACCCGGCCCACAATCCAGGCATGTGCCCTTACTGGGAATCGAACCAATGACCATTCAATTTGTGAAATGATGCCCAACCAACCACCTGAGCCACACCAGCCAGGGCCTGTTTAGCTTTCTTATGTGTATTCTCTGTCCTCCAGCCTTGTGCCTCCTGTTCTTGCCATCACACTGTTCCCCTTGCCTATCAACCCAAGTGGGTTTTGGAGAGTATCATAGAGTAAGTCCAACTGCTGAATGCCCTACGTTCAAGGTTTTAGACTTTGGTGGGCCATACCATCTTTTATGAAGCTTATTAAATATGCAAATGGCTTGTTCCTACACCCGACTTTCTAAATCAGAGTTTCCAGGGTTTTCAGGCTCCTGGTAGGTATATGTGAACATGGTTTTAGTGCACAGTTTTAGTCTAAATTAGAAAATGCAGACTTTGGAGGGTATCTGTGGCTTGGTAGAAGCCATATAGTGTAACAGAATGGGTTGCTGGAATACCCATCAGGATGAGGTAGCAAACTGATGAATGTCTATAATGCCCAGGGCATGTTGAATTCCATGTTACAAAACCTGCCAGTAGCTTTGAAGGAGAGATCAGGAATCACCTAATCAGTTTTGTTTTTCTTTCAGAAAACAATTTCCTGAGGACATTCTGGTTTTTAATCTTCATGTGTATTAGTTTCCTAAGACTAAAAAATTACCATAAACTTTGGTGGCTTAAAACCAGAGAAATGTATTCCCTCACAGTTCTGGAGGCTGGAAGTCTGAAATCAAGGTGTCGGCAGGACTGCAGTCCCTCCAGAGGCTCTAGGGGAGAATCCTTGCCTATTTCAGTTTCTGCAGCTCCGTGCATTCCTTGGCTTGTGGCAGCGTAGCTCCAGTCTCTGTTCCCATCTTCACATGGCCTTTTCCTTTCCTCCCTTTGTCTGTCCTCTGTGTGTCTTTTATAAGGACACTTGTCTTTGGATTTAAGGCCCACTTAGATAATTCTTAATTACATGTGCAAGGACCCTTTTTACAAATGAAGTAATGTTCACAGGTTTTTAGGATTAGGACATGGACATACTTTTTGGGGGGATACCATTTATTTGCCCTTTATACTGGGGAAGGAGGCTTTGTAATCTCTTCTGCTACCATTTTTCCTGCTACAAAGTGATTAAGATGCATACTTCTTTCTGAGAAACCCTATAATCTGTCTTCAGAATCTATTAACACCTTTTTACATAATTATTGATTTAATGTATGGTATATCATCTCCATTTCATTTAGCTGAATTATTTATTGGCTATATTTGGCATTGACCAGGAGACTCATTTAGCATTCATAAACTTCAGTTGAAACAATAAAATAATTATTGAGCTGTAATTTAAAAATTATTTTAATGATTAAAAGAGATTTAATTATTTGAACCTTACAACAAAGCTCCTCTCATTATCATTCGTCATTCTGTTCTCCGGTACACATGTGAATAAACCTGCTCCCTTTTACCTTGGATCACGCTACCTGGAGCGGCTCGTGTGGGAAGCGACATGATCACAAACTGAACGGTTTGCCTGTGTTTGAAACTGTCTGACCTTGCAATGATAACGCCAGAGTAGCCACGCACTGGAAAGTGCAGGTATTTGAAAGTGAAGGGCCAGCTTAAGGAAATACATGGTTTCAGACAATAAATATTATCCACTTTCCATACTTTGTTGTAATATGTTGTTTTAGGTCTGGATATTATTATTTTAAAAATATTTTATTTATTTATTTTTGGAGAGGGGGAAGAGAGGGAGAGAAACATTGATATGTGAGAGAGACATCAATCAGTTGCTTCTCACATGCCCCCAGCTGGGCACCTGGCCCACCACCCAGGCATGTGCTCTGACCAGGAATCCAACCGGCAACCTTTGGGTTTGTGGAATGATGCCCAGCCCACTGAACCACGCCAGTCCGAGCTAGTTGTTATTTTTTTTTAAGTGACTGGGTCTGGCAATTAATCTGAAAATAAATATTTCTGTAACTCTTGGGACTTGGTTGGTAATTGGATCCAGCACGTGTTTCTTGTTGAAATAGCTTAGTATCTTTGGGTTTGATAATGGAGACACATTTCAGATTGTAAAATAACACTAGATCCCTTAGCTCAATTGATTTAGAGCTTAAGTTTGAAATCACAGTTTATTTTCTCAGTTTGTGGTATCTTAATCCACGTGGCCTTTCCTCTGTGTTTATAGCCAAATGACTTTTAGGCAAGATGTTAATTTTAAGTGCTTATACAAGAGTGTGGGTACCTCTCGACTGGCTCTCATGGAAGCCTTAGGTGTCGACTGCGCTGGAAGTGAACTGCCCTGCTCTTCTGGCACCCTTGGTTTCAGTTTGGGTGTTTGACTCAGTAGCGGCCTGCCCACGGAGAGCCTGTCTTTCCAAATTGGCTCTATGAGTGTTCTACATCAGATAGCACTTCCATTATCTTTAAAAACCTATCTCTCCCATTCTGCTCCCAAGAAGTATTCCTTCCAGAATTACATGAAAATTTTAAAGAAATTCTCCTTCTGAGGTTCTTGCAGATACGAAAATAAGAAATGTTTATCTTCAGCACAGCAATTTTATCTGGTGTAACTTCTTATGTCTATATCAAGAGAATTTAAAATATATCACTTGGGACAACAAGTAAGCATTTGGACATTTTGGGTGCTTCTACCCAAAACAGTCCTGGAAAAATTTTTAAAAAGGTCAATTTCTGAACTCACACTGCAGAGAACTTTAAAACCAATATACTGCATTTATGTGTCTTAAAAAAATGAGCCACCTCTAAAGGCCCCACAAAATGATTTTTTTTGTGTAGACCAAATAAAGCTGTATTTTAATTGGCAAAACTTTTCAAACAGACCCCCTAAATTTGATAAAAATCTGTCCAGTTTTCTAGTGTAGTGTAGTGATGCAGACAGGCCCACAGTGTCCATGTCATTATGGATGAAATGAGACATTCACATGGACTACCGAGTCCAGAGGAGGAAAAGGGACAGCACGGCTTTTCTCTCAAGGGGAGCAAAAGCCACTGGCCTCCGCCACGACCGGACTTTATTTCTATCTTTCTGCCCATTACATGATGGTCCTCATTTACTATGCACAGGTTCGCTTTCTGTGGTTACCTTTTACAGAAAACAAAGGAGCCAATGCTGCAAATCACATCACAGAAGGGGGATATTTGCAAATGAAAAGGCAAAAGTGGTTGAACTGGTTACATTCATCTTTGGAAGGTTTAGCATGGATTTTAGGAAGTTACTTTGCAGTAAATGTCCTCAGTTCAGGGTGAGGGAATTTTAGCAAAAAGCAAGACTCATAGCGGCCTAGGTGCATTGCAGGCCTGATTCCCCACAGGAGAACCTATCCGTGGGCGTGGGTCCTGTGCATTTCTGAGTGGGAGCTGGGCCCCTGCCACGCAGAACAGTCTCCTACAGTGTAGTACACAGAGAAAGAGATCTATAGACAGAAATTTAACTTAAACAGATTGTAAATTTTCATATACGTTCCAATCATACAGACTAAGTACTTCATTTAAAAAGTTCAGGAATTTATTAAAAGTATACTGTTCCTTTTACAACATTATTCTATTTTGAAGGCTATATGAATGAGTCCTATTTCTTTTTTATTTTTTTAGCTGAAGTTATATCAAATCTGTTATCAAGGTCAAAATGTCTGTTGAATTAGTCATTTTTTCTCTTTTCCCTGCCATCTCCCATGTCTAGGTTTTCATGATTTCACTCCTGGATTACTGCAAAGAATATAAACTTTTTGTTGTTGTTATGGAGGCATTCAAGCAATGCAAAAGTAGGGAGAATAGTGTATTGAATCCCCATGTACTTATTATAAAGCTTTATCAATTACAAAAAATTTTCCCATTCTTGTTTCTCCCCTTTAATTTTTTCTGGAACAGGTGAAAACCCATCCCACCCATCATAGAATGTCTGTATACATCTCTATTAGATAAGCAGTTCTGGCCCCCATAGCTTTCTAATGATTTTTCCTCTAATCTTCTCATTTTTCTCACCAACCCCCAAATTTCCAACCATTTGGCATACTCTTACAGAAGGCTTTTCAAAGACTCAGCATTGCTTTATTGAATCTAATGCAAACCCTTGCCCTGGTTTACAAAGCCACCTTTACTTTCGCTTCCCCTGTCTGTATCTTGTCTTCTACTATTCCCCCCGCCCCCGCCCCCCAACAGGCTCTTGGGCAGGCCTCCTCGCCACTCGGCCAAAACTCTGTCCATTCCTGTCTCTAGTCACGCTTGCTTCTACCCAAATTCTGTGCCTCCTAGAACTTTGCTTAGGCGCCACTTCCTCTAGCAAGCTGCTTTGTATTTTTTCTTTTCCCCAACTCATACTGACTTCTCTCTTTCCTGAATTCTTGGGATATAAACACAGTTCCTCTAACTTTAAATCTGTATTTTCTGTGGTATCCCATTCTTAATAATTGTAATCCGGAAAGCATGTTCTGAATCACTGATTGGCAGCACTCATTTTTAAAAACCACTTTAAAAACAACTTCAGAATGCTATTTCTAGGAATACAATGGAAGTCAGTGGTACTGGGTAGAATCTAGCATTCTGTGATTCCCCGTGGTCTCTGCCCCTAGTGTTACTCCTATGATTATGTTATGTGACATGGCAAAAGTGATATTTTCAGATGTAATTAAGGTTACTAATCAGTTGAACGTACTATCCAGGTTCACCTGATCCAGTCACATGAGACCTTTAAAAGCAGAGTTTCCTCTGGCTGATGGGAAGTCAGAGTCTAAGCTGAGAAGGACTCAACCCATTTTTATTGGCTTTGAAGAGGGAGGAGGGAAGCCATGAGTGAAGAAATGCAGGTAGTTTCTAGGTAGTTAGAAAGAAAATGGGATCTCAGTCCTGCACATCCAAGGAAGGGAATTCTGCCAATGAGCTAAATAAGCTTAATAGGAGATTCTTCTCCAGAGCCTTCAGATAAGAGCCCAGCCCAGCTGACACCTTGACTGGGCCTTGTGACTCTCCATATGGAGAATGTAGCTAAGCCCACCGAGTTCTGGCTTGCCAAGCTGTGAAAAACTGAACTGGGGGTGTTCCAAGCTGCCCAGTTGGTGATCATTTGCTGTGCAGCAATCAAAAACTAATATAATAGGGAGCACAGGACATGTGCTCACACTAAAATTTTATGCATTGCCTGCTATTCTTTTTTTTAGTTCCATTGCATTGTAATTGACATATAACACTGTTTAAAATCTCATCTGTTTAGTTCTCATCTTCCTAAGAAAGTTACAATTCCTTCTTGTAAGGTTACAATTCATTCTGCAGGTTGGAATTAGAGATGATCAGCAGGGGTTTTATTATTTTAATGGGCATTTATTCCTCCAGCCATGCTCATATAACACAAATGAATGGTTAGACATTCATTTGGGGTGCTTGCGTGTGATTCATAATAAACTTATTTTTCTCATAAAATTTATTGCCAAATGACTCGTTACACAATGATGATGAAGATGAGACTTTTAATTTAAAGGGTGAGGTAAGTATCCTTTTAAAAATCAACTTTGTGAGGTATAATTTACATACAATAAAATTCATACATTTTAAGTGTATAGTTCAATAAATGTATACACCCATCACCACAATCAAGGTGTAGCACGTTTTCTTCACACCGGAAAGTTCCCCTGTGCACACCTCTTTGTAGTCAATCCATCCTTCCACCCACTGCTCCAGGCCACCATTGATTCAATTTCTGTCACCATAGTTTAACTTAGTTTTGCCTCTCTAGCACTTCATATGAACGGAATCACACAGTATGCACTTGTTGGCATTGAACTTCTTTTACTCAGCATAACATTTTTGAGATTCATCTATATTGTTGCACTTATTAATTTATATTTTTATTGCTGAGTAGTATTTTATAGTGTTAATGACTGTTTGTTAGCCATTCACCTATTGGTGGACATTTGGTTTGTTCTAATTTTTGGCTATTATGAATAAAGTTGCTATGAACAGTCTTTATGTGGCTGTATATTATTTTTTATCCTCAACCAGGGACATTTTTTTCATTGCTTTGAGAGAAAGAGAAGGGGGATGGGGGGGAGAGAGAGAGAGAGAGGGACTTTGATGTGAGAGAGAGAGATAGATTGGATGCCTTCTCATATGCAGCCGGCTGGCGGTCAAACCTGCAATGTGGGTATGTGCCCTGACTGGGAATTGAACCTGTGACCTTTCTGTCTACAGGATGATGCTTCAACCACACAGATGAGGGCTATGTGGATACATATTCTTATTTCATTTTGGTAAATACCTAGGAGAGAAATAGTAGGTTCATATGATAAGTGTATGTTTAACTTTAAAAGAAACTCTCAAAACTGTTTTCCAAAGTCATTGTACCTAGACTTTCAATTGCCATGTAAAAAAGACCCAACTATTCTTCATCTTTCTCAATACTTGGTATTGTCAGTCTTTTAAAACATTAGCCTTTCTAACAGTGTCTTATTATAGCTTTAATTTGCAATTCCCTGGTAACTAATGATGTTGAACACTTCTTTTTGAGCTTACTAGCCAGTCATATGTCTTCTTTGGTGAGGCATCTATTCAGGTCTTCTGCATATTAAAAAATAATTAAATTGTTTGTATTATTATTAAGTTGTAAAATTTTAAAAACACGTTTTGGACATAAGTGAGTTGTCAGATATCTGTATTACAAAATCTTCTCCTGGCCCGTGGCTTGCCTTCTTGTCATTTCTCTTGAAAAAAGTCTACTTTGCCCCATTCTCACATTTCTTCTCTTTCTGGGTCTTTAATTGCCCACATTTAGACCATTTTCTGTTGCCCTACAGGTCTCTAAGGATCTGTTTACTTTTTGAATATATTTTTCTCTTTATTAATTAGTTTGGATAATTTCTACAGATCTCTTTCTATGTTCAAGTTCGTCACTTTCTTCTCCCATCTCTAATCTACTTGAACTTTTTGTTATTGTACTTTTTGGTTCTAAACTTACCATTTAGCTCTTTTTAACATCTGCTGAGATTTCCTATCTTGTTACTCATTAAATCCATACTTCCTTAATTCTTTGAACCATATTTATAGCTGTTGCTTTAAAGTTCTTGTTTTCTAAATCCATCATCTTAGTAATCGGACCAGTGTTTTCTCTTGATTCTGGGTCATGTTTGTTGTTTTTTTTCATGTCTAGTAATTTTTTTATTGTCTACTGAACACTGTTGGCTCTGGATGTTTGTTATCTTCCTTTGAGAAGTGTTGCCTTTTCTTCTATCAGGCAGTTCATTTATTAGTTAATTAATTACCTTGTACTTGTTTAGGCTTATTTTTATGCTTTGCTAGGGTTCTTCCTTGGAGATCTTAATGTGTTTCTCAAGCTCCTCTATCTTGGCAGGTCTCAAGTTCCAAATTTGGTTTTCACTGCAGATCTTCTAAAGGCTTGGCTTTGTTAGGGTGGGCCTGAAGTAAACCTTACCCTAGAACATGGTTCTAATCTTTTCTGGTATCTCAGATAAATGTGTGTTAATAAGCTTACAACAATGTCTTGCCACCTTAACCAGAACTTCAATGTCTGCTAACACTATTTGATATCAAGTATCTCTATTCTGCTCTGGTCTCTAGGGTGACTGCTCTCCATAGTGATTACAAGCCTCAGGTATTCTTGTCACGGGCAAGTGCATCTTAGTCTTGAGTCAAGGATTCATAGAGAATCTTCTGCACAACTTCTAGGACTCTCCCTTGTCTCTATCCCTAATATGCCTTCCTTCCTTTATGGTTCCTTGCCCCACAGATTCTGACTGCTTCAGCATTCCTGGATTCTGATATCTGCCTCTGCAGTTCAGCGGGGCCACCATGCCCTGCTTGGATTCTAGCTTGCTATGTCATGGTTGGATAATTGTACGTGGTAGAGATTGAGGGAAATCATGGGGCTCAACTTATGGATTTCTACTGTCTTGGGGATCACAGTGTTGTGTTTCCTGTTGTCCAATACTTAAAACCATTTCCTCATATAGTATCTCAAATTTTATTGTTTTTAGCAGAAGGGCTAGTCCAATACCAGTTGCTCAATCACACCTGGAAGTGAAAGTTTAAGATTTGCTTTTAAGGATTAAATTAGGTAAAAAGCAATGAATTTATCAAGGAGGAGCCCTAAAACTTCTTTCTTGGCCTAAGAGAGCATTTTTAATCATTATGAATCCCATGCTATGGCTCAGGACACTGTCTGCATTCATAGGAAGTAGTTTATTCAGGTAGAGTGTAATTTCTCTGTGTCATTTCTAGAAATTGAGACTAATAGCTATCTCTTATCTCTAAGAAATGTAAGAGAGTCTTTAATAATACTAATTGTAGTAATAATATTATTAAGTACTTACATTCTAGGTGCTATTCATAAGGCTTTATTAACCAACTTTTACTTTATAATAGCTCAATGTTAAAGTACTAATTGCTTATTAATAATTCTGTCTACAGGTGAGAAAAACAAGTAGGTTAAATAACTTTCGTGAGGTGACATAACTGGTAAGTGATAGAGACAAAAAGTCAATAGAAAGTCTTTGCCAGTTTCCACTGCAGAACTGTTACATAGCACAAAGGATTTTTGAGAGAAATGCAACATACAATAATGTGTAAATGAGTAGGAAAGTTTGTGAGGGTAATCAGGAGCACACGCGAGTGTGTGAGAGTCTGCATGGACATGAGGGCGCTACGTTAGGTTCTTCCCAAATGCCGTTCTAAAACCTTGATCGCCCTCCTTTACCTTCAACCAACTTAAACTTATTCTTCAGTGTTTTGCTTCCACATCACTACCTCAGGGAAGCTTGTTACATGCTTTTGTAATATGTTCTTCTTTATTCTTTCTATCACAGCTGTAATTGAAGTGACAGAAATGTTTACTTAATAGTTGTCTTTTCCACCAGACCATAGGTTGCATGAAGCCTGTTCCCCACCATGTATTTAACACGTCACATGGTTTCAGCCATGAAGTATGTGCCCAATGTGTATTATTTGTTGAATGACTGAATACCCAAGAGCAAGTAGGTTTCCCTTCTCAGATTGCTATGAACTGATTTATTATTGAGAATTGCCTATTTTTTGCCTTTCCTCCCTATTAAAAATTGCATACAGTACAATTCATGTTTGAGTATACCCATCTATGAGTTCTTTAAAAAGTAAAGAGTCATGTAACTACCACAACCAAAAAGATATAAAACAATTTACTCCCCTCCCCCACCAAACTCCCTCTGTAGTCAAACTGTATCCCAACCATCAACTGGCAAACATCAAGAATTGCTTATTTTACATTACCTTGGGTTCTTCTTTTATTTTCTGTCCAGTTTTGTCTATATTTCCACTATATTGCTGCTCAGCAGCACTCTTAAATACTTTAACAGAGAAATGAAATTGAATTTAGACAGTTGCCTTACCCATTTATACTCCACATGAAATTGTTTAAGCAAATAATTTGACTACTTGGAAGAATAAAAGATCAATCAGGTTTTTGTCAGTTTATCATTTCTACTCTCTTAGTGGCTCTAACTTCTGTACACATGTGTTTCATTACCTCTGCCTTAACTGGGGCTCTGTGACCTTGTCCAGATCATTGCAGTGGCCTCCGTACTTGTTTTGAACCTCTAATAATACATCTTCATTTATACTTAATCTCTACATTTCACCCAGAGTGAGCTTTCTAAGACTTGTAAGACTTAAAACTCTTGATTGGTACCCTACACAGCCTCAAAACCTTAGTACATCATTCATAGCTCTTCAAAGGACCCCTGCTTACCTCAGAATCACCCTTATACTCTGTGGTGTTCTAGTTGTCCCAGATTATTGGACATTTTCCAATTGTGTCATATGTTTTATGTCTATGCTTTTGTTCATGCTTCCCAGAAAGTCTTTCCTAAGTTTAACTGCTTAGTGTACATCTACTTATTATTGAAAACTCAACACAGGCTATCATCTCCTTCCTTCTTTCCAAAGACCACTGGAGACCATGACCTCTTTTGTCCCCACAGTTACCTGTCCACCTATAGTCATAACATTCCCTATGCATACCTATGCAATTTTTTGTCTTCCACCTACTAGAAACAAAGCCCTTTGAGGTCAAGTCTGTCTCTTATTTATTTTTGAATCCTCAGTGGCTAGCACAGTGCCTGCCATTTAATAGGTGCTCAATAAACATTTGCTGACTGTGTCAATGAATAAAGTTCTTTATTATACTGTTACCTTTGCAATTTAATAATTTCATAAATCTGTTTACTAATTTTTGATGTTTTGGAACATTTTAAATTAAATATTCTCTTATTTCATGAGAAGATGATAATCCCACTTTGTGTGACCACTTGAAGTTCTCTCCAGCCCTCTATCAGTTACTGTGCATCTATTTCTGTGTGACCTGGCCAGTTGGCACTATTTCAACTGGGCTTAACCATGGCTGTCTGCTTGCGTATAGAAACTCAACTCGCAATTATGGAAGTAAAAAGGGGAAAACAGGGGATGTCGAAAGTGAACTTAAATTTCCCATTAGTGGCTAACTGGCTTTGAACTTCCTCTCCATTGCGGCTCAGAGTAAATTCAGAGCTACCACTGTGTGCTCAGTTCTAAACTGGTTGCAGGTCACACTGTAAGTCAGGTCTTTCTCTGTTGTATTTAGTGTCATATTAACTTTGTGAACTTTCACCCCAGAAATCTTAGACCCAAGGTGTTTGGGTTCAACATATTTTCCATGGAAGCAGAGATTTAGTCTTTCCTTGGGAAAGTAAAGACATTAAATCCTCTAAAAATTTCAGCCCAACTAATCACGTCATTTCATTGTGAAAAAAACTGACATAGAATATGATTCTTATTAATAAAGCAACCATATTTATGGTCAGCCTGCTCTTGGCCAGGAGTGAGAGTGGGTAGGAGAACGGAGTAAATATTCTATGTCTTCATCTCATTATGACCAGGGTTAGGATCTGGATAAGAATCTGCCTCCTCCCAATTGAATGTCCTCAAGTATAAACTTGGAGCTTTCTGGAAAGGAAACTGCCATCTCTTAGGATAATTACATATTCCAGGAAAGATCCAAGTTGTAAAGAAAGTGTTTAGCACCATGATTTCAGATTTTCATATTACCAATTTAGGCCACAGCAATGTTTCTTAAATTTGCATGTTCACCAGGATCAAGTAGGCAGCTTGTTAAAACAGATATCCCTGGTTTCTACCCATGGAGATTCTGGCACAGTAGGCTTGGGGAGGACTGTAGGAAGCTATAGTTTTAACAATCTTTCTGGATGATTCTGGGACACAAAGAAGGAAAACTCTCTGTCTTCTTGGATTGTTAGAGCTGAACTGGACAATGTGATTATTCTGAAAGGAGCCCTGGTCATTCTGAGTTTCTTGACAAATCAATGCAACAGGTTCTGAAAACTGGAACTTTCTTTCCAAAACCTCATCTATTTGCAACGCCTGGAAGTCCATTTGAACTTGTGGAAAACCCCCATGAGCAGAAAATAAAGGTGGCATCTGAGAAGGAATCAGGCTGAGAAGTATCAGGAGTAAGCTGGAAAACCTGTTCTTAAATTCTGCTGGGATAAGCATTCCACAGAACCGAGTGTGTGGAGCACCACTGCTGTGTTGTCCATCAGCGCTGCACTACTGATCATTGTGGAGTGAATTGAGTTTGCTTCACTGCACTCTCCTGCTGTGACTTACTTCTGGTAATAAGGGTAGCACCAACCTAAAGTTTGGACATGTCTTACATAAATGGAATGGGGGCAGAACAGAGATAAAAGATGCATAGGTGCCTAAGAGGTGAAGACCTATGTGGACAGATTGTCTCTTATCCTGCTTTCTGCCCTGTGTTGAATTTCAAAAGGTCGGTTTAGATCTTCAGACTTGGTGCAGGTCTCCAAAAGGTAGGTTTGGCCTCAATGTTTTGTAGCATCTTTCTGCTTTGTAAGCTCTGAAATCAAGGGTGCCTAGTGGAGGGATAAAGGAGTAGTAGTAGCTGTGAATTTTCACTGATGTTTCATAGAAAAATAAATCATGTATGTAATAGAGCTGAGAAGCATGAAATTTCAGAGAGACCTTATTTTGAGCAGTTGCTTCCCAGGTGCTCTTTCTATCTTGGGAGGTGCAGCGGGTGAAAGTAGCACACCTGAAACCTGTGACAGACTGTAGACACATTTCAGCGTGTCTCAGTAACCCAACTGTTACCTATTACAAGGGCAAGGAATTGCTCTGGTTTCTTTTTTTTTTAAAGTATACTTATTGGTTATGCTATTATAGCTTTCCCATTTTTTCTCCCCTTTATCCTCCCTCCACCCTGCACCTCCTCCCCGCAGTCCTCCAGCATTACCCCTTCCCCTGAGTTCATGTCCATGGGTCATACATATAAGTTCTTGCTGTGTTTCTTATACTATTCTCAACCTCCTGCCGTCTGTTTTAAGCCTGCCAATTATGCTTATTCCCTGTACTTTCCCCCCCTTTCTTCCCCTCCCCCTCCATGTGATCTCCATTTCTCTGGTTCAATTCCTGTTCTGGTTGTTTGCTTAGTTAGTTTTTGTTTTTTAGGTTCAGTTGTTGATTGTTATGAATTTCTTGTTATTTTACTGTTCATAGTTTTTGATCTTCTATTTCTTAGATGTCTTTCTAACATTTCATATAATAAAGGCTTTTAATGATGAACTCCTTTAATTTTACCTTATCTGGGAAGTACTTTATCTGCCCTTCCATTCTGAATGACAGCTTTGCTGGATAGAGCAATCTTGGATGTAGGTCCTTGCCTTTTCCCTCATAAGCTACTAAAGTTCAAACATAAAGGGGGTGGGTGAGGACTTCTGAACTGCCATTTGTCTCTCTGAAGTGCAGCACACCAACACCTGTTATCCCCAAGCCCAGAAAGGGGTACTCAGGTTTTTGGTCAAGGAATCGTGTGAGGGAGAACATAAATTCCTGCGCAGTCTCTCTCGTCTGCCAGACATCACTGGCATGGGAGCCACCTGCAGCTGAGTGAGAGTTTCCTGGGTGTGTGACTTTGAATGTGTCATAGAATCTGTCAGACCTTTTAGTTCTGCCCTGTAAAACGTTACCACCTATAACTTGTATGGATTGAATGATAATATATGTGCAAAATACAATAGAGGTATACAGTAGAGGTAATAAATTATATACTTTTGCTTGGGCAAATAATATTTTCATGATGGCATTACTATTACTCACTTTAATGTTGCACTCCTCCTAAGTAGGACAGGTATCTGACCAGATTTAACAGGGGATACCGAGAAGGAAACACAAATGTAATTTAGAGGCAGAGGTAAAGGTGGGCCTGTTAAAAGAAAACAACCTGAGGCACCTCTCTTCACAGATGGCATCCTGTCTGTGCTTTGGCAAGAGCATGTGTGGTCAAAACAAACCAACCCAACAACAACCTTATATGACACTGTCTAAAAAGACCAAATGCCAATGACAATACCTGCATCTCTGGCAAACATTCCCAAAAGGATAAGTTCGTGTAAAACGTGCAGACACAAATCTCTATGTTTTCTGCAAATTAATTTTTGGTAAGTATGTTTTACTTGCTCTCTTCCCATCACACCATTCTGCGGAAGGCCAATATTATTGTCTCCCTAGCACTCTCTCCCTAATTTTAACTTTCACCCTTTCCCTTCAGGACCCAATCCTTTCAACAGCTTGGCCAGGGCCTCCCCTTTGCTCTCTCCCACCTTATGTCCATATATATCATGAGAAAAGTATCCCGAGTTTGTAACTTTTCACCATAATGATAACAATGACACATATAAACCTCTTTAATTGCAAACTGATTTCACAGGCATGGCTTGCTTTACTCCTCCTAACAACCTTGCGTGGTACTTATCTCAATTCTGCAAATGAAAAATTGAGGTCAGGAGAAGCAGCAAAGCAAGTAATATCAGGTCATGACATGGTTCATCTTATCTTTTATTAGTCCTCTGCTTTATCTGTCATACAACACTATGTCCTTTGGGGAGAAAAATCTTGTATTGACCAGTGAGTCCTGTAATTTGCATTTTAAAGGTCTTGGTTTCAGGCATTGTTGTAATTAAGACAGTACTTCATAGACTCTCCTGAATTGTATGCTTGTGTATATTGGAAGGTTCAAACAAGGACAATTGTCTTGGTGGTTAAGAAACTGCTGAGTATCAAAAAACGAGAAGGAAATATATTATTTAATACAAAAAAGAGAACACTTGAGTTACTAAAACAAATCATGATTTGAATAATTATGAGCCTACAATTCACATAAGTCTATAACCTTGCTAGTGAGATTCCCTGAAGGCTATTTTAAAACTTTGCTGAGCAACTAGTGGAAAAAAATTGTTGAAAAAACCGAAGGCTCTGCTGCCAGTTCCCTGTTGTGGTTGTGGGGCCGGATTTATGTAATGCGGTGCTATTTACAGCAGAAACTGCAGTTTTACGCAGGTGATTTTACTTAATTCTAAAGAAAGAACATGAAGCAATTTGGCTGAATCTTATGGAGCTGCAGATTTAGCTACACAAATTATTTAAATTTCACGGTTACTGAAAGATTGGTAAATAATGTTCTCTTTTAGTTAGAGAAGAAACCCAGATAACAATGACAAGAACAATAATAAAAATATGGTACTCCGTAAAATTTTTACTTTTTCCCCTTAGTATTGTCACAATTGAAATTTATTCCTTGTATTAATAGACTTGGGCTGGAAAAATAATAAGGGGAAAGACAGGCCCTGTCATGTCTCATAATTATTTTGGAAGTTAAATGATCTTTTTTGGTTTTGGTTGGTGACTGAATGACAGACACTATTCCTCTGAAGAGTAAGGGGCTATGGTAGTCAGGGGAGAGCTCCGAAACATTTATTCTCTTATTCTCTTAATTCTGACACATACATGCCTTTCCATATGGATTTGTACACCCTTTATACATACCTGTCATTGACAAACGTCTGGCTTTATATAGTCAAATGCAGCCTGTCTCCTTCAAAATGAAATCATATTTCTGCATTATTTCCATTTTCAAGCTTTTGGGATTTTACCATTCTGGAACCTTTTATTTTTTTAATGCCTTGAAGGGTGTTAAGTTTTGCTCTTCAGAATGCAGTTGATTTTTGGAAAGACCTAAAAGTCACAGGCAACCAAATGAGGTAGATAACCAGGCTGAGTAATACAAACTGTGGTAAAACAGGAGCCGAGAATGAGAACAGCCTTGCCTGTGAAGTTCCAGTTTCTTACTGTTTTAATCTCTTTTATAAAGAGGTTTTTTATATTTAAAAAAATGATTTCTGATCTTAATGTCTGCTCTTTGCAGAGTCAAAATGTCAAGACCCTGCCTGATAGAGCTTGACCTAATTTTACGGACTGACTTCCCGGGATACTGCCATCAACTCTGGTTATGGGAACTACTGGACCTCCCTTTAATACTTTACAACTCTGTGCCCTTGCTCATGCTGTTTCTTATGGAATAGTCTTTCCCCCTTATTCTCAGTGATTTGTATTTATTACCCCTTCATTCCAGAAAAGTTTTAATGTGGCCTCCTCGTTTCTGCTGAATTCCTACTCATCTTTAAGAATCTATATAATGACAGTTCCCAGATCTTCCCAATTGCAAATTAATGTCTTTGAGCTTCAGAAGTATTGTGTTGCCTTCTAGTTTGTAGTGTAGTTCCTAGATTCTAAGCTTAAGTGCCTTCAGTTTTGTAGGACTAGCACCTAGCCCTGTTTCTTCTCCTGTTACATGTGAATAATAATAACAGAACTCTATTATTCGTTGTTCTCTCCCATCCCCTACAATTCATGCATTCATTCATTCATTCACTTATTTATGAACAACAATGAACTAATATATTCACTTATAGATGAACAACAATGCACTGTGCAAACAATAAGCATATAAAGATCAAGATAATGAATTTTTCTTCTTGTGGAGTTCAGAGCTTATTATGGGAGCCAGTGACATAAATAAATATTGCAAAGAGTGTAGTAAGTGCTATTGTAGAAATAAGTACAGGGTTGAGATGTGACCCAGAGCAGAGAAGACACGATTCTGCTTTTGGGTTGTGGGAAACAACAGTTCCATAGAATAGAAGACACTAGAACTGTTTCTCAGAGGATGACTAGGTGTCATCAAGTAGATGAAGATAAAAATCTCTCCCTCTCTGGAATGCCCTTTTAATCTTTATATAAAGGCACCAATGTTTAAGAAAGTATTATAACTTTAGTGAATTGCTAAGTTTGAGATCTGGAGGGTAAGAAGTGAGATTAGAGAGAGAGACAAGGGGAAGATTTTGGAGAGCCTTGTGTATTATGCAAAGGAATTGGACTTTGTGTCGTTGAAGGGGAAGCCCCAAGGTAGTTAAATCATAGAGGTAACAAGACTGGGTTGATATTTAGAAAGGTATGGACTTTGGAGGGGGATGATAGAGAGGGAGGAAAAGCAAACCAGGATTCAGGTAGTCTGTCTGTCTGGTTAGAATGCTAATGTAAAAGTCTTGGTGAGGACTGATGGAGGTCTGTACTCAGGCAAAGGCGAGGATGGGTGCAGTCTGGAGATTCTTAGGGGACAGAACAGACAGGAATTTTGGCTATGCTTTGGATTGATGCAGGAATCAAATGTAATAATATGTGCTCAGGAATAAAATATTATGTACTCTACAAAGATGGAGAATGGTCAAATAGCTAGTGATGAAATTTGTAATATAAGGCACCTTCCATATTACCTAAAAAACTGTATCAAAAATGTCTGCCAGATAAAATGTATATTTTCTCCAATGCATCAAAAATTGAAAATTAATCCATATGGGACTTTAATAGAAAGGTTTGAAGGAATGAAAATTCAAACTAACTTGATTATTTTATGTTAAATCTTTACTTCGTATCCAGTGACCATCAAACAGTAGAGGTGTTGGAAATGGTGGTGGTGAGAGAGGGAAGTCGGGGGAAGGACTGAGAGGAAGGAGGTGATATTAGTGTAGGACTGGCCAAGTCCATACCCTCTGCTCTACAGGAGAACACTTTATTTTGATAAAGCGTGGGTCTTTGCTACACAGAATCCCCTGAGAAAGTGGTGGTCTTCTCCCAGGGTCATTAAGGACAGCACCACTTAAGTTTCTCCCATCATTTTCCTTCTAGGTAAAAGAGGGCGAGCCACATGGCTTAGAAAAGGGTGTTACTTTGCTAAAGGGAGATCTGGAGGAGCCTAGGGGACTTGTTTGCATATGGCAACAGTAAAATGAGCAAGAACCTGCCAGTTCCTCATGGCTTCGCTCACATACTGCTCCAGGGGAATTGGCCCCTCATTTCTCGAAGTCAGGAAAAACCCAGGATTGACAATACCTTTATGGGTTCCACAGGTGATCAAACATTGGAAAGATGGAAAGATACATGCAAAGGCAGAGATATAAAACAGAATGTTGTGTTGACTTATTTTTAAGTGTTTGAGACCTGGAATGGTGGGAAATGAGATTAGAAACAGAGGCAAAGGCTGAATCTTGAAGGGCCTTGAATTCAGTGCAGAAGAGTTGGTATGTAGGAGACAGGGACACTCCCTCACCCCCCCCCCCCCCACATATAACTCAGTCAAGGAAGAACTAGGATCAGATAATTTAGAAAGACCTGAAGAAGGGCCTGTGTGGAGGATTGGTTGTGGTCTACAGCAGACCTGGGAAGGGTCAGATTTGAAGTCGCTGTTTGCCCAGCAAGAACATATGGGATCTAATAAATGTGTTTGTCTTATACTACTTTCCAGGTCCAGAAGAACTGAACTCAGGGATCTAAGCAAGGTGTCAGGTCTTTATTAACCTGTCATCTTTCATCACACATAAGCCTTCTTCATATGGGCCTCTCAGCTCCAGCCTGAAAATCATTGGTTCTTGGGAGGAACAGAGAACAGGAGGTTTCAGTGGAACTCTGTTCATCAAGCACAGGCTGCTGGCTGTGAAACCCACACAGGGTGTAAGCTACGGGAGTTTAAGAGTGTGGCTGAAACCCAATAAAAATTTCACTCTGATTTTGCCTTCCCTGCTCTTGGGTGAAAATGAGTCAAGTAAGGGAGTACCCAGGCAAAGTGATGAGGCAGTCTGGCTTTTTACAAAGAAGGTCCCATGGTCATAATTAGTAAGAAAGAAAGATTTCCCAGGGTTCTGGAATTTTCTGATTTAAAAAAAAATTTCTATTTATTTTTTCTATCTTTTTCTTATTTAGATAACTCCACTCTTTAGCTTTCTCTCTAACTTAGTTCTCTAGTTCTCTTTTCATTAGCAAACCTGTCAGTGTGCTGAGTACTTAATAGATCCTTAAAATCTGTCAAAGAACTTATTTTAATTTAAAAGGTTAAGCCAGAATGAAGAATAAACATTTAGTTGTAGCAGTTATGTTGATTACTGGGGGTAGAAAGACAATTTCAATAATCTGTGTTGCTGCCTTTCTTGACCCTCTAGTCCAAAAGGCATTTTAAAGACCTAGTGGCTCCAACTTGACCCCCTGCTATATCTCTAAGGGGTTACCCCACCTGTGGACACAGAGCATGGGACTCTCATCACTTTCTTAGGCAGACCTCCTGACAGACCTGAAATCTAGTTCTCACAGTGCTCACCCAGTCCTCACAGTTCCACTCTCCCACACGGAACAACTTTTACCCTTTTCTCATAGGAGAGAAAATGTAGAAAATCTTTATCTGGCGAGACTCTGTAGCTTTGCTGAGAAGAATCTTGTAGAGAGGAAATATCTAGACCTAATGAATGTTCTGGCAACCAGAGATTCCAGAATCCTCCACAATTTCTGTTCAGACTTTTAGGACTTACTCCCTTTGATACTAAGATGATTGTCTAAATTATCTTAAAATAGTAGGTGGGTCACAAGGCAAGATGCAGTTTTGAAATATTATCTCTTTGTGACCTCTCTTCCTCCCTGTCTAGTACAAGTGGGTAGGTGGTGTGTGGATATGTGTGTAGCAAAGTGTGGGCAGAAGGGGCGGGCTGGGTGAACAAATTTTTCTTAGTGTGGTTGGGTCTCACAGTTTTTGTAGTTGTTTTGCTTCTGTCCTTCTAGTCCTCTTTTGACCAACTCTTCCCCCACCTCTTCACCCTAAGCCTCAAAAAACCACAACCACAGTCAAATAATTAAACACATGAAACAAATAAAACTGCCTCTGTGTGAATATGCCTCTTGGTCACGCCATCCCTATGAGAGACTCCTCCCTCATAAACAGTGACAAGCAGGATTATCTCCACAGAGCCATGCATGCAGCAGCCTGTACCCTCAAGGCAGAGGCATAGGAAAGGCCAGAGCTTTTGGAAGGGTTTAGGCCTCTTGGCTCTTGGAAACTAAGGAGAGGGTTGGGCAAAGGCACTCCTAAGAAACCTGGCAGACTCAGAAGGAAAAGGGAAAAAAAATATCCCATGCTTACAACCATTAGGGCCACTTGTTCATTTGACAAAATCTGTAACTTGGTTGGTTCCTTTAGGCTCCGGGCTGAGTGAAGGTGAGAGAAATCTCCTCGGATTGCAGATCTGCCAGACCGTGGATGAGCCGATTTTGAATAACTTTCTACTGTAAACTTTTAAGGAGACCTTTAAAATTCACTTCATCTCAGAATCTTAAAGCTCCACCTAAAGTCTAACTAAAAGATTTTTAAAATGAATAGTTGTGCATTTTGCAAATTTCCTGTCATCTTAGTCTTAGCAGGGGGTGACAAGTTTACTGAAACTAACTCAGGAAGCTTTTAGAAAATACTGCTGCCCAGGGCTCATGCAAGACCAATGAAGTCAGTGATACTATCAGACGAGATACTGGTATGCCTGTAAAACTCCCCGTGAATTTAATGAGCAGCCATGGTTGAGAACCACTGCATTATTTGGACAAATCTATCAATGAGTATTTCTAGAGGTTTAACCAAGATTAACATCATGCCACATTCTGGGGCTAGAGATAAAGAGGAGGTGTGGGTCTCCAGAGAGAGGAACTGGCCGTAGCCACTGGAGTCAGAGGAGGGCTCATTCTGTGGAGGGGGACAGCCAGGGGAGAGGCGTGTTCAGGGGGGTGAGGAAAGGTGCTGCTTCCAGGAGTGGGCCTTGTCAGCAGGGTCTATGCTGCAGACCAGTCCCATAATATGATAATTTAAAATGTCTCTTACATTGGACGACAGGAAGATTATTGGTGACTTTGGTGAGATTAGCTGCAGTGAGATTTCAGTTCGCTGAGGAGAAAAGAAAGTGAAGACCAATGTGGACTGAAATTTTAAGACTTCTGGCTGTGAAGTGACAGAGTCTTTGAAAGGGAATGAGGGTCTAGAAGTTTTTTTCTTCCAGTTTCATTGACATATAAGTGACATAACATTGTCTTAGTTTAAGGTGTACAACGTTAATAATTTGATGTATGTATATATTGCAAAAGCATTAACACAAAAGTTCAACATCTATCACCTCATATAATTACAATTACTTTTTCTTGTGAAGGGAATAAGATCTGCTCTCTTAAAAACTTTTAAATATACAATAAATATTGTTAACTACTGTCATCGTGCTGCACATTGCATCCCAGAGCTTATTTATCTTGTGACTGGAAGTTTGTTACCTTTTTGATGACCTTCATTCATTTTCCCAGCCTCCACCCTTCCCCTTGGGAATCCACAATGTGTTCTGTTTCTGTGAGTTTGGTTTTTTTCTTTTTAGCGTCTGAATATATGTAAGATAATAAAAGATTTGTCTTTCTCTATTGGACTTACTTCACTTAGCATAATGCCCTCAAAGTCTATCCATGTTGTAGCAAATGGCAGGATTCCTTTTTTTCTAGGGCTGAATAATATTCATATATATATATATATACATATATATATATCCCACACTCATACATATATCTAATAGCACATTTTGAATTTTTGAAACTTTAAAGAATAGGTGAGATGTGAGTACATGCACAAGGAGGGGAATGGATGAAGATACAGGGTTGAGAGTAAATAACAGTTGAAACATGGTTCCTGAGAATGCAGAAGAGATGGGATCCAGCATGCGGGTCAAAGGGACTAACCTTGGACAGCAAGAGGGAAGAGACTCTGTTGCCCTGTAATGAGGGGTGGATGGAATTGCGGGCGTGAATGCAGATAAATGTTTAGGCATGGGCCTGTGTTGGGATGTGAGATGTTCCCCTGATGGTCTCTAACTCACTGTTGCATGGAGGTGAGGTTTGTGGCAGGGTTTCTGTGAGTCATTCACCTCTGCGACCTCTGCAAGATAAAGTGACAGCCAGAGATGAGCAAAAATTCATTTCTCACTCCCCTCACTCCCTCGTGACACATGAAATAGTGTAGAGAGTGGGGAGCAATTCATCAATACAGCTAGTTAATCAGAGGGTTCTTTTCCTTCCACAAGGCTAGCTGGTTGATGGTTGATACAATGTCAGAAATGTACCTAGTCTTTTCAAACACAGAAGTTCAAATTATACAGCAAGAAGAAAGCTGTTATGAGGAGTCAGGTTTCTGGGCCAGTGATCTTTCATGTTCATCTTACCGTTTCAGTCTCCACTTTTCAAAGCTTAAGCCTGGTAAAGATGTGGTGAAGGCCCTGAAAGATCGGCTGAAAAGATAGAACTCAACAGCTTCCAAGGGGTGACTGAATATGTATCAGCTTTCTTCTTAATGAAAACATAGGTCAGGTTCAGTAGCTTTGACATCCTGTTTCAGTCTGTCAGTCTTTGGACTCAGTTCTGCTCTTGATTGTTGGCATAAGACTTAAGAACATTAAAATAACTTTTAAGGTGTGGCAAAATACACATAACATAAAATTTACCATCTTAACCATTTTTTCAATTAAGTAGTGTTGTATAGCCACTCTCCAGAATTATTCATCTCACAAAAGTGAAACTCTGTGCTCATTAAATAACTCCCCATTCTCCCGTCCCCCAGCCCCCAGCAATGGCCACACCCCCTTATCATATGAGTGGACTCATACCATATGCTACTTTTTGTAATGGACTGACTGACTTATTTCACTTAGCACAATGCCCTCAAGGTTCAACTATGTAATAACATGTGTGGGAATTCTCTTCCTTTTTAAGGCAGAATAATATTTTGTTGTGTGCATATATAAAACACAATTTGTTTAATCATCCATTGATGGACACTTGGGTTACTTTCACCTTTTGATTATTGTGAATAATGCTGCTATGAACATGTGTATAAAGTATCCGAGTCACTACTTTTCAATTCTTTTGTGTGTATACCCAAATGGAGAATTGTCGGATCACATGGTAACTCTATTTTTAAGTTTTTGAAGACCTACCATACTGTTTTACATAGGAATTTCACATTCTTACCAATAGTACATAAGAGTTTCAATTTCTCTACATCCATACAAATATTTGTACTGTTTTTTTATAGTAGCCTATCTAATGGGTGTGAGGTGGTATCTCATTGTGGTTTTGACTTGCATTTCCTTAATAATTAGTGATGTTGAACATTTTTTTCATGTGTTTATTAGCCATTTGTATCTTCTTTGGAAAAATACCTATTTAAGTCCTGTGTGCATTACTTAATTGGATTGTTTGGTAGTTTTGTTGTTGTTGTTGAAAGCAAGGACATTTAAAGGTTTTTGTGGCCTGTATCTAGACTGATGTGGTAGGGCCTATTTAAAAGAAAGGCTTTTTGTTTTTGTCCAGTTTCTCTATTCCAGTTCATGTTGTGAAACACTGTGGGCTCTAACATTGGAGATAAATTCCAGTTTTAGGTAGCATTAACTATGGCTGTGCCCAGTTCTTCAATTTTAACATGATAATTTGGGTCAACTTTTTAAGATAAATCATATGCTATGTCTCTTGATATAAATAGGCAGATATCCTTTATTCTCTGTACTGATGACATGGTTCTACATTGAATTATTGGCTTCTCTCAGGAGTAAAAAGCTCAGTGTCAAATATGCCATTTTTTTAGAATGTGTTCTTGTGAAGTAGAACTATATGGCTTATTGAGCAGGTAAGAGTAGTTATGGTTCAGAGGTGGTAGGGTGGTGAGGTGTATTTTGGGACCTATGTTGCCCATTGGAGCCATGGAGATTCAATTCTGCTCCAAACTAATTAATGTCTCCACAGTAACCACATTAAGGCAGGTACATATGGGTGCCAGCTTCTTCCTTAAAAATTTTTCAGGGGAAGGATATCTCCTAAGAGCTGTAGGTACAGAAGTTTAGGGCTTTGCTGTACTTGTTAGTGCCTTGGGGATAGATCCAAAGCTGCTTTTTTGAGGAAAAAAGTCTTATTTACCTATAGGTATCCTTATCCCACTCAGTTAAGGCTATACTACTGGGCAAGCGCATCAGACCTTCTAGTTTCCTCACTGTTTACCTGTCTGAAATCCAAGTATGAGAACCTCTTTTCAATCAGCTGCAGAAATTAGGTATGAAAATAATGAACTCACCAGTAAAATCAATTAAAAAATTTCTTTTATCTTTACCCGAAGACATTTTTTTTTTCATTGCTTGTTGAGACAGAGGAAGGGGGAGAGAGAGAAAGAAGAGAAACATAACTTTGTTGCCTCCACTGCGCACCCTGACTGGAGATCAAACCCACAACCTAGGTAGGTGCCCTGATTGGGGATGAACTGGCAACCTTTCAGTTTACAGGAAAGGTTCCGACCAAATGAGCCACACCAGACAGGGCTGGTAAAACCAGGTTTGAATTGTCCACTATGGAAACCTTGTGAAAACCCCAAAGAGAAAACTGGTACAGTTTTCTGTGAGCAGTACAGCTAAATAGAGATGTAAACCATTCATTCCTTTAGCTTCTTTTAGCAATTTTCTGGTATCAAATTGCAGTGCCCCAAACTTCATTCTATATTGTTCTGGCTTCACACAGAAAATTCTGTACCTACTCTAAGACCTCCAATATTCCTTCAACTTTTATTGAGGTGCTCTATAAGAAATAGCATATATGGAACATCTTGGATTCTTTTTTATTCTTTGGATAAAACTGCAATAAACACTGTACTGTTGCTACAGATATAAAGATATACATAGTAAATTATTTCCCTAGCCAGGAAAAAATCTTTTACTAAAGAAGTTTTGCTTGCTTCCTTTGAAAAACATGGCAAAAATCAAGTTATATAGCCCTGTGAATTCCTTTGCTTTTGCCTTGGGTGTCAGGAAGATCAGCTTTAAACTCAATCATTCTTTTTAATCTAGTATTTGTATACCAATATTTACTGACTTTGTTTTTTGTTTGGGGTATTCTTTTTTTAACTTTATTTTTATTGTTGACACTATTACAGACATGCCTCTTTTTCCTGCCTTTGCCCACTCCACCTAGTCCCCACCACCCTTCCCTTGTGTATTTTTATTGAGGTATAAAAATCAGCCATTTATACTGAACAATTCACTGACTTTTAGTAAATTTACAGAATTGTGAAAATATCAAAACTCAATTTTAGAATATTTTAATTATACCCAAAAGATCTCTTCCCCAGCCCCAGGCAACCACTAATCTACTTTCTGTCTCTATAGACCTATTCTGGACATTTCATATAAACAGAATCATATAACATATAGCTTTTTGTCACTGGCTTCTTTTATTGAGCATATATCAATACTTCATTCCTTTTCATTGCCAAACAATATTCCATTGTATAGATATACCACATTTTGTTCATCCATTCATCATTTGATGGGTCTTAGAATTGCCTTCAGGTTTTGGCTATTATAAATAATGTTGCTATGAACATTCATGTATTGGTCTTTGGGTGGATATATATTTTTATTTCTTTTGAATAGAATTGCTAGGTGTTATGGATAATTTAGGTTTTTAAGAAATTGTCCAACTATTTTCCAAATTTTTTGCTATTTTAATGTACAAGGGCACTAGTTTTTCCATGTCCTCATCAGCACTTGCTGTTGTCTGCCTTTTGGATTTTAGTCATTGTAGTGGATGTGAAACAATGTTTCATTGCAGCTTCAATTTGGATTTCCTTAGTGACAAATGGTGTTAAATATCCTTTTATTTACTATTGGTATTGACATATCTTCTTTCGTAAAATGTTTATTTAAAACTTTGCCTATTTTTAATTGAGTTATTTGTTTTTTTATCATTGAATTGTTGAGATCTTTATATAGTCTGCATATAAGTCCTTTATCAGAAATATGATTTTCAAATATTTTCTGTGTGGCTTGTCTTTTACTTCTTTAATGGTGTCTTTTGAGGCACAAAGCTTTTGAATTTTGATAAAGTCAAATTTATCAATTTTTTTCTTTTATGGATTGTACTTTTGACATCATATTTAAGAAATATTTGCCTAAATCAAGGTTATAGAGATTTTCTCCTGTTTTCTTCTAAATGTTATATAGATTTAGTTCTTACATCTAATAAGAAATGTCAGGTCTATGATTCATTTTGAATTAATTTTTGAGTGTATTTTGAAGGGTCTAAATTTATTTTTTCCTTGTGGATATGTAATTGTCCCAGCACTATTTGTTAAAAAGATGGTTTGTGTAATTGTTCACTCTGCTTTTATTACATTTGTGCCTTTAAAGAAAGGTGAAGTAGGCAGAAGATAAAGAGTTAATGTATGAGTGAAGATGAAAGTTTTAAGCATTTACATGAGAAGGAGCATCTGGCTGACATTTTAAAGAACAACTTGAATAACAGTTTTGTTTGTTTCCCTTGTCTCCCCCATTCTCTCCCCAATCCTACACTGAACATCTGCTTCTTTCCTGCAAGAGGAAGTGAAAGATTTAGGTCATGCATAAACACTGTCTCTACTGCACTGTTCCCTTTTAAGAAAAAAAAAAATCAACAAAACATCCTGGTGGGTCAGTTTAGCATTGACTTACCCTATATCAACAGTTCTATTGCTTTTTTTGGAAGTTGGCTTTCCCCAGGAAGCAGAACTGCTTTTGCTGGTTCTTGTTATGTAATAAATCTAGCGGGTTACTTTCAAGGATGCTGACAGAAGTCAAGAGAGACCATACCTCAAATATCACAGAACTGTTCTTTATATCTGCTTTACTAATGAATTTCTCCTAAGAAGTATTGGGTTGACCAAAGAGTTTGTATGTTTTTTTCCATAAAATAAAGGACAGGCTTTTCATTTTCACCAATAACTTTATTGATTTGGATATTTTGAGTATGTTGGCTATCTCCTGCATGGCAGAATGTTGATTGTTCTCAATTAATATCTCACTTTGATTGCTATCAACTTCAACTGGCCTACAAGACCATGGAGCATCTTCCAGTGAGTAATCTCCAGCATGAAACTTCCCAAACCAGTTTTGACATGTTTGGTCAGTCACAGCACCTTCTCCATACACTGCACATACCCTTTTTTGTGTTTCAATTGCATTTTTACCTTTCTTGAGATAATAAAGCATAATATGCCAAAATGTGTATTTTCTTTCATCTTCAATATTAAAATGGCTACACAAAAATTCACCAATTTTGATCAATGCTTTTTAAATGCATGCTGATATGGCAGCTGTCACAATACAATCTAACAAAATTGTTTCAAATAAAATTAAAGATGGCTAAGCACTACTAGAGCTATCTTATGGAAAAACCAAAAGGACTTTTTGGCCAACCCAGTACCTTAGGAGATATATCACCGGAGCTGGGAATGCTCCATATCCAGATCTTGCATGTGACTATGGTGCTGGGTACAGGTAACCTCAAGTAAGGATAGGTTCAGTTACCTTCTGGGGTTGACTGATACAAGATAGTAAGACCAGCATCCTTGGATAAGTCTGTCCTTAGAAAAATACCACCCATTCTCCTATCTTAAGTCTTTACAACGAAGAGGGTATTTCTTTTTGGGAATTTACTGAGTTTCTCTGTTTTATGGTACTGACCCAGCAGCTAGAAGTGAGGCACTTTAATACTCTGCCTTTGCCAAAGCCAGCTCACAATCAGAGCTCTGGTGCTATCATTGTCATCATTACCATCACCATTATGATGATGTGATAAGGTGTGTAACTTTATCACACACCACTCTTTCTTCTGCTGTATATATATATATATATTAACTCATTTTACCATGCTCTGGGGACATACAGTAAAACAGACATTTTGAAGGGAGTAGGTATAGAAGCGATTGAGGTAGTATTTGGAGTATGATAAATTGCTCTCATAAAATAGCTTTGAGGCCAGAAGGAAAGGCTTGAGTTGATGCTTGAGGGATAGAATGGAACAGCAGGGCCCGTTTTGGGGTTCCTATTTTTTCACCTCTAGAGGTCATCTGAAGAAAAGTAAGAGAGGGAAACATTGGTTTTCATCACTCCACTTTGGTTAAACATACTTTTCGATATCTTCAAGCACCTCAAGAATATCCTTCCTCCCCCATCTCCAGCTTTCCTCGGCCTGGCACCAGGCTACTGCAGGGTTATTGAGGGCTGGTGCTTGTTAGGCTGGGTTCCTGTTGGTACTTTCCTGCCTTGTGATTCATTGTGGTGGCCATTTGTTGCAAGTGGGCCCTTTCAGCATTGAGGGAAAGGTCTGTTAAGATTCCAACCAATTGTTGGTCAGAACCACTTTGTTGAAGATTTAGTGTACACACATTCTGGGACCCTCTAAACCTTTAGCCAGTTTTTTTTTTTTTTTTTTTTTTTTTTAGCATAAGATTCAGGAACCAGCTTTTGGGGAGGAAAGAAAAGGAGAGGGGAGAGTCTGGGGGTACAGGGTGTCTGAAACATTAAGAGGGGCTGGCTGGGGAAGGGAAGGAAAACACTGATTACCTCAACATTTTGCTGAGGACCTGGCCCTGACAGCAGGGCTAATAGAGATGCAGGTCCTTCCCTGCTGCCCCCCAGATCACACCAGCATGGTAACAGTGGTCTTCTACAAACTGCACCTGCCTTTGTCTGACATGGGGGCACGACTCAGCTGTTGGAAAAGGAGACAAGTTATTACAGAGGGGAATGCAGAACTAGTTTTAAACAGGTGGTACCTGGTGGCACCAGAGAAAATATACCATAGGAGGCTTTCTCTTTCACTGATGCATTAAGACTGATTATGTTAAACTAGAAATACAACCCAAATGACCTTAATGTGCCCCACAGCTTGACTAAACTTTTGACAGTCTTCTTCCTGATTATAGGTCACTGACCTCTCTCCTCTCTTTCTCTCTCTCTCTTTTTAAAGCATTTACTTTAGAAAACTTGCAGTTGCAAATTCTTTCTTTGCCCCTTTGAGATGTAAATATTTTCCTAGTCTCTTGCCTGTTTTATAATCCAGGATCATCTTTTTCAGGGATCTGGAAGCCATCCTTTGAAATGTGATCATCAAGCATGGTAGTATCCTGTCAGGGGGGAGTAAAGTACAGCAGGGACAAAGAATATAGTCTATAATATTATAATAACTATGTACTTCAACTATTGGGGGAACCACTTTGTGAAGTATATGATTGCCCAACCATTATGCTGTACACCTCGAACTAGTACAAAATAATATCGAATATAAACTGTAATTTTAAAAAATTTAAAAAAGAAAAAGAAAGCACCCAGATCTCCCAGTTTCCCTGGGAAGGTATGTCAATTAGCAAACACAGATGGCCTATTCACATTAACCACCTCCCCCCAATATCCTCCAGTATTTCTCCACTAGCTCCCCCCAGCACTGAAAAACTCATACTTTTTGTTTTTAAGGAAGTTGAGTTCCATCTCTCTTTTCTGTTGCAAAAGATTTGCCCCTTTTTGCAATAGTCTTGAATAAAGTCATCTTCCTTGCCTGCTAAACTCTATTCTGTGAAATTTTTCTTTGACATATAGAAACACATACAGTATTTTATCTAAACTGGCTCTCAGTGGAAAGCCATTAACCAAGAAGACAGGATAGCTTAATCACACTACATTGTTATTTGGACTCATTTTGGGAGGTCTGACACATAAAACATTTCACATTCTCTTAATGAGCCTTGATAAATCCAAAACTGAAACCAGAATTCTTCTCATCTTTCTTTGCCATGAGATATAGAAGGAATAAATAAGGTATATCAAAGATTTTATATATATATATAAATATACATGAATATACACACACATTTACTTATATGTATGCACACAGACATGCATGTAATTAGTAATAGCCATCATTTTTCTGTAGGCCTATTGTGTGCCAGGCACTGTGTACTTTATGTACATAGTTCTTCATGTTTCCTCATTTAACCCTTCTAGCTTTTCTATGAGTTCAGTACCATTATTTATTTCACAGATAAAGAAGCCACTTAATCAGTCTACAAATAATGACATCAGGCTTTTAATGGTTGTTCTCCAAGGATTCACTGATCTACCTCATTAGGATTCTGGCCCAGAGGAAAACCCATGTTCCCAGAAGGAACTAAGGAAGACCTACTGTAAAATTTTACCTCCTTCCCACCTCCCAGAAGTGTTTTGAAGATCTTATTATTCCTTAGAGAACTTCATCTTAAAGCTCCCCTCAGCCCCCCATCCCCTCCCATTTCCCTTGTATCTGTCACTTGGAATTTCTGCTTTGTGGCCTGGCCCAGTCTCTTGGAGCAGCCATTCTGATCTTCTGATCTTCATTTCAGGGTTGTGCTGACATGGACGGCTGGAGATCTCCCCTGGTGCTTCCAGCACGTGGTATGTATTCCGTCAGTGGACCGTGAAGACAGCAGCAATTTCCTCTCTGACTCACGTAGAGGAGAGATTCCAGTAGTATCTCTGTCATTCTCTCAACCATCTGTCCTCTTAGCAGCACTTGGCCAATGAATACTACTCAAGCAATGCACTGTGATGTCACCAGCTCACAAGGGGCGATACCAAAAGTAGCCATAATAATGAGAGCAACAGGAAGCAGACCGCAATGGTTTCTATTGATTTCAAAATATTAGCAATGCCACAGAAATAAATCCTTGTTTAAAAAAACCCCTAAGTCTCTTTAGCTTTTAAGTTCTTTTTTCCTGAGAAGGAAGAAACAATACCTTTCCAGAATTAATTACTTCAGTACCTTTTATATCAGAGTCTGTGTTTAAAAGCACCACCTGCAAAATTTCAGAAGAATCACCCCACCTAGAAAAATTATCACTGGGACTATCAATGGCTCCGCGCACTGAGGCACGTGACAATCATGTTTTTACTACAGCACTCATCCCCCTCACATAAAACAGAGTGAGGTTTTTTAAAAAAATTTATTTTCAATTACAGTTGACACCTAATATTATTTTATATTAGTTTCAGAGGTACAGCACTGTGGTGGACAATCATATACTTTACAAAATTGTCCCTTGATATCTCCAGTACCCACCAGGGACCATACATAGTTATTGCAATACTATTGACTAAAATCCCTATGCTTTACACAGTCAGGTTTTATTCTGTGAACCTGTAGAAAGCATCTGCATGTTTATAAACCTGGGCCACTTGGATTCAGGGGAGCAAAGGGGAGGTCACTAAAATGTTTTGCCTCCAATTTTTTTCCTTTCTCCCTGTTGGAGTAGCTCTTCTCTCAGTAGGCCTCTAACACATACAACTCTTGCTGTGGGTTTAATGTAAAGATTTTATTTACTACTGCTGTCACTTGTGGATATGTTCTCAGTGTAGATGCTTTAGAGAAATTAACGTAGGCTATCCTAGACAGGGAAAGTCAACATGACTTAAAATAATAATTTTCCCCAATTATAAGCACTTTGTAAAATTTGTGAAGTACAGAAAGGGTTAGTATTTTAAGCCCATTAACCCAGAAGTAATAATTGCTAACAGTTTTCTTTTTTCATTCAGTTTTTTATTCTGCAGCTCTGTTGTTTTCATATGAAAAGACATGGTCTCTGCCCAAACACACTGATTTCTACCTAGTGTCACCGAGACACATCATGCTTGGAATCAGTCACTTCCTGCCTTGTCTGTCACTTACTGTGTATTTGTAGTTAATTTACTTCACCTCTCAAATATTGGTTCCTTATTATAAGGTGGGGAAGATAGGTTGTTGTGAATATAAAATAAGACAATCCATCTAATGTATTTAATACAGTCCCTGGTGTGTAATAAGTACTCAAGAAACATTAAGCATCATTAGAGGGAGTGTGAGGTAGCAGTTAAGGGAATAAGCTCTAGTCAGGCTGCTTGCCACTCATGGCTTTTCTCTACTTGCTTGCAGGACCAAATCATCAACAATAATCTCTAACATTTTTTTTGCCTCAAGAGTTTGGAAAAGGACCAGCTTTTGTTGTTGTATTGTTTTAAGATAATCATGAATTCATCAGAGGCGTTTATGAAATGCTTCTTGGAAGTCTAGAGTTTTTTAATGAAGACTTTTTCATCATAAAAGGCTCTTATAGAGTAGCAGTTATTTACTATTAATGAGGCCACATACATATTCACTATTAAGGTGGCAGAACCAAAAAGGAATTCTCTACCTTAGAAAATGTAATGTTGGATATCTGGAGTCCATTGCAACCTGACCTTTTGCTACCCTCAGCGTTGTCCTTATGGTGGGAGACAGAGAGAAGAGGTACGGAGAATATGAATATATGTTACATTCCCTGATATATTTAGAAAAGTTAGGAATTTTGTATCTAGTATTCAGAGTGTTTAGAATGAAATTAGGATAATTAGTAAAAATATACTTTGAAAAACTAGTTTTTCTTTCTTTTCTTTTTTATGTTCTTCCTTTTTTAACAGATTTTACTTAATTTTAGAGAGAGGGGAAGGGAGAAAGAGAGGGAGAGAAACATCAGTGAGTGGTTTCCTCTTATGAGCTCCCTACTGGAACCTGGCCTGCAACCCAGGCATGTGCCCTGACTGGGAATCGAACCAGTGACCCTATGGTTTGCAGGCCGGCACTGAATTCACTGAGCTGCATCAGCCAGGGCAATTTTTTTTTCATATTGTAAAATTAAGTAATGTTTATTTTAGAAAATTTAGAAAGAAACAAGAAAAAAGAAAAACAAATCTTAACATTTTAGTAATTTCCAGTTTTTATGTAAATGGTTATATTTAAATATATAAAACTACATTTATGGTTTTAATATGGATCTTTTAATTTCTAAATTCCTAAAGTATCAGTAAATCAATTTGCTTTGGTTTGCTGGGCATTGGTTTTTATCAGAAGATAACATATTGTGTATGTTGGAGGAGACTTGTGTTTCAAAATCACTGTTTTTTTTCCCCCCTTTTGAGTCCCTGTGGGAGAGGATTTTGCTACTCACAGTGTGGTCCAGGAACCAGTGGCATCAGCATCATCTGCAAATGCGCTAGAAATGAAGAAGTTTCAGCCCTAGCACAGGCCTAGTGAATCTCAACTGCATTTTAATATGGTTTCTGGGTGACGTGCATGCACATTAAATTTTGAGTAACACTCCTATAGGAACAACTTGACACAGTGTTTTCTTTGACTAATAAGACAGTTGTCCAAGGCCTGACTAGACCCTGTTCTCAGAACAATATCCCCTCCCACCAGCAGTCAGCAGCTTCCTGGGTTCTCATCTCCACGAAGCACTGTTGGAATAAGTCTGATTAAAGACCCACCAAAGAGCTAGGAGATGAAAGACACAAAATGAATCTGCGACATGCCAATAAAACTAAATCTAAAGTCTGCATTGTTCAGCATTTTATTACATTATCAAAGTACTCTTCCTGGGCTCTCTGTTGAATGTCCAGGAAATGGTGTTGAAACAATTGAAAAACCCAGTAATGAAGTTCCCCAACAGCATTTTCATCAGTGCGGCTTTTGTTGCAGGGGTTTATTGACTTGGAGAATTGAGGCAGACTTAAAGAAAACATTCCAAAGCAACATATCCTGGAGACAGAGCAGCTTTTAAGACAGGCATAAACATGTTTGTTCTTAGGCTCACTTTTTTTACTTGCTGGAATAGGAATGTATCTACAAAGGAGGTTTGTGGCAATTTCCTGATTAGCATGACTAATAATAATAATAGCTTATACTTGACAGCATTTTATGATTCACAAAGTACTATAACAGTGCTTCTCAAACTTTAATATGCATATAAATTACCTGGAGGTCTTATTAAAATGAGGATACTAATTTAGTAGGCCTAGGGTGGGGTCAGACTGTGCCTTTTTAACAAATTCACAGATGGTGTTAATATTGCTGATCCACAAGCCGTATTTTGAGTAGCAGGTTCTTACAATGCTCTCTCTGAAGATTCACAGAAATTGTGTGAGGTATGTAGAGTAGACTTTTTTCCTCCCTTCCACATTAGAATATTGACTCATGAGGGGTAAGGATTTGAGTGTTTTGCTCATAGCTGTGTTTCAAGTACCTATACTGTAGAATGAACAGCCAGAGGGGAAAAACGTCAGGGAGGAAGGATACATGTCCCACCCTCTGACTCAGCAGATCTTGAAATTCTATGTATCTTTTCCACTATTTGGGAAAGAAAGCCTTTGAAACTGTACTTTCATCCCAAGGCCTGAAAGGGCTGAAAGGGCCCATAGTGTCTAAAGGAAGAAACTCATTAATACCTTTGAGTACACCCACCCTTGTTCTGGAAAGCTAGTACCACCTTTACCAGTCAATCAAATATATAACTTCTTACTCCTCACCCCTTGTCCTGCCAACTATAGCAGTCCTCAGGACAAAGAACTTGGGGCTTGGCGGGCTTGGCCTCTTGGCTGTCTGGCTGCGCATGCTTGCCATCTGGGCCCTCACCACCCCTGCTCTTGTCACCTGGGCCTTTAAATACCCTTATCTTGCTTCACCCTGAACCTAAGCTTTCAGCCCTCTACACCCACCTTAACTAGACCCTTTCTCTTCCATCAGAATGGATCACCAATAAACCCTTCTTGCATGCTAACAGACTCGCTGATCTTTAATTCTTTACTGCATTGATGAGAAAAACTGAGTTTCTGGGAGTTTCTCCCATAACAATATTAGGCACTCAAAATATTTTTGTTGGATGAGTGAATGACTGTATCTTAATTTTATAGAGAAATTTAAATAATGCTTTAACTAAATAAGTGGCAAAGCTGACATTTGACCTAAGAAACTACTTAAATCAGAGAGTTGGGTACCAAATGAATCTACTTGAGTGGTTCTTTCCTCTTTCCCTTTGTCCCTTCCCTCCCTCCATTTTGTTTTGTAAAGATAAGTATATTTTCAAGGAACCTTTTAAATTAAAGTATATCAGTAAAATGGCCAATCATAAGTATATAACTGATTAACATTTACAATGGGAACATATAGAACCATCTTCAGATCAAGAAATTATTAGTTCCCTGTTAACCTCCCTCATAGCTCCTCCCAGCCATTATTCTCTCCTTCAGAGGCAGAGGCTGTAATGACTTCTATTACCATAGAATAGTTTTGAACTTGATAGACGTAGAATTTTAAAGTGTTGGTGTGAAAATGGAAAAAACTGTACTTGAACAACAATAAAAAAAAGTAGAATATTATAATATATATGAGAGGTCTGTCCAGAAAAGCTCCAGTCATTGTTAATATAACAAGAACTATTTGCGTGACATCGATGTAACCTACCAGCCAAGGAAAGTGGACTGGAATGCACATGTGTGAACAATGATGACTTCACTGTGGGGGGTAGTAGATGCATTGAGTGAGCATGTGTACTGTGTGGCCATCGCATTCAAAATGATTGAGTGAGTAGAGCCATGAATCTGCTTCAGATTTTGTGTTAAGCTTGAACATTCCTCAGTAGAAAGTTTTTGGATGATTCAGAAGGCTGCAGCTATAGGCAACTGGTGATTGGTAGCTTTACCATGACAATGTGCCCACTCATGCATCACGTCTTGTGCAGAGCTTTTGGCAAAACATCATAACACCCAGGTGACTCAGCCCCCTACATCCCAGATTTGGTGCCCTGAGACTTCTGGCTTTTCCCAAAACTGAAATCACCTTTAAAAGGGAAGAGATTTCAGACCATCATTGAGATTCAGGAAAATACAACAGGGCAGCTGATGGCAACTGGGAGAACTGTGTGAGGTCCCATGGTACCTTCTTTGAAGGGGACTGAGGTGTTATTGTCCTATGTACAATGTTTCTTGCATCTTCTTCAATAAAGGTCTCTATTTTTCATAATACATCCTGAATACTCTCTGGACAGACCTTGTACTCCATAGTTAATGTCTTCTTTCACTCAATATTATAATTGTGTTTTTGAATAAAGCAGCAGTTTTCTCATTTTTATTTAATAGTGTTCCACTGTGTGTATTGTGCATATTCTATGAATACTATGAGTATTCCACAATTTATCATACATTTTAGTTATGATAGACATTAGGGTTGATTCCAGATTTGGGCTAATATGAATATAGCTGCTATGGGCATTTTTGCACATGGTTTTAGGTAAACATGTATACATATTTCTATGGGCATGTAGTAGAAGTGAAATGTTTCAGATTTTGGATATACTTGGTTATTGTAGATATTGCCAGCCAAATACTTTTCCAAGTGGTTGTGTTAATTAATTCTTTTGTCTTTTCCTTGATTTTGTACAATCAAATTTTATTCTGATTCCACCACTGATGGCTTTTTGACTTTCTTAAGGTTATTTTATTCATATATATAAAATAAGCATTTTAATTCATCATTAAAATACATGTTATTTGGCCACTTGTTTTGGTCTCTATTCCCAGTGAATCATTTGCAGGTATCCTCAGGAACTGAGGAACTTACTTGAAAGTGACCTTCTGTTGCTTTTCCTGGGGATGCAGATGTTCTCAGAAACAGTGAAGAGGACAAAAGAGGTGGGGTAGGAAGGAGGAGAACTTTTGGATATTCCTACAAATGAATGATTAGTTTATGAATTAAGGAGAGTCCTTGTCCCTGGATCATTCAGAATGAACATATTTTCCCTTCACTCAGAGCTAGAGCAGTGTTTACTCTGGGTGAACAGTGAGAAGAATTCTTATATCATAATGAAAGAACCATTGCCTTATAATTGACACAGATGTTCAGGTGTGAGTCATTGAAAAATGATCATTATTCTTACTGTGGAATGAGATTGGTCCAGGTGAGACTGGTCCCTCAAAAATGGAAAACCCAACATGTTGCAATATGTGCTACAGGTAAGACACAGGGTGTGGTTTTGGACACCATGTATTCTCTGGCTCGAGTTCTCTTGGGCTTGAGTCCCACCTCTTGCTCGTAAAGTCCTCTATTACTTGTGGCTATCAGTAGAACAATGCTTCCCAAACTTGAGCCTCCAAATAACCTGGAGAGCTTCTTAAAATAGAGATTTCTGAGTCCCACCTGCAGAGATTTCCAATTCAGTAGGTTGGCAAGGGGCCTAGATTTTCATTTTTAACCAGTTCCAATGTGATACTGCTGCTGCTTAGTGTTTGGACCACACTTCATGTAGCTGCTAGCACAGGTTTTTGAGAGGTTCTGAGGAACAGTAGATGAGTTTAATGGGAAAAAGTGAGTATGTCAGGTGCTTGTAGGGATGATGATGATGACTGTTATTATAATGAAATATAGCCTGTATAAAGAAGAGTGTAAAAAATGCATTTAAATAAATAGATATTTGTTTAATTTAAAGGATAATGTTTTAACAAACTAAATGTATTTACCAGTCCGGTCAAGAAATAGAACATTTCAGGACATTAAGATAGCCCCAGGGTAATTGAGCTAGCTCATATTTTGTTTGTTATTTTACAACTAAGTTTGTGATTGAGACTGGCCTGTAGTTTTTCTTCTTTGTATTACTTTCGTCAGTTTTTTGAATCACAGTTATGCAAGGTGCGTAAAGAGTCAAGGATTAGTTTTTGGTCTTTTCTATAGTCTGGAATAGTTTGTGTTAAACTGAGGTAAAATTATATTTAAAAATTAATGTATATGCATTCAATAGCCAAATATTTTTGCAGCATATAAAGACAATTTTGCAGCATATAAAGACAATTTTGCAGCATATAAAGACAAGTGTGTTGCAGCTGGTCAAGGCCTGGCAGGTCCACTCTAGATTCAGGGAGAGGGAAGAAAATTCATGGAGCCACGGGGATGTGTGACATGCTTTTATTTACGGGCGGGTGAGCCATGCACGCTGCAAGCTGCGTGCCTCTCTAGTGAGGACCCGTTACCTTAAGTACTAAAGACAAACAAAGTAGGCAGAAAGCCAAAAAAATTATATAACTTAGCATGGTTCTGCGTATGTGAGCCCACTTCATGTTATAGGAACCATTTATTGGACCTAGTCTCAAGGCTATGAGAACACTACTTATCAGGCCCATTTAAGGTTATGGGAAAACTGCTTCCCTTAGTTATCCAGACACCTGGGTGAGGGAGCCAGTCTCCTTCTATTTACCATACACCAACACAAGTGACTTAACAGCTGACTCAGTATCTTTAATGGTTACAAAACCTTTAAAAAATAATTTAAAAAATGTTTCAATTAGAATTAACATACCTTCTTATATTGTTTCAGGTGTACACCCCAGTGATTAGACATTACATAACTTACTAAGTGATTATCCCAGTAAATCTCACATCCATCCGATGCCACACATAGTTATTAGAATATTATTGACTATATTCCCTGTGCTGTACTTTACATGCTCATGACTATTCTGTAACAGTCAATTTGTGTTTAATCCCTTCACCTTTTTTACTCATCGGCTCAACTCCCCTCCCATCTGGCAACCATCAAAATACTCTCTGTTTCTATGAGCCCGTTTCAGTTCTGCTTGCTCATTTATTTTATTTTTTAGATTTAATTGTTAATATATATGTGTTTATTGCCATTTAACTTTTTCTTGCCTGGAAAGCTCTTTATCTGTCCTTTAGTTATAGCTTTGCTGGGTAGAGTAATCTTGGTTGTAGGTCCTTGCTTCTTATCACTTTAAATATTTCTTGGAATTGTTTTTGCTGCAAAGTGTCTGTTGAAAAATCAGCTGACAGTCTTATGGGAGCTCCCTTGTAGGCTACTAATTGCTTTTCTCTTGCTGGCTTTAAGATTTTCTATTTGTCTTTAAACGTTTGTATTTGAATTATGATATGTCTTGGTGTGGGCCTCTTTGCATTCATCTTGTTTGGGAATCTCTCTGCTCCCTAGATTTGTATATCTGGTTCCTTTACCAGGTTAGGGAACTTTTCTTACATTATTTTTTCAAATAGATTTTCAATTACTTGCCCTTTCTCTTCTGCCAGCACCTCCATGATGAACATGTTGCTGTGTTTGAAGTTGTCCCAGAGGTTCCTTGCATGATCCTTATTTTTTTGGACTCTGTTTTCTTTTTGCTGTTCTCATTGGATGTTTTCTGCTTCCTTATCTTCCAAATCTCTTATTAGATCCTCTGCTTCATCTACTCACTGTTAATTCCCTGTAATGCATTCATATTATTTTTGTTTGGGAGATTTAGGAAAAGCTAAAGTATAAGCCAAACAGGCCATTTTTATGGAATAGCCCTGGAAATATCTTGGGTGCGCCGGAAAGTTGGATGGCGTAGGGCCTCAGGAAATCACCAGGACTGGGCTCACAGTGTTAGCCAGGTTGATGGAGTCTCACAGATATGGTGCTTGCCTGCTAGTTCTGTGGAGGGTGGGCTCATCAAAGGAACAGTGGCCAGCATTTCCTTCTGAAAGCTGCCCACCCCCATCCCCTAATTCACACCCTGTTTTGGCACAATTCAGTTCCTCCTTGTATGTCTCTGGTACTTTTCAGACGTTGTTGCAACAGTGGAGCTCAGAAAGAGTGAGTAAATGTATGTCCTTGTACGAATCCTTTAAAAGAAACTCCCTGGGACTCCAGAAGCCCTTGGTGTTTCTCAAACTCAATCTCTGCTGGTTTTTACAACCAGAAGTTATGGGAACTTCTCTTCTTGGTGCTTCAATCCCAGGCTGGTGGGGAGGGGGGTCATGGTGTGGAGCCAGGACTCTTGGCTGCTTAGGGGATACCTCTGTAGCTAAGATATCCATTCCTATTTGTATACACCATACGTGGATATGGGACAAGCTTGTTCCACATCTCTGTCCTCCCACCACTCTTGATGTGGCTCCTTCTTTAATTCTCTAGTTGTAGGACATCCATTAAGCCAGATTTCAGGTGGTGTATTAACGGTTGTTCTATAGTTTAGTTGTTATTTTGATGTGGTTGTGAGAGGAGGTGAGTACTTATAAACTATTAAAGTTTTCTACTTTTTGAATCAGTTTTTATAAGTGGCATATTTCTTTTTATTTCACCAAAGTTTTCGAATGTATTTTTTCCTCACATTTGAGAATTTAACCAGGATATCTAGAATACCATTTTTATTTGTGTTTGGGAATTCACAATTGAGAATCTGCAGTTGGGAATGCCAAAATACTGTTTTCAGTCAGAGGCTGGTTGACTTGCAGGATGTGAAACCCATCTCTAAGTTGACCTGCACAGTCCAAATCAGTGTCATTCAAAGGTTAACTGTACTCATCTTACCGCTATGGAAGACAAGCCTTGCATGTAAGTTCCCTTGCTTATTAAACCTGCCATCCACCAATCTGTAGTGGCCAGCTTCTTTCTCAAGTTTCTCTTTGACCTTCACGTATAGAGGCTGGTTTGCAAGTTGACCCAGGTGTGTGATTGATGATAGTTTATTGTGGTTTTGACTTGCATTTTCCTGATGATTAGCCACATTGAACACTTTTTCATGTACCTGTTGGACATTTGGATGTTTTCAGGAAAATATTGATTCATTTCCTCTGCCAATTTCCTTTTAAAATTTCTGACACTGCACTGGCCAGTTAAGCATAGGTGGTTAGGGCATCATCTGATACACCAAAGTTGCAGGTATGATCCCTGGTTAGGACACATACAAGAATCAGCCAATAAATGCATAAATGAGTAGAAGAATGGAATTATGCTTCTCTCTCTTAAAAACACCAATAGATAAAAAATTTAAAAAATACCTGATATTATTTGTGCTTTGATTTTTTAAATCTATATTACCAGAGGTTGGTAAATTGTATTAATTTTCTTAAATGGACAATTTTGGCTTTTTGAATTATTTCTATTATATATTGATTAACTTATCTACTTTTAGTATTTCATTTCTTTATCTTTTTTGCTTAATTAAGCTGTTCTGTTTTTCCCCCTTTAAAAATCTTTTTTATATTTTATTGAATCTTCTTAAGATTAATGCTTAGCACTTTAACTTCCAGGCTTCTTTTTTAACAAATAAATAGCATTTTAAGACTATTAATTTCCATCTAATTTCTGCTTTAGCCATATTTCCTCAATTTTTGTTAGTGGTTCTTTTGTTATTATTTGTTAAAATTTTTCAATTTTCCACTTTAATTTTTTTCTCTGACCCTTGAGCCATTTAGAAGTTTATTGATTTTCAGACATACGAAATTTTTCTAGTTATCTTTCTGTTGGTGTCAAGTTTAAAAACATAGTGTAGTCAGAGACTATGCTTTGAATGAAATCAATAATTCTATATTTTTTGAAACTTGCTTTAAGGACCAGTTTGGGTCAATTTTTGTAAGTGTTTCAAGTGTGCTTAAAAAACTATTACTATCTGTATATTTCAAATCATAACTTTGCTTGTTAATTATATAATTATGTAATTAGATTTTTCTATATTCTTATTGATTTTTTATATTCTTGATCTATCCAACATAGAGATTTGTTAAACTATCCCTGTATGGTATTGCATTTATCTCTTTCTTTCTGCTAATTTTGCTTAAACATTTTGAGGTTGTATCAAAAGTTGCATAAAAAGTTAAAATTATTTCTTTCATATACAAGGTACCTTTTGTCATTATTAAGTGACACTCTTTATCTCTAGCTATGCTGTATGCCTTAGAGTTTATTTCCCCTGATATTAATATAATTGCATAATTATCTAATTAATGGCAATATTTTGCTCTTCTTGCCTGGGTCCTTACACTGCTCATCTCCTTCTCTCTTCCCTGCTGCTCCATGATCCCACAGGAAGTGATATTAAACAGCTTGAAGATGGTTTTGGCGGGGTGGGGAAATGGTTCAGGAATCCCTGATTCTTCCTCTCCTCCACATACCCAGAAGAATCAGGATAGGTATTCATGGCAGGGGTAAAATTGTCTCCATACCTTCATACAGTGATGACTCTTTAGCTGTGGTAATGTATTGGTTCTTCATTTCTGACCTGATGTGTAAGGACTTGCCTGGAAGAAGTCATGGTAGCCCCATGGTTGACAATGATATATGATCTAGAGGCCCATCTGGGGCACCATTAGTCAAAGGGGCCACACAGCCCTTATGGAGGTAAAGAATGCACATTAAGAAGCCCTGTTCCAAGTAATAGAGCTATATAGAAATTGAATCTTGAGTGTTCATGGTGTCCTCCAGTGAGATAATTCTTATAAGGACTGTCTGTTCATTTCACTTCACATGTACCTAATGAGAACTTCCCTTATTTCCCATATCCCCCTGTGCTCTTAATAATACAGTCTGTCTTTCTGTTGATGATGGCATCTTATGTGGAAGGTAACTGTGACAATTTAGCAACATGAATGCAACTTTTTGGGACACTGCTTCCATCAGGAGTTGGAGTCTACGTGTCTTCCACATGAATCTGGGTGGTCTTGTGAATGCCTCAAATAATAGAGCACACTGGAAATGATGCTAGGTGACCTCTGAGACTGGATCATAAAAGGTCATGCAGCTTCTTCCTTGTTCACTGGAACACTTGTCCTTTGAGCCCTGGACCATTATGTAAGAACTCATTACTTTAAGACCACCAAGCTAGAGAGGCCACATGTATGTACACTGCTTGACAGCCCCAGCTGAGCTTGTCCTTTACTCCTCCCAGGCCAAGTGACAGACCTGTGATTAAAGAAACCACATGGACAGTGGATTCTCTTGTTTCTGCTATTCCAGCCAGACCTTCTGAGGCCCTTGACAGCATGTGGAGTCACCAAGCTGAGGCCCCGGACATCCCTGAGCAGAAACAAGTCATCTGTGTTCTGTTAAAATTCTTTACCACCAGAGGAAGGAACATAATAGTATGTTTGTTGTTTTATGCCACTCACTACATTTCTGAGTGGTGTGTTATGCAGATAGGTAAATGAGACAATAAGCCTACAGACAGGCACTTGAGAGCTTTTCTCAGTCTATCACCATTTCTCTGTATATTCACAGTCACTTATCTGCAAAGATCAAGAAGTCGGAATTATTTGGTTGGATTTAGAAATATGTACACAGTAACCATTGGCTGCACTTTGACTTAAGTGTGTTTCAGGACCTTTGTAAACTAGCTGCCAGACTGAGCAGGATCAACCATTTTAAAAAAATAACACAAAATATTGGAGAGGGGAAATGGGGTCATCTGCAATGTGTCAACAATAAAAATAAAGGAAAAAGTAAAAGATACTAAAATGTGTCTAGGTTTTTCATTTGCCAGGTACACTTGGAAGATGTTTGCTCCCCACTGATGGGCTCATTTCCTCACACCTAGATTTTCTATTTTCTGTGGGGGTGGATGTATTAGATGATAATATGGGGAAACTTGGTGACTCTAGCCTTATCCTGTTCTACTTATTTGCTTCTGAAAGGCTAACAAAACAGCACTTCAAGGCTTCTTCCACTTGAAAACAGGCAGTCTGCATTTTCATTTGAGGAGATTCTAGGAGAAAGGCAGCCTTGTAGGCTGGTTAAACATTATGATTGCCAGGTTTCAGATTGTGCCAAAACTTTAACCTTTTCTTTTTCCATTGAAGTACTGGAAAGTATTGTACTTTAATGAGAGTGACGAACAGTGTCTACTTGACATGGACTTTAGTACTTTTATTTTATGCTTATTGATTTATAAAACAGAACTTTATGTTTCATACCTTTTCTGGACATGTTTCCTCTTCTTTATTACTATAACACCAAAGGTACTCAAATCCTTGACTAAACTCATTGGCTGTATTTATTCTACTTATTTATAGGCAAATAAAACAGGGTACTCTGCTATAGTTCTCTGAACTTGGATCATGTAACAGAGTTCAAAAGTGTTGCAAACATCCATGGGGAAAGTCCTGGATGGTGTTAACTGAGAATTGGTAAGGAAAGGAAACCTGAGAGTAAAATGGCCGGCAGAGTCCAGTTAATTCTATCTTTGATATTTCTCTTGGATTTCCTTTAACTTTACCATCTTTCTTAGACTATTTAAAAAGGCTGCTACTGCCTTTTGATCTCAGACTCAACTTTCAACCAGCTACTTTTCTACCAGCTGTACATTGTTCTAGGGGGAGTGCAGACTATGTCCTATTTGTGGTTGTACCTTCATTGCCTAGCACAGTGTCTGTTGCACAGTGTACAAGAAATTTTTGATTAAATGTATGTGGAAAAATTATATTATTTCTATTATCTGAAATCTTCAATGGACCCACATTGCCTAAAAAATCAAGCCTACTTGCTTTGGCATGACCCCAGCCGGCAATAGACTCAGGCAGTTGAGAGGTACTCAGTGAGTAGAACAGGGGTGTGATGGCATTTTGGGGGGCTAGGTGATAGTTAGGATTGACAGAGGTTTAAACAAAAATATCTCAGGCAATTTGATAAAATTTTTATAAATGTATATATGTACATATACTCATATATATCTATTTTTCATATATATGAGACTACACTTTACATTTTGCATGACATTAGGTGCTCTTGTTTTTTTTTTAATTTAAAAAACTTACTATTTGCTTTTAAGTAAGTCCAAGATAATGTTACAATATTACTTTTTATGGATTCAAAACTTACATTCAGAGACTTCTCAGGCCACTAAAAATTTTATCTAGATTGCTGTTTAACAAAGAAATTAAAACAAAATATTGAATTAGGTTTTCTAATCATTTTTTATTGTTATTCTATTACAGCTGTCCCAATATTTCCCACATTTGCCCTCCTCCACCCATTGCACCACCAGCTCCCACAGTCTTTTCCTTCCCTTTTCTCCATGTCCCTGGGTCATTCATATGTATTCTTTGGCTAGCCCCTTCCCCCTCTTTCCACCATTATGTCTCTCTACACTCTCTGGTCACTGCTAGTCTGTTTCATGTTTCTATGCTGATTATTCTATTTTGTTAATTAGTTTATTTTGTTCATTAGATTCCTCTTATAGGTGAGATCATATGCTATTTGTCTTTTACACACTGGCTTATTTCACTTAGTATAATATTCTCCAGTTCCATCCATGCTGTCACAAAAGGAAGGAGTTCCTTCTTTCTTTCTGCTGCATAGTATTCCATTGTGTAAATGTACCACAGTTTTTTGATCCACTCATTTACTGATGGGCACTTAGGCTATTTCCAGCACTTAGCTCTTATAAATAGCATTGCTATGAACATTAGGGTGCATAAGTTATTTTGAATTGTTGAGTCTTAGGGTATATTCCCAACAGTGGAATCACTGTGTTAAAAGGAATCACTGTGTCAAAAGGCAGTTCAATTTTCAGTCTTTTGAGGAAATTCCATACTATTTTCCACAGTGGCTGCACCAGTCTGCATTCCCACCAACAATGCACTAAGCTTCCCTTTTCTCTGCATCCTTGCCAGAACTTGTTTGTTGATTTATTAATGATAGCCATTCTGACAAGTGTGAGGTGACATCTCCTTGTGGTTCTAGTTGGCATCTCTCTGATGGCTAGTAATGTTGAGCATCTTTTCATTGGTGTATGGGCCATCTCTACGTCCTCCTTGGAGAAGTAAGTGTCTATTCAGGTCCTTTACTCATTTTTTAATTGGATTGTTTGTCTTCTGGGTGTTGAGTCATAGGTGTCCTTTATATATTTTGGAGATCAAACCCTTGTCCAATGTATCATTGGCAAATATATTCTCCCACATGGTCAGTTCCCTTTTCATTTTGGTGATGGTTTCTTTAGCCATAGGGAAGTTTTTTAATTTGATGTAGTCTCATTTGTTTATTTTTTCCTTTATTTCCCTTGCCCTAGGAGACATATCTGCAAAAATATTGTTATGTGGGATATCTGAATTTTTCCTTCCTATGTTTTCCGCTAGGACTTTTATGGTGTCATGACTTATATTGTGTTTTATCTATTTTGGCTTCATTCTGGTTTATGGTGTAACTTGGTCATCTAGTTTCATTTTTTTGCCTATACCAGTCCAGTTCTCCCAACACCATTTATTGAATAGGCTATTTTTATTCCATTGTATGCTCATGCCCTCTTTGTGAAATATTAGTTGACCATAAAGACTTGGGTTTATTTCTGGGCTCTCTATTCTGTTCCATTGATGTATGTGTCTCTTCTTATGCCAGTACCAGAGCATCCTGATTACAGTGGCCTTGTAGTGTAGTTTGATACCAGGGATTGTGATCCTTCCTACTTTGTTCTTCTTTCTCAAGATTGCTGAGGCTATTTGGCATCATTTTTGGTTCCATATAAATTTTTAAAATATTTATTCTATATCTGTGAAATATGTGATTGGTATTTTAATAGAAATTATGTTGAATCTATGGATTCCTTTAATAGTATGGACATTTTGATAATGTTAATTCTTCCAATCCATGAACATGGTATATGCTTCCATTTATTTTTATCTTCCTCAGTTTTTTTACTCAGTGTTCCATAGTTTTTCAAGTATAGGTCTTTTACCTCCTTGGTTAAGTTTATTCCTAGGTACTTTATTTTTTTTGTTGTTATAGTAAATGGGATCCCCCCCAATTTATCTTCCTGATATTTCATTGTTGCTGTACAAAATTGCCATCAATTTCTGAATATTGACTTTGTATCCTGCTCTTTTTCCAAATTCACTTATTAGGTTGAGTAGTTTTTTTGGTGGAGACTATAGGGTTTTCTCTGTATGCTATCATGCTGTCTGCAAGTAATGACAGTTTTATGTCCCCCTTTCTGATTTGGATGCCTTTTATTTGTTTTCCTTGTCTGATCACTGTGACTAGAACTTTCAGCATTATGTTGAATAAAAGTGGTAAAAAGCAGGCACCTTTGTCTTGTTCCTTATTTAAAGGGGAAAGCTTTTAGTTTTTGCCTGTTGCATATAATATTGGTAGTATGTTTCTCATATATGGCTTTTATTAAGTTGAAGTATGTTCCCTCTATTACCACTTTGCTGAGAGTTTTTATGATAAAAGGATGCTCAATTTTGTCAAATGCTTTTTCAGTATTACTGATATTATTATGTGATTTTTATCCTTCATTTTTTTATTGGTGTGTTATGTTTATTGATTTGTGAATATTGTACCATCCTTGCATCCCTGGGATGAATCCCATTTGATTATAGTGTATGATATTTTTAATGTATTGCTGAATCCAGATTGACAATATTTTGTTGAGTATTTTAGAATCTATTTTTATCAGATATTGGCACGTAGGTTTCTTTCTTTGTTGTTTCTTTACCTGGTTTTAGAATTAGGATGATACTGGCCTCATAAAAGGAGTTTGAGACTCTTCCTTCTTCTTTAATTTTTTTGTAATAGTTTGAGAAGGATAAGAATTAGTTCTTCCTTAAATGTTTTGTGAAATTCACCTGTGAAGCTATTCTGTCCAGGACTTTGGTGGGCCAAGAGTTTTTTGATTACTGCTTCAATTTCACCAGCTCTTGTCCATCTATTCAGGCTTTCTGCCTCTTCTTGATTCAGATTGGAAGATTGCATGTTTCTAAAAATTTGTCCATTTCACTCAGGTTATCCAATTTCTTGGTATATAGTTTTTCACAGTAATTTCTTACACTCCTTTGTATTTCTGTGGTATCAGTTGTTACTTCTCATCTCTCATTTCTGATTTTATTTATTTGGGTTTTTCTTGATGAGTCTGGTTAAAGATTTGTCAACTTTATCTTTTCAAACAACCAACTCCTGGATTTATTGAGCCTTTGAATTGTTCTTTTAGTCTGTATGTTATTTAATTCTGCTCTGTTCTTGATTATTTCCTTCCATCTACTTTCTCTGGGCTTTGTTTTTTGTTGTTCTTCTAGTTCTTGTAGATATAGGCTTTGGTTCTTCATTTGAGATTTTTCTGTCTTCTTTAGATATTGCTATTTACTTTCCTCTCAGTATAGCCTTTGCTGTGTCCCATGGCTTTTGTGTTGTGTGTTAATTTTCACTTGTTTCCAGATACTTTTTGATTTTTTCCTTGATCTCATTGTTGACCCATTCATTACTTAATATCATGTTATTGAGTCTTCATGTATTTGAATGTTTAGAGTTTTTTCCTTGAGGTTCATTTCTAGTTTCAGTCCATTGTGCTCTGAGCACATGCCTGATATGATTTTAATTTTCTGAATTTGTTGGGGCTTGTTTTATGTCCTACATTATGGTCTATCTTTAAATATGGTCCATGTGCATTTGAAAAGAATGTACATTTTGCTTCTTTGGGGGTGAAAGGTTCTGTATATATCAATTAAGTCCATTTGATCTAGGGTGTTGTTCAGTGCCACAATATCCTTTTTGGTTCTTTGTTTGGAAAATCTATCCATTGTTGACAGTGGGGTATTAAAATCCTCTACAATGACTGTGTTGTTGTCAGTATCTTTCTTGAAGTCATCAAAGATTTTCTCTAAATTTAGGTGCTCCTATGTTGGGTACATGTATATTTACAAGGGTTGTATCCTTCTGTTGGACTAGTCCCTCATCTATTATATAATGACCTTCTTTGTCCCTTCTGATGGCCTTTTTTTGCAGTCTATTTTGTCTTATAGAAGTATTGCTACCCCATCTTTCTTCTCATGTCCATTTGCTTGGACTATTTTTTCTTTCCTTGCAACCTGTGTGCATCTTTTGTACTGGAGTGGGCCTCTTGTAGACAGCATGTATGTGGGTCATGTTTTCTTATTGCTTCATCTACCCTATGTCTTTTGATTGGAGCATTTAATCCATTTACAATTAAGGTGGTTATTCATAGGTACTTATTCATTGCCATTTTTTCTGTACCTTTGTTCCTCTCTCTTCTTTTTATAGCAGTCCTTTTAGTATCTCTTATAGTACTGACTTGATAGAGATGTACACTTTTAGCCTTCTTTTTTTTTCCTGGGAAACTCTTTATTTCACCTTCCATTTTAAATAGAGCCTTGTTGGATAGAGTAGTCTTGGTTGTATGTCCTTGCTTTACATTACCTGGAATATTTTGTGCCAATTCTTTCTTTCTTGTAGTGTTTCCATTAGGAAATCAGCTGATAGCCTTATTGGCACTCCCTTGTATGTTACTTGCTGTTTCTCCATTGCTGTCTTTAAGATACTCTGTTTGTCTTTAAATTTTGCCATTTTAATTATGATGTGTTTTGGAATGGACTTCTTTGGGTTCATCTTGATTGGGACCCTCTGTGCTTCCTGAACTTGTGTGACATTTTCCCTACTCCAAGTTAGAGAAGTTTTCTGTGATTATTTTTTCAAACAGGTTTTCTATCCCTTGCTCCTTTTCTTCTCCTTCTGATATTTCTATGATACAAATGTTATATTTCATGTCCTGAAGCTCTCTTAAATTACCCTCATTCTTTTTGAGTCTTTTTCATTTTTCTGCTCTGACAGGGTATTTCTTTCTACCTTGTCTTCCAGCTTGCTGATTTGGTCCTGTGCTTCACCTAGCCTACTTTTAATTCCTTCCAGTGTATTTTTCATTTCAGATATTGTATTCTTCATTTATTCCTGGTTCCTGTTTATAGTTTCTATGTCCCTTTTCATGCTGCTGTAGTTCCTACTAAGTTTCTTGTAGTTCCCAAAACGTTTCTTGTATGTCTCACTGAGTTTCTTGAGTATCCTTAAAATCATTATTTTGAATTCTACATTTGATAGATTGCTTGCCTCAATTTCATTTAGCTCTTTTTCTTGGGATTTCTCCTTTCCTTTTGATTGTGGGTTATTTTCTTGTCTTCCCATTTTAGGTGACTCTGTTTGTTTCTCATTCTCAGGTTGCTCTGCTTTACCTTCCTGTCTTTGTGGGGGGGCTTCTGTGGTAGGAGTTTTGTGGGACTCAGTGGTGCATTCTCTTTAATCTCCTTGCATGTATGTTCTAGGGTTGTCTTTTATTCAGTTTATGTGGACTCTCTTTTTGTACTTTGGCTTTGATTATTGATGGCCCATTCATTGGGTGGGGGGTGTTTCTCAAATCTGGCTTGCTGACTAGCAGTCAAAACTCCTGCCACATCTTCTGTGATGATGTACAGGTACTGGTTAACAAAGCAATAATACCCAGAAAACCAAACCCGTGTCAGCAAAAATAACTGCCTATCACATCAGCAATATTAATAGCAATTGAGCAAAGATTAATAAAGGTGAAAAGAGATTAAGACTTTTATAAGATACAAAAAGGGAATGTGAGATGACTAAAGGAGAGAAAATTGATTTTGAAAGGGAAGTGGGAGGAGAAATATTAAAAGTATGGAATAGAAACAAGACTAAGAAAGAGAAAAAGTAAAACTCCAAACTCAGATAAGCAAGGACAGGAAGATGGCAAAATGAAGTAAGACAGGAGGAGAGTAACCTATGAGTTTTGAAATTAAAAAAATAGTGCAAAAGTAGAAATACAATTAAAGAAGAATAACAATAACTGTAATATCCACACCAAACATGCTACAGTTTATAAAGGTGGAAGGAAAATAATAATATTAGAGTAAGAGGAAAAAGAATGTGGGATGACCGAAGGAAGGAAGAATGATTTTTGAGAGGATAGGGGGAAGAGAAATAGTAAGAGTAAGGAATAGGAATAAGGCATAGCATGGGGGAAAGTAAAATTTACAATGAAAATAAGAAAGGGCAGGAGCAGGGCAAAATGGAGTAAGACAAGTGGAGGGTACAATGTGAAACTTTAAATAAAGATAAAGTAAAAAATATAAATAAAAAGTATAAAAATAAAAGACACAGAATAATGAATTAGTTGGAATGTAATTAAAGCAAAAGAAGAAATATCTAAAGGCTACGTGGAAGAAAAAATAACACAAATTCTGAAGGCGAGAGAGCTAGAATTTGTCTCAGCAGAGTTTGTTTGCCTTCTGTCTTCTCTGTCTGCATCTGCTTCTGGCTTTCTATCAGCTACAGTCTGGGGTGGGCATGGGTGGTTCAACTTCTGGCAGTACTGCCAGTATCACCTTCACCTGCCTCTAGAGGGGGCTTCTATTGCCAGAAGGCACTGTTCAGTCTTCTGGGAAAATTGTGGGTGTGTTCTCTCTGCACCTGCACCACCTGTCTTGGTCTGTCCCAGCTTATTTCCAGTTGTGTATATTTTCTGATGAACTAGCTGTCCGTTTCAAGGGAGGGGCCAATCTGTTCAAGAGGGTCAGCTCTTTCTTGCTTGGTGCTGATGGCAGCTCTTGTGTGAGCTGAGGCTGGGCAGGGCCTGATTGCCCCCTGCTGAACCTTCTGATCTCCCTGCATTGCTGGCCTCAGTGGAATAGGGCCCTAGGAACAAGCATATTTTGTCTCCCTGAGAGAAGTTCAAAATGGGCCTTTTAGGTGTTTCTCTTTCTGATTTTCCTTTTGTGGATATGCACCCTACAGTGGGTTCTTGAGCCTGTCCTGCCTGCTCTGCAGAGCTTCCCCATTGGATTCAGTGATGCTTGCAATCCTGCATGTGGGGTGGGTTGGTTGCATCCTTCCCTTCCTGGAGGTTTGATGTCTTCTTGGGGGAAGTGGCTGGAAATACTCTCAGGTGCTCAACTCTTGCCTGTCCAGTTCCCAGCCCACTGCCCTCATAGCAGATCCTGTCCTGAACTTTACTTCTGTGTAGCCTCCAGCCTGCTAGCTGCACTGGGCTGAGGCTGAGAAATCCCCTTGCTGTGCACCTTTCTGATCTCTCTGCCCAGCTATACTCAGTGGGAGCAAACCATGCTTTCAATCTTTTCCATTTGCTGGCAGAGCAGCTGTGCACAGGGTCTCTGCCCAGCACACTTCAGCTCTCCTTTTTAAAAGCCTTTCTGGGCACGCCCACTGCATAACTGAGTCACTGTGTAGTTTTCCATATGTACCACCTCTCCAAAAAGCCAATGGTCTCTCACAGTCACAGATGGCTGCAGCCTGCCTCCAGCTGACCCAGGTGAAGATGGTATCCCTCTCTCTTTCTAGCACTCTCCCGTTTAGAATTTGCTGCTGCAACTATGGGTGTGCTGCTCGCTGTGCGTGTGTGTAGCCTGGATCTCCACAACTTTGTGTATCCAAGTCACCCCAAGCCTGGGTCTGGGGGTTCTCTGCACTGGGAGGGGAGGGAGCTGCAAAGCTGTGATTTCCAACAGGGTTATCCATGAATGCAGGTGACATGCATGGGGTATTTCCTTTCAACCTATAAAATCTCCTTACCATCCCATTGTGAATCATCTTCCGTACTCCTTGTCTTCCAAACTTCATATCAGCTAAGATTCTGTTGAATGTTCAGTTTATTTGTCAGAAGATTAACCGAGTGTTAGAGTTGGGGTAAGAGCAAGTGGACTCAGCTTCCACTTACTTGGCTACCATCTTCCTGAACCATGAATTAGTTTTTAAAAATCTGAAGCAATAGATTCTTTGTTGCAAAAATATATCTACTTATCACCTTGACTGGTGTAGCTCAGTGGGTTGAGTATTATCCCACAAACTGAAAAGTTGCTAGTTCAATTCCTAGTCAGGGTACATGCCTGGGTTGCGGGGGCCCAGGCCCCCAGTTGGGGGCATGTGAGAGGCAACTCATCAATGTTTCTCTTCCTTTCTTTCTCCCACTCTTCTTCTCTCTCTAAAAATAAATAAATGAAATCTTCAAAAAGAATATGTCCACTTACCAAGAGTTATTTTTTTCCACAAAGGGAGACTTGCTTCCTTATTTTCTTATAATGAGACTATAAAGGGAACATTTTTGTGTGTATGTGCCATAAAATCTGGTAGAAAAGTTCAGATTTTAATAACTTAGGAGATCATTTACAATTTTTCTAAAAGCCTTTCAAAACAGTGATTTTTCAAAGGTGATTTTTTCCAGGTATTTGCTTCAGAGATAAATTTACCATTCATATTACATATACATTATTTTATTAGTAGAAACAAACATTGAATTTTTGATGTCAAGCTGTTATGTTTTTTGATAAAGCTGCCAGAATCTCTGGGTATAAAAGAAAGGGAAAAGGTAGAATCATAACTTAGTAAGAGGGCAGTTTTCAGTGAATTCACATGGCTTCCAGGCATTGAAGGAGCTGTGTACCAGGGAGCTTTGCTGGCACCACTGGTTCAAAGCAGATTTCATGGTGGGAAGCCAGACCTAGGGAGTGGAGGGAAGGACTGTGTGAAAGGTGCGTAGTTTGGTAATAAAACTTCACTAGAAATCTTTTCTCAATTCTTTTCCTTGAAATAAAAGGCAAATACTAATTTGAGACATTAAGCAATGATAGGGGTTTGGAGGATCCCTCTAGTCTTCTGTCTTCCACATTCCAGATGCCCCTCCCCCTCTGTACTCCACATGACAGCTGGAGAAATCCAGTAAAAAAAAAACCTTCCTCATTCAGACCATACTATGTACTCACTCAAACTGACCCACAGCTTAGGGCTTTGCATCCTTGAATAAATGCCAAAAGTCCTTCTGGATTCTGTGCAAATCTCAACCTCATACCTCTCTCCTTGTTGAGCTTTCAGCTTCATCCATACTGGACATTACCTTGTTATTTCTGGAAAATTCCAATTTCATACTCATTTCAAGGCCTTTACACATACTGCGCTCTCTATCTTTTATCTTTAACACTGTTTCTTCAGATATCTACATGGCTGTCTCCTCACTTACTTAGGATTTTTTCTAATGTTACTTTTACAGAGGCTTTGTCTGACCACTCTATCCCCCACCCCCCAAATTTTTAAAACTCACTCCTGCCTGACAGTCTGTCAGACATATGTGTATTTACTGTCTACTCTGTTAAAATGTGAGTTCCATGACAGCAGGGACTTTGCATATGGTGAACACTGGTGTATCTCCTAGTGCATGGAATGGTGTCCAGTATAGAGTTGATGCATAATGATGATTTGTGAAATGAATGAGTGAATGAGTTGAATGAATGAATGAATAAAGAAATGAGAGCAAAGGAGTTTATAAATGTTTCTTAAGAATATTTCCTCAATACAGAAGATTTTCATGTTAGGAGCAATTGATTTATCTGAACTGAACTTTACAGAAATAAGAGAAGGGAGGGAAGAAGAGAAAAAGGAGTAGAGACAGTATAAAGGTGGGGAGACCAGAAGACAGGATAAATGTTGAGATGAGTGATTGTATGGTTATTTGTCCATTTTACTCAGGCAGAAGATTCAGTCAAACCTGAAATAGTCAATGTCTTTTGTGGTAATCCACAAAAAGATTGTAGGAATAATTTTAAGGGTTTCCATGAACAGATTTTTAAGGCCTTGGTAAGTGGGTGGTGGAGGATTTACTGACATGCTCAATGTAGGACTTGAAAAATTATCAAAAGCCCTAGAGAAATATTAGAGGAGAACTGATAAGGTCACCTACAGAAGGCATTGGATTCTAGGGAGGGTCTCAAGGAGTTTTCAAGGGTAATTTAAATTACATGATATTTTTACTTTATGGGCTGACCCACCTAACCCCCCACCTTACCTTACCCCCAGGGTAAGATGTGATTCCATTGTAAAGAAAGAATAAGGACTTCGGGCCAAGATGGAGGCATATGTAGACACACTGTGCCTCCTCGAACAACCAATATAGGGACAACAACAATTAGAAATAGAATAACAACCAGAACTGACAGAAAATTGAACTGTATGGAAGTCAGACAACCAAGGAGTTAAAATAGACACGTTCATCCAAACTGGTAGGAGGGGCGGAGTCAGGCAGCTGGGTGGAGAGGGGCCATATAAGGCATTCTGGGCATGCAAGACCACAGAGGGCAGTCCCTGGGCGCACAAGTGGCGGCTGGCAGACCCCAGTGGAGGGGTGGCAACCAGCAGACCCAGTGAGGTGGCGATTGTGAAGCAAGGCACTGTGTGCAACCCAGGGTCCCAGCGCTGGGAAATAGAGCCTTGGGGTACTGATTGAAAACACCTGTGGGGGTTGAGGCTCAGGGAGAGACTCCCAGCCTCAGAGGAGAGGTCATTGGAAAGACCCATGGGGTGCACAAGCCCACCTACATGGGAATTAGCACCAGAACGGAACAGTTTGCTTGGGGGAAGTGGTGGAAGGGACTGAAGTCCAAGGGAGAGTGGAGCAAGTGCCATTGTTCCCTCTCGGACCCCGCCCCCACATACAGTGTCACAACCCAGCAACTGGGTTGTCCAGCCCTGGTGAACACCTAAGGCTCCACCCCACATATGTAACAGGCACAACAAGACCAAAAGAGAGAGAGAGAGAAATGGCTCAAACAGATGAACAAATTAAAGCTCCAAACCAATACTTTTAAGCGATCGAGAAGTAGCCAACCTATCAAGTGCACAGTTCAAAACACTGGTGATCAGGATGCTTACAGAATTGGTTAATTTTGGTCACAAATTAGATGAAAAAATGAAGGCTACAATAAGTGAAATGAAGAAAAATACACAGGGAACCAATAGTAATGGAATGAAAGCTGGCTTTACATCAATGGAGTGGACCAGAAGGAAGAAAAAACATACAATCAGAAAAGAATGAAGAAACAAGAATTCAAAAAAATGAGGAGAGGCTTAGGAATTTCCAGGACATATTTAAACATTCCAACATCTGAATTATAGGGGTACCAGAAGGAGAAGAGGAAAAACAACAAGTGGAAAAGATATTTGAACAAATAATAAAGAAGAACTTCCCCAATCTGGCAAAGGAAATAGACTTCCAGGAAGTCCAGGAAGCTCAGAGAATCCCAAAGAAGATGGACCCAAGGAGGAACACACCAAGGCACATCATAATTACATTAGCCACGGTAAAAATTAAGGAGAGAATCCTAGAAGCAGCAAGAGACAAGGGGATAGTAACCTACAAAGGAGTTCCCATCAGACTG
>CM052539.1:117067305-117108162 GCA_028533065.1 Trachops cirrhosus | reverse complement strand
ATCCTAGAAGCAGCAAGAGACAAGGGGATAGTAACCTACAAAGGAGTTCCCATCAGACTGTCAGCTGATTTCTCAAAAGAGACCTTACAGGCAAGAAAGGGCTGGAAAGAAGTATTCCAAGTAATGAAAGACAAGGACCTACATCCCAGATTGCTCTATCCAGCAAAGCTTTCATTTAGAATGGAAGGGCAGATCAAGTGCTTCTCAGATAATGTCAAGTTAAAGGAGTTCATCATCACCAAGTCCTTATTTTATGAAATGTTAAAGGGACTTATCTAAGAAAAAGAAGATAAAAACCATGTATAGTAAAATGACAGCAAACTCACAATTATTAACAACTACACCTAAAACAGAAACAAAAAGAAACTAAACAACTAGAACAGGAACAGAACCACCAAAATGGAGATCACATGGAGGGTTATCAACAGGGGAGTGGGAGGAGGAGAGAGGGGGAAAAGGTATGAAGAATAAGTAGCATGGATGGTAGATAGAAAATAGACAGGGGGAGGGCAAGAATAGTAGGGGAAATGTAGAAGCTAAAGAACTTATGACACATGGACATGAACTAAAGGGGGGAATGTGGGTGGGAGAGGGTGTGCAGGGTAGAGGGGAATGAAGGGGGGTAATGGGACAACTGTAATAGCATAATCAATAAAATATATTAAAAAATTTCAATCACTAAAAAAAGAAAGAATAAAAGACTAGGATTTGATCTGGGTGTGCACTAAAATTGGTGGGGCTGATAGAGGAAGATGTGTCATAATGGAAGTAGTTCTGTGTCTCACTTATATATTTAGGTGATAAGGATTTAGGAAGGACCTTGATTTTGAACAGAATCAAACTGTCAGGAGTTGTGAAATCCAAGCACCCCTTTCTAGTTTATTGCCATCTGTCTATCTATTATACAGAATAAAGAGTTTGGATATAGGCCATCAATTTCCTTGTCGTATAGGTGGTGGTGATTCATTAGGATTTTCCAGTGAGGGCTACACTGATGAAACTTTTGTCTTGATGCATGTCAGTGCCACTGGAAACATCACATGGTTTGCATGTGATCTGTAGCCTTACCACTGGCCTCTGGGAAGGTTTTTAATGTTTCTGACTCACTTGTCTTTACATTCTTTACATAACCATAGCTTGGCAAGCCTGAAGGGGGAAAGCATGAGCCCAACTGTGAGGTAGTAAAAATAAGGGTAGGGAAAAAGGCTATGCAAGTTGAGATGATACAATATCATTGTAAGATTTGGTATATTGTGGTATACACAAGAATACTTTTTGAAAATCAGGTAAAAGTGGAGGTAAAGGTGAATTTCTATCTGCATTATTGAGATAGACTTTTAGTTTCCCTTTGCTTTGGTGTTACATGGATATGTTTCGGTGTGTAAGGGTGAAGCCAGTGAAATCTAATGGGCCTTTTTGAGTGGTTGGTTCACATGGACCTGTGTTCTAACTGAGAAATCACTGTTGTTTTTTTTTTTTCCAGGAGGTGTGTTGGAAACAGACAAGAAGCTATGACATCACCCATTGTGTAGGAAGCTACATTCAGGGCATCCTCATGAATACCAAATGTGTTATTGACCTGGGCTTACACTTCACTGAAGATTTCCTAGCACTGATTTTTTGGTTTTTCACTGAACGACTTTCCAAAGTGAAAAGATACAGCCCTCTGCTAACTTACAAAAGTTCTGTAGGGTACACAATAAAGTAAAAATAGTAATACAGGGTTAGCCTGTGAGAATAGTCGCTGTGAAAAAATCGTGATCAAATTTTTAATGTCCTTCATTATCTAGATCAGAAAGAAAAATAGTTTTCTCACTTCATTGCCTCCTTGTTACAAACTCAGTTTTCAGAGATGTGGAGTTGCAGGTTTTATCATTACAGCACAAAGATTAGCTACTTTGACAATCATCATATAAATTAAAAAATGGGTGAAAGAAATGTTCAGCTTAAGAGTATGTAATGCATCTTAATGATGTGAAAAGACCCAACCTGTGTTTAAACCACTGGGACTGAAATTTCACGGCCTCTGATGATGATTCACTGCTTCGCTGTGTCATGAGTTTCATTTTGAAATGAAATACACTGAGTGGTTTCATTTGAAGCTTCATGTTGATGCAAAAAGGAAGTGAGCCCATATTGGGAAGTTAGGTTGAAATACATATCATTAATAATAAAACACAATCCAACTGTTCTTCAGCTATCCTCCCCACCTCTGTTCTGGTATTACTAGGTTGTTCTATAGTCTCAGGACACCTATCTGTGTCCCTGACTTGTCTAAGAACTTGTAAAGGGCAGGAATTGGGTCAAACAAGTGGAAGGTATTCACTTGAATAAACAAAGTGAACATCTGCTCTAATGGAGTGAAATCCTCACCTCAAGTTCTTCTGGATAGTAGTTGATGAGATGACTCTATCTTCAATGCATTTACACATTTGAATTAAGCAGTCTTGTTTATAGAAGCCATTTTACAGTGTTATTTTCATAATAATACTAACATTCTCAAACTTGGATATTTTCTTAAAACCATGAGAGAGGAAGAGTAGTGAGTGTAGAAAGTATAGTGGAAGCAAAATAAAGGTAAAAAAATAAAGATTAATAATTTTTAAATTGGTTTTAATTTACCTCAATTTACTTCCATATTTTTTGAAGATGTCCAATGTTCGGAGTCTGTTCCAAAGATACTAGACTTGGTATTTGATTTCAAGGAATGTATACTCTTATGATAAGAAGGGAGACAGACCAAAGAGTTCTTAGGTAACTTGAAAAATTAGATAAGAAGAAAAAAACTATATATAACAAAATATGTAACTGAATTGTGAGGTGTTACAATTTAGTCTTTAGATACACAAGCTTTTAAGTAAGTCCAGGACTGAGGCTGGTTCAACTGTTACTAGCTCTGAGAACTTGGAGAAGGTACTTGACTCAGTTACTTATTTTTTATACAAAATAGAAATGATAATTACAGCACACTATAAGGTTATTATGTTGTTTAAATGTCTTTACGTACATTATGCATCCCACATGGAGTACCAAACCAATGAATGTGAGCTCTTAGTGATTCAATGTGAGAGTGGATAGGTTCTTTTGGGTTGGTGTTTCAGGACTCTTAGGATATAGTTCCAGCAGTGGAATTGCTGGGTCAAGAGACAGTTCCATGTTTAGTTTTCTGAGGAAATTCTGTATTGTTTTCCACAGTGGCTGCACCAGTCTGCATTCCCACCAACAGTGCACTCAGGTTTCCTTTTCTCCACATCCTGTCCAACACTTGATTTGTTTATGTTGGCCATTCTGACTGGTGTGAAGTGGTATCTCATTATGGCTTTAATTTGCTTCTCTCTAATGGCTCGTGATGCTGAGGCTCTTTTCATATATCTCTGGGTCCTCCGTATGTCCTCCTTGGAGAAGTGTCTGTTCTTTTGCCCATTTTTTAATTGGGTTTTTTGTCTTCCTGGAGTGGAGTCGTGTGAGTTCTTTATATATTTTGGAGATCAAACCCTTGTCTGAGGTATCATTGGCAAATATATTTTCCCATATAGTTGCTTCTATTTTCATTTTAATGCTGTTTTCTTTAGCTGTGCAGAAGCTTTTTAATTTGATGAGGCCCCATTTGTTTATTCTTTCCTTTACGTCCCTTGCTCTAGGGGACATATCAGTGAAGATGTTGCTGCGTGGAATGTCTGAGATTTTCCTGTTGATATTTTCCTCCAGGACTTTTATGGTGTCATGACTTATTATTAAGTCTTTTATCCATCTTGAGTTTATTTTTGTGTAGGATGTAAGTTGTTGCTTGGGTTTCATTTTTTTGCATATAGCTGTCCAGATCTCCCAACACCATTTGTTGAACAGGTTATTTTTACTCCATTTTATGCTTCTTCTATCTTTGTCAAATATTAATTGACCATAGAGACTTGGGCTTATTTCTGGGATCTCTGTTCTGTTCCATTGGTCTATGTGTCTGTTCTTATTCCAGTACCAGGCTGTTTTGATTACAGTGGCCTTGTAATACAGTTTGATATCAGATATTGTGATCCCTCCTGCTTTGTTCTTCTTTCTCAAAATTGCTACAGCTGTTTGGGGTCATTTATGGTTCCATATAAATATCTGAAATGTTTATTCTATATCTGAGAAATATGTCATTGGTACTTTAATAGGGATTGCATTGAATCTATAAATTGCTTTGGATAGTACGGACATTTTGATGATGTTAATTCTTCCAGTCCATGTCTACGCACCCCAATGTTCATAGCAGAGCAATTTATAATAGCCAAGTGCTGGAAGCAACCTAAGTGCCCATCAGTAAATGAGTAGATCAAAAAACTATGGTACATTTACACAATGGAATACTATGCAGCAGAGAGAAAGAAGGAGCTCCTATCCTTTGCAATAGCATGGATAGAACTGGAGAGCATTATGCTAAGTGAAATAAAGCAGGTGGCAAGGAACAAATACCATATGATCTCACCTTTAACTGGAACATAATCAACAAAAAGCAAACAAAATATAACCAGAGACACTGAAATTAAGAACAATCAAACAGTAGCCAGAGGGGAGCGGGGAGGGCACAATGGGGGGAAGGGTTGTCTGGAACTACTATTAAGACACATGGACAAAACCAAGGGGGAGGGTGGAAGCAAGGAAGGGAGGTGGGTTTGGCAGGGGTGGGGAGGAGTGATAGGGAGAAATGGAGACAATTATAATTGAACAACAATAAAATAATTAAAAAATGTGAGTGTGGAAAGAGGTAGGAAAATATCTCTAGTAACTGAGTTTAAAGTTCTGATGCTAGTATATGTAAAATATTAATTTTTTAAAGAGCTGGCATTTGTTACTTGTAGACTAATCAAAACCACTATGTAATTGACAGCTATTAAAAATAAACACTGATCAGCACTTCCTTTGACAAACTTTACTGAAGTAACTATCTTGAAACTTCTCAAAAGAGCACAGGTGAGAGTACAGAGAGTTGCTTCATTTCTGACAACCAGAAAGACTGTTTTCATTGGCCAATTATAACCATGCAGTCCAAGGGAAGAGATGTGTACTTTTTAGAGAATTTTAGATACTATGGAAATTAGCTGAAGAGATTGTTAAAGTTTGGTAACTTTTCAAAACTGAATTTTCATTTTCTGGGCTATGTAAACATTTCTCTTTCTTTTATAATATGAACTCCAAAGTTTTTTGGGAAAGCCTCTTTTTCTCTGACTTACTAACTTTTTGTCTTATGCTTCCTGAGAATGAGGCCAACTCATATGAATTCTCTCAATATCTCCTGAATGGGAGCCATCTGATCACTTTACCTACCTCAGAAGAAGGTAGCTTGTACTTTTACTTGCCAGAACACTGCTCTTGATTCTGTTACGGCTTACCTCCTCTTCATCTTACTTCATCCCTTAGGTCCTATTTTTCTTTCATCTTCAGTCTTTCCTCCTCTGCCCACAATAGGGTCAGGGCCCTCCCTACCCTGAATTAACCCTCCTCTGACCTTGCTATTCCATCAGGCCACAGATTATCTATATTCTGTTCACCACCAAACTTCTCAAAGAGTACAAATTCTGCTTTCACTTCTTGTTCACACATTCTCTGCTTAACCCCTTTAATATGGCTTCTACCTCTACCCCTTTGCAAAATCACCTTCTGGAGGATCATCAAGTGTTTCATATCCAACAAGTCTAATAAGTTGTTCTCAGTCCTTGTTTACCTCCTACTGTCTGTGGAAATTTCACTTGTTGAAACTCCTCCTATGGCCTCCGTGGTGCGACACTCTGCTGGTTCTGTCATTTTTTCTGAGAACTTCTGTCTCACTCTTGCATTAACTAGCTGCATTTTCTTCCTCATTCTGCTCCACATTGAAGATATTCTCTTCTCCACATTCTTGGTTTCTGGTAACTCCTCATCCACTCACATTGTTTTACCTTTAATCTCTTCTCCCTTCATCTCAGAATCTTTCTCCTGATGATTCCACAGTCAGTCTAGCAATTTTCAACTGCTGCTAAAATTTTCTTAGATAATAAGCAAGGACTTCAAACTCAGCATATTGAAAAGTAAGGTCATTAACATACACTAACCAAACTTTAAGCCCTGTTTTTATTAATGACACCACTATTAATGAGTCATGTTTCAAAACTCACAAATAATTTTTTGTTTTTGCTCACTTCTCATGCTCTGTGCCTAATAAATCATTGAGTATTGAAGATTCTATAGACTTTGTGGAACCCAGGATGGAAAGAGCATCTATACATCTAGGTTCAAATCATGGTTTTATTACACTTTTGGCCTTGAGCAAACTACTTATGATCATGGAGTCTTGGTATTTTTATCTATACAATGGGAAAAGAACACCCCTATATGGCTAACTGAGAGGGTTGGATGAAAGCTTCACATGTTATACTAACTCTTCAAGAAATAGTAATCCCATTCTTTTCCATGACCCTGGTAATGTGTCTCATAGCCCTTTTCTTTTTCTTTAAATGGAATCAAGTTTATCAAGGTACTTCATGCTGTTCCTGACATGTAGGTGTTCATCACATGTGTTTCCTTCCTTCCTTTTGTCATTTCCTTCTCAGTTCAGACCTGCATTGTCTATTGTCTGGGCAATTAATGTGACTCCTGCAAGGCCCTAGCTCCTGCCCTGGATATTTGGGTTGACCTTACAAACTTTTGACTGGTTCTCCTTCCTGAGCCACTCTCAGACTAGGCACTGCCCTGCTCAGAAATATTCATGGTTTCATTATTTCCCAGAAAATGAAGTAGGAGAACTCATAGTCCAACTTATCTTCAAAGTTATCTTATATGTCAAAATTTTCCTATACATGACCTACATTTTGGCCAAGTGGTACCACTGTCTCCCTTTCACATGTCCTTACTTTTCTGTCCTGCTGCCCTTCCACCTGGGTCTGGATGGCACCTAAGTAGTCTCTGTCTGCCAATCCATTTATACCATGATGCTCTTCCCTCATCACCCAAATACAAGGAACTTCTCTCTCCTTTGATCCCACAAAGACTTTGTACTTATTATCCTCATATTACTCCCCATTTTAGTCATTATTTATATACTGTTCACACTTACCCATTCTCCCTCCATGAGACAACAGCTTTTTGAGACTGTGTCTAATTAATATATCTGTTTTTTTGAAGTAACTAGTGTTGTTGACCCTCAATACCTTTTGGCTTAATTAAAGTAATAGAACTTTGATATACTGACCCATTTGTACAAGTGAATGCTTTATATACAACAGAACCACTGTTTATGGGAAGCAAAAGAGAAAAGAGGAATAATAATAAGGAGAAGAAAAAAGAAAGGCAGTCACTTGGAGAATGAGATAATTACTTTCTGATTGGGTCAGAAAAGTAGGAAATGAAGTATAATTCCTAAGAAAAACAGCAATAACTAGGATTACACTGACAGTGTGAGGGAGTTTGGAAAACAGTCTCTATTCTTATCCCATTCTAATTCTTGGCAGAACATAATGATTAATATTCTAAGGCAAAAGATGTGTTGGCAAACTGCCTTGTATTTGAAAATAGAGGAAACGCCCAGGCAAGAATGAGATGTGGTAAAGAGGAAATGACTGTCCTGAGAAGGAGCTCTAAGTCATCACAGGAGCAGTCCAAATCCCGGCATGTGTCAGGCAGGCTGATGCGATGTTGGTACTCCATTTCTCCCTGTCTTAGGTCCCCTGTCACTTTGACGTAAGGAGAGGTAAAGCAGCCTAGGGACATGGAGGGGTCTAAGGTTTTGAAGACTATAAGGACTGAGTATTTAATGATCTCAATAAAATCCTGTTATCTGTAGCCTACGGTTTGTGAGAGAACTTTTCCAAGTCTTCACTAGGGTGACAGAATTTCCCTAAGGGTGAGATCTAAGAGGAAGGTAAGCACCTCAGAAAAGGCCTGGGCTTGTCAGATCACTCTGTCACATCGGGATCAATAGGCTCACCTTGGCTGATGTGGGATAACAGTCATTTTGTACTCTTCCAGAAGTCATTTGTTTCACAGCCTGAAATCATTAAATAAGAACCTGATATATTCCCAGGAGGTCTTTGAGCAGCCAAATGATACATGATTTTAAAAACTTTTTCAGGTTGAACCAGGCCTTTCTTCTAGTTAAGACAGCTTACGTCTATGTGGTTGAAAAAGTTCCGTTTCATCAAGAACTTGTAGAAAAAGAAGAGTAAAACACATGTTTAAGATAACACAGAATATGAATAGTTCTACTGAACACATTTTGAAAAGTTAGAAGAAAGCTCTCAGGAAGTATGCTTTTGGTGAATTTTGCCGAAATTGCTTGGGCCTTCAGGGTTTATGATGGCTCAGCTATGATCATCACCCTTCTGAAGATTTGTGTCTTACCTCTAAATACATGCCAATACCTCAATGAAAATTTATTTAGCCACCATTTTACCATCAAATAGACTATCATAAATATAGGAAGCAAAGACTGAGGAGAATGGCCAAGTTATTAACACTGATGTTTTAATTCAAATGCAAGTTCAAAAAAAGTCTAATTAACTTCATTCTCCCAAATAGTTGTTTATACTTTCTGAGCCATAAAAATGAATTATTGGACACGATGGTCTTTTGCTTTCTGTCCTCTGCTTCACTTTAGTTTCTCCGAGTATGGAGGCTTTGCTACTTAAGGGGATTCTAACATTGCTTTGGAGGGGAACCTGAAACAATTTCTATTTAGTGTTTTTCATTGTGCTTTTCATTGCATTCTGGTGCTCTTCTTTAAAATTTGCATGATTGGTTTTTAAAGAATTCTGCTAGCATCATGGTCGCAGACAATTATTATTCTAGGATTTCTTGAACAAGGGTCACAAAAGTTAAATCTCCAAAATATTAAGGAAAGCACTTTAAATTAGCTTGTGAGATCAGCCTCTGATTGCCTTCTGTTGATTTACTGCTTGTCTGACAGGATATTGTAATCATGCTTTCCACTACCAGGTTCATGTGGGAAAACTCAGGAACCACTCCTTAACTGTCATGTATGTGGACAATTTCAGGTTTTTCTGAATTTCCCTCATTATCTTCTGTATTTTCACTGGTTTCAAGTTTACTCATCAAACTTCCTGTTTTTAACCACTGATCCATACTCCCAGTTGAAAATACAATTTGAAACTACTCACTTGAGAAAGTTAAATGTAGTATAATTTTACAACACAAAACCCCTCCAAATTTGGGGTTATTTTGTATTATGGGAAAATTTGGTGAGTTTAGAGAAAGAACCAAACGTAGATATGCATTTATTAAAGAAGTATTTGAAATCTCATAACTACAATGGTAATTTAACTGATCTATAGGAATGTGTGTGTGTGTGCATGCATGCAAAAGTTAGAAAAAAACCTAGTGATTCTTAATGGGACAGACTCATTAAAATATGTATATTAACTTTATAGACTGTGGACTTGCCCAGAGATTATGTAACCTGAGAAACTACTGCTACTCTTCCCACCAGGTAGTGACACTTACATAACCTGTTCTCATCTTACGTATCTTTTCAGCTTTGCTTACTGTGGAAGGCATGTGTGTACTCCATAATGCACAAAATTTGGAGCAGAGGTGGTGGGGACTTGACCAGCTTAGACCAATAAAGTACTCTTTTATATAATTAGGGCATTGAGGCTAAAACTTTCTAGTTTAGTCCAGTTCTGTTTTGTTGGAGTCAGAATCCTAAGATGACCCCAGTCTTCCTTTAGGTGGATGTAATGTTAACCTGTGGCTACTTTGGAAAAGCAGTATTGGCTGATAATACCTATTAATACCCTCTGAAGTATGATGAACAATCTGCTCCTTTGCAAAATCAGCATAGAACACTATGTTCTTTTTTTTCTTCTGTTTTCAATTAGCGATATCATGTCTCGGATAAACCTCATCAGCTATGATGCTGCCACTGAGCAAAGCTTGAATTCTTATATTTACTTTTCTGACACTTCTGTCAGGCATTTAGATATTATTTCTCCTTGCAATTTTGGTACCGATACAAGAAAAGAAAAACAGTCATGGTTCTACCCAGTTCTGCCTGTTGTAGGTCTCCAATTTCTGTACCGGCCCTTCTGGACATTCTAGTTGAAGGTGTACCACAAATACGTCTTGATAATTGAGAACATACTGGTTTCCCAATATATCTTGGCAGAGATGTAGCCTTTTTCTTTAGTTTAGTTGTGATAATGTTGGAGCCTTTTAAAAGGAACTCCAGCAAAAACTAAGGGTGGAATATGGTGGGCGTGGAGGGGCAGGATTATGGGAGAACATAGAAATCAATAAACTAAAACATGAAAGAGAAAAAAATAAATCGAAGAATTTTCTCAGTGTTGGGTTCTGATCTGTCCCTGATGTCTAGCTAAGATCCAATGTGGCTAGGACAGCTCTGGAGCAGGTGGTCCCTGGCCCCTGGGCTAGTTTTAAACCTCTCTGTATTGTGTACACATATTTGAATGAGAGACAAATTGAAAAAACGACACTAAAAGCGCAAGCTACAGAACAAAAATCCCCACTTAATTGGAACTTCATCAAAGTGAAAACTTTTGTCCTGCAAATGATACCATCAAGAAAGTAATAAGACAACCAATGGAATGGGAGAAAATATTTGCAAATCACATTTCTGATGAAGAATTTTTATCCAGTACATTAAAAGTATTTACAACTTACAATAAGTAGGCAAATAATCCAGTGAAAAAATGAGGAAAGGAATTGAATAGAAATTTGTATTGCTATACAAATGGTCAATAAACACATAAAAAGACTCAATATCTTTAGTGCTTAGGGAAATGCAAATCAAAACCACATTAAGATACCACTTCTCACCCACTAGGAAGGCTAAAATGGAACTTCAAAACCAGACATTAACAAGTGTGTGTGCACAGGTACATACGAATGTATCTTTACTGGACCTCTGTTTCTTTGTAATAATTTGCATAGGTTAGGCCAGTGGAACATTAGTTACATTTGTCTTTCACTGCTGTGGCACTTTACACTGTACTATGACCTTTACCAAGTATTATCTGCTTCATTTGATCCTTGCCACAATATGAGGTTGACAGATTAGTTTATTATTTTCTCTTTTGAAGATAAAGAAGCTCAGGCTCAGAGATGAGAAGGGACCCGCCAAAATCATCCTGTAAATTGTTAAACTAGGATTTAATTCAAATTCTCTTTACAAGATCCTATGCTACTTTTTATTACAATGTTTCAGTAACTTTAAAATAGTGCATTCATCTAAATTACTTCATTTAAATTTCACAGTCATTCAATGAGGTATGTGTATTTTACAGTTGAAGAACATAATACTCAGAATGACCAGAAATTTTATTTCAAGTTCTGGCACTCAGTTACTTTGAACAAATTATTAAACTTCTCTGATTCTAAGCTTTATAATGAGTCAATTAAAGTCTCCTATTAAATTATCTCAAAGCTCCTGTCTAAGCCTACTGTTCTATGACTCTATCATTTAGTATGTACCTTCCTTTGCAGCTTTGAGATGCTCTTCCTGCCATGGTGAATGAATTTCTGTTGTGTGTTCTGCACTTGCTTACTGAGTTATTTCTTAAACCTAATGCACATTCTGAAAAGACTGGTCAAGGTCGGGGAGCAGACTTTAGCTGTGGAACAGTGCCTGAGTAGCTGAACAATATGGGGGTTAATTATATTGGTTTTATTGTCTTGGGCTCTAAACTAATTAAATTACTCACAGACTCCTTAGAATGTAATCATTCTACATTGATTGAACAACAAAATCCTAACACATCATTGTTAACCTTTTATGGTAAATACCATGTCTAACATTTTTACAACAAAGAGTTTCTGTTGTACCAGCAGTTTGAAAGCTGGCTGTGGAAAAAAAAAAATGCTTAATTTCTACCTCAGCAGGAAGAGTGCACTAGAAGAGATTCTTCTTTTATTTCCCATTTCCTTTCTGCATAATATGTCATTTGCTTTCATTTATTTATAATCATACTATAATGATAATTGATTTTAAAAGATGTTGAAAAAACACTTCTCATATTTTCACATTTCCTTGCCACCTGCAAATGAAGCAGTGGCTAGATATCTTCAAGATATTTCTAGCTCAAGAATTCTGTGTCCTTTCCTTCACTGAAATACAAAGGTAAAGTTTAGTTCTTTCTGGGATATTAGTTTAGGAGAATTAGTGGGTGTGAATGTTGCCTAACAGTTTTTAAGTTATCTGTATAATCATTTTATAACAACCAACCAATTTTCGAACTTGGTTAATATTTCCTCTATGACCCAAGAACCCATGATCTTATCAGTTATAGCACTTAAAAATATCTCCATTTTTCTCTTTCTTCTGTTGAAACAATCTGTAAATACACTAATATTGCTTTCTGTTCATTGGTTATGTGAGAAATTCTAGCCTTCCCTTTTTCCAAGAATTGAGTAATTTCTCTGAAAGAGGAGAGCTGTTAGTCGTGGGCTTAATTAAAACCAGAAAGTCTAAATATATGGGGAAATCTTGAGAAATAGGAGAGTCAAATTTAGGAAAACTTATGTTTGGCCATCTTCCTTTTGATGTCTCTATAAAGGCTATTAAGACTCAAGAGTAGTGGTTTTCCAGAGACCCCAAAGAGCCAAGGCAATCTTGAGAAAGAAGAACATAGTTGGAGGTATCACACTACCAGCTATCAAACTATACTACAAGACTATAATAATCAAAACAGCGTGGTACTGGCATAAAAACAGACACATACCTTAATGGAGAAGAATAGAGAACCCAGAAATAAACCCACACCTCTATGGTCAATTAATCTATGACAAAGGAGGCAAGAATACACAATGGGGTAAAGATAATCTCCTCAATAAATGGTGTGAAAAAAGTTGGACAGACACATGTGAAAAAATGAGAATGGATCACTTTCTTATACCACATACAAGAATAAGCTAAAAATGAATTAAAGACTTAAATGTAAGACCCCAAACCATAATAATCCTAGAAGAAAACATAAGCAGTAAATTCTCTTACATCACTCTTAGTAATGATATTTTGAATATGCCTCCTTGGGCAAAGGAAATGAAGAAAAAATAAACAAATGGGACTACACAAAACTAAAAATTTTTGCACAGCAAAGGAAACCATCAGCAAAACAAAAAGACAACCTACTGAATGGGAGAAAATATTCTCCAATTATACATCTGATAAGGAGTTAATATCTAAAATTTATTAAGAACTTGTGCACCTTAACACCAACCCCCCTGCCAAAAAAAAAAATGACCAATTAAAAAGAGGCAGAAGACCAGAACAGACAGTTCTCCAAAGCAGCCATACAGATGGCCAGTAGACATATGAAAAGATGATCAACATTACTAATCGTCAGGGAAATGAAAATCAAAACCACAATGAGATATCGCCTCATGGCTGTCAGAATGGCTGTCTTTAATAATCACACTAACAGTAAGTGTTGGTGAGGATGTGGATAATATGAAACACTTGTGCACTGTTGCTGGGATTATAAATGGATACAACCAGGATGGAAAGTAGTATGGAGGTTCCCCTCAAAAATTAAAGATAGAACTACCATATGACCCAACAACTTCACTCTGGGTATTCATCAGAAGAAAATTAAAATATTAATTTGGAAAGGTATGTGTACCTCTAAGTTCACTGCAACATTATTTACAATAGCCAAGATATGGAAGCAACTTAAGTGTCCCTCAATAGACGATTGGAGAAAGAACTGGTACATATATTCAATGGACTATTACTTCCCAATAAAAAAATGAAATCTTGCCATGTGTGACAACATAGACGGACCTGGAGGCTATTATGCTAAGTGAAATAAGTCAGACAGAGAAAGACAAATACCATTTGTTTTCACTTATATGTGGACTCTAAAAAAACCAAAATAAATGAAGAAATAAAACAGAAGTAAATTCATAAATACAGAAAATAAACTGATGATTTCCATATGGGAAGGGGCTTAGGGGGATAAGTAAAAAGGGGAATGAATTGAAATGCACAATTTGCCAGTTATGAAAACAGCCATGGGGATGTAATGTACAGCATAGGGAATATAGTCAATAATATTATAATAACTATATATGGTGTCAGATGGGTACTAGATTTATTGGGGTGATCATTTTGTAAGTTACATAAATGCCTAATCACTATGCTGTATGTCAGAAACTAATATAATATTGTATACCAATTATAATTAAAAATAAAGATGTTATTTAAAAAAGAATAGTGGTTCTCCCATCAAACAATAGTGAAGGGATAAAGTCCATCAGGAGAAATAAAAGTATGAGTCTTTCTTTGAAAAGTATGAAGAACTAGTCAAATGTATTATGTTAAATTTCCAACACAGTCTAGTAGAGCTAGGAAACTAACTTTGATTCTTAACAGAGGCAATGGTTGTTTCTGAGACGGGTTTACAGATTACCTATACCTTATTCAGTGAGAGAGTTTAAACCTATTTATGAAGTTATATTATGAAATATTTCCTCCAATTAGTCAGACCTCAATTATTTTATTTTATGACATGTATAAATTTCTTTACTAATATTAAGAAATAAAATTTAAAAACCTGTAATAAAAGAGTTCACCTAAAAGATGAACAGGTACATAGTCTTTCAAAAATCTTTTAGAGAGATTATGAGCTAAAAGTTTGAAACCATGATGCGAGAATATGCTGCATTAGGACAATTGGAGCTTACTATTGTTTCACAATTTTCATGGGGATTTGGGGATATTTTATAACTCAAGAATTTTTTTTTTGAAAAATTTTTTAAGAGTTTATTTGAGCGAAAATTGACAATTGCTGGGAAGCAAGATCTCAAATGCTGCAAAGTGACAGTTTTGCAGTTTTCTTTATGCATTTGGAATTATGGAGGGAATGTGAGGAGATTAGGTGGATATGGGAGAAAGCAAGGCACAGATTGATTATAAGATAGTTAATAAGGTTTTATGCTTTGCTTTTTATTTCATTTTTTTAATTTATTGATTTTTGAGAGAGAGGCGGGGAGCTATATCAATTTGTTTTTCCACCTTTTTATGCATTCATTGGTTTTGGTGTGTGTCCTGACCGGGGATGATACCCACAACCTTCATGTATTGGGACAACTCTCTAATCAACTGAGCTAACCTGGCCAGGGTAATTATGTGCTTTCTTGAGGGTGGTTGCTTCCAGAGGGCCTAAAAAAGAGGATTACTTTGGTATATCAAAGGCGTGTTAACCTAGATGCACAAGAACAATGGACAGGGTTTGCTTTTGTTAATGGACTGAGAACACTGTAGGCCTGACATGTGACTACCCACCATGACCTTCCCGGTTAGGAATTTATGACCAGAACACCCTGTGAGGTTACATTTCATCACTGGACTTTTCAGTTTTAATACAGAACCTCTCCCTTTTTTCGTCCACACACACATGTTTTAGAGCAGTGATGAGCCCAAATCCATGAGGGGGCTTTTTCGGACTCCATTTTAGTGCAGTCCCCACCTCACTCTTACACCTCCTCTCACCCTACAATTGAGGGAAACACACTGAGTCAGAAAACATGTTACAAACCCAGCTGTGGAGCCTCATTACCACACTGTCCACAGGCTCCAAGATGAGTATGAGAAGTTCTGGACATGCCACCCTAAAAGATACTGCTTTGGCCTACTGATTATTCTGAGATGTGAGCCCTTGAAAAACAGCATATACAGAAAGGCTTTCTCTGAACTTCCCTTATCTGCCTACAGACAGCTCTTCTAAAAGAAACATAATTGTCATAAATTCCCTCCCCAGGAGTCTCATCAACCGTTGAGGATTAACTCTTAGCACAAGGGAGGGTACTAGAAGTGACAACCAGACAAACTTTGTCACAAAGTATCATATCTCCGATCTCTTCTTCTTAGGGCCCATTCAACTTTTAATAAATCATTACTCTATCCTAAAATATCTACACCCTCCCTCCCTGCCTTGCCTCTTATTAAGACAGTGTATAAGTTCCAAATTTCACCCTTTTGCAGGAGGGGGCGCATTTACTTTTGTTTTCCTGTGATGTCCCTGTGTACATATTAAAAATTAATAAATTTTTATATCTTTTCTCCTGTCAGTCTGCAGGTTGTGCCAGTTTATTTCGTAGATCCAAATGTCAAACCTAGGAGAATAGAGGAAAAGTTTTTTCCTACTCTACAATTACAAATGAGGCCACTTATGTAATCCTTTACATATTTCCATATTAAACTCATGCACCTTGTTCAATATGCACCAACCCTAAACATAACTGTTCACTACTGAACAGAACTGTGTAGAATTAACCTAAAAATAGAAGGCCTTTCAAAGTAGTGTTCCCAGTATATTTTTATTGATCTCAAGTAAATGCTTGTTGCCTCTCTCTTTGAAAAGCTTTTTATTTTTAGAATAAAAAATTCAGCACAGTCAAACAGGATCTAAACAGGCCTCACCATCATGGTCCAGCATACCCTGAGTATGATACCTACCGAGCTTCTTTGGTGCTCACTGCTTCAGTGGTCTGCTATCTCCTTGACTGTGAAGCCCTCTTAAGTCACTGAAGGTTGAATGTAATTCTTCAAATTCACAGTATCTCAACCATATTATTACTATTGCTATTTGGTATTTACTGATTCCTTTATATCGGAAGCATTCTGCTAAGCGCTTTCCATATGTAATCCTATGTGATAGTACCACAATTTTTCCCTCCATCTTTATTGAGATATAACTGACAAATAAAAAGTATGTATATTTGCCCTGGCTGGTGTGACTCAGTGGATTGAGTGCTGGCCTGCAAACCAAAGGGTTGCCAGTTCAATTTCCAGTCAGGGGACATGCCTGGGTTGTGGGTCAGGTCCCCAGTAGGGGGTACACAAGAGGCAACCACACATTGATGTTTCCCTCTCTTTCCCCCAAACTTCCCCTCTCTAAAAATAAATAAATAAAATCTTTTTTAAAAAGTGTGTGTATTTAAGGTGAACAACTTGATGTTTTGACATATGTGTACATTGTGAAATAATTGCCACAGTCAAGTTAATTAACATATCTATCACCTAATTTCTTCTCTCTCTCTCTTTCTCCACCCTCCCTCCTTTTGTGGATCTACCCTGTTAGCAAATTTCAAGTACACAATACAGCATTGTTAACTATGTTCACATTGCCTTATATTAGGGTTTCAGAATGTGCTTATCTTGCTTAACTGAAATTTTGTACCCTTTGAACAACATATTCCCATTTCCTCCTCTCCTGAACCCCTAGCAATCCCCATTCTACTCTCTACTTTTGAGAATGTGACTTTTAGGTTCCACATATGTGAGATCATGCAGTATTTGTCTGGCTCAATACAGTAAGTTTAATGTCCTTTAGGTTCATCCATATTGTTGTCATAAATGTCCAGATTTCCGTATTTTCTAAGGCTGAATAATATTTTGTTGTGTTTACATTCACCACTTTTGCTTTTTCCATTCACTCATCAATGGGCATTTAGGTTGTTTCCGTATCTTGGCTCTTGTGAATAATGTTGCAGTGAACATGAGAGTGAAGATATCTTTTTGACATTCTGTTTTCATTTTCTCTCTGCAGAGCACACTGATGTCTTTCCCTACCCCTTTCTCCAGACACTTTTCCTTGCTTTCCCCTTTTTCCTAAGCTCTAAGGGCCCTTTTTCCACTTCTTTAACTTGTTTCCTGATCCCATTTCTTCTATGGCTCACTTCTATCTCTGTGACTTTCTAAATACACTTTTTCTTACACTTTGAGTCTTTGCTCTGAATTCTTTCTCAGCCAGAATTCAAGAACCAAGGTTGCCGAACTGAGGTCTGGTCTGACTCCAGTGGTCTAACACTGGGTCCTGGTTTGCTGCTGACACATTTACATACAGAAGTGGGATTGCTAGATTACAGGCAGTTCTATTTTTAATTTCTTGAGGAATAGCCACACTGTTTTTTATAATGGCTGTACCATGTACCAAAAATAGTGTACAAGGGCTTCCCTTTCTCTATAACCTTGCCAACAATTTTTTAAATCTCTTGTCTTTTTGATAATAGCCATTTTAACAGCTGTGAAAACTTACCCCTTTTCATTGCAAATAAATGAGAACATTGTGATTTTGCATTTTCCTGATGATTAGTGATATTGAGAATATTTTCACATCCCTCTTGTTCATTTTATGTCTCTTTTGAGAAATGCATATTCAGGTCCTTTGCCCATTTAAAAATCTTTCTTCTTTTTTGTATTGAGTTGTATGAATTCCTTATATATTTTGGATATTAACCTTTTATCAGATATGTGGTTTGTAAACATTTTCTCCCCTTCCATAGATTACGTTTTCAATTTGTTGATGGTTTCCTTTGCTGTTCAGAAGCTTGTTTAGTTTGGTGATATCCCACATGTCTTTTTTGCTTTTGTTGCCTGTGATACTTATATCATATTTAAAATATCATAGCTTAAACCAATGTCAAGAAGCTTTCTCCCTGTTTTCTTCTAACAGCTTTATGGTTTCATGTTTTATGCTTAAGTCATTACTACATTTGAAATTGATTTTTGTGTATGTAATGAAATAAGGGTCCAATTTCATCCTTTTGCATGTGGATATTTAGTTTTGCCAACACCATTTATGGGACTATTTTTGACACCCTTGTTGAAGAAGATCTGTTGACTATAGATAAGTGAATTTATTTCTTGGTTCTCTATTTTGTTTCATTGGTCTATATATCTCTTTTTTATGTATCATACTGTTTTGATAACTATAGATTTATATAATATATTTGGAAACCAGAAAGTTTCTACAACTTTCTTTTTGCTTAAGATGGCTGTGGTTATTCAAGGTCTTTTGTGGTTCCATATGAATGTTAGGATTGTTTTTATCTTTCTGTGAAGAATGCTATTGGTATTTTGATAGGAATTACATTGAATCTGTAGACTACTTTGAATAGTATGGACACAAAATATTAATTTTCATGATACATGTGCATGAAATATCTTTCTATTTATCTGTGTCTTTTTAAATTTACTTCATCAATGTTTAATAATTTTGAGCATATGTTTTTCTTCCCTTTGGTTAAGTTTATTTCAAGCATTTTGTTCTTTTTGTTGCTATTGTGAATGAAATTGTTTCCTCAATTTTCTTTTTGGATTGTTTATTGTTTGTGTATAGAAATGTGAACAATTTTTGCATGTTGATTTAGTATCATACAACTTTACTGAACTAATTTATTAGTTCTGTTTTTTCTTGCTGTTGAGCTTTTAGAATTTTCTACATATTTAATTTTGCCATCTGCAAATAGAGATACTTTTATATCTTCCTTTCTGATTTGGGTGACTTTTATTTCTTTTTCTTGTGTAATTGCTCTGGCTAGGACTTCCAGTAATATGTTGAAAAGAAGTGGTGAAAGTAGGTATTCTTACTTTGTATCAGGTCTTAGAAGGAAAGCTTTCAGTACTTTTTTATTGATTGTGATGTCAGCTGTGGCCTTTTCATATATGTCCTTGAGATAAATTTTTGAAAATAACTATTTTGTTGAGAGTTTTAATCATGAATGGGTGTTGAATTTTCTCAAATTCTTTTTCTGTGTCTATTAAATGATCACTTTTTTTTCCATTTTGTTAATATGGTATATTACATCGATTGATTTGCATATGGTTAACCATGGTTGTTTCCCAGGGTTAAATCCCACTTAGTCATTGTTTATTACCTTTTAAATGTGCTGTTGAATTCAGTTTGCTAGTGTTTTTATTAAGGATTTTTTGCATTTATGTTTGTCAGGTATATTGATTGTGGTTTTATTGTGGTATTTTTTGTTTTAGTGTCAGGGTAATGCTTGCCTCATAAATTAAGTTTGGAAGGGTCCCTTCTTATTTTTTTTGAAGAGTTTAAATATTGATATTAATTCTTCTTTTAATATTTGTTAGAGCTCATCTATAAAAGTTACTGGTCCTGAGCTTTTCTTTGTTTAAAGATTTTTGAATACTGATTCAATCTCCTTATTTGTTTTTGGTCTATTCAGGCTTTTTGTTTTTTTTCTTGATTCAGTTTTGGTAGGTTGTATGTTTCTAAGAATTTAACCATTTCTTGTAGGTTATTCTCTTTGGTGTGTAATTATTCATAATAGTCCCTTATGACTCTTTTTATTTCTGAGGTATCTGTTGTAATGCCTCCCATTTTATTTATAATTTTATTTGAGTCCTTTATTTTTTGTCAAGTCTAGCTAAGGGTTTGTCAATTTTGTTTATGTTTTCAAAAAACCAACTCTTAGTTTCATTAATATTTTCTATTGTTTTTCTATTTTCTAATTGATTTAATTTTGCTCTAATCTTTACTATTCCCTTTCTTTTTACTGCTTTTGCTATATCCCATGAGTTTTGTTATGCTGTATTTTCATTTTCATCATGATACTTTTAAAGTTCTTTTTTGTTCTTTGAACTAGTTGTTGAAGAGTATGTTGTTTCACTTCTTCATATTTCTATTTTTTTTCTGTTGTCTTGCTGTTATTGACTTCTAGTTTCATTCCATTGTGGTCAGAAAAGATATTTGAAGTGATTTTTATCTTCTTAAATTTGATAAGACTTGTTTTGTGACCTAATGTTGTAGGAGACCGTTCTTCATGGCGTGGGCCCAGCTCCCACTCGGAGATGCACAGGACCCACGCCCACAGATAGGTTCTCCCATGGGGAATCAGGCCTGCAATGTGCCTAGGCCTCTTTGAGTCTTGCTCTTGCTAAAAAACTCCCTCACCCTGAATTGAGGACATTTACTGCAAAGTAACTCCCTAAAATCCATGCTAAACCTTCCAAGGAGGAGTGTAACTGGTTCAACCACTTTTGCCTTTTCATTTGCAAATATCCCTCTTCTGTGATGTGATTAGCAGCATTGGCTCCTTTGTTTTCTGTAAAATGTAACCACCTAAAGTGAACCTGTGCATAGTAAATTAGGACCATCATGTAATGGGGGGAGAGATAGAAATAAAGTCCGGTCATGGCGGAGGCCGTGGCTTTTCCTCCCCTTGAGAGAAAAGCCATGCTGTCCCTTTTCCTCCATTGGACTCAGTAGTCCATGTGAATGTCTCATTTCATCCATAATGACAGGGACACTGCCGGCCAGTGTCTGCATCATAATGTTATCTATCCTGGAAAATGTTTTCTATTTGCTTGAGAAGAATGGATATTCTTCTGATGTTAGGTAGAAAGCTCTGCTGTGTTTGTTAGGTTAATTTGGTTTATAGTGTTGTTGAAGTCAGCTATTTATTGATTTTCTGTCTGTATGTTCTCTCTGTTATGTTAAGTGTGGTATTATATTGGTGTCAATTTCTTCTATCAGATCTGTCAATATTTGCTTTATATATTTAGGTGCTCTGATGTTGGGTGCATATGTATTTATAATTGTTATGCCTTCCTGTTGAATTTGCCCTTTTATCATTATATAATGACCTTCTTTGTCTCTAGAGACAGTTATTGGTTTAAAGTCTATTTTCTCAGGTATATGTGCAGCCAGTCCTGCTTTTTTAGGTTACCATTTGCATGAATATCTTTTCCCACCCCTTCCTTTTCAGACTATGTGTGTCTTTAAATTAAAAATGAGTCTCTTGTAGACAGCATGTCACTGGATCTTGTATTCTTAAAAATCTACTCAGGTACTCTATGCCTTTTGATTGGGGAGTTTCATCTATTTACATTTAAAGCTAATTATTGATAGATGAGGGTTTACTAATTCCATTTTGTTAATTGTTATCTGTCTGTTTTGCAGTTGTTTTCCCTCTTTCTCTCATGCTATTTAATGATATTTTTTGTAGTGGTTATTTTGATTCTTTCTCTTTCTCTTTTGTGCATCTATTACAGTTATTTTTTGTGGTTAGCTCAAGGCTTACATAAAATATCTTGTAGTTAAAACCATCTCTTATAAGTTGATAACAACTTAACTTCAATCAACTTACCCCACTTTATATTTTTATAGTCATAATTTATTTCTTTTTATATTGTGTATCCATTAACAAATTTTATATTTTAACTTTTATAGTAGGATTAAAAGTAATTTAAACACCACCATTATGATACTATGTTATTTTGTATTTGTCTATATTTTTACTTTTACCAACGGGATTTAAGTTTTCATGTTGCTATTTAGTGTGTTTTATTTCAATTTGAAGAACTCCCTTAAACGTTTTTTGTAAGGCAGGTCTAATAGTAATGAATACTTTCAGTTTTTGTCTGGGAAAGACTTTATCTCTCATTTTTCAGCTTTAATGAAGTATAATTGATATAAAATTATAAAATATTTAAAGTGTCTATCATGATGATTTGCATATACGTATACAAATACATGTACCTATATATACACATACACATTGTGAAAGAATTCCTCCCATCTAGTTAATGAACACTTATGTTGATGTTTGCACATTTGAAGAGGAAGTCACCTATTTTAGAGCTTCACCTATAGGTGGGTATGGGGGTGCCAGGTGGGTGGTGGGTGATGGCTTGAGGTGAGGCATACGGTGGTGTGGACAGCAGGCAGTTTTATCAGCTGAGGTCAGTGTCAGCGAAGACTGTTAGTGCCAAAAGCTGCGGATATGCACAGCAGTGGTGAGGGCTGCTGTGGTCCTGGATGGTGGAAGCTCCTGGGGTCCTTCTGCTTTCCTTACCCTTATGGGGGAAGTCTTGGTCCAGGGGATCCCTCTTGTTACCAAAGTGTGCCAGGTTGGGGTCTGGGGTGACATAGGTAAAATGCTTTCTTTTCTTTTCTATGCAGCTATCATTATTTTTTTTTGCTCCGCTGGGTTCTTGCAGTTTCTTTGTTGTATTCTGGAGCTCTCCCAGAGCCATTTTCTTTGGTAGGTAGTTTAAAAATTGTTTTTGTTGGAGGATGACTGCTGGGTCCTCCTGGCCTGCCATTTTGCTGATGTCTCTTGATATAACCATAATGTTAATGATGCTGGTACTATTACTAAGTGCACATAAGAAAACTAAGGCTCAGGAAAGTTAACTAACTTAATCTAAAAGTATACATAGCAACAAAGTGGTACTGTGAGAATATTTTTTTCTAGTCTGACTTGGGGGTCCCAATTTTAACTACTTTTCTTTATTTTTATTTTTATTTTTTAATTTCAGTTTACTTTCAATATTATTTTTGATTGGTTTCAGATACATAGCTCAGTGGTTAGATAATCCTATACTTTTCAAAGTGTTCCTGCAGATATTCCCAGTATATTCCTTACCCTGTACTTTACATCCCTGTGACTATTTTCTGACTATCAATTTGTACTTCTTAATTCCTTCACCTCTTTCACCCATTTCCTCAACTCCCCTCCCCTCTGGCAACCACCAGTCTGCTCTGTGTATCTATGAGTCTGTTGCAACTCCTTTTCTATAACATCTCCATGATATTATTCCTGCCTACCTTCTAATTGATATTATTTCCATTTGTATAGTATTCTTCCAACTATAGAATCATTATTTCTAGTGTCTCGGGTCTTAGACTGAGGGTTCTTATGGTAGGTCACTCTGACTTTTAGACAAATGGTTACTACACTAATCTGAGCTCATTTGAGCATGTTTGGGTATCTAACATTGGGGAACAGTGTTGATTTCTCATCAGTGCACTCAAACTAATTTTCCATGGGATAAATATGTAAACTATTTTATTTAAGTTACAGTTCCACACCACACCCAGATAGTAGCAATTTTTTGCAGGGGAGCAGTGAACATTTTTACTTAAGAGTGTCTATAAGCTGATCAATATTACTGAGTCCTGTATAGTAATATTAAATTTTCACTCTGTCATAAAAGAGAATTTACTGTGTTCCAGGTACCATGAGGCCCTATATTCTTAACTATAACATGATTTCACCTCATTCCAGTATTAGCAATATGTCATAGAGCTGCAAAAAGGGAGTATCTGTTCTTTTGACCAGGCAATGGATCTGGGCATTCTTTTCTTAATTTCATTGAACTAAATCACCGTGTCAGGTGATATTTCCACCATGACTAAATGTTTGACAGAAGAAATTGTAGAAATTATATTTTAGATACCTTATTTGCTCAATAACCTCACCCTAAATTTAAAAAAATCCATAACTTAGTGATTTGATGTTCTTGGTTAAATGACAGTGCTGATTTATTTATATATACATTCACTTCATTGGCCATTATGTGTCTCAATAGATTAGCTTGCGTAGGGAATGCTGTGATGCACTACTGCGATTCCCACTTCAACCCTAGGCACTCATTCCCTCAGTACTGGAGAGCTCTGGCTGCTGACAGTTTTAACCCAAATCCCTCTCTGGACATTGTCCTCAGCCTAAGAGAACTAACTTGCCCAATCCTATATACTCCCTGTTTAAAACTAGCCTGCACTCAATGACTATGTAATGTGCCAAGTGTCCTGGGCTTCCTTACCTCAATTTGGGACAACTCTGAAGGATTATTTCAGCCCCTGATCTCCCTGTAGCACTTCATGAGGCCTCTGCTGTTTCTGTATCACAGTTCATTCTTGCCTTCTGTTCAATCTTTCGTTCTTCACTCCATTACAGATGTTTCTGAGACCAATAAGATCCTGAAGCAAATCTCCACTGCAGTCTTTTCCCTAGGGGACGTGACCTAAAATAACCAAGAAAGCACTTCAATTCCAGAATGATTTCTTCTTGCCACTCATTTAGAATTTTTTTGGTATATCTCCTTCCTTCTCACAGTTGTGTTGTCTTGAAAAGAAAGGTTTCTGATAATCAGTTTAAGTATAATGTAAGTAGGAAGGCAAGTACACTAAAAAGAAATTTGGATTCTTGCCAATCCATCCTCTGCACCAGAGTGGGTAGAGCTCTTTCCAAATAATGGTACATGACAGGAAAATTGAAGCCATTTATTTAATTAATATTTTGGGTGCCCACTATACACAGGCATTAAGAAAAATTTTTAAAAATGTACGTAGTACCTGCTCTCAGGAACAGAAACAAATAACTAAAATAGTGAGAAAAGGGCAACATTAGTGTTTCTAAAGTGTTATGAGTTCTTACTAGGAAGAACTGATGTGTTTTGGCTGAAGCAATCAGAGCAGATACCTGAACAGGTGATATTAAGAGGGCACTGCCGAGGGGCTGAGTGTAATTGAGGATAAGATCTTAGTCAGCTCAGCATTTTAAATCAGTTAACTGACTTTTTAAAAACTTCTGATTTCAAAATTCTGGGAAGCAAAATAACTAACTTGAGTCTTGTGGTCACTGTAGAACAACAGCGAAGTTCTCATTCTGTTGCCTCTCGTCACCCTGACATTTTCAATTCCTGGGCTCCTGCTACAAGTTTGGGGTTCATGACAATAGCTATACTATTTCTAAACTTGTCAAATGAGCAGATATGTTTCTTAAATCTAGGTGTTAATATGTTGTAGTTAAATTTTACTTTTTTGGAGAGATTATTTTGAGCTAGGTTAAAAATGGCTTTAAAATTCTTGTAATTTAGTTTATACTGAATTTTAATACCCTAGCAGGTCTTTTAAAGTTTTTTTCTCTACTTTATGTTTTCATGTAGCAAAGAATTCATTTTAGGAGAACTCAGGTAGGAAATGTGTTCAAGTTATTAAGCTATAGCAATACAATTTTTTTTCTGGTGATATTATTTAAGCAGAATATATACTTAAAGCATTCACAATTGATCCAAACTCTAATAAAATCCTCCTAGTGCCTAATACAATTATCTTTATGTTTCTTCTTGCAAAAAAATAAAAAAAACCTGACTTTCAGATACTTTGTTAAATGTTTTTTAAAATTTATTTATATTTTTTATAAGAGAAAGTTTATATAGAAAGTCACAGAGGTAGAAGTGAGCTGTAGAAGTAATGGGCTCAGGAAACAAGTTACAGAGGCAAAGAAGCAGACTCTTGGAGCTTAGAAGAGAAAAGGGTAAAGTAAGGCACAGGGCAGTGCAGGCTGCTGAGGGAAGGAGCGGGAGGAGAAAGACAGGTTGGTGAGTTCTCTGGAGGGAGAGCCTAATTTGTTAGATGTCGCCCAGAATAAGTCAGATTGAGTTTTGATTTTACGTGGCTCCATGCTCTCATTTTATTCCTTTCATATTCCATAAGATAAAGTGACCTCAGTAATTTAAACTTTCAAAGATTGTCAAAGTGTTTTTACTGCTTCCTGTAACTTGTTATTGAATAAATCATGAGAAAATTTAACAAGGATTTAAGTGTGCCCACCTATGTGCTCACCCATCTGCTTCTAGTCCTGACTTCTAGCTTCTTCTTGCCTTGTTGACTTTCATTGGTTCTATCCTGTTATAAGTGATTTTTGTCTGAGTTATGCTAGAAGCTAAAGATCTAGGGGGGGTGGAACACATCATGAATAAATGAAATGTCAATTAAAATGAGAAACCAAATTAGTAAATATAGACATCTAACCTACATTCTTTAAATTTAGACTTGAAATTATCATTTCAAGATAAGGATTCAATAATCTAAGTTGGAACCAGTTATGAGTTAGTGCTATTGTACATTGAGAGATGTCTGTTTTTATGCCAATACCATACTGTAATTGATAATATGGCCTTATAGTATATTTTGATATTAAGTAGCATATTTCCTCCAACTTTGTTCTTCTTTCTCAAGCTTGCTGTGGCTATTCAGGTTTTTCTGGTGGTCCATATAAATTTTTGGAATATTCATTTTAATTCTGTGAAACATGCCATTGGCATCTTGATACCAATGCACTGAGTATATAGATTGCTTTGGATAGTATGGATATTTTAATGATGTTATATCTTCCTGTCCATGATCATGGTATATGTTTCCACTTGTGTGTTCTTCAGTTTCTTTCTTCAAAGTCTTATAATTTTATGAATGCAGATCTTTTACATCCTTGGTTAAGTTATTCAAAGGTATTTTATTTTTGGATGCAATTGTAAATGGGATTATTTTCTTATTTTCTCTTTCTGATAGTTCATTATTGCTGTATAGAAATGCAGCTAAGCCCTGGCTGGGTTGCTCATTTGGCTGAAGCATCGTTCCATACACCAAGAGATTCCAGCTTTGATCCCCAGTCAGGACACATACCTAGGTTGTGGGTTTGATCCCTAGTTGGGGCACATATGGGATGCAACCAATTTATGTTCCCTTTGTTCTCCTTTTGTTGAGAGTTTTTACCATAAATGTGTACTGGATATTATCAAATGCTTTTTCTGTGTCTATTGGTATGATCATGTGATTTTTATCCTTCATTCTGTTTATGTGATGTATCATTTTTGTTGATTTGCAGATATTGTACCGACCTTTCATCCCTGGAATAAATCCCACTTGATTATGATATATGATGATCTAATGTATGACTGGATCCAGTTTGCTAATATTTTTTGAGGATTTTAATATCTATGTTCATCAGGAATATTGGCCTATAATTTTCTTCCTCTTATCTGGTTTTGGAATGCTTGCCTCATAAAATGAGGTTGATAGTTTTCTGTTCTCTTGATTCATTTGGAAAAGTTTGAGAGGATAAGTGTTAGTTCTTTTTTGCATGTTGGGTAAAATTAAGCAGATAAATTATCCAGTCCAAGACTTTTATTTGTTGGGATTTTTTTTGATGACTTCTTCAATTTCACTAGTTGTAATCTATCTGTCCAGATTCTCTGATTCTTCCTGATTCAGTTTTGGAAAATTGTATGTTTCTAGAAATTTATCACTTCCTTCCAGATTGTGCAATTTGTTGGGATATAGCTGTTCATAATATTTTATAATTCTTTGTATTTCTTTGATGTCAGTTGTTATTTCTCCTCTTTCATTTCTGATTGTATTTCTTTGGGTTCTGTCTCTTTTTTTTCTTGATGAGTCTGGTTAAAGGTTTGTCAATCTCGTCTTTCATTTTAAAGAACCAGCTCTTGGTTACATTGATCTTTTGTAATGACTTTTTAGACTCTATTGTGTTAATTTCACTCTGACCTTTATTATTCCCATCCTTCTACTCAATTTAGGCTTTGTTTGTTGTACTCTTTCAAGTATAAAGTTATATTGTTTATTTGAGATTTTTCTTATTTCTTGAGATAGGCCTGTAGTGCTATGAATTTCCCTATTAGGTCTGCTTTCCCTGTTTCTCATAGATTTTGGGTTGTTGTGTTCTCATTTTCATTTGTTTCAAGGTCTATTTTGATTTCTTCCTTGATCTCATTGTTAACCCTTTCATTGTTTATTGACATGTTATTTAGCCTCTGTGTGTTTGTGTGTTTTTTTCCTGTGATTGATTTCTGGCTTCATATCATTGGGTCAGAGAAGATGCTTGATATGATTTCAATCTTCTTAAATTTATTGAGGCTTGTTTTATGTCCTAACATGTGATCTATCCTAGAAAATGCTTTGCCCTGGCTAGTGTGGCTCAGTGGATTGGACACTGGCCTACAAACTGAAAGGCTGCCAGTTTGATTTCCAGTCAGGGCACATTCCTGGGTTGTGGGCAAGGTCCCCTCTTGGGGGCTTGTGAGAGGCAGCCAATTGATGTATCTCTCACACATTAATGTTTCTCTCTCTCTTTCTCACTCCATTCCCCTCTCTCTAAAAGTAAATAAATACTTTTTTTTTTTAAAAGAGAATGTCTCATGTGCACTTGAAAAGAATGCATATTCTGCTGTGGGGTAAAATGCTCTGAAGATATCAACTAAATGCATCTGATTTAGTGCATCATTTAAGGCCACCATTTCTTTGTTGATATTCTGTCTGGGATATCTATCCATTGATATTAATAAGGTGTTAAAATTTCATACTATGACTGTATTACTGTCAATCTCTCTCTTTATGTCCATCAAGATTTTCTTTATGTATTTAACCCTGGTTGGTGTGGCTCAGTGGATTGAGTGCAGGACTGTGAAGCAAGGGGTTGCTGGTTCAGTTCCCAGTCAGGGCACATGCCTGGGTTGCAGGCCAGGTCCTCAGTAGGGGGCATGCGAGAGGCAACTACACATTGATATTTCTCTCCCTCTCTTTCTCCCTCCCTTCCCCTCTAAAAATAAATAAATAAAATCTATAAAAAATTTGCTTTACATATTTAATTGTTCCTATGTTGGGTGCATCAATGTCTGTAAGGGTTGTAGCCTCTTATTGGATTGTTTCCTTTATAATTATGTAGTGTCTTTCTTTGTTTCTTACTATAGTCATTATTTTAGTCTATTTTGCCAGATATAAGTATTGCTACCACGGGTTTTTTCCTTTCCATTTGCATGAAATATCTTTTTTCATCCTTTTAGTTTTAGTTTGTATCTTTTGTTCTGATGTGGGTCTTTTGTAGACAGCATTTATATGGGTCTTGCTTTCTTATCCATTCAGCTACCATATATCTTTTAATTGGAGCATTTAAGTCATTTACATTTAAAGAGATTTTTGATAGGTACATATATATTTTCATTTTATTCTTTTAGCTATGTTCCTCTTTGTGTGTGTGTGTGTGTGGTTTCTTCTTCTTCTCCTCCTCCTCCTCCTTCAAGCTGCCTGTTTAACATTTCTTGTAATACTGGTTTGGTGGTAACAAACTTCTTTCTTGTCTGGGAAGCTCTTGATTTCTCCTGCAATTTTAAATGTGAGCCTTGCTTGGTAAAGTAGTCTTGGTTGTAGTTCTTTGCTTTTCATCAGTTTAAATATTTCATGCCAACCCCTTCTGGACTGAAATGTTTCTATTGAGAAATCAACTGAAGTCTTATGGGAGCTCCCATTGAGGTAACTAACGGCCTTTCTCTTGCTTTTCAAAAAAAAAATGTCCTCTTTGTTTTTAACCTTTGTCACTTTAGTTATGATGTATCTTTGGGTTCGTATTGTTTGGGACTCTCTGTGCTTCCTTGACATGTGTGTCTTTTTCCTTTACCAGGTTATAGAAGATTTTGGTCATTATTTCTTCAAATAGGTTCTTGATACTTGCTTTTTTCCTTTTCCTTCTGATACCCCTGTGATGCAGATGTTGTTATACTTCATGTTGTCCCAAAGGTCCCATAATGCTTTTGTTTTTATTTCAAGTTGACTCATAGGTAAAAGTTAAAGAAACTGGAATCATCCAGTCTGAAGAACACTGAGAGACATTTTGTGTGTTCTTTGTATTATTATGCTAGACCAAAGGATGAAACCTGCAAAATATAGGCATTTGCTTCCATATTTCCAAATATAATCATATGCTTGGCATTAGTTTTTTTCCAAACTTTTTAAAAAATAATTTATTGAGTAGTTTATATTTCCTCCTCATTCTTGGCTTGAAAGATATCTCAAGTCTTGGAATTTTGGATATCAAATAATTTCTGACAGTTAATACTGTCATTAATATTCTCAGTACTACATCCATTGACCAGTCTAGTATTGCACGATTAGTTATAGCATAAAAAAACCCAGTGTTAAAGAAATGATTGGTAAATGACAGACTAAATAAAATAAAAACATCACATTCACATGACCCAGATACATTAAGTGTGAAATTTAATGTGTATCCAAGTATCTTTGCAGATCTTTATGTGCTTCTGTGTAGAGGTACAAAGGCTCCCCAGGCAGGGAGGCTGTGGCTGGGGCACTGAGATTCACAGGACAACACTATAAAACTGTAAGAGTCAGAATCTGAAAACTTCCACAAAGCCAGAAATTCTGGTCTCCTGTGGAAGTGCTATCCTGTCACTCCCTGCACTGTCCTTATATTCCTCCCTGCACCCTGCATCCCCCAATTCTATCTCCTAGGCAAGTGCTCAATTTATCATTGGGAGAATCTGTTCTTGAAATCTTTAATGATCTTGGCTGTCAATGGAGCAAACCAATCTTTTAGTCCAGTCTGTCTCATGCACTACATATTCCCCTCCCCTGCAATTAATGTGTTGTAGTCTCAACCTCCAATATGATGGTTTGTAGGTGGGGCCTTTGGAGGGTAAATTAGGTTTAGATGAAGTCTTGAAGGTGAGGCCCCTATGATGACATTAGTGTCCTTATAAGAAAAGGAAGAGAGACCAGAGGGAGTCTCTCTCTCCTTTCCCATGTGAGGGAAGATTGAGAAGGTGGACATCTGCAGACCAGGGACTAAAGCTGATGATACCTTGACCTTAGATTTTCCAGCCTCCAGAACTGTGAGGAATAAATGTCTAGTGTTTAGACCACCTAGTCTATGGTGTTTTGCTATAGTAGCCCCAGCTAAGACAGTCTCTAATCAATATATCTTGGATGAGTCTTCATTGTCATCTTCCTCGGACCCCCACCACCAAAGATAGCCATGCCTGAGACCTTGACTACAAAAGTGAATAATTACATGCACTCAAGGTTCTACTAATAAAGAATCACCCTAACTGCTTGTCTGCCTAGTGCTAGTGGGGCAGCTCTGGAGATAGTCCTGAGAAGTTCAATGTTGTAGAGCTATCTCAGGGGGCCTCAAATTGAACTGTGTGGTTGCAGCTGCCAGTGGGGCTAGGCTTGTACTACAGAAATGAATTGGAGGGGAGCTGACCCTCATCTACTTAAAATCACTTTATGTGTTGGATTTCAGATAATTATGAAGATAATACAATATGTAAAAATATGGACAGTAAATAAACAAAGCAAGACACCCAATTGGAGTCCTGATTATGTTGTGAATTTATTTTTAGAGAGAGAGAGAGAGGGGGAAAGAGGGAGAAAGACAGGGAGAGAAATATTGATCAGTTACCTCTTGTACACACCCAAACTGGGGACCAAACCTGTAACCCAGACATGTGTCCTACCTGAGAATCAAACCCACAACCCTTCAATCTATGGGACAATGCTCCAACCCAAATGAGCCACACTATCCAGGCCAATGGGAAGTTTTTCTTTGGAATTTCATGAATCTTTAAGGATTAGGTGAATCAGAGTATATCAAACCTCTAGCAATGTTTGGAGTATAGTAGGTGCTAAATAAATGTTTCATTCCTTTGTTTGCCTTTCTTTTCTGTGCATGTAAAAACAATGTTATGTAAACTGAGAAACATGCCAGCTGATTAATTATGAAGCAAATTTTTTTTTAGTTATCTACTGTCCAGCATTACTGGGCTTCATGTAAGACACAGAGATGTTGCACAATGGCCAGGTCCTTAAGAAATGAATGCACCTAACATAAAGATGACCACTTTTATGTTATCATAACATACAATTTTGACTATTTTAAGAGTACAATTAAGTAGCATTAAATGCATCCATAATGTTGTGCAACCAACACAACAGTCCATCTACAGAGCTTTTTCATCTCAAATAGAAACTCCGTATTCTTTAAAGAATAACTCTCCATTCGGCTCTCCTCTAGCACCTGGTAATTGCCATTCTATTTTCTGTTTCCATGAATTTGACTATTGTAGGTACCTCATGTAAGTGGAATCATGTAGTAGTTGTCCTTTTATGACTGGTTTATTTCACTTAGCATATTGTCCTCAAGTTTCATCCATATTTTAGCATGTGTCAAAATTTCCTTCCTTTTACCTGCTAAATCATATAGCATTGTATGTATATACTCCATTTTGTTTACCAGTTCATCTATTGATAGACATTTGGGTTTTCATATTTCAACTCTTGTGACTGATGCTGCTATGAGCATAGGTATACAAGTATCTGTTAGAATCCCTGCTTTCAATTTTTGGGGGTATATACCTAGAATGGAATTGCTGGGTCATATAGTAATTCTATTTTTAAATTTTGAGGGTGTGCCAGATTCCTTTCCAAATGGCTGCACCATTTTACATTCCCACTGGTAGTGCACAAGATTCATTTCTTCAGATCCTCACCAACACTTGTTATTTTCCATTTTTAAAAATACCAGCCATCCTAATGGGTGTTAATTGGTACCTCATTGTGGCTTTTATTTACATTTCTCTAAGGACTGGTGGTGTTGATATCTTTTAACATGCTTATTGACCATTTGTATATCTTCTTTCAAGAAATATCTATTCAATTTCTTCCATTTTTGAATTAGGTTGTATTTTCATTGTTAAATTATAGGAATTTTCTAAATATTTTGGACATTAACCTCTTACTAGATAAATGTCTTGCTAATATTTTCTCTTGTTCTGTGGGTTCTCTTTTTGCTCTTTTGATAGTGTTTGTCAATGCACAAAAGCTTCTAATTTTGATGAAGTCCAATTTATCTACATTGTCTTTTGTTGCCTGTGGTTTTGGTATTACATCTAAGAAATCATTGTAAATCCAATGTCATGAAGATTTCCCCTTATGAAGAAATTTTTTTTTTCTAAAGGGAAATTTTTTTAATGGAAATTTTTTTCTAAAGGGAAATTTTTTTTTTGTCTAAAGGGAAATAGAGAATAACTGAGATCAATGTGTAATAATTTCTAATGGAAAAGGGTAGATAATAAGTATACAGTTATTCAGAGAAGAGAGAGAACAGTTCAAGTCCATGAATAAAATCTCAATCTCACACCAATTTACTTCTACCAAGAAGAGACAAATTGGAAAGAGAGAAGACACAGTGGTTGCCCAGCCATAAAGGAGCTCCAGGAATAAGCCAAACACTTGGAATAAGTGACTTGTTGGGTCATCATTTCAATTAAATAATTTGTATTTATCTAGTACTTACATATATTTATATATTACATATGTGTTTGTCTACCAACTTCAATTAAGCCTTCAGGAACTGGAGAAAGCTTGTTGTGAGCTGGTGGATTGATGGTGAATAGGGCTGAGTGGTTAAGTAACTTTTTCAAGCAAGGAGATGCTATTTTGCAACCTGGGAGAACCTTAACCATTAATAAAGTGTTTGTATGTTTTTGTCTCATTAATGTAAAGAAACTATTTGCTATTGTATCTGTGCAACTTCAAATAATTTTGTTCTGTTGCCAGACCAAAGTCTTAATTTTTGGTTTACAAAGGAAAGATTTCCTACATATTTCCAAATCAAGACTCCAAATCTAGTGGTTGATGGAAATTTCTCTGAGTTTCCTCATTACAGAGAAGTTTCTGAATGCAGAACTTGGGAGCCTCTGGACTTCTAATGCAACAGTTTCTTTGTAACCCTGGGAGGGGACACTGATTGGGAATAACAACATTTAGTACATGTTTAATTGGCTCTTTATTGGGTTAAAAGTTTTATATGTAGAATCATTTAATTTTCACCCAAATCTCTACGGATTAGTTACCAGCATCTCTGTTTTGTTGGCAAAGACACTGAGATTTAGAGAGGATATGATTTTGCCCAAGGTAACTCAGTCAGTGAGTGGCCAAGTCAGAAATTAAAGCTAGGCCATCTGGATCCAAAGGCCATATACATAACTTGAGGTGAATTGGAAGGGCAGTTAACTAAGACAAAGCATCTAATTATGTCTCAGACTCTGAGTCTGCCTTTTCTATAAACCATTACATTTCCCTGTTGCTTTTTTAGATTAAGGAACAATGGGAACCCTTTGTCCTGGGTTTAGGACTACTGCATGAAGTAGGGGCAGCCATTTCTCGCCTACCACCTGGAGTCACTTTATAAGTGCTTTGGAATTTGGAAAAATCTGAACTTGTATCAGCTTAGTAGTATCTAAGGTGTACTCTAGTATTTACCTAAATACTTGATTCTTTCTCATAGACATTGTTCTTAATTCTTCCTTAGATTATATATCTTTCAGTTTAAGAATGATTTTTTCAATTAAACATTTTTTGTTTTTTATTTTTATTTATCTTTTTATTGTTCACTTACAGTTGTCCCTACTTTTCTCCCTGTTGCTCTCCCCTGCTCTGTCAACCCCTGATCCCAAAGATAATCCCCACACCATTGTCCTTGTCCATGGGTCCTTTGTACATGTTCCCCTTCTGCCATTATCCACCTCCTCCCTCCCCTCTTGTCCCTGTCACTTTGTTTTTTATTTCCATATCTCTGGTCCTTTTTGGATCATTTGTTTTATTGATTAGGTTCCACTTATTGGTGAGATCATATGATGTTTGTCTTTTACTGCCTTGTTTATTTCACTTAGCATAATAGTCTCCAGTTCCATCCATGTTAAGGGTAGGAGTTCCTTCTTTTTTTTTCTGCCTTGTAGTATTCCAATGTGTAACCTAAAAAATTGTGTACCACAGTTTTTTGATCCACTCATTTACTGATGGGCACTTAGGTTGTTTCCAGCACTTGGCTCATGTAAATAAAACTTCTATGAACATAGGGGCGAATAGGTTCTTTTGAATTTGTATTTCAGGACTCTTAGGGTATGATCCCACCAGTGGAATTGCTGGATCAAAAGGGAAACACATTTTTAGACTTTAAAAAATATATATTTTATTGGAGATAGGAGGGAAGGAGAAAGAAAGGGAGAGAAACATCAGTGTGCAGTTGTCTCTTGCACACTCCCTACTGGGGGTCTGACTTGCAACTCAGGCATATGCCCTGACTGGGAATACGAACTGGTGACCCTTTAGTTCACAAGCCAGAACTCAATCCATTGAGCCAAACCAGCCAGGGCCCATTTATAGATTTTTGAGGAAATGCCATACTGTTTTCCACAGTGGCTGCACCCACCAACAGTGTACTAGGGTTCTCTTTTCTCCACAACCTCACCAGCACCTTGTTGATTTGTTTATGATGGGCATTCTGACCTGTGTGAAGTGGTATCTCATTGTGGTTTTAATTTGTAACTCTCTGATGGCTAGTGATGCTGAGCATCCTTTCATATGCCTATGGGCCTTTTGTATGTCCTCTTTGGAGAAGTGTCTGTTCGGGTCCTTTGCCCATTTTTTTAATTGGGTCATTTGTCTTCCTGGAGTGGAGTTGTCTGAGTTCTTTATATAGTTTGGAGATCAAACCCTTGTCTGAGGTATCATTTGCAAATATATTTTCCCATGTGGTTGGTTCCATTTTCATTTTGCTGCTGTTTTCTTTAGCCATGAGGAAACTTTTTATTTTGAAGTCTCATTTGTTTATTCTTTCCTTTATGTCCCTTGCTCTAGGGGGCATATCAGTGAAAACATTGCTGCCTGGAATATCTGAAATTTTCCTACCTATGTTCTCCTCTAGGAATTTTATGGTGTTGTGACATATTTCAGTCTTTTATCCATCTTGAGTTTATTTTTGTGTATAGTGTCAGTTGGTGGTCGAATTTCTTTTTTTTTTTTGCATGTAGCTGTCCAGTTCTCCCAGCACATTTGCTGTAGAGGCTTTTTACTCCATTTTATGCTTCTGCACCCTTTGTTGAATATTAATTGGCCACAGATACTTGGATTTATTTGGGGCTCTCTATTCTGTTCCATTGATCTATGTGTCTGTTCCTATACCAGACTGTTTTGATTACAATGGTCTTGTTGTATAGTTTGATATAGAGTTTTGATATCCCTCCTACTTTGTTATTCTTTTTCAAAATTGCTGAGGCTTTTTGGGGTCAATTATGGTTCCCTATAAAGTTCTGAAATACTTGTACTATATCTGCAAAATATGTCAATTTTATTTTGATAGGAATTGCACTGAATTTTTTATTGCTTTGGGTAGTATGGCCATCTTAATGATATTAATTTTTCCAACCCATGAACATTGTATATGCTTCCATTTATTTGTATCTTCCTTAATTTCTCTCTTCAATGTTTTATAGTTATCTGAGTATAGATCTTTTACCACCTTGGTTAAGTTTATTCCCAGGTACTTTATTTTTCTTGTTGCTATAGTACAAGGGATTTTTCCCTAATTTCCATTTCTGATATTTCATTGTTGGTGTACAAAATGCCTTTGAGTTCTAAATATTGACTTTATATCCTGCCATTTTGCCAAATTCACTTATTAGGTCCAGTAGTTCTTTTGGTGGAGTGTATAGGGATTCCTTTGTACACTCTCATGTCATCTGCAAACAATGACAGTTTTGCTTCCTGTTTTCCAGTTTTGATGCCTTTTATTTCTTTTTCTTGTCTCATCATTGTGGCTAGAACTTCCAATACTACATTGAATAAAAGTGGTGAAAGAGGATACCCTTGTCTTATGCCTGATCTTAGTGGGAAAGCTTTTAGTTTTTACCCATTGAGTATGATGTTGGCTGTAGGTTTCTTGCATATGGCCTTTATTATGTTGAGGTATGCTCCCTGTACTCCCACTTTGTTGAATGTTTTTATCATAAATAGGTGCTGTACTTTATTAAATGCTTTTTCCATATCTATTGATATGATAATGTGATTTTTTCATTTTGTTTATGTGATGTATTACATTTATTGATTTGTGAATATTGTACCATCCTTACATCCCTGGGATGAATCCCACTTGATCATGGTGTATTATCTTTTTAATGTATTGCTGAATCCAGATTGACAATATTTTGGTGAGTATTTTGGAATCTATTTTCATCAGATATTGGCCTGTAGGTTTCTTTCTTTGTTATGTCTTTGCCTGGTTTTGGAATTAGGATATCCTGACCTCATGAAAAGAGTTTGGGAGTCTTCTCTCTTCTTGGATATTTGGAACAGTTTGAGCAGGATAGGGGTTAGTTCTTCCTTAAATGTTTTGTAAAATTCTCCTGTGAAGCTATCTGGTTCAGGGCTTTTGTGTGTCAGGAGTTCTTTGATTACTACTTCAATTTCACTAGCTGTTATTGATCTATTCAGACTTTCTGCTTCTTCTTGATTCAGTTTTGCTTTCTTACAATCCTTTGTATTTCTGTGGTATCCATTGTAATTTCTCTTCTTCCATTTCTGATTGTGTTTATTTGGGTCCTCTCTCTGTCTCTCTCTTTTTTTGATGATTCTGGTTAAAGGCTGTCCATTTTGTTTATCTTTTCAGAGAACCAGCTCCTGGATTTATTGATCCTTTGAATTGTTCTTTTAGTTTCTATATCATTTAATTCTACTCTGATCTACTCTTGATTTTTTCCTTCCTTCTTCTCACTCTGGGCATTTTTGCTGTTGATCCTCTAGTTCCTGTAATTGTAGGGTTAAACTGTTTATTTGAAATGTTTCTATCTTTTTTAGGGAGGCCTGTATTGCTATGAACTTCCCTCTCAGGACTGCCTTTGCTGTGTCCTATAAGTTTTGGGCTGTTGTGTGTTCATTTTCATTTGTTTCCAGATACTTTTTGATTTCTTCCTTGAATCTTCCTTGATTCAGTTTCCATGAATTTGAGTCTTTTTGAGTTTTTTCATTTAGGTTGGTTTCTCGTTTCAAGCCTTTGTGATCTGAAAAAATGCTTGATATGATTTTAACTTTCTTGAATTTGTTGAGGCTTCTTTTTTGTCCTATTATGTGGTCTATCTTTGAGAATGTTCTATGTGCATTTGCAAAAAATGTATATTTTGCTTCTTTGGGATGAAAGGTTCTGTGTATATCAGTTAAGTCCATTTCATCTAGGGTGTTGTTGAATGCCATGATTTCCTTGTTGATTCTTTGTTTGGAAGATCTGTCCATTGTTGACAGTGGGGTGTTAGAATCCCCTACTATAAGTGTGTTACTGTCTATGTCTTTTGTGAAGTCTCCCAAGATTTTCCTTATATATTTGGGTGCTCCTATGTTGGGTGCCTATATGTTTACAATGTTTATGTCTTGATGAATTCTTCCCTTCAGTATTATGACGTAACTTTGTCTATCTCTTTTTATAGGATTTGTTTTGAACTCTATTTTATGTGATATAAGTATTGCTACCCTGAATTTTTTTCCCTGTCCATTTGCCTGTAATAGTTTTTCCAACCCTTCCCTTTCAGTCTGTGTAGGTCTTTTGTTCTGAGGTGGGTCCCTTTCTTTTCCATTGGGAGTTGTCTCTTTCTCTTCCTATTTTAGATGACTCTTGTTTTTTTCTGCTTGTTAGATTTATCTGTCTAAGTAAACTTCGACTCCCTGTCTTTGTGGTTTGATCTTCTCTGGTAGGAGATCTGTTGGACTCAGTGGTGCAATCCCTTTGATCACTTGTAGTTGATGCTCTTGTGCTGCTCTTTATGCTTTTTATGTGGTTGTGATTGGGTTTTGGTTGTTGTTGGGTCATTCTTTTGCAGGTTCCTTCCTCTGGCTGAGTGACTGAGAGTCACTCTATCCTCCATGTCTTCTTGTCTACTATTGTACAGGTGCTTCCAGAACAAAAACCAAACATCCCAGGAAATAGACCTACCCTTGCAGAGGTATCCCCCACCCACAATTACATTACCAACAGCCAATATTAATAAAGGTTTAAAGAGATTAAGAGTATTATAAGAAAGGAAAAACAAATATGAGGTGACTAACTGAAAGAAAAGAGATTTTGAGATGTGTAATAATAAGAGTAGCGAACAGAGACAAGGCAAATTAGTAAAGAAAATAAAATCTACTTTGTAACTAAAAAAGGTATGAGGAAAGGTAGAATGGAGTAAGAGAGGAGACACATGTAGTATTAGGTTAAAACAGAATTTTAAAGAACTATGTACTTGTATATATCTAGGGAGAGAAAAAACCGACAACAACAAAAAGAAAAATATATATGTATAATAATATAGCTCTAATTGCAGAAAATTTCCACCACAGAGATATCAACAACCAATGAGCTAAGATATATATAGGTGGAATGGGAATGGAAGATATATATAGGTGGAAAGGGAAGGGTGGAATGGGTACAAGGGAAAAAAGAGCTTAACAGGTGTCTGTAGGTAGGAGAAGTTATTTTGAGAGAAGAGTGTGGGATGAAAACCTGACTAAGACAGGGAAAAATTAACATTTAAAATGAAAAAAGAGGACAGGAGAAAGGCAAAATGGATTAGGACACAGGAACAGTCAAATCTGAGATTTGCAATACAAAGATAGTCACTATCTAGAAATAAGATTGAAGAATGGTAACAACAACTACCTTATCCACTACTTAGGAGCAAAGACTGATAAAGGTGGAGAGACAGTAAGGGTATTTTAAGAACGGGAGAAGGAATGTGAACTAATGACAATCACAAATGGTTTTGAGGCGCTGGAGGGAGGGAACAGTAGTAACAGGACAGGATAGAAATAAGACATAATAAGAGAGAAAATAGGTTTTAAAACAAATATATGAAGGAGGAGGCAGGAGGTAATATGAAGTAAGCAAAGGAAATAGCAATAGATGAGATTTGAAATAAACTATATTATAATACCTGGTGTCTTATTATGCCCAAACTTGAACTATATGAAATGGATGTTAAACAGCTTTGTAGGAGAGAACATAGCATCTTGTTGTGCCTGTATTTACTCTGCTGCGTATAGAAATAGGGGCTAAATTGCTATGTAACACATAGTGTCTGGAGCAGGGCCTTTTTCTTCTTTTCCCTTAGCATATGTACACAGCAGCAGGAAACTCCTGGGCCTGACCTCACCACTCTGCCAAGCTTGTAATCCCTCAGACGGGGATTGGGTTTGCCTGTCTGTGAATGGATTTGGCTGACTGAAGCAAATTTCAGGCATTCAGCTCCTGCCTTCCAGACCTGAGCCTGCCACTCCCAGGGGATTTGGGCAGAATTCTCCTTTCTGCTCTGCCTTCTGCTTATGAGCCATGTTGGGTTGTATCCTTCCATTCAGTGTTTTCTCTGTCTCTCAGTTTTTTGGTTAGCAAGCTGCTGTGTCCTGCCTGTGTAGTAGACTGTTCTGCATGGTGTGAGCCCACCTCCCACTTGGAGATGCACAGGACCCATGCCCACTGATAGGTTCTCCCATGGGGAATCAGGCCTGCAATGTACCTAGGCCGCTATGAGTCTTGCTTTTTGCTAAAACTCCCTCACCCTGAATTGAGCATATTTACTGCAAAGCAAACTCCTAAAAACCATGCTAAACCTTCCAAGGATGAGTGTAACCTGTTCAACTACTTTTGCCTTTTCATTTGCAAATATCCCTCTTCTGTGATGTGATTAGCAGCATTGGCTTCTTTGTTTTTTTTTAATATATTTTATTGATTATGCTATTACAGTTGTCCTATTATCCCCCCTTCATTCCCCTCCACCATGAACACCCTCTCCCACCCACATTCCCCCCTTTATTTCATGTCCATGTGTCATAAGTTCTTTAGCTTCTACATTTCCCCTTCTATTCTTGCCCTCCCCCCGTC
>CM052539.1:117045261-117066805 GCA_028533065.1 Trachops cirrhosus | reverse complement strand
TGTAGGACCTCAGACCCCTCCGCCACCTTCTGTGAGCTAACTGGGCCCCTCTAGCACCAATTCTGCTGTGGGTTGGCCTGTGCACCCTGTGGGACCTTCCTTTTCAGTCAGTGACCCAAAGCTCTATTTCCTGGTGCTGGGACCCTGAGTTGGGTGCAGTGCCTTGCTTCACAATGGCTGCCTGGCTGGGTCTGCCAGTCACCACCCCCTGGCTGGGGCCCACAAGCCACTGCCGCTTGTGCACCCAGGGTCTGCCTGCTGTGGACTTGCGCGCTGCCCCAGGTGCTCAGCTCTCCGCTCCTCGTCCCTCGCCAGGCCCGACTCTGCTCCTCCTACTGGTCTGGATGAACGTGTCTATTTTTAAATCCTTGGGTGTCTGACTTCCATGCACTTCAATTTTCTGTCAGTTCTGGTTGTTATTTTGTTTCTCTATTGTTGTTGTCCCTATCTTGGTTGTGCAAGGAGGCACAGTGCGTCTACCTATGCCTCCATCTTGGCCGGAAGTCGGCTCCTTTGTTTTCTGTAAAAGGTAACCACCTAAAGTGAGCCTGTGCATAGTAAATGAGGACCTTCTTGTAATGTGCCCAGTAAGACAATAAAAGCTCATTGGAGCAAGGGGTGAGGGTTTTGCTGCCCTTGAAAAAAAAGCCATGCTGTCCCTTTTCCTCCACTGGACTCGGTAGTCCATGGGAATGTCTCATTTCATCCATAATGACTCGGACACACTGGGCTGGTGTCTGTATCAGCCTGCGTGCACTGGCCTGTGCGCCTGTGTCCCTGCCAAGCCCTAGGTACATCTCAGCTCCCCTTTTAAAAGTTTCTCTATGGGCCCTATGCTGTAGCGCAGGTCCCTGGGGGTCCTGTTCTCCACCCGTTCCTTCTCCCCAGAAATCATGCAGTCTCTCTCAGTCAAGGCTGGCCACCTTCTTACTGGGCCTCCAACAATTTTAGTTAAAGTTTCTCTTTGAATCTTTCCTGGATGGTGTTGGGAAGATCCCCTCAGCTCTGCTATAACACAAGGCAGTGATGGTGTGTTGTCCCTGCTCCCTCCAGAGGTCTTCAGCCTTAGGCCTACCTGTTCCCCTGTGCTGTTTCTGAAGCCCATACCTCCCAGGTCTTTTCTCACCACCCGGGTAGCCAGTGGGTCCTGAGCTGATCTACAGCCACCCTGACTCTTGTGCAGCCAGCAGTGTTGGCCTGAGAAGCAGTGGCAGTCTGCCTAGAAAACCCTGGTCATGGGTTCCCATTCCCCTAGAAAGCCCCGCTGGGCACCCTGCAGCCTGGTTCCTACCTATTCCTGTGCACTCCCCACGCTCTCCTCTGCATACACTCTCACTCACAGATGCTTTCACTCCCTCATCGCTCTCAGTTCTGACTTCAAATCTGGTCTGTGTCTGAGAGCAAATGAATGGAGCTGCAGGCTACGCTGCCATCATCTTTGATTCCCCAGTACAAAAATGATTTGTTTGCTTATTTTTTTCCTATAGACTTCCAATTCCCTAGAGGATTGCTGGGCATATGAAATAAGTAAATACCCTTGTTTAAAACCTCAATGAGTCATAGAAAGGAGCATGGGAGAAAACAATTTCTTTTGTAGGAATAATGACCCCTGGCTGGTGTGGCTCATTGGATTGAACATCATCCTGCAAACTAAAAGGTTCCTGGTTGGATTCCTAGTCAGGGCACATGCCTGGGTTGCAGGCCAGGTCCCTAGTTGGGGGCATGTGAGAGGTAACCACACATTGATGTTTTTCTCCCTTTCTGCCTTGCTTCCTCTCTGTCTAAAATGAAATAAAATCTTTTAAAAAATGGTATAGTCTAAAAAATTTTTAAAAATAGGGATAATGACACCATCCTTGCATGGTGATTTTGAGTTAGCATACAGGGGTGGACAAAAGTTGGTTTATAGTTGTGAGCTCATGAAACAGTTTATTTTTGTATTAGTATTTATTAATTATTATATATTTGTATTACAACTGTAAATCTACTTTTGCCTACCCCTGTATATAATATAAAGTGCCAAACCCAGGCATTTTTATTGTTATTGAAATAGAGGGAGTTCAAGGTCTCAGTTTAGTTTTTCTTAAATAGAGTCCATGGGTATATTCTGATAAAATGAAATTTTATTTTGATAAACAATTATTTTTTTAATTATTAAGATTTAAGTTTCTTAAGTCAATGTTTCTGAAACTATAGTCTCTGGACATACCTTTTGGTGTCCATGAGAATATTTTTTTAAAGGGGTAAATACATTCCTGGAGGTTGAAAATGATTAGGTTTGACCACTATTTTCAGGCTAGTTTAGCCTACATTATAATTGATCAAGGTGGATCTTTGCATATACACCCACACCTACACATGCAAGCTATTATTTTCTGAACTAATTGATAGTAAGTTGCAGACATAATGTCTCTTCACCACTAAAAATTCAGCATGTATTTTCATGTATTTCCTAAAAACATGGAGATTTTCTCATATAAACACTGTATAATTGTTAAATCAATAAATTTTGTATATAATAATTTATATAATCATCAGTACAGTACTGTTATCAATACAGACCTTATTCAAGTTTTTTCCATTGTCTCACTAATGTCATTTATAGTAAAATAAGAATAAATTTGTTATTTTCTGATCTAGGGTCCCATTCAGAATAATATGTTTCATTTAGTTGTCATGTTTTTTCTGGCTCCTTTAATCTGGAATTTCTTGTCAACTTTCCTTTGTCTTTCATGGCTGCAACTTTTTTAAAGTACAAGCCATTATTTAAAAATTATCTTTTATTGATTATGCTATTATACTTGTCCCAACTTCCACCTCTTCACCCCCTCCACGCAGCACCCTGAACTCCCTCAAGGGATCTCCTCACACCATTTTCCATTCCATGTTCATGCATATATGAACAGGGTCCTTTGGCCCCTCTATTTCCTATGCTGTCCTTTACACCCCCATGACTATTATGTAACTATCAATTTGTAGTTCCTATTCCCTTCACCATTTTCATGCTTTCCTCTAACCCTCTCTCATCTGGAAGCCATCAAAACATTCTCTGCACTATTATTCTGTTTCTGTTCTGCATGATTATTTATTTTGGTTTTTAGATTAATTTTTTTCTATTGTTGTTCAGTTATAGTTGTCCCACCTTTTTCCCCATTGCTCTTCCTTACCCTGTTCCCCCAATGCTCCCAGTCAATTACCCCCATTGTCCATACCCATGAGTCCTCTATTTGTGTTCCTTTGCTTGCCCCTTCTTTCCCTGATATCCCCCCAACTCTCCTCTGGTCACTGTCAATTTGTTTTTTTATTTCCAAACCTCTGGTTCTATTTTGTTCATTTGTTTGTTTCGTTAATTAGATTCCACTTATAGATGAAATTATATGGTATTTGTTGATATGTATTTATTCCCAATTTATTGTTCATAATTTTTATCTTCTTAAAGAAGACCCTTTAACAGTTCATATAATACTGATTTGGAGGAAATGAACTCCTTTTGTTTCCTCTTGTCTGGGAAGCTCTTTATCTGTCCTTTAATTCTAAATTATAGCTTTGATGAATAGAGTAATCTTGGTTGTATGTCCTTGCTTTCATCACTTTGAATATTTCTTTTGAGAAATCAGCTGACAGTCTTATCGGGGCTCTCTTTTAGGTAACCAGCTGCTTTTCTTTTGCTGCTTTTAAGTTTTTATCTTTGTCTTTAACCTTTTGCATTTTAATTGTGATGTGTCTTGGTGTGGGCCTCTTTGGGTTCATCTTGTTTGGGACCCTCTCTGCTTCCTGAACTTGTATGTCTATTTCCTTCACCAAGTTAGGGAAGTTTTCTGTAATTGTTTTTTTTGAATCAGTTTCCAATTTCTTGCTTTTTCTCCTCCTTTTGGCACCCTCATGATTTGAATGTTGGTATGCCTGAAGTTGTCCTAGAGGCTCCTTATATTATCCTCATTTGTTTGGATTCTTTTTTCTTGCTATTCTAATTCATTGTTTTTTACTTTCTTATATTCCAATACTCTCATTTGATTCTTGGCTTAATCCACTCTACTGTTGATTCTGTGTAAATTGTTATTTTAATTAGTATATCCTTCATTTCTGACTGGATTTTTTTTATGGTATTAAGGTTCTCACTAAGTTCCTTGAGCAATTTTATAACCAGTGTTTTGAACTCTGCATCTAGTTCCATTTTGTTTAGTTCTTTTTCTAGAGTTTCGTTCTGTTCCTTCATTTGGGCCGTGTTTTTTGTCTCTTCACTTTGGCGGCCTCTCTGTGTTTGTTTCTATGTATGAGTTAGAACTTCTGTGTCTCCCAAGCTTGGTAGAGTGGCCTTATATATTACATGTCCTGTAGGATTCAGTGGCACAGCCTCCCCTGTTACCTAAGCTGGGTAATTGAGGTGAACCCACTGTGTGGGCTATGTACAACCTTCTGTTATAGTTGAGCTTTGATTACTGTTGCTACTTCCAAGGTCAGCCATTACCTGTTTCTGTCCAGGGTAACATGGCATAAGCTACAAAGTGATCTGCAGATGGCTGGTACTTGTGCTGGACTTGGAGTTACCCAGGCCAGGCCAAGCTCTGAACTAAGAAGCTACTGCTAGTGCTGGGCCTGGGGCACTTGGTGAGAGGTACAGGGTAAGCTAAAGCCAGATGCTGCTTGTTTGAGAGAATTTAGGAAAATCTGAAGCATGGGCTAAGATAAACATGGGCTATGATAAGCATGGGCTATTCATGTGGAAAAGCCACTGAATACAGCTTGGGTGGGTCTGAAAGTTGGTGGGGGCTGGGCCTCAGGGAATTACCAGGGTAGGCCAAAGGATGTGTGCAGGTAATAGAGTCTCAGAGATAGCATCTACCTGCTGGCCCTGTGGCTCTGTTGGGGGAGGGCTCAGAAAAGGAACAGTGGACTCTGCTAGTACTTCTTTCTGGGAAAAAAGCTGACTCTCAGTTCTCACCCTGTGCTAGACAATTCAGTTCTCCCTGTATATTTCTGGTGCTTTTCAATCTGCTGCCCCTGCACTGGAGCTCAGGGAGTGAGTCCAAGTAAGTCTGTGCATAGGCCCTTTCACAGGAACTGCCTGGAACTCCAGCAGTCTCTGTGTTCCATAGTCTCAATCTCTGCTGGTTTTTATAGCCAGAAGTTATGGAGACTTACCTTTCTGGCACTGGAACTCTGGGCTGGGGGCCCTGGTGTTGCAACGGGTCCCTTTGTTCCTGAGATATCCCTATCAATTTTTATCTGCCATAAGTGGGTGTGGGAGCCTGTTCCACATCTCTGCCCCTCCTACAAGTCTCAATGTATTTTCTTCTTTAATTCCATAGTTTGTTTCTTCTTTAATGTCATAGTTGTAGGACTTCCATTCAACTCATGATGGTTCTGAATGATGGTTGTTCCATAGCTTAGTTAGAATTTTGATGTGGTTGTGCAAGGAGGAGAGCCATGTTTACCTATGTGTCATCTTGAGTGGAAGTCCTGCCTAATTATATCCAGGCCATTTGAATTGTAGAATTTCCCTCAGTCTGGGTTTGTTAAACTCCATCTTTTCATGATTTGAATCCAGTTATGCAGTTTTGGGGAGAAATACCATAGAAGTGATCTTTTTTCCTTCTTAGCATATCACATCAAGAAACATGATATTTGCCATATTTTGCCATGTAAAGTGTGCAGTTTTTTGCTCAAATTTTTGAGGGAAGAATAAGGATGCACATTATATGTGGTTAGCACTAATTTTGTATTTATATAAATATTTTAAATTTTTTTATTTATGCTTATGCATTAAAAGTTTAACTCTAGAAAGTAATAATGATATCTGTATGTTCAAAAATAAATGTTAAAATTCCTTTATAATAAAAAACAAGTATCTAAATATAAATATATAAAAATGTAATAAAAAAATCGAAAGACTTTTTGATTTTTACTGAAAGTTTGGGCCAAAAATGTGGGTGTGCATTATACACAGCAAAATACAGTATTTATTCTATTACTGGTGATTATAACTTTGATCATAAGTCTTTAGATAATATTTTGGGTATGATTGCTTTGTTGTTTATGGGTTGCAAATATTATTATCTTTCACTCTGTGGCTTGCTGTTTTATTCTGTTAATATCTATCATGGATCAGTTCTTGATTTCTATGTTGTCAATTTAATTTTTTTTCCTTTTAATTACTGCTTTTGTGTCCAATTTAAGGGATCTTTCCCAGTTTCCAAGGTATCAAGATACTCTCTTCTGGAACCTTATTTTGCCTTTTACATTTAGATTTGAAATCTACCAGGAGTTGATTTTTCTGCAAGATGTGGGGTAGGGGTTATATTTTTTCCATGTGGATAGCCATTGTCCCAGCTTTATTAAAAAAAATATTTCAGTATCCCCCCAAGCCCCCTCCATCTTGTAACTACCATACTGTGATCTGTGTCTATGAGTTTTCGTTTATTTTTCTTCTTTGTTCATTTGTTGCCTTCAGTTTTATATCCCACATATGAGTGAAATAATATAAAGAGGGTCAAATATATGGTGAAGGAAGATGATCTGACTTTGGGTGGTGGGTGCACAATACAATATACAGATCCTATATTATATAATTGTATACCTGAAACCTATATAATCTTATTAACCAATGTCTCCGCAATATATTTAATGAAAAAAAAAGTAAAAAAAAAAAAAGAAAAGAATATCTCTTCCTAACTGCTCTGCAGGGGATTTTTTTTGTGTATCAAGTGTTTATAAATGTCTGGACCTGCTTGTAGATGTAGTCTGTTCCATTCTTCTATTTGTCTATGTTTATGCTGATATCATACCTTCTCAGTAATTGTATATTAAGTACTTTTTAAAAAATACATTTTATTGATTATATTATTACAGTTGTCCCATCTCCCCCACTTTATTCCCCTCCATCCTGCACACTCCCTTCCACCCACATTCCCCCTCTTTAGTTCATGTCCATGGATCATACATATAAGTTCTTTGGCCTCTCCATTTCCTATACTGTTCTTAACCTCCCCCTATCTATTTTCTACCTACCATTTATGCTACTTATTCTCTGTACCTTTTCCCCTTCTACCCCCTCCCCCACAGATAACCCTCCACGTGATCTCCATTTCTGTGATTCTGTTTGTTTCATTTACTTGCTTAGTTTGTTTTTGTGTTTTTTTTAGGTTTGGTTGTTAATAGCTGTGAGTTTGTTGTCATTTTAGTGTTCATATTTTTTATCTTCTTTCTTAGATAAGTCCCTTTAACATTTTGTAGAATAAGGGCTTGGTGATGATGAACTCCTTTAACTTGACCTTCTCTGGGAAGCACTTTATCTGCCCTTCTGTTATAAATGACAGCTTTGCTGGATAGAGTAAACTTGGATGTAGGTGCTTGCCTTTCATGACTTCAAATACTTCTTTCCAGCCCTTCTTGCCTATAAGGCTTCGTTTGAGAAATCAGCTGGTAGTCTAATGGAAACTCCTTTGTAGGTAACTCTCTCCTTTTGTCTTGCTGCTTTTAAGATTCTCTCCGTATCTTTAATCTTGGCTAATGCAATTATGATGTGCCTTGGTGTGTTCCTCCTTAGGTCCAACTTCTTTGGAACTCTCTGAGCTTCCTGGACTTTTTGGAGGTCTATTTCCTTTGCCAGATTGGGGAAGTTCTCTTTCATTATTTTTTCAAAGAAGTTTTCAATTTCTTGGTCTTCCTCTTCTCCTTCTAGCACCCCTGTGATTCAGATGTTGGAGCATTTAAAGATGTCCTCAAGGTTCCTAAGACTCTCTGCATTTTTTTTAATTCTTGTTTTTTCATTCTGTTCTGGTTGAATGTTTCTTTCTTCCTTTTGCTCCAAACCCTTGATTTGAGTCTTGGTTTCCTTCCCATCACTGTTGGTTCCCTGTAGATTTTTCTTTATTTCACATAATGCTGCCTTCATTGTTGCCTGGGTCTTTTTTTATGCTGTTGAATTACCCATTGTGTTCCTGGAGCATCCTGATTACCAGTGTTTTGAACTGTGCATCTGATTGATTGGCTATCTCTTTGTCACTTAGTTGTATTTTTTCTGGAGCATTGATCTGTTCTTTTGTTTGGGCCATTTTCTTTTTGTCTCTGTGCACCTGTTGCGTAGTGAGGGGCGGAGCCTTAGGTGTTCACCAGGGTAGGGCAACCCCCCCTGCGTTTTGATGTTCTATGTGAGGGTGGGGTCTGAGAGGGAACAGTGCCTCTTGCTGTATTCTCTCCCAGTTTTCAGTCACTTTCCCTGCTACCTACAAGCAAATCAGGCCCTTCTGGTACTGATTCCTGGTGGGTGGGCTTGTGTACATTCCAGGACCCTGTGGGACTCTCCAATGAATTGTCCTGTGAGGATGGGAGTTTCTCCCACTGCCTCCTCAACCCCAACAGACGTTTTCAATCAGAGGTTTTGAGGCTTTATTTCCCCAAGCTGGAGCCCTGGGTTGTGTGGGCTATCTCGCTCTCCAGTTGTTCCTCCCAGTTTATCTGCACATGAATGTGGGACTGCACAGTCTGAAATCTGCCGCCTTTTCTAGTCCTCCAGCTGCTGCCTGGCCGTGAGTCCTCTCTGCCCCGCTGCTGGTCTCCACCCCTCCTACCAGTCTGGATGAATGTTTCTTCTTTAACTCCTTGGTTGTCAGACTTCCATACAGTTCAATTTTCTGTCAGTTCTGGTTGTTTTTTGTTTTTAAATTTGTTGTTGTCCTCCTTTTGTTTGTGCAAGAAGGAACAGTGTTTCTACCTATGCCTCCATCTTGGCCAGAAGTTGTATATTAAGTACTTTTAACATTATAGGGCTATTTAGATTTTCTATTTCTTCATTTTTTAGTTTTGGTAAATGTAAATTTCCTAGGAATTTTTCTATTTAATATAAATTTAAAAATTCATGAAGTAGTTTATAACATTGTCTAATGATATTCTTAGTAACAATGTGATCTATAATAATGAATCCTCTCGCCTGCCTAGTTTTTTTAAAAATTTTTTATTTTAGTTTATTCAGTACAGTTTCTATCCCTTATTCCCATTGAGCCCACCCACCCATCCCTTCCCTCCTCCCTCCCATTTCCAATCCCCCTAGTTTTGTCCATGTGTCCTCTATATTTGTTCCTGTAAACCTTTCCCTTCTCCCCTAAAATTCCCCTGAAATTACCTCCCCTCTCCCCTCTGGTCACTGACAACCTTTCCTCTATTTCAGTGTCTTCTGTTATATTTTACTTGTTTTTTGTTTTGTTGTTTAGGTTCCTGTAAAAGGCGAGATCATGTGGTTATTTGTCTTTCAATGCCTGGCTTATTTCGCTTAGCATAATGCTTTCCAGCTCCATCCATGCTGTTGCAAAGGGTATGATTATGTATTTTCTCTTTATTTCTTGATCAGTCTTTCAAGGGTTTCACAAACTTATTAATCATTCCACAGAATCAATTTCTGACTGTAGATCCTTTCTATTAAAAGTTTGGGGCTTTTTTCCTTTATCATTTTCTGCTCTTATCCTGGTTATTTTTATTATTTTCTTTCTCTTAATTTCCTTGGCTTTAATTTTCTCTTATTTTTACTTTTTTGAGATGATCATGATTTTTCACTTTCCTTTTTCTAATGTGCATTTAAGGCCATAATTTTTCTTTATGTATAGCTTTAAATGCATTTGATAAATTTTAATGTGACATATTTTCATTATCATTAGTTTAAAATATTTCCTAATCCTTGTAATTTTCATGCTTTTATAGATTATTTAGAAGCATATTTTAAATTTTCAAGTAGGTTGGATTTTTAGTTATCTGTTAGGTATTAATTTTAGCTTACTTGAACTGTGGTCACAGAAAATTTTCTTCTAGTAGTGCATTTTGCCTTCAAATCTATTTTAAGGATGTGTTATATCCTTTGAATATTATCATATTTCTTTGACTGTTGTCATTTCTGTGCACACTCATGGTTTTCTATTACAATCATATATGGCTCTCCACCTGCGGGCTTTCTCTGCTAAGCTTGGCCCATGGCAGGGCAAGCAGGCCAGCAGTTCTGGGTAGTGACAGGAGCAGTCCTCACCTAGTGACAGCTGGGGACTGGAGGATAAATACCTCAGCTTCATCACCTATTCTGTAGAACAACACTGAGGGAGAGTGCACATCATCTCTTAGAGGTTCTTAGTGGGATTAAGTCCCAGGTGCCCACAGTAGTAACATAATCATTAATGCCCCCAGCATTGGTTTCCTTCTCTTTCATCACTCTTTATGCGTCCCAGTTCTCCTACTACAGCTTCATGGAATCACATCCAGAATAAACTATGTATTCTCAATATTTGTCTTAGGTCTTTTTCAGAGGGAATCCATCCAAAGACAGTGTTATGTTTTAGTGCTTGCATGACATATCTCTCTTCTTCTTTTTTACTGCCAGCCTTTCTGTACCCTTTTATTTTAGATCTGCCTTAGTAAGCAGTATATATGTTTTTTATTTAATAATACAGCATTTGTTTTTAATTTAATTATTTAGTTAATTTCCATTTAATGTAATTACTGGTATATATGAGTTTCAATTTTAGTCTTTGCTTTCTATTTCCTCTTGTTATATGCTCTCTTTTCCTCTTTTTTCTTCACTTTTTGTTTTAGTTTAATTTAATATGTTTATTATTCCATTTCTCCCTCTATTAGATACATATTTGCATATGCTTCGCTATTTTGGTGATTGGAGGTTACCATATCCATCCTGAACTTATCAAAATCAACTTTACTAGTTGAAGCTGTGACTCATTATTCATAGCTGACATTCACAGTGGTGTGGGTTTCATTCCTATCAAGAGTTCATCTCAATTCTTTCTTAACTTTCATTACTCTTTCCTTTTCACATGGGCAAAGATAATCAGTTATCTTATAGAGACCTTAAAAGCAGGAGGGTGTAATGGTGAGAATGGTGAGGCTGGAGATCAGGGGACATATCATCACGGAACCAGAGAAACTAATTTTGGTGTTTGGGGTTTTGGTGACATCATCTTTTCCTTTGCTCCATTTATGTTTCCTTTAGAATTTCTTAGGCTTTATTTCTTTGCTACTGACCTTCCTATAACCTTCCTTCCATCTTTCACTATTTCTGCTCTGTCTCTTGCTGTTTCTTTCTCTAGTTTTGTGCTAGTGTACCAGGCCTGCTGTAATAAAGTGTACCACAAGCTTGATGGTTAAAACAGATCTATTGTCTCTCCATTCTGAAGGCCGGAGGTCTGAAAACAAGGTGTTTGTAGGGCTGTGCTTCTTCCTAAGGCTCCAGGAAAGATGATTTGTTTCTTCCAGCTTCTGGTGGTTTACAGCAATCCTTGGCATTTCTTGGCTTGTAGCCATATCACTCCAATCTCTGCCTTTGTGTTTATGTGGTGTTTTTCTGTGTGTGTCTATGAGTCTTCATATGGCATTTTCCTCTTTGTGTGTTTATGTTCAGACTTCCCTCTTCTTTCAATGACACTGGCCACTGGTTTAAGGCCTACCCTTATCTGGTATGATATCATCTTAACTTCATTACATTTGCAAAGATCTTATTACTAAAAAAGGTCACATTCTGAGGTTCCAGGTGGACATGCATTTTGTGGGAACACTATCAAGTGCAGCAAAAATTTACTTATGCTGAATAATGCAGTTAAAGTAGCACTGGGTTAGCATGAAGAAGACCTAGGTGCTAATTCTGCCTATACTACTGGTTTTATCAGTACAGACTTTGGAGTTCACCTGCAGGGGTCCAAATCTCAGCTTTGTCACTAGCCTCATTGAGTCTCAGGTTCTTTATCTGTGAACTGAGGTCAACTAAACCTGTATTTTAGATAGGACTAAATAAGTTCATGCTTTTTAAATGTGAGTGCTTTACAAATGTTGCTTTTCTCCTAACCACTCCCTATTAGTTTCTCCACAGTAAAATTAAGTGGCTTTATTTTCAAGATCCTTCAAGCTCCAAAGTTCTGATAGCTCCTTTGAGCTATGTCCTTTTTTTTCCCTCTCTGCCTTACCCATATCCCTCATCCTTTTCCTCTTTAACAACTTAGCTTCTTCAAGGTTAATTGAAGACAAGGTAGCCTTCAAAGAGGGGCAAGGTCCCCTCTTTGCCCCTCGTCTCTCTCCCTAATCTTTTTCTTTCCACTTTTATTTCTGTGGTTAGGCTGACATTCATCTGGTTTGCCCAGAAACAGGCACCCGGCACATGGGAGGTGCTCAGCAATGCTCGTTAAATGGGTGGATGTTCTTGAAATGTTACTCTCTTTCATTATGTACATAATGTACATAGCAGGTGCTTAATATATATTTTTTAATTGAAGTAGGTGCCTGCCTTCTATTAAGTGAGAAATGAACCCTTTAAGAGCATTGCTCTTCTCTCTGTTTTCCTTTATCTGTGGTCATTAGCTCAGAGATCTCATTTTACCTTCAGATTTGTGACTCATTTCTTCCTTTTGCCTTACCCCTATCTATTTTAATTCTTTGAAAACAGAAGTTATCCTTTTCAGGACTCCAGTGGGTGCTGTGGTGACCTGCTTTCCAGTTGCTGGGTGCTCAGGCAAGTGTACCTCCATGATTAAGATCTTTCCGCTGCCCTGAGCTTTGGAGGCTTTCTCTGCTCTGTTGTTTGTTTTAGAAGCAGGTTATCTGCCATCTTGTTTCTGCTTTTGAGGCCACACCCTCTATCAATTACTTCATCCTGTGTCTGTACAAGTGAAATTAGGTGATAATCAAATCAAAGGTGGATCGAATTCAGGACTCAGAGTCACTTTTGCATGACAGTTTTTTTTGTTGCTGTTGACTAGCCGCCTCAGCACCTCACCCCAATTTTTGTTTGTGGTTTGGGGTCTTCTATGACACAGGAATAGTTTCTGGGCCTTGTCACTTAGTTCAAATGGTGGAAAACATTTCCCTTCTTCAGAAATTGTTAAACAGAATCTACCTGAATTGAGTAAATGCATTACTTTTCCTGCTGGTGGCTGAAAACTATTACTTCTTCAGCTTCGAACAAACTATTATTGAGAACTTACTAAACATAAGTAATGATACCAACAATTATTGTCTTCATAAGTTCTGTAGAGACCATAGAGATGTGCCGCTCAAATTGACTTTCATGAGGATCTTAGCTGCAGTACCTCTGGCTTGGCCCTGCTTCCATATGCCATGCCTCGCTCTCCCTGGCCTTCTCTACACTCATGACTGCATGTGGTTGAGATACCAGAACCAGACCATTGCTGCCCAACACAGGACTTTTCTAATGCTTTGTCTTTGCCTGGGGACTCCAGACAGCCTGGCTTAAACTTTTTCAGAGGCGTACTGCAGTCTGACCCTCCCGTTGCCCCATCCTTTTTCTTGACTCCTTTTCTTTCCCAGCTTCAGACTGAAGACTTTCTCCACATATGCTGGCTACTTCCTCTCTTTTTTCACAGACATTTCTTCCAAGAAATCTCCTGCATGACTAACTTCACCTTGGCATGTTTCTTGGAAGAGCCGAGCTAACACTGGTTCCTAGTCCAGTAGTGTAGATGAAATGTGCACAAATGACCCCAAATACTGTTCATTCCATTCCTCTCTAACACTAATTGGTAGGATTAAAGTACAATAGGGACATAGAGTCTTAGATTAAAAAAAAAGAATGTCTATTTCCCTTAGTCTGTTATTTCCTTGAGGGCGAGGACCATGACCAATACAATTCTTTGTTCAGTTTTCAGAACACCTGTCATAGGTGATAAAGAAAAGCACTTAGGAAGAGAAAAATAGTGGTAGAAGTACTACAGCAATTTGAGGGCCCTCCCTATGTAGGTATTAGGTATTTATTTTTTTCTCATGCCAACGTCACAAAGAAAATATTGTCACGTTAATTTCCCAGATAAAAATAAATAAAAACAAAGAGATTAAATAGATCATTCAAGGTCACCCTAGAGTTAGTGAATGACTGTGCCAGGGTTTGAATTTTTGGGCCTTTAATGCCTTTGAGTTCCTCATGAGAGGTCTTTAAACCTAGGCCAGACGTGAATCGATCTGAGAAGTTTGAGCAGTGTCCCTCCATATGGACTGGAGATGGGCTAGACCAGGGTATTGGTCCATAAGTTAGATATTTTAAGCATTTTATATGGTATCTTTAAGAATTTTTGGGAAAGAAAATTAATATCTTTAACATGGGGTTCTCCTTTCTTATTAGATTCTGTAGACTAGGATTGCAGAGCAAGGAAGTAGCACAGAAAAAAGCTAAACACAGAAGGCCACATATTGTATGATTCCATTTATATGAAATTCCAGAATAAGCAAATCTATCGACAGAAAATACATGAGTGGTTGTCAGAGCTGAGGCGATGGGAGAATAGGAAGTAAATGCTAATGGGCATGGGTTTCTTTTTGGGGTGATGAAAATATTCTGAAATTAGATAGTAATGATAGTTACATGACTTTGAGTACATCATAAACCACTGAGTATTAGGTATACTTTATAAAGGAAAATTCTAATGATACATGCATTATATATCATAAAAATTATGTGTTTATGCAGCACAGAAGCTCTCTTCAAAACCTCAAACTATTGCATTAGCTGAAATTTTGCGTATTGTAAATGTTTAATGTTAAAATAAACTATGATTCTTGATTCTTACCTTGTCTTCTGAGAGGCTGGGTGGATTTCTTAATCTAAAATGTGTATATACAATCCACCCTTTTAGACTGTTCGTTTTTAGGTTTTCAAAGCAGTCAGTTTGGATGTGGGTGTCTGAACCAATTGGCCAATCGAGTTCTCAACTCTGGACTTGGTCCTGAATCTAGTTGTTAGATTCAGATGACGCCTCAGTGACTACAGCAAACAAGATGACCTAGACAAGACTCTTGTTTTTATAGATAGAACTTGAGCAATTTCTGTCTCCAAGTGACTGGCAGGGATGTTGATTAAGACATTCCTGTGTGTCTAATTGAACCCCAGGAGCTGTGGTTCTACCAATTGCCAACACTACACACTTGGATGACTCCCATGGGTGTGGGAACTTCCTGTTCTTGGCAGAAGACAGAGAAGCTTTGACCCTCCCTATAATTCCCCAGTGCTACTAGGTGTGGGCGACTCTGCAGGGCTGGGCTTCAGAAAGGACTATTTCTATCCATGTTTCCACCCTTAACTATGGCAGCCTGTAAGGTTGCTGTAAGGTTGTAGTATTCGTCTTGATTTTTCTAGTTGTGGGATAAGGCTAATGACAATGGATCCAGATGTTGTGCCTGTGTGAGAAGAATGTTTGAAGGGATCTTATGAATCATTACATCCAACACAGATAGAAAGTGACATAGGCAGTTTATGGCTGGGACTAAATCCAAGTTTTAAAATTTTAATCTAGGATTCTTTCCATCTTGCTTTGACCTCTCATAAGTAACTATGTGGTCAGAGAAGTGGAAATCACAATAGAGCATGGATTGATGTATTAACACAGAACATTCTGCTTCACTATACTGTATTGGTATTGACTCCCTAATCCTGCCCCCATGTGTCCTTCCTCTTAGCTGTGTCTCCAGGCTATTTTCTAACAATTTTGGAATAAGTTTCCAAACTTTTCAGAGTTAGAATCTCATAATTCATTTTATTTTTAGTCTATTTTGCGGAAACATTTTGAGTATGTTCTAGGCATTGTGGTAGTATTTGGGGGAAAAAAGATGAATGTGGTCTAGAGCCTAACCTTCAGTCACTGACAGTATAGAAAAGGAAACAAACATATAACACAAAATGATGGTTGCTACCAAAGAAATATAACTAACGTACTGAGAAGAAGAAATTGAGTGAGTGACTTCAGGGCATGGAGCATGGAAGACAAGAAGATGGGGTTAGGCTTCACAGATAAAGTGGCATCTAAGTTGGTATTTGAAAAAAAACAGCAATTGGAATAAAAGAACTTGCTGACCTACTTTTATTTAATGTTTCTACTCAGGTGCCATTTAATAAACTTATCATAACAAGAATTGTATTGCAAATGCTTCCAGAATATGATGGATAGATAAGTACAAGTTGGAACTTAGGTTTCATACTGAATAGCTTGCCAGGAAAGTTGAGAACTGGTTGGGATACTGTATAAGTAACTCACCATTATTGAGGAGGCTAGTGGCAAGCACTGCTGTCCCCATGGTCAAGAAAAACGGGCATAGCTATAAAGGTCAGTCCAAGGGCAGAACGATATTATTAATATTATTTTGAGAATTTACAATGTATTGTACTTCATGTATGTTACAAACATTGTTATTTAATCCCTGCAGTTACCATAAAAACTATGTACCAGTATTTTTATATGTGAGGAAACAAGTTCAGAGAGGTGGAGTAATAATTTGCCTAAGGGCTGAGAGCAATAAGGGGATGAGCCAGAAGTTGAACCCAGGAGTATTTAACTCCAAGGGCTGAACTCTTAAACAAAAAAGTTTTAATCCTCACCTGAGAATATGTTTATTGATTTTAGAGAGAGGAAGGGAGAGAGAGAGAGATGGAGACATCAATGTGAGAGAGAACCATTGGTTGCCTCTTATAGACACCCCAACCAGGGATTGGACCCACAATGTAGGTCTATGCCCTGACCAAGGATCAAATCTGCAAAATCTTGGTGTACAAATGCTGTTCCAACTGAGTCACCCAGCCAGGGCAAGGGACTGAACCCTTGACTCCTACCCTGTGCCATGATGGAAACAGATTTAGAATGTAAACCAGACCTCATCTGAATCCTTTCAGTCTCCCCTGTAGAATTCCCAGGACATACTAGGTACATGGTATTGTATTAGACTGATTAGCGAAACTTCCTGAGTTCTTGCAAAGTGCTTAACACCATGTGAGGCCCTGCAAAGAATGTAGAGAAAAATGAACTTAAGTTTGGGAGGATAAAACCCACATAAAAGAGCTGAGGCAACTGACAGAATAAGTGCCTTACCCCTGGTCATACGAGTAGTGAGCAAAGACTGAAAGTTTGAACACAGGACTTTTGGCACTGGGATTAGTGCTCTTTCTTCCAAAATATTTCCAGATGGATTGTCGCAAGCATGTGTTTCATGATATAGTCTTTCCTATAAGCCAGCCTTTGATTCCCCTTCAGGTCATCTGATCTGGGCCTTCAGAACTGAAGGCACCGAGACACCTATATGACCACCAGTCCTACAGGTGACACTGGCACTGAGAAATAACAGGGAGCCAACACAATTGACTATGCTATTTACTCGTCTTTTATTAATGTAGATTCAATCCAAATCCATAGTAATCTAATAACAATAATAATCACTCAGAAACAATCAATAACATCACACAAGAGAATTGGGGTATCACAAACCTGAGTCCCTAGAGTACAGACCAGGACCAGGACTAGGAGGCAACCAGGCCAGGCTGTCGAAGTCTTGCGACGTGGAGTCAGAGGTATGGAAGAAAGCATAGGTCTGTCTTTCTTGAGGTGGACTGTGCAGGACGTCTCAAAGTGACTTGCTCTCTGGATACATGGTCCATCACCTGAAGTCCTCTGCGTTTATGCTTGATTTTGCACAATTTTGCAATTTTGCACATGTTTCCTAGAAACATGTTTTTCTTAATGTAGTTAAGCAGATATTGCTTTCTGCAGTACCAAAAGGCACATGTGGGTTATGTTGCTCTACTGCGCATGCTGGGAAAGGGTGGTGTTACCCTTCGGATAAGCATGTGTTGCCTGCCATGCTATACTGCATGCTGAGGGGTTGTATTATTTCTCTGAGTTGTTGCTGTACTGCACATGCTCTAAACATGGCTTCAGGTCCTGCTCTCCACATAGATCTTGGCATTCATGCGTGGGAGGGTAAGCTCCCATAGGACCAGAATCTAAACAAACCTCTTACACAACTTTTAGGATAAAGGTTTCACTGCATTTTTTTTCTGACTTGAGATATTCCTTTCCTAATGTCTACTACTATGGTGGTGCCAGACCAAAGATGTTTTGAGGTAGTGAATCAGAAAGATTTCTAAGTCTCTGTTTGATGTGACCTCTTACTCTCTTTTCTACTATATGTCAATTCTGACTACTTACTATTAAAGAGAGAGAGAGAGAAAGATTCTTTCCATATCTGTATAATTATATACCTACAGGATGAACCAAACTAATTTTCATATAAGGTGGAATATAAAATCCATAGTTCAAAGATTTGAAATTGTATATATTTCCTGACTTCAGTGAAAAATTATTAACAGACTTGGTCAACAAAGAAAGGTAAAAACAAAAGCTAGGGGATAAAGTCAGTAAAAGAGACTGGTGATGTGTGGTATTCTGGAACAGCTGATGGGACCATTTATTTGATTTGTATATTCAGAACTGTGAAGGTTTTGTGCCTCATTTCATGGCAACACAGAACACTGTCTTGAGGTGTAGCCAAAACCAGCTTTATGACCAGTCACTGATTGGAGTAACTTCAGAAGTGTTTCTGAAGAAAATCTTTCTCTATACTTGAGAGCTTATCATTAGAGTTTTATTCTTTTGAGTCTAAGAGATTATTCAAGAGTTTCTCTCAAAACATAGTTACCTTTTAAGGTAGTAGTATGTCATACTCTTTCTTAATATCTTAGTGATTGGCTAACAATTATTTACCATTTTATTGGGTTATGGACTGACTCAGTTCTTGCACTAGCAAGTGAGATGACCTTAGGTTTCAATCAAGCCAAACCCTCTCAATTTATAGATGACAGAATTGAGTTTCTGGGAGGTTAAATGATTTGACTAAGATTAATTTGGAGAACAAGAATCAGATATCAGGATTTCTTATTCTCATTTACTCTTTTGAAAGAGAATTTTCTTTGCTTGTACAAGAATACATGAATATATATGTGTGTATATATGTATATTCTTTTCATACAGGAAGAATCTGAATAGACAGATTACAACTAAAGAAATTGAAGCAGTAATTAAAAAAAAGATCCCAACAAATAAAAGCCCTGGACCAGATTTTTACCAAACATTCTGAGAAGAACTAACACCTCTCCTTAAACTATTTCATAAAATTCAAGAGGAGGGAAGGCTCCCAAACTTATTTGATGAAGCCAGCATTATCCTAATTCCAAAACCAGGTAAAAACACTACACAGAGTGAAAGTTACAAGCCAATATCACTGCTGATCATAAATGCTAAAATCCTCACAATATATTAGCAAACCACATAGAGCAATGCAGCAAAAAGATCATACACCATGATCAATTCCGGGAATGCAAGGATGGTACAACATTCGAAAAACAATAAAAGTAATTCACCAGATAAACAAAGTGCAGGATAAAAACCACATAATCATATCTATAAATGCAGAAAAACATTTGTTTAAATCCAGCACCCATTTATGATAAAAACTCTCAGTAAGTGGGAATAGAGGGAACATAACTACACATAAAAAAGGCCATATAGGACAAACCCACTGCCAGCATCATACTCAGTGGGCAAAAATGACAAGCGTTCTCCTTAGATTGGGAACAAGACAGGAATGTCTGCTTTCACCTCTCTTATTCAACACATTACTGGTAGTCCTAGCAAAAGCAATCAGAAAAGAAGGAGAAATAAAAGGCATCCAAATTGGAAAGGAAGAAGTAAAACTGTTTTTATTTGCAGATGACATGATACTGTATATAGAGAACCCCAAAGATTCTACCAAGAAACTACTAGAACTGATAAATGAATTCAGCAAAGTAGCAGGATACAAAATTAATATTCAGAAATCAGTTGCTTTTTTATATGTCAATAACAAACTAACAGAAAGGGAAATTAAGAAAACAATCACGTTCATAATTTTCTCAAAAAGAATAAAATATTTAGGAATAAACCTAATCAAGGATGTAAAAGACCTATACTCAGAAAATTATAAGACACCAAAGAGAGAAATTGAAGAAGATATAAATAAGTGGAAGCATATATCGTGATCATGGATAGGACAAATTACCATCATTAATATTTCCATACTACCGAAAGCAATCTATAGATTCAACATAATTTCTATCAAGATTCCAATGAGATGTTTCACAGAACTGGAACAAATATTTCAAAATTGTATATGGAACCACAAAAGGCCCTGCAAAGCAACAGTGATCCTGAAAAAGAAGAACAAAATTGGAGGAATCATGCTACCTTATATCAAACTATACTTATGAGGCCATAGTAATCAAAACAACCTGGTACTTGCATAAAAACAGACTCATAGACCAATGGAACAGAACAGAGAGCCCAGAAATAAACCCACACATTTATAGTCAATTAATATTCAACAGAGGAAGCAAGAACATGCAATGGGCCAAAGGTAGTTTATCCAATAAGTGGTGTTGGAAAAATAGACAAATATATGCAGAAAAATGAAACTAGACTACTTTTTTACACAGCATACAACAATAAATTCAAAATGGATCAAAGATGTAAGTGTTAGACCCCAAACCATAAAAATCCTAGAAGAAAACAAAGGTAGCAAAATCTCAGACTTTGCTCAGAGATATTTGTTATCATAGATACCTCCCCAAGGCAAGGGAAGCAAAAGAAAAAATAAACAAATGGGACTTCAAACTAAAAAGTTTTTACACAGCAAAGGAAATTATCAGTGAAATAAAAAGACAACCCACAGACTGGGAGAACATATACACTGATACATCTAATAAGGGGTTAATATCCAAAATTTATGAAGAACTTATAAAACTCAACACCAAAAAAACAATGCAGTTAAAAAATGGGCAATGGCACTGAATAGACACTTCTCCAAAGAGAACATACAGACGGCCAATAGACATATGAAAAGATGTTCAACGTCACTAATCATCAGAGAAATGCAAGTAAAAACCACAATGAGATATCATCTCACAGCTGTCAGAATGGCTATCATCAATAAATCAACAAAGAAGTGCTGGTGAGGATGTGAAGAAAGGTAAACCCTTTTGTACTGTTGGTGGGAATGCAGATTGGTGCAGCCACTATGAAAAGCAGTATGGAGATAACTCAAAAAATTCACAATGGATCTGCCTTTTGACCCAGCAGTGCCACTTCTGGGAATATATCTGAAGGAACCCAAAACACTAATTCGAAAGAACATAAGTACCCCTATGTTCACTGCAGTGAAGCAACCGAAGTGTCCATCAGTATATGAGTGGATAAAACAACTATGGGATATTTACACAATGGAATTCTACTTGGCATAAAAAAAGAAAATTTTACCCTTTGCAACAGTATGGATGGACCTGGAGAACATTATGCTAAGTAAAATAAGCCAGTCAGAGAAAGACAAATACCATATGATTTCACTCATATGTGGAACCTAATGAATAAACTGAACTAACAAGCGAAAAAGAAATAAGACTCATAGATGGACAGCAGTTGACAGCTGGTGAGGGGGTAGGCTAGTGGGTAGAGGGATCAAGCAAAAAGGAAAAAAAGACTCATGGACATGGACAACAGTATGATGATTGCTTGGGGGAGTGGGGTTGAAGGGGACCAAATGATAATCAGAAAAAAAAGATTATGTTAAAAAACTTATGTAATGTTAAAACATAAAGGGTAAAAGGCGAAAGATTTATACAATCTGAAGAGAAACCAGAGTATAATTACATTAGCCAAGGTAAAAATGAAGGAGAGAATCCTAGAAGCAGCAAAGTAAC
>CM052539.1:117008519-117045161 GCA_028533065.1 Trachops cirrhosus | reverse complement strand
TAAAATGACATCAAACTCACAGTTATTAACAACCACACCTGAAACAAAAACAAGAAGAACCTAAGCAAACAACTGGAACAGGAACAGAACCACAGAAATAGAGATCACATGGAGGGCTAGCAACAGGGGAGAGGGAGGAGGAGAGAGGGGGAAAAGGTACAAAGAATAAGTAGCATAGATGGTAGGTAGAAAATAGACAGGGGGAGGGCAAGAATAGTAGGGGAAATGTAGAACTTATGACCCATGGACATGAACTAAAGGGGGGAAATATGGGTGGGAGAGGGTGTTCAGGGTGAAGGGGAATGAAGGGGGGATAATAGGAAAACTGTAATAGCATAATCAATAAAATATATTTAAAAAAATAAATAAATAAAATGATTGCTATGGTGAAAGAAAACATAAAGGGTAAAAGGTTAAATTCCTCTTTTTTCTCCTCTGTTCCCCTATGTGAATATTGTTGGATCCTTTTCTTTATACATATGTACATGGATACATATGTAAGGAAATAATGAAATACAGTTTTACAAATATTAATAGAGTATACATTTCATATGTTCTGCAGCTTGCTTGACTTTATTTATAAAATTTGTATTTTTGAATATGTATATATACACATTAAAAAATTCAAAAGATTAAAAGAAAGTGTAAAGTTTCTCACCTACCTTTGTGTCTCAATCAGGTAGTTTTCCCTGGACGTAACCAGCATTGTCCATTTCTTGTGTGGCTATTTAGAGAGATTCTTCACTCATACTATCTTTATCCTCCTGTGTTTTTTTTAAAAATTATAGCATACTATACATGTTTATTTGTGCCTTACTTTTTAAAAAACTCAATATTTCTTTTCGATTATTCCAGGTTACCAGATAAAAAGCCTTCTCTCTCTTTCAATGGCTGTGGCAATATGGTATGTACAACAGTTCTGTAATGCATATAATGGATAGTATCCCATTATACAAATTTCTCATAATTTATTTAACCTGCTACTTACTGATTTAGCTTATTTTCAATAGTTTCCTATTTCAAAATTGTGGCAATACAGAGCTTCATATATAGATCAGTTCATATACATTAGAGAACACACTTCTAGTAATTTATAAAATTGTCATTTCTGGGTCAAATGTATGCATTTGTACTTTTGACAGACTTTACCAAATTGTCCTCCACAGAGTTTGCATCACTTTACCTCTCTCTAGCAATACATGAGAGTAACTTGCCTTCCCAAGATGGTCTATAGGAATTTGCTGTATTTTTGGTCATGCCTTCTTGGTCTTCTACAGAATAGTTGCCCCATAGTTTAACCCCTTAATTGATTTATTTCCAGTTTTTCAATATTACAAACTATGCTGTATTGAACATTCTTGGACCAGTTTGTCAGCATCTTTCTAAAAAATAACTAAAAGTGAAAACCTCACTTCAAAGGATAAGCACATGTTGCATTTTAAGATCATGTCAAATTTCCCCATGAATAGGCTGAAGCAAATCAAGCCCCCACCAAAGGATAACAGGGTATCTGTTTTCTCACCAAAATTTGGTAATTATCAATTCATTAGATTTTTGCCACTCTGAAAATTGAAATTAAAATTAAAATTGAAATTAAAACAGGGATTAAATTTGTATTTCTCTGTTACTAGTGACGTTGAACATACTTTCATATACTTATTGCCTGAACAAGGTAGTGGTAAGAGCAAAGTCCCTGGAGTAAAACTGGATGAAGACCCCGGTGCTGTCCCTTGATGACCCTTTGTAGTTAACCAGGGCAGATTACTTCACTTCTCTGTGCCTCCTAGAGTTGTTATGAGAATTTCATGAGATAATACCTGCAAGGTGCTTATGCTAATTGCTTGCTGAGTGTAAGCTATTGTTTTTATTGTTAATATAATTATTTCCATTTCCTCTTCTATAAATTGCCAATTTGTATCCTTTGCCAATTTAAAGAAAATGGTTTGTCACTTGTTAATTCATATATACTCTTTCATACACTAGTTATTGAGCTTTTTTCTTTTGATATCTGTTTTGCCAGTATTTTCCTCACCTTGTTGCTTTTTTCGTTTTTGTTTATAGTGTTTTAAAAATAATGCAGGGGGTTTAAATTTTTATATAGTTGTGTCATCAGTCAATCTAGCCTGATAAATTTTGGATTTTCTGAATTTATTGTTATAACTCTATCCTTCCATAATTCCTTGTAATTGATTTTAACTCTATAGTATAATTATACCATAGTTATTTGATTTCTCCATTTTATTTACTTTCACTGGAGAAAATGAATATCTAGGTATCCTCCTGCCCACTTAGGTGATTTATCTCATCTTTTCAGTTTCTTTTTAAATGTCCCTCATTTTTCTTTATTTAAGTCTTACACATTAAAGTTTACTCTTTGGCATTTTGTAGTTTCATTAATCCTGTGAGGAAAATAATTTTTCTTTGTGTATTTCCAACTAGCTATACTTAAAATAGCAGAAAGAAATGGATTTTTCTGTATTGCTATCTAATGTGGTGATTTCACTGAATTTTCTAAGTTCTAATTGAATTTTCTAGGCAGATAAAATATCATGTAAAGGTAATGATATTGTTTCAGTCTATTTTCAATTGTCTTCTTTTATTTCATTGTACTGAACATTTAGGTTAATGGTGAATAGAAATGGTAATAATAGCTGTTCTGCTCTCTCTGTTTCTCTGTCTCTATCTGCCTCTCTCTTATCTTTCTTCATCTTTCTGCCTTCCTCAAATTCTTTGAAAGTAGTGAGTTATGAAGAAATATTTTTCTTATTGTTACTGAGAAGGTTGAAGTTCAGGCGGAAGCTTATATTTTGTGACCCAAGGCTTTGCCTACACAGGTTCTATTCCAGTTTGCCAAATTACTTCCATCCCTTAGAAGAACTCTGCCCTTAAAACCTTTAGAAGATGCTAACAGGGATTTATGGTAACTCCAGGTCACAGAATAGTATGGTTGCTATGTCCCTTAGGGCAGTGTTTTCAATTCTGACTCATGACCAGAATCACTCATGAAGGATTATAAAGATACAAACTCTTGGGAATCATTCTGGTCCTACTGAATCAGAAGCTCTGACGATGGGGCTTGAGAATGTTAGAAATTAAGGTTGAGAAATATTACCTATACTTCTACTGGATACACTTAACATTTAAACAAACATATTTAAACATGCATTTAACCTATATTTGATCTGGAATTCAGCAGTATCTATAAGCTCCTCTGGAGAAGACATATCATCAGTTTTGCTTCTCCCCTCTCACATCACCCCACCATGTTGTAGTTATCTGAATTCTTTAAGTTAGAGGAATGCCACAGATTCACAGACAGGAGTTCACTTTAGTGAAAATTCAGAAGATAAACACGCATTGACATTTTTCCAAGCTATGATCCTCATTATATTACTCATATGCAGAAAGGCATTAAATATTTTTTAAAAGAAAATAGAAGTCAAGAAGAGAAGCATGCTATGTTCCTGGGCATCTGGGTAGCCTAAAGATATGTCCTTGAAATATTTCCTTTTAAAAAAATATTCTTTTAAAGATTGTGTTTATTTCTAGAGAGAAGGGGAGGGAGGGAGAAAGAGAGGGAGCGAACCATCAATGGGTTGCCTCTTGCATGTACTCTGCCTGGGGACTGAACCTACAAATCAGGTTTGTGCCCCTGACCAGGAATCGAACTGGCAACTTTTTGCCTTGAAAGACAGTGCCCAGCCAACTGAGTCACACTGGTCAGGGCCCATAAAATATTTCTTATTGTCCTACTTTACTTCAGCTGACAAGGTGGATACATTTGTGGGACTTTTGAAAATTAACTTCCCAGCAGCCTAACAGCAGTTGCAGTTTCAAAGTTAATAAACAAACTCAATAGGATGATGAGGACATTGTCAATTTTGTAGAGCTGTGCCATTTCAACAAGGTATTTTGGGAATTTCTTACATGGCATAGGCTAGAATTATAGATATTCCACTTACCTGAAAGTTGTGCTCCCACAGCTCACATTGATCTCAAGTCTTTCTTTCTTGGGACTCTAAGGACAGGCTTATATAATTCATCACTACCCTACATATATTTCATTGGCTTATGCTGATTGTGTATGCCTATATTCTTTTTAAGTCTTTGAGAGTAAAATCTACATAGGATACCTGGGTTACCTGATCTTGCAGATATATATTCTTATTGATTGAGAGGTCATTTTGAACCACCAATTCATAGTGGATCAAATTTTATCATTAATACATAAAATAGGGATATTTTCTACTTTCTTTCTTGTTTTATCAACCAGGAGAGATTTTACTTGCTCCAGTCTATTCCTGCTCAAGTCTGATTCACAATTAACTTTTAGCCCTTGTACATTCTCATCATGATTTCCAAATGGCTGCAATAGCTCCAAAAGTCATCTCAGGAAGTAAGGACAGAGATGTGTCACCAACAAGCTCTTCTTGAATATGTGTCCCTTTTATCAGAAGGCAAAACCTTTTTTGAAAGCCCCAGGAAGAATTCCTCTTATATTCTATTAGACATAGTAGAGTCATAAGACTACTTTATGAAGTGAGGGAGACTGGGAAAGCATCTACCTTGAAGAAGAAATGGAATCACCACAATTGAGTAAGTACATTATTATGCAAACAAACAAGAATCAGAGTTCTACAGGAAAGGACTTAGCTTGTCAGTTTGCATTTACATAATTGTTCATATATATATATATATGTATTTATATGGAATTCTATGAACTTGAATATGGAATTCATGGACTTGATATACATGAAAATCACCTTGGAACTTATGTAAAAACATAGATATTAGACTCTAAATCTGCAGAGTGATGTTCATTTACCTGTGTTTTGAATCCCTTCCTTTTATTAAACATTGTTTTAAGCTTTTCCAGTGCTATTATAACTACATAGTAAGATTTTTAATGCTTGTGCAATTTTTTATTCCATTACTGTTGGGTATTTAATTGGTTTCTAGCTTTTATGTCATTATAAATTTGATATAAACCTCTAAATGAATTCAAGCTTTTTACATAATTAGTAATATTTTCTTTCCTAAGAATCTCAAAAGTGGGATCATTGTATCAATGGACCTGAGTATTTTGAAGACTCTTTATGTATTTCTAGAATGATTTCTATAAGCTATTGTAGGAGCTATAAGTTTTATGTATTAATTAAAAGAGACATTCTCAAAAAGTAATGGCAAGTGCAATGATAATGGGGTATAAATGTAAAAAAGAAAAGCTTAACCCACACTCTTTTAATCTTAATTACCCACCTGGCCCTACTTTAGAGTCATGCTGTGATCAATGAACCATAGTCCAGAAAGCATAGAGTAATCCAAAAATAACTCAAGTTCTTTGTATTTCTTGAGTCCTAGAAGACGATACACCCCTCAGGGCAACATGTGTTACTCTTCCCTCTCCTTTCCCATTCTCTCTCTCCCTCTCCTTTTTTTTTTTTGCACCCTGTGGTACTTTCTCTACCTCTGGAGAAACCTTTCCTTCATCATGGGTGTTGCCTCTCCCTCGCCATTTCCTTCTGACTGTGCCTCACAAAAGAGAGGAGGACTCTGGCAGAGCAGTCCTCAGAAGGCAGGGCGGGGAAAAGTGAGAACCCTATATTAAAGGCAGGAGTCAGGGGCAATGTCCAGTGTTCTTAACTCAGACACACCTGGCAATTGTCTGATTGCCAAAAGACTTGAACACACTAGAGTTAAACAGGTGTTATCAAAATATTTTTCAATAAAATAATAAACATACTTGCTATTTATTACTGAGTTGTATTAATAGTTTATATAGTGTTAGGATTTTTCATGTTACTTTTATTATTATATATAATAATTAGGTGTTTGGGATCCAAATCCTAGTTCTGATTTTTTAAAAAATTTTTCAATTTTTAAAAAATTTATTTTTCTTGTATTTTCTCCATTACCATTTATCCTCATTAATCCCTATTCCACCTCCAACCACCCACTCCTGTCCATAATCACCGCATTGTTGTCCATGTCCATGAGTCTTTTTTCTTATTTGCTCTAGTTTCATTCTCTTGCACATATCTGTCTCATTTTTCTAACACCATTTATTGAATAAACTATCTTTAGCCCACTCTGTGTGCTTGCTTTCTCTGTCAAATATTGACTGACTATAAAAGTATGGGTTTATTTCTGGGCTCTCTATTCTAGTCCATTGATCCATGTGTCTGTTTTTATGCCAATAGCATGCTATTTTGATTACTATGACCTTATATTCTATGAGGTCTGTCCAAAGGTATCCAGCCATGTAATATGACAAATAAAGATATTTGTTGAAGAAGATTCAAGATACAAGAAACACTGTACATAGGACAATGATGCCTCAATCTCCTTCACAGTAGGTACCTTGGGACCTTACACTGTTCTCCCAGTGTCTTCCACTATTCAATACACTCTACAAAATCCTTTGTTGGAATTGCCATCAGCTGCCCCATCATATTTTCCTGAATCTCACTGATGGTCTGAAATCTCTTCCATTCAAAGGCAGTTTTAGTTTTGGGAAAAGCCAGAAGTCACCGGGCACCAAATCTGGTTCATTGATATTGGTTTGAATGAAGTTGTTAGCAACTGCAGCAAGATGTTCCTTCTGCTCTGGTAGCAGAAGCTGTGAACAGCTTTTGCCATGACACATTTCATGCAAAGATCCTGCATCAAAATCTTGACATAGTAGTTTTTGCAAACTCCAGATTAGCTTCTAGTTCTTACACTGTCAGTCACAGATCTTTGTTGATTGCAGCCCGTAATGTTCAACATTCTCAGGTATTCTGCTTGTTGCAGGCCTTCCAGAACATGGATTACTTTCAACAGATTCTTGACCTTCTTTGAAGAGTTTGTACCACTCTTTTATTTGTGCTGTACTCATTGTGTTGTCCCCTAAGGCCTTCTGAATCATCCATATAGTTTCTGCAGAGGAATGTTCAAGCTTAACACAAAATTTGATGCTCTAGAAAATTTGAAAGTTTTCTTGCTCTACTTGCTCAGTCACTTTGAATGTGATGGCCACACAGTACACATGCACACTCAATAGCAATTACTGCCCCCACTGACTAGTACAGTGAAATCATCATTGTTCATACATGGGCATTCCAGTCCACTGTCCTTGGCTGCCAGCCTACATCAATGTCACATACACCATTCTTGTTATATTAACAATGGCAGGACTTTTTTCAGGTAGACCTTCATATTTTGATATTAGGTAGAATGATTCCTCCAACTTGTTCTTCTTTATCAAGATGATAGCCTTGTTAGTGTACTAGATAGTGCATCTGTCTCATAACCTAGTTCTGACTTTAATGAGTTTTATAACTATGTCATTTTATCTCTCTGGGCCAAGTCTCCTTACTATAAATAAGAGAATTAGACTGCTTTAATAAGGTCTCTTCCTACTCTAATATTTTATTATTCTTCATATTCTCAGAAGACTTAATGGTCAAAAAGCCTTACCTGTGGGTTGAGGCCCTGTTCTGACAAGTTCTTTTCAAGGAAATCCTGTAAACATAGGATGCAGTGAATAAGAGATTAAAAAAATTAAATCCAGGTTAAAAACAAACATCATCATCCTGAATGAATTCAAGTCCCTAAAAGTTCTATGAATTAGAATATAAAAGTAAAAAAGACAAAAATTTATGTGCACCTGTTGTGTTGTTTGACCATGACTAAGCACACATAGTTTATCATAGACTGTGGTAGATAATTCAGCCCTATATGCCAAATATTTCTTGAGCACCTATTATGTTCTAGGCACTGTGCTAGGTAATCTGGTTACACAATTATCTAAAACATGGGTTTCAGGTTGGGATCTCTGGAGAGCAAAAACTGAGATGGATTTTGGAGTGCAAATATTTTTTTTTTTTTTTTGCTGGGGAGTAACTTCTGTGATGGTGAAATGAAAGAGGCAGGACAGAACAGAGAAGATCATCAGAACGTGATGAAAATCTGACCGTGTCTCAGCTGCCCAATAGGATGTTCCAGAGCAGACTGCCCATTGAAAGATGCCCATACTGTGTGCAAAGGGAAAGTACCTTATACCTCAGTTATTGGCTGGGGGCCACCTCAAGAAGATCCTGACCTCTTTTATCATTGCCTTGCCCAGTCATTAACCAGAGTCTTCTCTGAGGAGAGCATGGCTGCAGCTTGAATGCTGAGGTGAATCCTGAATAAGCTAACAGCTGGACTCTGTCAGGTAACCATCTCCTCCTCTTGGTCAGCAAGGGGGAGGTGAGCAGCACAATTCTACATCTGCTATAGTCTACCTCTTGTGCCACACAGGTCTACTTCTCCATTATTTTTGGAAACAGCTCCTTGCAGGCTCTGGTGTACCTCACCTGGTATTCATCATCTCCCTCCTCCACTGTCCATTCTAAATTCCCTTCAGCCTCAGCTACCATCTGTGTTGCTCTTGGCAGTTTTGGTGAAGAGTTGGATATCCTATTAAACATAAATTCTGTGGCAAAAAAGTCATCTTCTTGAGAACACTCTCCTTCAAAATGTGCACTTTTGGGGGAAAATTATTCCTTATTTTATTCTACAAATTCATGACCAGTTCAAAGCTTTTCTCTGGAAGACATCCCCTTATTACCCTCCTTTGAGGTGGCAAATGCCACATTGGTGGAGGAAAGATTTCCTTCCTCTCACAATCTACTATACCATCCCCATACAATAGAATGTTGTAATTCAATACTGTGGATAAGATACAGAATCTGATAAAGTTCACTGTACCAGGAAAAACTTAAAGCAAGCTTGAAATAAAATGCCTGTATGTGAAAGTTGGGCCCACAACGTATTTCTGGGCTTGTGTGGTCCAGCGGCTACAAATATTCAATTACAACAGAATTGAATAAATTCTGAATAAATGATCTCTTTATGAAAGTGGCACATTGAAACATCCTCATATTGCATTTATAATTTAATGTTTGAATCTGTAAATGGTGCTGAGTGTTGGCAGAGGTGGAGAGTAGCAATGGGGCAACGTGTATCCTTTTCTTTTGAAGAGAAGTCTCTGGGTTTTGGGGTAGGAGTAGAAAAAAGTTAGTTGCTATGAAAGTTGTAGTATGTTTAGTTTAACATTTGCCCTGGGCTGTGGTATCCTATCTCTAGAGCAGTAGTTTTGAAGCTGGGAAGTAGCTTCAAAACTGAAAAGAACTAGAGCAGTAGTTTCGAAGCTGGGAAGTAGCACAGAGGGTAAAGACCTAATTGGGTGTTTAAGAAGTGGAGGAAATGAAGAGCAGAGGTAACAGCACAAATAGAACAGGCAAGATTAGTCCAACAATAAGCCATATCTGCTGAGATGACAGAAGAATGGAGAAATAAGCAGCTTGTTGAGTGGGACCCACATAGTTTTCAATCAACTAAATAAATATTTTTCTTGGAGTGTAGGCTAGATGTTATCTAGCCAGTCACCTTTTAACTTCAATCTGGACTTTCTCACTCTTCTTCTCATACCTTTTCTTCTCACTTATTTATTTACTAAAAACTCCACATTTATACTTCATCAACAATGTGCTATGTATGGTTATAGTCTCTTAAAGGATTTAAAATTACATATTCAACAAACCCAAATTAGGTGATTTATATACAAATCATGTGCTGTGATACTGTAGGGGAGGGAATTAGCAATAAGACTTTGAGTTAGAGTTATCAAGGAAAGTATGAAAAAAGAGAGTTGGCATAGCTGATCTCCAGAATCCCTTCTATCTCTCAGCAGTGTATATATATAATTGTGCTTGTTCTCATCTTTCCTTTCCAGGCCTCATAATCTTAATTTATTAAACCAAACTTCAGGTATGTCTTTCAGGCTTAGCAGATGACTACACACCTACTGTTTACAAAAACCCTTTGGGGTAGGTACTTTTATTTTCCTCATTGTATCTATGAGGAAACTGTAGGGCAGAGAAGTTAAAACTTCATCAAAGACCACATAGCTATAAAAAGGCAGAGCTGAGATTTGAACCCAGGAATTTGTTTCCAGAGTTCATGGTCTTAACCATTTCACCATGTGGCATGGTTTTGAATTTGAATTGGCATTTGTTGATAAAATATATGTATATATTTGAATAATGAACACAAAGTCTAATTTTTATCTAATTTCCTGTTGGAGAGGAAACAAATTCATTTTATCAAATAAAAATTTGGTAAATTTTACCAAACATTTAAAAAAGAATTAACAGCAACACTGCCAAAAAATCATAGAGGAAAGAAGATCACAAAAACCCTGAATAGCCAAAGAAATTCTGAGAAAGAAGAATAAAGCAGGAGACATTAAACTCCCTGATTTCAAACTATACAATAAATTTATAGTAATTAAAAGAGTATGGTACTGGCATGAAGACAGATAAATAAACCAGTAGAACAAAATCAAGAGCCCAGAAATAAACCCATGCACATACAGTCAACTAATATTTGAAAAGGGAACCAAAAATACTCAATCAAGAAAAGATTGTCTCTTCAATAAGTGGCACTGGTAAAACTGGATATTCACATGTAAAAGAGTGAAACTTGACCCCTATCTTACACCACTCACAGAAATTAAATTGAAATGAATTAAAGACTTAAATTTAAGGCCAGAAAGCATGAAACTCCTAGAAGAAAACATAGAAAAAAAGCACCTTGACATGAGTCTTGAGGCTGATTCTTTGGAAATCACACATCATACAAGTTATCGAGAAATTTTGTAAATTGGTAGAAACACTGTGAACTGGAGACAAGTCCTTTTTGCCTTAAACCAATTGCCCTGATGAGCTCTGTAATGTAGCTTGATCTCATTTCTTGAAACTGGTTCTGACTTCTTAGTCCTTCCAAAAAATTATATTAAGAAATAGCAATACTTTTATACAGAGAAACTCTTTTGGGCTAATTTGAAGCTTCACAGTCTTCTGTGGGATCTGCCACATGGTGAAGTACAATAAATAAAATGACAATTCTTTCATCTGCTGTTCATTTAGTATTAGATCAGGTGCAAAATATAGCATCTTTCCACTGACATATTGATAGGATCTCTATCTTAGTCCAAACACCACTAAACTCATCCAAGAATATTGGATGGTAGTTATCTGGTCTTCAATATCTAAGTTTTGAAAACCTGGCAGTGACTTAGACGATGTGACTACTGAAAGAAGTTGTCTTCTGCTTAGTTGTTTAAGACTTAGCAGCAAAGAATTGGGAGTCTCAGGTTTGGCGTTTCATGTCCTGCATAGATCAGGTCTGGTTTAATGCTCATTGGTGGTTGATCAGTGTGTGGATCAACAGTATGCCTTGATTTGGTGAAAAAGTAAATTTCTGGCTTAGGATTTGGCTTTCTTTAGAAATGCACACTGGCTGTGGGCAAGTGAAGGCATTCAGTGTTCTCATGACTCTGACTTTATTGAACTTTTTAAACTTTTGACCCTGGGCTCCAGCAGAAAGACAGTGGCTCAGAGGGAACTGGAGTCACACAGGGAAAGATTTGGTTGTGTGGCTTTGGGGAGAGGGCTGGAGGGGCAGCTGCCAATACATCTGTGCTGAGTCCCTCCCCCTGCCTTTTTGAAAATAACAGCCAATTGCTTCTAAGTAGTTCTTGAACATGTATCATTTAAATTTTTCACTGTGTAGAAAATGGCAATTTTTCATTGTGCAGAAAATGAAGAGGTGTCTGTTAGGGTTTCTTCTAAAGCTCAGGCTATTGCTGTGAAATCAAAAGAAAAGAGGCTGTTCTTGTGTTTACTTAGGCTAAGGTTACCCTCAGATCTGTTTTCTGGGCTGTTCTGTTCTCTCACTTATTAAGCAACTACGAATTGTCTACCATTTATGCACCCACACTGTGCCAGTTGAGATGAGGATACATGGAAATACTGACTTGGTACCTGCCATTAATGAACTTAAAATTTAATGGAGACTAAACACACATACACATATCACTTTTTTTTTAAAGATTTTATTTATTTATCTTCAGAGGGGAAGGGAAAGAGAGAGGGAGAGAAATGTCAATGTATGGTTGCTTCCTGTGCATTCCCTGCTGGGAACTGGCCTGCAACCCAGGCGTGTGCCCTGACTGGGAATCGAACCGTGATCTCTTGGTTCACAGGCCCGCGCTTAATCCACTAAGCTACACCAGCCAGGGCCACATATCACTTTTAAATAATCTTCACAACCTAACAGTATATAAAAAAGCACCCAAACAAGGAATTCAGGGAATTGAATGATCATTGGGTAAATTTTATGGAAGGGCTGGGGAGATAGCTTATACACTTCTAGATTTTCTTGGTCTCATCTTGTTCTAGGACCTTTACCTCTTCCACACATTTGCTTTGCCTCAGCTGCTGAATCTGACAGAATCTGACAGAATCTGTGGTCTATGATGTTCTACCACATGAGTCTGTCCAGGTCCATAAGTGGAGTCTCTGTATCTTCCTACTACTTTGATACTTGTATGAACTAGCACTATTAAGCATGGACTCTGGCTTCCTAAGCAGCTTGTAAAAGTTCAGAATATGCAACCTAGTGGTGTGGGAGAGTTGACTTTGGCTAGAGAAAATTAGGAGCTGGACAGATAGAATTTGAGCAGATAAATATCCTTTCCTTTTCTTCCTTGATCAGACTCATCTGAAAAATAGTTTCTCTGACAAGACTGTCTGAAGATATCCTGGGTAGCTGAACAGATGACCTACCAAGTGACTGGCTGAGATTTTTCAAGCTGATTGTGAAGTAGAGGCCCTTGTTGTCATGTTTATCTCACATTGCTTGTCATCTTTCCCTGTCTCATTTTTCTTTTTCTTCATTCTTGTCCTGGGATTGCACTTCCCTGAATAAAGTAATACCCTGTAATCTTTGTCTCAATTTTTGTTTCTAGAAGCCTTGGAGTAAGACAGAAGAGTAGATAATCTTTTAAAAAAGAAATGATCTGTGTTGAGAACATTTATGTTGGAAAATAGCCGAGATCATGTCTCAGAGGGTCATGTTGATAGACATGTGGATTCTTTGAAAGTTTCTGAGCAGAGGAGTGCCATAAAGGAAAATGGTATTTAGGAAGGTAGATTAGTTCAAAGTAGAAAATTGGAGTGGTGGAGGTGGGTAGAACTGGAGGCAGAAAGACTAGTTATTATTTAAATGTGAGGATGAGTGTAGGGCCAATCGGTAGAAATTAAATTGTAGGCAAGGAATATTAGGATGGCTTTAGCCATTTTGGTAAAATAGGAAGCAAGGTCATTCATTAGAAGTGAGAGGAGGCAACACTGGAGGGCTGAAGAGGCAGGGAATGTCAACGTACCCTCCTGAGGTCGTGCTCCTGAGCATCAGTGGTCCAGGATGGGTGACGTTGCTCCTTCTGGGGCCTGACTGGTGGCTGTAGGCCTTTCTGTTCTCCATCAATATGCTTCTTGGACACACACAGTTTCTCATTTCATGGTTAGTTTGTGTGCCACAAACAAATTACCAAAAGCCTGATCAGATATTTACAGTCTATTCAATTTGAATTTTGTTAATTAAATTTTTTAGTTATATAAATAAATTGGTCAGCAGATTAAAATTAATTTGTTACAATTTGTTAATTAAAATTACTATAGGAAATGCTATTTAAAGCACTTTTTAAGAACAAACACATGAGCCCTGTGGTTGTACAGCAATTGGCTTTTCTTGTATAGCCAGAGTAACCACAGAACACTCAGGCAGTCATGCCTTTTGTCTAGACTTTGCTGTTCCTGAGAAGGCAGAAGTGGGCTAAGCAAGCCACATATTAATGTGGTTTCTGAATGCCAAAGTGTGTGCTCAGTTTTTTTTATTTTTTAAATACTCAGCTACATTAAACTTTTTCTGAATACTTTAAATATTGGCTAGCTATTGAACACTTGGGTTTGTGTTGAAGTTCCCTGTGCCCAAGATTACTTTGCTAATGTTCCAAAGCATTATGTGAGAACAGTTTATGCGCTCTGGCAGGTAGGCAGAGGTATACTATAAACCAGAGGAGATAACATATCTGCACAGGTTCTGAGCTGACAAAATTCAAAGAATCCTTAAGTTAAAACAAACAAAACAGAAGCATAAAAATGGTCCCCTAAGGAAAAGGGATTTGTTGTGCATGATGTTGTGGTTTCCATGGACTTAGAGTGTTGTCTGGCTAGTAACTCAGGCAGGAGTCTGCTTTTGCTTCTTAGTGTTTCTATGGTGGCACAAGTGCCAAGATAGATTCTTTTTTGAAAGGGTGGTCTAAAAGTATAGCCCATTTGTCTTTAGCATTGAAGTAGCGATCATGATCCTTATGATACGATATTGGGTTTTTTTTTGTGCCATCACAATTACTCTTGTAGAGATTGAGCCTGACCCAGAGATGAGTCTTAGCTGCTTTTTGGCTGTGATTATTGGTAATGAGTCAGCTGCATGTCATCGGTAACTAACTGGTTTCAGTTTCATCACAGGAAGATGTGAGCCAGGAACAGCATTTAGAAATCAACCAAAGGCTTGTGGGAGTCTGATCACTGTCATGGGTGGAAGGGTGAACCAGGTTGGGGGAGTTTTAGAAATAGGGGGTATTTCAAAAGTAGGGGGTCATCATATTTTGAAGTGACAGAAGATGGGAAAAAAGCCAACAAGGAAATAAGAAGTACAGGATAAGAAATATATGGAGGAAAACTGAATAAGACAGACTTTTTAAAAATTCTTATACATAGGAGAAAGTATATGCTATAAGTTGGCTTCTTTAACTTACTAAAATGCCTATGCCAGAAGCTTTGAACCTTGCTAAAAATCTACCACAAGATTATGGAGCCTCTTAGTCTTACCTTCCTTCAAGTCACTTCCAATCTTTCCGCACGACTTATATCAGTCCCTGGACCTGCTTGGCTGTCTCAACTTGCCCAGTGGGATTTGGCTTTGGTCTGTTTCTCATGGCTCTGACCTGGCAAGCTCATACAATGCTGCCTGTAGCAACTGCCTCTTGGCATTGTAGATTTCATTCATAGGCTGGAGGTTTTCTTTATCTGAGCTGCTGTGGTCCAGGACATAGATGTCCAGGATTTGTTGCTCCATCAGACCTGTCGAGAAAGATGTTTTTCTCTGAAAAAAAAAGTCTATAACAACAAAATAAAACAAAACTTGACCAACCAATCAATTAATTCATCAGTCCACCCACTCAAATCCCCAAAGATTCTCACTTATAGAGAGTGAATGAAGGTCTCCCAAGTTAGGCTGCCTGCATTACGAAGAAGAATGCCTGTGGAAGGAATTTCCCAGGCTGCACTCACTGATCCCTGCTTCAGCTACAGATAAAAAGCGCAGCTGAGCCAGCAGGCTGCTTTGCAAATGCTCAGCTGGCTTCCGAGTCCTGCTAGTGCCAACATTTTAAGTGACCTGATTATGTCTTTATATTTACAGAATTGACATATGGAAAGTGTCCGAGAGTTGCGCTGCAAAGTACTGGTATTTGCTTTGAATTCAAGGATTTATCATTCTGTTTTTTTTTTTTTTTCACTATAGGAGAGTGAGAAGGAAATGAGGCTTCCACCACCAGCCCTTGACAGATAATCAGTAGCCTCCTCACCAAATCCAGTGGTGTTTGTTTAATGTCGCTAAGTTCCTCCATGGAAATTGGTGCCATCATCTGTTTCATCACTCCTACCTTTTATCTCTTACCCAGTGGCATGTCCTAAAAACTGGCCCTAAAGACTGTTATTTTCTTTCTATACTTTCTTTCATCACTGGAGAATAGGTTTATTGTATGATTCTAACTTGTACCTCTCTGTAGGTAATACTCGTCTCCATTTATCCTGCTCCAGATTGTCACCTGAGTTTTGATACTTACTTATAGCTGCCAACTTAGATGCCTTCATCATCATAAAGTCATTCAGAAATCATTATGTCCCAGAATGAACCTATCTTCCTTTAAAATTTCCCCTATTTACTCCCAGTTTTATATTTCTAAGCCTAGAATAGTTTCTTCATTTTTCAGTTCTTATATATTGAATTTCCTTGTCCTATTGAATTTTCTTTTAAATTGTTCTGTACTTTGTTTCCTTTTCCTTTCATTTTCACTGCCACTCTCCAAGCCTCATGTTCTTAAATCAGTAGCCTCTTTACACTGTTAGATATATCCTCTCCAAATATCATTTCTACTATGAAACTTTCTTGTTCCATATAGCCTACAAGGCAAAGCAAAACCTCCTAGCACAGTCTGCTCCCTGACCCCGTCTCCTGCCTCATCCACTTTGCTTCAATTTAATCAACAGACATCCTTGGAAGTGGGAAACTGGAGCCTCAGGGGACCCAGCTCCCTACTGCCTTTTAGGCCACCTTGAGATTATTGCCACCATAGCAACCACAAGAATCTTGGTAATTTCAATTTTCACACTCAGTACCTCTTCTGTATCTAGGAACTTCATTCTCAGGTGAGCTAAACCCTTACTCACTCTGTATTTCTTTTAAATTCCAGGTAGTATGTCAGTCAGTACATGAGAAGCAGAAGGAATTGCTGACAGAGGGAGCATTCCCAAAGAAGAGTTGAAGAGAAAGTTTTAAAAGTAGATATACCCATTGTCAAAAACTGACTAATCTTGAGTCTTAGGTGAGTTTTGGTACATCCTTGATTGCATTTTGTTCTAGTAGAACTTTTCTGATGAGGATCTTGTGTAGAAACAAAAATGAATAGAAGACTGAATGTATTTGCAAATACAAGTTCATATGTAAAGTATTGCTGGGAGTTGTATGTTTTTCACTAAAGAGTGAGATTAAAAAACTATTAGCTGACCACAGAGCCCTGGGAGTAACATGTGAAAGAGAATTCTGGGGGAGCCACTTGCAAATGGGTAGAATGTGGTATCATTTTTCCCATGGCCATCACATAATGTGTGACAAGTAAGGGTTGACTCCCACACAGAGATGGAGCCTTTCTCAAAGCCATTAAAGATTAATCTTTCATTAATATAAGATAGGATAGTGTTCTTCCTTCCTAGATTTGGTTATTAGAAATTGGTGTACGATTTTCGTCTTCAGAAATCTTTGGTTGTTTTCCATGAACAATAACCGACCAGGCTTGCAGCTGTGGCAGAGGTAGAAAACCCACCACCCTTACTTACCCTGACTGGTGTGGCTCAATTTGTTGGGCATTGTCCAACAAACTGAAAGGTTGCCAGCTCAATTCCTGGTCAGGGCATATGCTTGGGTTGTGGGGTGGTTCCAGGTTAGGTGGTGTACAAGAGGGAACTGTTGATCAATATTTCTCTTTCACATCAAAGTTTCTCTTTCTCTCTTTCTTCCTTCTTTCTTCTTTCTCTATAAAAGAAAGAAAGAAAGAAATGAAGAAAGAAATAAGAAAGGAAGAAAGGAATAAAGGAAGAAAGAAAAAGAAAGAAAAAACCCTCCACCCCAGGGCACATGAAGGCTGCTCCAGATTTGAAGGGTAGGAGTTAGGAGAAATCCAAGGGCATGTAGATACTGGGACAAAGTGCTGATTTGGAAACAGAATTTATATGTGAGTGTTCCTAGTCTAGCATGTGGATAGGCCTTCTGGGGCAAACTTCATCATTTTATCTTTGAAATATACTATGTGCCATGCTTTGTGGGTAGCTTCCTTTCCAGATGAAAAGAAACTGGAAGAACCTGGGCTGATGACTTACTTGTGGCTAAAGAGGCCAACTGGGTACTTCAGTGATAGTGGTGAATGCAAAGAAAAAGCAAGTGCCTCATGGATTGAGCATCTTGCAAGCCAGCATGGAATCAGCAACAACCTTTGACTGAAAGTAATCCCTTTCCTTTTTCTGGTTTCATATGAATTTTTGAAATATTTGTTCTAGATCTGTGAAATATGCTGTTGGTATTTTAAAAGGAATTGTGATGAATCCATAGATTGCTTTGGGTGGTATGGGCATTTTAATGATGTTAATTCTTCTAATCCATGAACAGAATATACATTTCCATTTATTTGTATCTTCCTCAATTTCTTTCTTCAGTGTTCTATAGTTTTCTGCATATAGGTCTTTTATCTTCTTGTTTAAATTTATTCCTGGCTACTTTATATTTTCTTTTGTTGTTATAGTAAATGGGAATTTTTTCTTAGTTTCTCTTCCTGATAGTTCATCTTTGGTGTGCAAAAATGTCATCGATTTCTGAATACTGACTTTGAATCCTGCTACTTTGCTGAATTCACTTGTTAAGTAGTTTTTTGGCAGAGCCTATAGAGTTTTCTATGTACACTATCATATCGTCTGCAAATAAGACAGTTTTACTTCCTCCTTTCCAGTTTGGATGCCTTTTATTTCTTCTTCTTGTCTGATCACTGTGGCTAAAACCTCCAGTATTGTGTTGAATAAGAGTGGAGAAAGCGGGCACACTTGCCTTGTTCCTGATCTTAAGGGAAATGCTTTTAGTTTTTGCCCATTGAGTATGACGTTGGCAATAAGGTTTTTGTATGTGGCCTTTATTATGTTAAGTTGTACTCCCTCTGTTCCCACTTTGTTGATTGTTTTTATTATAAATGTGTGCTGGATTTTATCAAATACTTTTTCTGTATCTACTGATATGATCATGTGATTTTTGGCTTTTACATTGTTTATGTGATATATCATATTTATTGATTTGCAAATATTGTACCACCCTTGCATCCCTGGAATAAATTCTACTTGATCATGGCGTATGATCTTTTTAATGTATTGCTGGATCTGGTTTGCTAATATTTTGTTGAGGATTTTAACATCTGTTTATCAACCTCAGCAATTGTGAGAAAGAATAGCAAAGTTGGAGGGATCACAATACCTACTATCAAACTATACTACAAGGCCACTGTAATCAAAACAGTCTGGTACTGGCATAAGAGCAGACATATAGATCAATGGAATAGAATAGAGAGCCCAGAAATAAACCCATGTGTTTGTGGTCAATTAATATTTGACAAAGCATATATGAGCATATAATAGAGTAAAAATAGCCTCTTCAATAAATGGTATTGAGAGAACTAGACTGGTAGAAGCAAAAGAAGAAGAAGGAGAAGAAGAAGAAGAAGAAGAAAAGAAAGAAAAAGAAACTAGACCATCTAATTACACCATACCTCCAAATAAATTCAAAATGGATAAAAGACTTCAATATAAGTCGATACCATAAAAGCCCTAGCAGAAAAAATAGGCAGTAAATTTTCAGGTATCTCACATAGCAGTAATTTTGCCAATATATCTCCTAGCAGAAGGGAAATCAAGAAAAAATAAATGAAAGGGACTACATTACATTAAAAAGCTTCTGCACAGCTAAAGAAACCATCATCAAAATGAAAGGGGAACTGACTGTATGCAACAACGTATTTGCCAATGATACATCAGACAAGGGTTAATCTCCAAAATATATAAAGAACTCATATGACTCAACACCAGGAAGACAAACAAACCATTAATAAATGGCCAAAGGGCCTGAATAGACACTTCAAGGAGGACATACAGGTGGCCCATAGACATATGAAAAAATACTCAACATCACTAGTCATCAGGGAGATGCAAATTAAAAACACAATGAAATATCACTTCATGTCAGTCAGAATGACTATCAAGAAATCAATAAAAAAGTGCTGGTGAGGATGTGGAAAAAAGGGAACCCTAGTTCCCATTTTTTGGTGGGAATGCAGACTGGTGCACCACTGTGGAAAACAGTATGGAATTTCCTCAAAAAAAACTGAAAATGGGACTGCCTTTTGACCCAGCAATTCCATTGCTGAGAATATACCCTAAGACAGTGGTCCCAACCTTTTGGGCACCGTGGAACAATTTCATGGAAGACAATTTTTCCATGGGTGGGGGTTGGGATGGATAGGAGGCAGAACTCAGGTGGTAATGTGAGGGAAGCTTCTCTTGCTTGCCCACCACTCATCTCCTGCTATTTGCCCTTTGTTCCTAACAGGCCATGGACCGGTATCAGTCCAGGACCCAAGGGTTGGGGACCCTAAGAATCCCAAACACCAATTTAAAAGAACTTATGCACCCTTGTGTTCATAGCAGCACTATTTACAATAGCCAAGTGTTGGAAACAGCCTAAGTGCCTATCACTAGATGAATGGATTTAAAAACTGTGATACATTTACACAAAGGAATAATACACAGCAGAAAGAAAGAAGGAACTCCTCCATTTTGCAGCAGCATGGATGGAACTAGAGACCATTATGCTAAGTGAAATAAGCCAGTCAGCCAAAGACAAATACCATATGATCTCAATTATAAGGGGAATCTAATGAATAAAATAAATTAATGAGCAAAACAGAACCAGAGAACCAGAGACATGGAAGTATGGAAAAGACTGACAGCTGCCAGAAGAAGGGAGTGGGATGGTGGAAAGAAAGGGAAGGGATTAGTTAAAGAACATGTATGAATGACCCATGGACATGGACAGCAGTGTGGAGATTGACTGTGGATGGGTGTGGTGGGTTATTCTGGGCAGTGGGGAGCAAAAGGGGAAAATTGGGACAACTGTAATGGAATAAGTAAGAATAAAGGAAAGAAACTAATCCCTTTCCAATCAAATACCAGCAATCTCACTTTGAGCACAGGATCAGTTATTTTCCCTACCATAATCTTTGGAATGTTCAACCAGATTGTGTAAAACTGCAATTAGCATTATGTGAATTACGTCTCTGTAGACCCATTTGGTCTTTTCTGGTTATCAAAGGCTGTAGATGGATTTTAGTTTTTACTTCTTATATGAACTAGAATTGATGGAGACTCTACAGCTAAACTGAAACAAACTGCCTTCATCCAAAGTGTCATTTCATAGAAAATGTCTATTTATCTTTTGCATATTATTAGAGTAAGTAGTTAAATTGTAGGCAAGATGGGGGTGATAGCATTGCATACTTACTGACTGAGGAAGAAGCAAGCAGATGACCTTCTGTCATATTCTTATCCTTGCAGTAAAGCTGTGAAAGCAAGGTTATGAAAATTGGTGCTTTGTAACATGAACCAAGTGTCTGATACAAATGTGGGTCTAGTGCAGACACAGTTTGAAGCAAAGAGGGGAGCCATCTAAAGTTATATTGTCACTCGCCTCAACCTTTCTTTCTTATTCTTATTAACAGAGGACTTCTTGAATCCAATAGTAGGGACTCTGAGATTCTGGGTCTAACTGTACCCACTATATTTTCTTTAGAGCAGGGTAACATCCCTGGACAGTTGTACCAAAAGAATTCCTTTGTTCTACCAAGAATGGAAATGATAGAGAATTGACCAAAGCTTGGACTTGACTCTCCAGAACAGGGCCAAGCCCTGAGTTAAGGCAGAATCTCAAGTTCGTAACTTCCAACTTTGGCCCTGCTGCTTCTCTGAGGCAGAGAACATTTATGAAGATTGAAAAAGGACTGTTACCTCAGAAAGAATTGAAATTGTATTAATCTTGCCTCTTGCTATTTTACTCCTCATTGGGTTATCTATTTCCCCACGGAGCGGTGGTAGAGATGCTGGTTGGTGAAGAGTTTGTAGAGGTGAAAGGAGAAGGGCTGACATGTGAGCTACCTTCAAGAGAAGCAAATACAAACTGTTAGCTTCCCCTGTTATTCGTGGTTTTCCTTGCAGATACCTTGATTATGACAATAATTTCAGTCAGGAAGCCAGAATAAGTTCTGACAGGAATGTTGGGTGCTGTGACAGGCAGAAGAAAAATGAAGTCAAATGGCATGGCGATGTGTCATCACTACCAGATTTACCTTATTCCACAGTCATTTATATATTTCTTTTCAAAATGGCACTCATTCATGAAACAGCATATATTTCTGAGGGGTAGTATATGGAAATAAATCTCATTACTTTCTTCCCATACCATGAATTCATTAATGCATCCATTCCATTCAACAGTCACTTACTGATAGTGCACTGTGTGCTAGGCACAGTGGTAGGTACTATAGTTTATTGACCATTTTATTTCCAGGAATTTTATAGTAGTGAACAATTTGCTTTTATTTTAAATTATTTTTGGCTTTATGATTCATGCTAAAGGCTTCAAACCAGGAGTTGCTGAATGAATAAAAAAGGTGGATATATTTGTGATAAGTTTTGTAGCTTTTTAGATCTGCATTTCAGTAGACCAGTAGAGGCACTGCCTTATTCACTGTTTGAAAAATTGTCTTCTTGCCCTGGCTGGTGTGGGTCAGTTGGTTGGAGTATGGTCCCTTAAGTCAAAAAGTCACGGGTTTGATTCTTGGTCAGGGCACTTGCCTGGGTTGCAGTTTTGGTCCCGGTCAGGTGCGTATGAGAGGCAATCAACTGATGTTTCTCTCTCACATCAAAGTTTCTCTCCCTCCCTTCCCCTCTCTCTAAAATCAACAAGCATGTCCTTGGGTGAGGATAAAAAAAGAAAAAGTAAATATTGTCTTCTTATTGCAAGCCAATTATGAGTAAGATAGGATACTGATTGACTCTGGAGTTGCCCTAATTATTGCTCAGATGTAAAAGAAATAGGTTTCGTTTTGCTTATCCTTCTATATAACCAGTGGCTGTAGCAGCAACTGAACACTTATATTTCTCAGTATGGTTTGTTCCTATTGTTATTTACTGGGCAATGCTATAGCAATACCTGTATAAACTCAGAGGCATGAATGTAAGCAATGTGGTTGAATAAGGAGATTGCGGATCAAAGAAGACTTGAGATAAGGCAGAAAGAAGTCACTGATAAAAACATAGAAGTACACATTATTGGGTGGGATGATGAAGAAGGAGAAACAAAGCTGTTACCATCAGTGACAGGAATCATGAATAAGTCACCCTTCTGGTGGATACAAGTAAGGGAATGTATGTGCTGAGGACCTCCAGTGGAGAGGAAGACTGGTGAGCAAGTGTTTGTAGGTAACCTGTGCCCTTGGGTACCTGGGAAGAAAAGAGATCAAAACCTGAGCAGTGGAAGCCAAGGTCAGTGTTAGTAAAGAGGAAAATGGTGTAGCTGTGAGTCTCAGGGAGGACTTTTCTGGTCACTTCTCAGGCTTAGTTATGATGTGAGAGGGTGTTCTATGGAAAGAGTGGGCCAGCTACCCAGTGAAGATGTGGCTAACACAAGTGTGGGGGAGAACTGAAGATATAATTTGCAGTGATGTTCCAGGAAAACTGGTAAACTAGACACAGGGGCACTCAGAATTTTGGGTCAGCCAGGGAAAGGAAGAATGAATTTCTAATAGGAGGAGGAAGAGTAGATAAGGAGGGAAGGTTTATGCATTGAAGTTAGCCAGGAAGTTTTACCATCTACAAACAGACTATCACTTAACATTTGACTTTTGTGATTATTTGGAATTTTAATTAAAACCTTTAAAAAACTTCCCTAATAAAGCTTTCTGGCAGGAGGATTTGTTCCATTTTTCAAATGTTTCCCAGTGCTGGGAAATGGAGATTTCCATTGGCAGCATTTCGTAATTCTGATTACCCGGGGAAATCAGTATAATAAGTACAGTGGTTAGGTTTTATTTATGAATCACGCATCCTCTGGCCCCCCAGAAAGATCAGCTTAACTGTTTATGGTTACTGAAGGGTTTCAAGTAAGGTTGAATGGCAGCATTGTCCATGTATGAATAATATATTTTGGAAAAATCTAATGTAAGCTCTTTTATTGCTCCTATATTCAAACATTGGAGAATCAGAAAAATAACCTCTTAAGATTATGATACACAGTCAAATCTCAAGAGAAGTGTATAATTATTTGAAAAACACTCATCTGTCTTTTCTCCAGAGGTCCATGCTAATAAATGTCTTGGGCTCTCTGTTGACTGCTGGCATCATGGTGTTGGAAGGGGAATAAAAACTTGGCCCATCAGTGCTTGTCTGAGCACAATACCCCAAGAGCAGATGCTGTTAAGTACAGAAGTAAAAAATGACACAGGAAGATCAGATTGTGAGGGAAGGTGAATTCACTCCCAGGAATGTTTGAGTTGGGAGAAATACCATTTAATAAGTATGAAAGACAGAAAAGTAAGGCCATCAGCCCAATTTGAATGATGAGGGAAAAGCAAAGCCAAGTACAGAAGTGAGACAAATAATCATCACTAAATTGAAAAGAAAACCCTTATAACAAAAACTTAGATTGGTGAATGACCTTTAGTTGTGAAAAGACACTGTTCCAATGAAACATGAACTGAAAGGATGTCTTCTGAGGGCTAATTTACATTTTATTTCCTTCTTATCTTCACCGTATTTTAGTAGATGCATGGTTCTGCATGGTTAGTGTCTTTGTCTCTCTGAAAAAGAAATAGTTTAACACACCTGGATGTGGGTAGTTAGGTGACCACTGTGAGAGAAATGAGCAAAGCTAGAAAAAGTCTTGTGAGGAGAGGGAGCATTTAGGGGCTTGCCCTAAGGTAGTATCTTATGATTTATTTTATGGAGGAGTTTCCATCCCAAGGTCAGAATGGCTGACACTGAACTTGCTTCAGGGAAACAGGGTCCTTCTAAGAAGGGATGAGGACATCTGCCTGATACAGTCCAATGGTACTTGGCTGGAATACAATTGTGGTCAGCAAAATAGTAGCTCCCCAAAGATATCCATGTCCTAATCTGGGAACTGTGATTGTATCACTTTCCATATGAAAAGGAGCCTTGCAGATGTGGTTAAAGTAAGGATCTTTTTTAAAGGATTTTATTAATTTTTAGAGAGAGGGGAAGGGGGGGACAAAAAGAGGGAAAGAAACATCAATGTGTGGTTGTCTCTCACATGCCCCCTCTGGGGACCTGGCCTGCAACCCAGGCCTGTGCCCTGACTGGGAATGAACTAGTGACCCTTTGGTTCACAGCCCTTGCTCAATCCACTGAGCTACACCAGCCAGGGCTAAAGTAAAGATCTTGATGTGAGATTTTCGTGGATATCTAGATGAGTCCAATCTAATTACATATTTCTTTAAAAGAGTCCCTTTTATAGCTCAGTCAGAGACATATGTGATGATAGAACAGGGTCACGTAGATGCAACTGAGAATAAGTCGTCCCTGTTGCTGGCTTTAAAGATGGACAAAAGGAATGTGGGTGGCCTCTAGAAGCTGCAACAGGCAAGGAAATGGATTCTCCCCTAGAGCCTGCAGATGTAAAGATATTAATTGCTCTTCCTCCTCCCATGCCTGATTGCCTTGCTGTGCTGCCCTGCCTGTGTGTGTCTGCAGCGGGCACATGACAGTCTACTGACACCTGGATTTTAAGTCAGTGAGAACCAGCTTGAACTTCTGACCTCCAGAACTGTAAGACAAAAATTTATATTGGTTTAATCTACTAAGTTTAGGTTATATGTTATAGTAGCAAAAGAAAGCTAGTAAAATATTGTACCATGCTAACACTTTCTCTTTATTGTCTATTGCTAATTTGTTTTATAAATGCTGTCTAAATAATAAAGCTGTAATGTTAGTTGAGCTCCCTAAGAAAAAATATTGAAAGTAGAAGGTGATTTTAAAGGCTGTATTAATAGGCCTATCAGTAGATATGTTAGAAAATTAATATATTCACTCACAAATACTTCTTGAGTTCTTGTTATCAACCAAGCCTTATATTAGGTTCTGGGATTAAAAACTTAAGGCAGATTTCATCCTGCCTTCAGGAGGAGTTTATAGGCTTGTGGGTTGTGGGGAGACTGACTACTAAACAGGGAATTCCAATATGTGGAGTGGATAAGCTTGTTTCTCTCTTGTCCTCACTATAGGTATTTAGAATTCACCCTCCTATACTAAATTAAGCCAGTCACCACTCCTTCATCCATTTTCCATTCTCCATGAATTTGTTTAAATCTGTGGTCTATGATCACTTCTCTTGTTCTTTTTATTTGTTCCTTAGGGGATATGTGGCTTATCTTCTGTGAATTATTAGCCTTGGTTTGCCTTTAGAAATCTGCTATAGCATGATCCTGCATTATCCCTCTGGAAAGGCAAACTGTTAAGCAATCCTTCCTTGAACTAAGTGCTGAAATAGGAGGAAGGAAATAAACAAGTCCACTTCCTGAGCTACAGCCTTACTACTTCCAGGAGGTGAGCTAGGTATATCAGAACCTGCAAATAATTTACAATTTCTTTCTGTTGAGGTAGTTCAGAAGAAGTTGGAACAAAAGATGAACAGGAATGATGTTGTAAATCAAATAATAATTTAGATCATTATTTTTTTTATTGCTAACCATTGTTCTCTAGAGTTCTCTTTTAAATCCTAACCATTGTTCTCTTTTAAATCCTAAGAGCTTTGGCAGTTTCTTTTGGTGAAGACATGTCTTTACTCATCAATGATCAGCTTTCTAATTACAATATTCATCTGCCCAGGTAAGTACCCATTCCAAGAATAGTTCCTGAGAGTATTTCCCCCCTTTCATTTGTCAACTATACTACTAAAGGGATAGCACCAGGCAAGAGGAAACATACATAGATTACTAAGCAAAAAATGTTTGAGAGACTTGAAGCTATAGAATTCTCTGCCTGTGAACAGTGAATACAATATTTTTATTTAGAGTAATGATCGTTAAGACCCTTTCTGTATTTTTTAAGGTGATACCCTTATTTTCCTGATTTTTATAGATTAGGCAGTATTTGAGGTGGCAGAAAGAAAAATGTGAGAATGAATGTACCATAGCCTATTTGCTTCTTTTGGTCTTTCCTTTTGATTTCTGACATGGTGTGGCTCGGTGGCAAGTCAAGTATGTCTGGTTAAACTCTAAAGGAAGGGTACAGTGACTGGTGGAGGGGAACATGCAGAAGTGGCAAATGAATGACAGAAAGTATGTTGAATGAATTAAATTTATTCAAGGAGGTGATCTGTGGCCATGTAATAAAATGTACAAATGTTAATTGCTCTTCCTCATCTCACGCAAGATCACCTTACTGTCCTATCCTGCCTGTGTGTGCCTGCAATGAGCACATGATAGGTATTACAAACAGGAGGTACAGACAGGGTGTAGTGTGAGAACAGAGGCTCTGGGAGTGGGCGAGTGACATAGAGGAAGAGCAGGCAGCAAGCCTGGACAGAGCAGAGAAGCAATACTCAGGCTGCGAGGGTAGACAACCAGCTTGAGAATAGCACAAAGTCCCAAAGGCAAGGGCATGCATGAATTGATATGGGACTTCCTTGTTTTATCTTGCACATGAAGAAAAATCATGTTACCTCTTCTAAAGATTTGTGTCTTACCAGGAATTCCATTTGGGATAGAAAAAGTCAGAATTTTTCCTCACCTTTTAACTGACATTGCTCATAGCAGTTTCTTTACTGAAGTAGCATGTCATCTTTTGCATATTACACATGTCATCTAGGGAGAGAGGACTCCTGGGACTCAGCCCTGTAGCACTCAAAACTTACATATCCAGGGAGGAGGAGGAGCTGACAGAAAATTCCTAACAGAAGAAAACACAGTAGGATTGGAGAAAAACCAAGAAAGAGGGTTTCACAAAAATCAAAAGAGGAGAGTTTCATAGAACAAATTGTGGACTACCAGGGAAGAGGAATAACATGTGTGGGGAGATGGGATTACTAGATTTAGAATCCTAAAGCAGCTTCATTGGCTTGATGTGAAAAACAGCCAGATTAGAATAGGTTTTTATGAGCTGATTCTTGATGTCAACACAAATGTTCTTTGAGTACTTAGTATGTATCAGACATTGTTCTGAGTGTTGGGGGATTCATTGGCGAGAAACCAGACAAGATCTCTACTTTCACGGTAGGTTAAAGGAGTAGGTAAATAAAAGAGAAAACAACAATCATGCTGTTTTCCATGTGATGATAAATGTTTAACAACTAGTTTTCCTCTAAAATCTTAGCTTTACAGTTCGATATATAATCCATATGTGAGGTAAGGGACAAAATGCATGGTTTTGCATTTGGAAGTACAGGTTACGCAGCACTATGTGTTAATATGACTCTCCTTTCTCTACTAAACCACAGTGTCACCTTTGTTAGTTACCAATTGATTTTATATGTCTGGGCCTGTTTCTGGACATTTTATTCTGTTCCATCAGTCAGTTAAAAACCTTTGTTTTTCACTAAGGTTTTCAATCTCTGCAACAAAAACTCAAACAAAATTTCTTGGGTTTACTTTTACAGCTACTAGGCATTTTACTGAGGTCAAGTACAAATATGAAACAGAAGTTCCCTCTTATTACCTTGTTCAAATACGGAGTGAATTGGATAGACACTAGTGTGATGCACTGCCCAGATCCTCCCACCAGATGGAAAGTCTTATTTCTCTATCCGCTGGGAATGCTGTCAACATTCAGCCTTGAACATAGGTCCTCTTCAGGATTCCTGAAGAGAGCCACCTCACTCAAAGAAATATCCCCTTGCTAGGCATATTTCAAAGAAATATCCCCTTGCTAGGCAACCCATATCAATTGGCTCCTCTCATTGTCTGTGGATATCTTGAAATGAGAAGCTAAGGGCTCAGAAAACAGAGGTGCCATGTAGATCAATGGGATTTTTCCTGTGTCTGCAGGTGGATGTTTCCCCTGTGAAAACTGAGACCCCTAAACCCGCAGAGCCCTGAGTCGCAACAGTAGGAAGCTTCTCCAACAACTTGGGGAAACTCCTCGAGTAGGTCACCAGGAGTGATGGTAAGTGTGACCACTTCTGCTTCCAATTCTTGGTTCTTTGAGCCATATAGTCTGACCATTAGAATTATGTTGGGAACTATATAAAGGCCAATTAGTTAAAGTACTACATGTTAATGCATGACACTCCTATTGCTGCAAGATATTACCTCCTATCTGGCATTTTAGCTGCTTTTGCTTGGTACAGAATGGGGTTTGGCTAGTAGAATCTATGGTCATGTGCTAACTCCTGTACCTCTTAGCCATTTTTCCCTTTATTTGAACTGAAGTTATGTGAGGTGCTGGGATAGACGGTCAGACACTCTCTAAGCTCTCAGGCCTACAAATAGGAAAGGCTAACCCTTACCTGGAATATTTGCATATTACTGTCCAAATAATTTATTACTTTTTCCAAGATGATCTAATATTGGCTGGTTGGTTTTAATAAACCACTCCCTACCTTATCAGCATACAATAACAATTTTATTTTAATCATGAGTTCTTAGGTTAGGAACTCAGCAGGGACTCAGCTGGCCAGTATATCTCTGATACACATGGCATCTGCTGGGTTGTCTGAGGCTACTGGATTACTTTCTAAGGTGGCTTCTTTCTCAGATGCCTGGTGTCTCACTGTACCTTGGCCTCTCTCTCTCTCTCTCTCCATGATATCTCATTCTTGAAGACTTCTCCTGATGGTTTGGTCTTCTTTTAGCATGGTATTCTTGAAGTAGAAGTCTGACTTCTATTTTTTTTTTTAAATTTTGAGAGTAAGTTTACTAAAGCCGAAGAGAGTGAAGGAAGGAAGGGCCTAGGATGATAGAAGAAGTGGCAGGGCAGAGACTAGCTGGGGCTGCTTTGGTTTACTAGACTGACTTCTTATTTGATAGCCAGTTTCTCTCAAGCAAAAGTTTCAAGAAAGAGCACTCAAAGAGTTCCAGGTGACAGTTGCAAGGCTTTAAAAATTAAAAAAAAACTTCACCTGAGGATATGTTTATTGATTTTAGAGGGGTGGGTTGGAGGAGAGAGAGAGAGGGAGAGAGGGAGAGATCAAAAGTAGTTGCCTCTTGTCTGTGTCTCGACTGATGAGCAAACCTGCAACATTTTGGTGCAGGGGATGATACTCTAGCCAACTGATCCTCTGGCCAGTGCTACAAGGTTTTTTACAACCTGGCATTAAAACTTTGCGAATGTACATATTTCTATTCACAACCATGTCACTAAGGCTGAGCCTGGGTTTAAGAGAAGAGAGGAATAGACTCCATTTCTTGATGGGGACAATGGCATGCACAAATGGAAGGAGGGATTGATGCTGGCTGTATTGGAGACAAGCTACCACAGACAGTCTCACCGAGAGTGCTATAACCGGGATTTAGAGTTGATCTCTGTTATTGGCAGGTAGATTTGGTAGCAGCTATAACTTTTCAGCCACTGTATAGTCTCTATTTCTGCCACCATGGCTACCCATGTTTCCATCGCAAGAGGTGGCCAATGTGGAAGCTGACTGATGTCAACTGTCAGTTTTGTCTACCTGTGTGTTTGCTGCCTTTACTGTCATAAATTCTCTTCGGGGATCATGTGCAATACTAAACCTTCAGACTTTGAATCTCATTTCATGTCCTACCACATGCTAGTACCACAGATTTCTTTGATCACAATCTTTCAGACTTTCTCCTTTCAGGACCTTGATCAGCCAAGCTAAGCCATTCCTCATTGGCCACACCTTTTTACCCCTCAGGCAGATAAATATTAGTACCACCCAAAGCTTGGCCCAATGGGAGTGTTTCCTTGTATCACTCTCTTTCAGGGCCACACTTGAATGGAGATATATTTCAGCCACTGTCTACTTTGGCTTACACCCGTACTGAGCCAATCCATCCATGGCCCAAGCTTGGACTTTTCCCTCTTCATGATTATATTAGTCAGTGTTCTCTAGAGCAACAGGACCAACAAGATGTATATAAAGAGATTTCAAATGGAAATGGCTCCTCATATTATGGAGGCTGGCAAATCCAAAATCTGCATAACCCATTTCCATTTTGAGTCCAAGGGCCAGAAGTTGCTGTAGAATTAGGAAGAGAAGATGTCCCAGTTGGAAGGCCACCAAACAGGAGAATTCTCTTATTCAGAGAGGGTCAGCCTTTAGTTCTATTCAAGCCTTCAACTGATAGAATGCCCGCCCACATTATGGAGAGCAATCAGCTTTACTCAGTTTAGCAATTTAAATGTTAATCTCATCCAAAAACACCCTCATAGAGACATCTAGAATAATATTTAATCAAACACCTGGGCATCTGTGTCCCAGTTAAGCTGACATATAAAATTAACCATAGTGAGCTAGTCATAAAGTTAACTGTTACGATGGGGCCGTGTTTATGAACTTGTGCAGTAGTCATGGGTGACAGTGATGTTCAGAGCTAAGCTACCTGCTTGTGCAGGTTGCTTAGACCCTCAAGCCTTGTTGAAGCTCAATCTCAGATGTTCCACTTGCATTTTATGATGGCCTGCTGCTGGGCCCTCTGACATTATGATTCTGTGGGTCCAACAGCCTGATCAGCGGTTCTGGTTAGTTGTTAATTCATTATTCCAGGAACAAGCCCTTTATCTCTACTATGGTTCAGTATAACAGCACAATTTGTTGCTTGTAAGATGTATACTACTTTTTACTGCAGGAGTATGGCCTTATTCTCTCACTAGTGCTATTGTAAAATTTACACATCTTTGTAAACCCCTCACAACTTCTACCTTTGCTTTTTTGCATTTGTTGTTATATATTTTTTTCTACATAGACAATAAACTCTACAATAGTGTTATTTTTATTTTAATGAACAACACTCTTTTAAAAAGATTTAAAAGTGTTTGTATGAATAATGTCTTAAAAACTCTTATATATTTTCCAACTTATTTACCCTTTCTTGTGTTTCTCATTCCTTCTTACAGAACTGGATTTCTAACTGGTGTCATTGCCTTTCAGCCTATGAAACTACTTTTAGCATTTTTTTTGTAATACAAGTGTGTTGGGGATTTATTTTTCAAAATTTGTCAGAGAATATCTTTACTTCACCTTCAATTTAAAAAAAATATTTTATTTATTTATTTTTAGAGAGAGGGGGAGGGAAGGAGAAAGAGGGGGAGTGAAACATCGATGTGTGGTTGCCTCTTGCTCACCCTCTACTGGGGACCTGGCCAGCAACCCAGACACGTGCCCTGACTGGGAATCAAACCGGTGGTGCCTTGGTTTGCAGGCCTGCACTCAATCCACTGAGACACACCAGCCAGGGTTCACCTTCACTTTTGATGAACAGTTTTTCTAGTTTTAGAATGCTAAGTTAATGACAAGCGTTTATAAAATGTTCCATTGACCTCTGGATTCCATTATCGTGGATAAGTCAGTCATTATTCTAATTATTCTTCCCTTGTATGTATTGATCATGTGTCCTTTTTTTCATTTGTTGCTTTTAAGACTTTTTACTTATTTTTGTTTTTCAGCAGTTTGGCTCATATGATGTATAATTACATATGGCTTTATTTTATTTACTTTGCTTGAGGACACTGAGCTTCTTAGATTTGAGGGTTGATATTGTTCATCAATTTTGAAAAATTCTGAGCCATTTTTTCATTAAATATTTGCTGATTTCTTCTAAGACTCAAATTATTTCTTTTTAAAAATTTTTATTGTATTTTTTCCATCACCATTTAGTCCCCTTACACTCCACTCCCCCAGCAATCATACAGAGTTGTCCAGGTCCATGAGTCTTTTATCCTTTTTGCTCAATCCCTCCACACAGTAACTTCACCCCCTTAGCTGTCATCCTGCTCTCTATCTATGAGCCTGTCCCCATTTTCCTTGTTAGTTCAATGCAGCGTTCTATTTGTTTCACTCTTTTTTTCTCTTTATGATTCAGTTTTGATAATTACTTTCAGTCCAGTGATTTTTTTCTTCTGATGTGTCCAGTCTGCTGATAAACCCATGGAAAAATATCTTTATTTTGCTAATTTTATTTTTTATTTTTACCATTTTTATTAGCTTTTTATATAGTGTCCATCTGTCTGCTGAAATTTCTCATCTGTACATGCCTATTGTTCTCCTTTTTCTTGAAATCCTTGAATATATTTATTATAGGTATTTTAAAATCCCTCCCTAATAATTATAACCTCTGATTTATATGTGGATATGACTTTATTGACTATCTCCTCACTGTATTAGTCTGCTCAGTGCTATAATAAACCACAGAATGGGTGGCTTAAACAACAGACATTTATTTTCTCCCAGTTCTGGAGGCTGGAAGTCCAAGATCAAGTGCCAGCAGGATTGTTACTGGTGAGCCTTCTTTCACATGGCCTTTCCTCTGTTTCAGAGAGCGTAAGGTCTCTGGTGTCTTTTCTCTTTTTATGAGGATACTAATCCTATCAAATAATATGACCTCATTTAACCTTAATTACAAAAGACAATCACATTGTAGGCTAAGGTCTCGATGTGTGAATTTTGGAAGCACACAATTCAATCCATAACACTTTCTTAGGGTTGTGTTACATGACCTTTCTTCCTTGTGCGTCTCTTAATTTTTTATTCAATTTCAGACTCTGAGTGTAAAGAACAATAGATCTTTAAGTAAGTAATACTTTACCCCCAAAAGTCACATTTTGGGGGATTTGATTTTGGTGAGATCACTAGGGTGCTGAGTTAATCTAGTCTGTATTTGAGCTGGGTTTGGATTTAGTGGTTACTTTAGTTCGATCCAGTTCACCAATGACTGAAATTATTTGAGGATGAGATAAAACATTGCCTGTCACAGGCGTGGGATCTAAATGCTTGGAACTTTCCTTCCTTGCCTTGAGGAGGCCCAACATGCCTGTGTGTCAGAGCATCTCTTTCAGTTATATTGCTTTCTTCAACCACAGGGGGCTGCTGCCTTGTACTCAGTGTGGGGCCCAGAGGGGCCAGAATGTTTTCCTCAGTTCTTCAGCCCTGGCATCAGACTTGATTAGATCCCTCATATCTGCCCTTCACAGAGGGTCGCTGTCAGCTGTTCTGCCCTTTTTTCAGCTATAGACTGCTGCAGCCTTGTCCTCAGTGTAAGATCTAGAGTTCCTGAAAGGTTTTTTTCAGTTCTTCCATTCACTGTCAGACTTCAGCAGGCCCCACATGCTCACATCTCAAGGGGCTTTTCCTGGGTCTTTTGCCCCGTCTCAGATGCAGGTGATCACTTCTTCATCCTCAATGAAAACCTACAGTGCCTAGAGGATTTCTCTTAGTTTTTCTGCTCTTCCCTCAGATACTAAAGGGTCCTCATATCTGGGTCTCAGGGCATTCTCTTGCAGCTCCTCTGTGCTGACTCCAATCTTTCTTGTGAGCACATGGTGAAGGCCTTTGGACAAGAGTTGGCAGATGGGTATAGACTCTCATCATATCTGGGGCTTTTAGGGATTTAAAACCATCAGCATTAAAAGTTTATGAAAAATTCATCTGTTTTTTTCTCTCCATGGCACAAAATCTTCCTTCTTCTTCTGCCCTACCAAGGATGGTAGCTGGCATAAGACTTTTCTTTCCGAGGACTGTGAGTGTAAACAAAAGATCATATTGGTCAAATTGGCTCAAAACAATCAGAAGTATTAGCCAGTATCAAGTTTTACTAATAATTTCATGTATAGAGGTAATGAAGAGGTTCAGACAAAGCAGCAAAGGATCTAAGATGCTGAGGTACCTCTCAGGTTTCTTCTTTCTACGTCACATACATGTTCTCTAGTTCAGAGTAGACAATGCCTCTCAGTGAGGTATTGGGATATTATCTCATATAGTACAAGTGTTAAATGTATGATGTGTGTCCATTTTATATCCTAGTTTATGTGAGATTTTCTGGAAAACAATGGGTCATAAATCTAGAGATTCTAGATTTATTTTAATTGTTATTTTATTGAGATATAGTTGACACATAACATTATATTAGTTTCAGGTGTACAGTATAATGATTTGATATATGTATATATTATGAAATGATCAACACAATAAGTCTAAATAATGTTCATTACTATACTTAGTTATAATTTTTTTCTTGTGATAAGAACCTCTAAGATATATTCTGTTAGCACACAGGTGGCAAACACAAGGCTCGTGGGTCAAATCTAGCCGTCCACCTTGTTTTATCCAGCTTGGCACCTTGTTTCTACACAGTGGCAGTGCCAAGCTCCTTGCCCCTAGTTAAAAAGTAGTTACATTTATACAGTCCTAAGATTATATTCAGCCCTTTGAAGGCAACCACAAGGCTGATGTGGCCCCTGGTGAAAATGAGTTTGACACCCCTGTTAGCAACTTTCAAACAGATAATAGAGTATAAGTAAGTATCATCACCATGCTGTATATTCCATCCCCAGGACTTATTTATTATAACTGGAAGTATGTACCTTTTGACTACCTTCACCCACTTTGCCTACCCCAACCCTTGCCTTTGGCAACCACAAATCTATTCTCTGTATGTAAATATGAGTTTTTTTTTTAAGATTCCACATATAAGTGAGAAGATACAGTATTTGTTTTTCTCTGCTTGAACTATTTCACTTAGCAATAATGCTATCAAAGTCTATGTTGTCACAAATGGCAGGATTTCCTTCTTTTAATCGCTAAATAATATTCCATTATTTATCTATATATGTATATATATATACACACACCACATTTTTTCACTCATTCATCCATTTGTGGACACTTAAGATGCTTTTATGTCTTGCTTCCATATTATGGCTCTTATAAATAGTGCTTCACTGAACAATAAGGTTACAGATATCTTTTTGAGTTAGTATTTTTATTTTCTTCAGTTCAACACCCAGAAGTGGATGGCTAGATTATATAGTAATTCCATTTTAATTTTATGAAGACCCTCCATACTGTTTTCCGCAGTGGCTGCACCAGTGTACATTCTCAACAATAGTGCATAAGGGCTCCCTTTTTTCCACATCTTCGCCAACACTTGTTATTTCTTATCTTTTTGGTAATAGCCATTCTAACAGGGGCGAGGCAATAACTTATGGTTTAGATTCACATTTCCCTGATAATTAGTATTCCAGGCTTCTTGCTGACCCTATTTCTCCTCACATTACCTTGTGCCATCTGAACAATCCAGTAGGATCCCGATGAGTGTTCTTTGGACCTTTTATAATACCCCTGTTAAGCATCTCTCGCCGCAGCAGTTATTAAAGCCACGATGAAGTTGCAGTTCAAAAAAATATTTAGTTATTATTTTAGTGGGGAAGAGGATATTGCATATGAAACTTGCTATTGCTAGTGATTTGATTTTCTGCTTGATAGCTATGTCAGCTTGTTGGCCAGCTTATCTGCTACCTTTTAAAAGTGAAACTATTATATGAAAAAAGTATTTACTCTAATAGAAAACAACTGTTAAAGAGGAAATGATGAGTGGAAAGAGGAAGTTAATGGGTACCAAAAGAGTAGTGTCAGCAGTTTCATGTGAGAGTAGTATAATTAATGTTTTAAGCTTCTGAGGTCACAAAGAATCCAAGAAGAAAAATCCCTAATCCAGTCTTCTTCCTCTTCCCCAGAAAGACAAAAAATAATTTGGGAGCATTACTTAATAGTTTGTTGGTTAGGTTAGAGATTGGAGGGACCTCAGTTATCATTTACTGTAACTGTGTTCTGAAAAATAGTTCTAAGTGGTATTGCTGCCTCCAAAACTGCTAGAATTTCTAGACTAATAAGGTCTGAATATTTTAGGACATTATACTAGCTACAAATTGAAGAATATACTTATGGGTGAAACATTTCTGGTAATTTACTGAATGGAGGAGATAGTAAATAAGCTTTTTTTTGGTAACTAAATTTTTTAATCACAAAGATCTGCTAGTCTTCATATGGGGTGAACATATTTTTTGATGTACTTTTGTTAAAATAAAAATAAAAATCACTAGCTCCCTTCTTTTTTGTAAAATAATATATATTAACTGACAAGCCCAATAAGCAACCAAAGCAAAACAAAACAAAGCAAAACAGATGAATCACAAAACATACTTAGTACCCAAAATAAGACCTCATGTCATTTGCATAACAGTTTTAGTCAGAAAAAAACTAATTTGTTATTTTACTGAAATGTAAAGCTCCTGGTGTTAGAAGCATGGCTATTCATCCTGAAATCCTTAGGGTCTTGCACAATGTTTGGAATACAGTAGGTTTTTTTTTTTT
>CM052539.1:116986018-117008019 GCA_028533065.1 Trachops cirrhosus | reverse complement strand
TTGTGCTATGAACATTGGGGTGCATAGGTTCTTTTGGATTGGTGTTTCAGGATTCTTAGGATATAGTCCCAGCAGTGGAATTGCTGGATCAAAGGGCAGGTCCATTTTTAGTTTTCTGAGGAAGTTCCATACTGGAATACAGTAGGTTTTTTAATGAATGTTTGAATAAATAAGCAAATGTGTAAACTGGGAACAAAGAAAATCTTTAACTGACTGTTATAAGATAACATGTTGCCATAGGAACTGTGGGAGAATGGGAAAACATTCACAGTCACCATGGCCAAATGAGTGCCTGACGATTTTGATGCTGGTAAAGCCCAGCTTCCTCATTATTGCCACCAGTCTCACCCATCAGCGGGACAAAGATTACATAATCTGACCCGAACCTGCATCTTCCAGCACCATCTCTTAGTATCTTCCACATGAACTCCCTCCTTGGTGAAACTGTTCTGCTTGTTATTCTCAGAACACCTAATCCTCTTCTGTCCCTCAGTGCCTTTGTAAATATTGAACTTGGAATGCACTCCTTTGTATCTGTGCTTACAAAATCCTACCAAAGACTTCAAGAAGGCTCCCCCAATTCTCACTCTGATGAAGACTGCCTCAGAGCATTGATTATCTCTTCAACCACAGCATTTTACACATTCCCTTGCATTGTAGTTATTTTAGAGAGCAAGGAATCCATCTCACACATCAGTTTTTTTCCCTTCATAAAATATGAAATTTGGTAAATTGACTGATTAATTCAGCATTATGTTTTATTGATTACTTTTAGCATTTGTCATGTAGGCATCATGAAGGATGCAAAGGAAATATGAATGTTAAGAACTTTACAATCTGCTAAGGGAAACAATATATAGAATTAGCTGTAATACAATATAAAAAATAAAAGAAATGACACATAAAGCATCGTGGGATTAAGTGTATTGATAACATATTTCCAGATTTGAAGATAATAGGAAAGCTTAATTAAGAAGATGAATTTTATCTGGTTTTGAAGAAAGGATAAAATTAGGGCACAAAGGAGGGAATTTCAGAAAAAGAACCAATACAAATGAACTGGAGGCGAAGGGTAAGAAAGCACTGATTCTTTTCAGAAACAGAGGGTGTTTCAATTGGGTTTAGGTCTTGGGAGTAGGATGAGACATTTTAAGATGTAAAGGTAGAAAGCTAGTCTGTGATATTTCATCCACTAGTAAGTTAAGAAGTTTTTAGCAGTCAAAGGCACTTGATCAAGGAGATATATTTGCTCAGAGCTGCACTCCCAGATTACATTAGCATAAATGAGACTATGCTTTGGAGAAGCAGAATGACTAGGACAAGTGCATTGCCCTAGTTTATGTAGATGTAATGAGAGCAGGGTAGTAGTAGTGGGAATGGAGAGAAAGACATTTTTAAATATAAGACCCAGATCTGATCAGCTGAACTGGGCCACTGATAGTGAGGTAGCAGGGATGAACATAGTAAGAGAACTAAGATGATCTGAGTTCAATTATAATTATAAATTATACTAATTAAGACAGTGTGCTAATAGCATAAAGATAGGCAAATAGATTAATGCATTTTAATAGACCACAGAGTCCAAAAAGTAGATCTAACATATGAAGGTGCAAAGACAATTCAGTAAAAAAGGGATGATTTTTTTAACCAACTAGAACAAGTGGATATTTACATGGAAACAAAGAATTTCAGTTCATATGTGCACCATAAACAAATCTTGATTCCAAGTGAACCAGAGACCAAAAAGTAAAGTAAAACTATAAAATGTTAGAGTAAAACATAAGTGAAACTCTTTTAAACCTGAGGTTAGGCAAAGATTTTTTAGATACAGCACCAAAAAAGAAAAAGAAAAAATCATCTATTGAACTTAATTGAAGTTAAAAACATCTGCCTTTTGAAAGACACTGTTAAGAAAACAAGTAGACAAACCACAGATTAGCATAAAATATTTGCAAATTATATTTGACAGACTTGTATTCAGAACGCGTACAAAACTCTCAAAATCCAACAATAAAAAATGATAAAACCCAATCAAAATGGGAAGGGAATTGAAGAGACACCTTCACTAGAACATGAAAAGATTTTCTATGTCATTTGCTATCTAAGATGTACAAATTTAAATCACAATGAGATTCTAATATAAACCTATTAGAATAACTTACATTAAAATGGCAGATGTTGGTAAGGGTGTAGAGGAACTGGAACTCTCATCCTGCTTATGGGAATTTAAATTGATATAAACTCTTCGGAAGACAGATTAATAGGTTGAATAATGGCCCCTCAAACATGTTCATTATCTTAGATAATCCCTGGAATCTGTAAATATGTTTCTTTTCATGTAAAGGGACTTTGTAGATATGACTAAATGAAAGATCTTGGGGATCCAGGAGATCTTCCTGAATTATCCAGGTGGGTACAATATAATCACAAAGGTTCTTATAAGAGAGAGGCACGAGGATCAGAGTCAGTAGCAGGAGGAGATTTGGTCACAAAGGCAGGAAGTTAGGGTGTCCTGAAAAACAGCACAAGCCAAGAATGCAGGCAATCTATTGGCTACAAATGGAAAGTGAGTGGATTCTCCCCTGAAGTCTCCAGGGGGAACAGGCCTGGCCAACATCTTGTCTTTAGATTTTTGACCTCTAAAAATGTAAGAGATAAATTTGTGTTGTTTTATGTCACTCCGTGTTTGATAATTTGTTATAGCGACAATTGCAGTAGCATATTCTTAAAATGTTAAATATATATCTGCAATGTAACCTAAGTCCTTCTACTCCTAGATGTTTATGCAAGAGAAAGGAAAGCATATGGTCCCAAAACTTGTGTGTAGAATTTGGTAACAGCTTTTTGTGTAATAGCCCAAACCTGAAAACAAGTCAAACATCACAGGTGAACGAATATCCAGATAATGGAATATCAAATGAAGCAATAAAGAAAAATGAACTATTAATAAATACAACAACATGGGTGGATCTCAGAATAATTACACTGAGTAAAGAAGCCAGAAAAACAGAGTACATGCTGAAGGAGTCCATTTTTTAAAATTCTAGAAATGCAAACTAATCTGCAGGGACAGGTCAGTATTTTCCTGCGATGAGAAGGAGGGAGAGAACAAGGAGTGACAGAGGATTGTGAAAAGTAATGAGGAAACTTTGGGGGGTGATGGATAGGTCCATTTTATTTACTGTGGTAATGGTTTTAGGGGAATATACATACATCTTAAAACTTATCAAATTGTATACTTTAAATATGTACTCTTTATTGTATGGGAATTATACCTAAAACAACAGAAACAGCAGCAGGAAAGAGGATTACCTCATTGGGTAGTTGTGATGCTTTTTAATTTTTATTATGTATTTATTCTTGTTTTTAAAAAATCCTCACCTGAGGACATGTTTCCATTAGTTTGAGAGAGGGGGAGAGAGAAATATCAATGTGAGAAACATCAGTTGGTTGCCTCCTATAGGCACTGCAACAGGAGGCAACCTAGGCACGTGCCCTGAATGTCAAACAACCTTTCAGTGCATGGAATGATGCTGCAGCCAACTGGGCCACACGGCCAGGGTGTGGCGCTTTAAATGAGATGATATGCATATAACAATTTCTATAATTTTTGGCACATAGTATGAACTCAATAAATTCTATTATTATTATTTTTAGTTTAGAGAAGAGAGCACTAGAGCAATAATTGTTTGTGAATTACCAAGGGTCTTTTGAAAGAAATGTCAAGTCGAACTTTGTCACAGTAGATATTGGTTAAAAAATGAGGAAGGGACTTATTAAATATAGCATTTTATTAAATATATTGCACAAACACATGATGCAAGGAGGGTGTGGCTTGCTAGTGATTTTTCTATTTCAGAGTTAAGTGCTATGAAATCTCTTGTTCTTGGTTTATAAAGTTTGCTTACTAAGTGGCAAGAGTTCTATCATATTCTTGTTGGACATAGTAGCTGCTTCAAAAATGTCTGTCAGATTGAATTGACATCTGATCTCTCTAATTCAGGAAACTGAAATGGATGGTCATGTATATTTTGTAACTTAATTAACCTCAGCACAATTCTGGACATTCCTTGCCTCAAGATACTTAGTCTTCCCTAATGTAAAATATTTAGGTAATGATAGACAGGAAGCAATGATTTATGAGAAGAACATGCCTGGGAAACTCCAGAAAGTGTATGGGGAAGTGTCTAGGAGAGGTGAGATTGGGCTGGGCTGGGGATGGCAGGGTACCTCCGCTTCCCATGGCTTCCACATGTTCTTTCCTGAATGGAGTAGATTCTTCTCCAAACAATAGATACTTGCGTTTTCTCCCCTGGTTCTTGTTCTTACTGGGTTAGGAGGTGGGTAATACTGTGTGGGATGAGAATTCTTTCTTCCATATTGTTTCTACTGCTGAAGCTAGTCTCTGCTTGTGTCGCTGAGCAACTGCTCTCACAGAGAGGTTTAACAGCCACAGTCAGTTATGCAAAGCTTGTTTTGCAGAACATCATCATCTTGAGAGAGTACTACTTAACCGAATCCCAAAGTTTAATTGTTTGAAACTGGTTATCATCTAAGTGAGGATAGGACTGCAAATCTTTAACATTCTTCAGGGCTCACTGAAAAACTTTTCTATAGAGCACACTTTGGAGACAATGAGAGTCAGTTTCAGACCAGTGCAATAAAGTGGGTCTCACAGCAAAGCAGTTCACAGTTTTGTTTTGGTGGAAGATCGAAGGTAAGATCCTCCATCCTGTGAAGCTCAATAAAACAAAGTACAATAATATCAGGTGTGCTTGTACTGACAACAGCTGGTTGAGATATAGATTTTAATAAAAAAAACATACTCTTTGATTATAAAGCACTGTAAGAATAGGATACTTTTTATATATTGTTAACACATGAAAGATGCTCATTCTCATTCATAATCAGGAAGATAAAAAAATCATATTTAGATTCAAAGACATTTACAAATTTTAATCTGATAATATCGTGTGTCAGTAAGGATATGCAGCAACAAGACATTTCATGTACTATGGGTAGGAGTGTATGTAAACTGATGCAACCACTTTGAAAACAGTTTGGTATTGCCAAGTAAAATTGAATTTGTGTGTACTCTGCGACAGCGCAATTTGACTCCTACCTAGTTTTATAACCTAAGAAAATTCCTCTTCCATATGTGCGTATGCACATAACAACAAATAAAACTGCCAAAACAACCCAAATATTTATCTCAAGGTAAATAAGGAGAAGTAAAAAAGGAGAAGTAAATTGAAATTTGCTCATGTAATGAAATACTGTAGAAGAGTGAAAGTAAATAACTATAGCTATATGCAGCAACATAAGTGAATCTTGAAAATATAAAGTTAAGCAAGTGATAGAAAAACATAAGTAGAGGCTGAATTCCTTTTTGGGCATGTTAAGTGTGACGTGCTTACTGAACATTCTTGTGGAAACACCTGGATTATGAAGGAAACAGATTTGAAGCTTAGGATTCAGGTAACATATTTGTGTGGGATACGATGAAGTGAAAGCTGAAGCCATTGGTGAGACTAGCAAAGGAGAGAGGTGAGGTGGGGGAACCATTATAATAAACTGAATCTAGTGAGCGGATGATGGAATAGAAAAGAGGGGTTAGAGCTGCAGGAAAAACAGAATGTAGAGTCAGAAGCTAAGGGAAGAGTCAGGATCAGCTACATATTTTTCAGGGTTCAGTGCAAAATAAAAATAAGGGTACCCTGTTAAAAACTTATTAAGGTTAAGAAGATACTGCTTTAAATAAATTGGGAGAAGACTATAAACCACAGGATAAACTACAAGAAACACTGAAGGGTTAGGAGGTCAGTACAAAATAGGAATAAGGGAGGAGCTGGGAGCCAGGGAAGGACGTTGAAAAGACTAGGCATTGCTGAGGGCCATGGTAGAATGATGGTATGGGAGTGGATGGGAAGAGGTAAGAGTATGTTGTCTCTCAAGTTGAGAAGATTCTGAGGCACAGCAGGAATAGACACTGTTGGGGAGGAACAATTCACAAGAAGGCTGAAGTTGCAGATGAGCTAGTTCACAATTAATTGTATTCCACAGGGCACAGTGTTGAGTGTTGGCTGACATACCTGGATGTCTACTGGGAGTCCGTGTGCTCATGTCCACCTCCAACCTCTCTTTCCACACCTTCACTATACCAGCATAAAATACGCTCTTCACTTAATGTTATTTAAGTCTGCAAAGTCTCCCAAATTTTCACTGCCTACCTGTGAGCTTGATGAGTGACAAGAATGACGCTACCAGAGTCTGCCATACAGGTAAAATGAGTTGGCCAGAATAACAAAGTAAGCTGGTTTTGAATCTTGGAAAGGAAGAGATAATAACAAAAGACAATGGCAATGACATTAAGGAACTCAGCTCTCAAGCTGATGATGAGCATAGATGAGTCTGGAACTTTTGCACTTTGTTTCTTTCTTTAAAGCATCTATGCAGTGTTGCCAGTATCTGAACTGAAAACAAGGTTTTCTAAAGCCCTTTACAGTATCTGTTTGCTGCCTTCAGTGTTCATGGGAAATCAGTATCTTTAAATTATAGCAATAAAAGTCAGAAATAACAAGTAAGAAACAGGAATTTTTAAACAGATGTTAATTTTACCTTGGCTTTACCTTTAAGTACATATATTATCCACTAATGTTTGAATTGCAGGCTGTGCCCCTCTTTATATTAGACCTTTATTATTTTACTCCAGGATGCTTTGGAATATGGGCTTATAAAAATTTTTCCAGCAGTGCTATACAGCCTAGAAACAAGAATGTAGAAATCAGAGGCAGGAGTTTAACAAGCATGGGGAGTTAGTAACCTTTTCTACTTGAAAAAAGTTTAGATTGCTGGTTTGAGTGAATTTTGAAATATGAGAACTTAAAACTCTATAGCTTTTTATTAGATTATAAAATCTATTTTATGTCACCAAATACAATGTGTTTAAATGGAGACCCACTAAAACAGTATGTAGGATGTGAAGCACAAATAGTGGAATTCACAGGGATGCATGAGTTGGCATAGATGCTGGAACAAGATAAAGTTATTCAATAGTTTTCCCAATAAAATACGGAGACTCTCCATTTACCAAATAAAAGTTAAACTGTTGAAAAAATAAATAAGTGAAATTGAAATAGACTCATAGACATAGAGAACAGATGTTGGGTGGCCAGAGGGGAAGGGTTTGGGGGACTGGGTGAAAAGGTGAAGGGACTGAGAAGTACAAATTGGTAGTTATAAAATAGTCATGGGGATGTGGAGTACAGCATAGGGAATATAGTCAATAATGTTGTAATAACTATGTATGGTGTCAGGTGGGCACTGGAAATATTGGGGGAACACTTGGTAAAGTGTATGATTGTCTACCTACTATGCTGTACGCCTGAAACTAATAAAAATAACATTTAATGTAAACTGTAATTGAAAATAGAAATGATTAAAAGAAAGTTAAACTATTTGATGTATTACACTTTTTTTTACAATGCTGTCAAATAGGATCTGCATAAAAGGCAGATTTTGTTAATTAGTAAGTCAGTGATCAACCATCAATTGTTTTTTGATGGATTATTATGTGATAAACAGTGAGCTAGAAAAAGATCTATTCTCATTCCTGGGGGAATTTACAGTCAGAAGGATAAAGCACACAGACACAGACAACTCAAAAATTGAGGAAAAGGAAAAAATAAATTGAAAAAAGAGATTCAGAGAACCCAAACATACTGTTTTTTTTTTTTGTCATTGGGTTCCAAGAAATTGGAGCGATTGAGTCTTTCAGATATTTGTTACAGTCCGATTGTCTACATAAAAAGCCTAGTTTTACTGAGTTTACTTCCTATTTACTATTGTTTTTGTTAGTTTAAAGTTGGCCATTTTTACCTTCATTTATATGTAACTTTTAGCATGGCAAGGAATCATGAAATCACAGGTTCTCAAAATTGCTGTTGCCAAGAGGCCATGCAGTTCTAGAGATGAGAGCCCCAGTCCTGGAGAGGGGATGTGGTCGGCCCGGCCCTCAGAGATCTGCCAGTGAGCTGCAGAGGCAGGACTTCTGTGGGGATACTCACACCTGAGATGCTGTTCACTAGACTGTGCCCACAGGGAGATGTGGGGCTGTGCGCTTCTGTGACTGTAGAAGAGAGAGAAAAAAAAGGGAAATTAAAGCCTGTTCTTTAGTTAACTAGAGGAGGGAAACTAGAAGTTTTTTGGGAAAACCACCATAAAAGAGACACTAAAAGACCCAGAAGCCCTAGATCCTGGATTTGATTATAATTTCAAAGAAGTGACTTAAATTAATGATTTACGTAGTTGAAAGAGTTATGAAGATTTGGTATTAAAATAAACACTATTAGTTAACTATTAATGAAAAAACGACCAAAGTGTTACCCTGTGGTATTTATCTTCTTTTTAGATTGTAAGCTTGTGTTCTCTATACAAGGTGGGGCAAACGTAGGTTTACGGTTGTGAGTACATGAAACACAAATTTTATTCTTGTATTATTATTTATTAATTAGTATTTTCCATATGAACAACTGTAAACCTATGTTTGTCCCACCCTATATTAATTACTTATGTCTTTAAAAACAGAGCTCTATTCTACTGTACCAAATAAGAAAAGCACACTTATTTCCATTCCAGTCAAACTATACCTGAAACTTGGTGAGTGGATTGAAAACCGACCCCTGACAGAGAGGCTTTGGGCAAAACCCCCTCTAGTTTGGTAAAATGAAAAAAGGAGCCTAGATGGTTTCTACCATGCAGGCCATTTAAAGACATCGGCTTGTGGCTTCTTACCTTAATTGCAGGCATAGTACTTTAGGATACAAGTAACTCTTGAGAAATGATAGAATACTAAAAATAGTAGCTACATACCAGCATCATTTGCTTTATATACATTATCATTTATCTTCACACCAACCATCTTGTGAAGTACCGTACTTTTCCAGACTATAAGATGCACTCCCCCCCACCAAATTTGGGAGGAATAATGATTGTTAATGCTGCCGTTGAGTCCTGCTTACATTTACATTGGTGAAATATTAAACATAATATGTTATTTATGTTATTAAATATTTTACCACATTTTTTGCTTCAAAATTTTTTCCTCTAAAACCTAGGTGCATCTTATGGTCCGAAAAAGAGGATAGATCTTGTCTCCATTTTACACATGAGCACCTGAGGCTCAGGGACCTTTAATGATTTGCTCAAAGTGAAACAACTGATGGCTGAGCTCAGTGAGTTCCAGAGGTGACTTACTGCTGTGTCACTGTTAAAACCCAAAATGCAGAGTGACAGCAACAAAAACTGCTTCATGTTCATTAATAGTTTCAAATTCTTGCTGTCTGGTTCACTTGTTTGTAGTTAAAAAAAGTGTTATTGAACACATTGGAGGCACCCTCTGGGTTTATGCAGAGAAGGAAGAACATGTCTTTTTCTCAAAGCCTTCCTTTCTACCCAAAAGTTTGCAGGCTAAGAAAGCCACCTTCCCTCCAAAAAGATTAGAGTGGATAATATTTTTTTTAAGATATGGAAATAGGGGGTCTTAGGTATTTAAAAATGTATAAGAAAACCAAACAGTTCTTCTGAGAGTTACTCTCTTTAAAATATAAATATGACCTTCAAGTTCTTGAGGTAGCTCTGGGTTTCCCATGGCAAGGAGATGGGGACCTTATGGCTGAAGGAAGGCTGCTGATACTAGAGGAGACGTTGTGGAAAGAAAGGGTTAATTTCTAGTGAGATTTGTTACTTAACCCAACAAATATTTACTGACAGCTTAGTAGGTGCCAGGCACTGTTCCAGATGGACAAGATACAGCAGTGAGCAACACAGACCAAAACCCCGCCTTTGTGGAGCTTGTATTTACTTCAGCCGATGAAATAATTTGCAGAGAAGACAATGCAATGCAGGCAGAATTAATCTACTAGAGCTAGAGAAACAGCTGGCTAAAAAAAGTCCTAATAGTGTGGCCAGGTAGAGACAATTAAAAAATGGAATATGTGAACTGGGGGCTTGGGAGGCAGGAAATGCTGATGGAGACGTGTGGCCCTGCTTGGGAGTGTTGAATCAGGAAGTAGGTGCTGGACTCCAGGGGAAAGGCCCAGGGGAAGTTTCTGAAACAGAATCTAAGATAGAAGTGGCAGTAAGCAGGAACGTGGGGCCCAGGCAGGAAGAGCTAGCATTTCCAAATATCTGAGGATGAGGAAGAGTGCACCAGACTCTTTCTGGGAGGAAATAAGAGAGAATGGTGACTCCCTAGGGAATGAGCCATTACCAAAATGTCAGAGCAACTCTGGGCTGTGAGCCAGCCCTGTTCCTTCACCATTCGACAGGGATTGTCTGAGTGTGTCTTCAGCCAGGCCATCAGCTGCAGGTGGGTTTTCCTCACTGCCTTGCAGTCCACGGTGAGAAGCTAGTGATGCCCTCATTTAGTCATGAGTTAGTGACTCACTTTGTCTCAACTGAAACCACACTGAACCCCAGTGAAGGCTCATACCATTTTTTACTGGAGAGTTTAGGTAATTTTCTCAAAGTTCTAAAGTTTTTTTTGGGGGCGGGGAGTGAGAAATCAGGCACCTTGCCTGTAGTACATCTCCATAGCTCCCTCATACTCTTGTTCCCACAAGGACTAAGGCCCACGTTTTGGCCTTGGGGGCCGGGAAGGTTGTCCCAGAAGGACAATCTCTTTTAGAATATTTTTTCCTTTTTGAAAATTCAGCATTTCTTCTCCTTTAACCCTTCCCTGCTGGTATTTTTGATCCACTGCCACATTTTCCCCTAGGATCCTTACTATAACAATAAAATTTCCAGTCTCTTAGTCCTTTCTTGTGAATTGTAGATTTTGCAGCCTCAGGCATTATTGGTTGTCGATGCCTAACAAAATCATCTGATTTAATGTTCTCTTGCATAAATAACTCTGGCTAATATTGCTAACTCAGTACTCACTGATTCTGTGGCCCTGAAGTACATCACAATGTGTTCTCACAATGGCTGATGACAAATAATATCTGACTCAAATAAGTTCCCTCTAATCTTTAGATTTACTCTGACCCTTAGGAACAGGGAGGAGATGAGAGGTAGTTCAGATGTCTCTACTATAGTAGTTTCATAATGTGAGTATTCTCTGAACATCCACTCTTCCTATCCTGGGGAGGGTCTGTTATGCACTTGAACCAGTTGTCTGCTAGACTTCAGGAGAAAGGATAGATGGGAAGTGATCAATAGACAAGATTATGTAGGAAGAAGGTCTCAGGCCTGTAACAGTTCTCTTAAACATTGTGGGTTAGTTTCCATAGAAGTTAAGTTTGGGCAAAGATCAGTGGGGGAGGGGACTGGGAATCCTGTGTGACCAGCATCCCTAGTAAAAGTCTTGTTTTCGTTCAGTTGCACAATGAAGGACATGAAATGTGGCTGTTCTGTTTATAATCGTATACCAATGGGCTCTTGCTGGAAAGAGGCAGTTAACAGAGGGGCAGGGAGCCATCTTTTCTTGAATACCTCCTGTGCATTCAGCATTGTCAAATGCCATTCATTTATTATTTCATCCAATTCTCACAATAATCCAGTGATATAGCTATTATATTATTTCATTTTGCATGAGGAAATAGATGCCCAGAACCGCACCCAGTTCACACAACCAGGACGTGGCAGAGCAGGTAATTAATTCAGCTCTGAGCAACTCTGATGATAATCGTCCCACCACTATTACTCTGTGGGTATATTCTTTTTTTAATTTTTTCATTTTTTTATTGTTGTTCAAGTACAGTTATCTCCATTTCCCACCCCCCACCACTCTCTCCCACCTCAGTCATCCCCACTTCCCACCCTTTGGTTTTGTCCATGTGTCCTTTATACATGTTCCTCATTATATTCTTAAGGTAGGATAACACCCAGGCAGGACTGGCAGATCTTTCTGGCTCTTGGACATCCTTCCGGTCATGTGGTGATGGCTGCTACTCCAACAGTATTGCACTTGCTTTAAAGTAAGATTTTTAAGCTCAAGGACACTTAGGGGAAGTGTAGAAAAAGGAGGATCATTTCCTTTGATGATATTAACACAGAAGTTAAAATATGATAGAATTACAAGGTAAATTTCAATCACACTTTCTCTCTTCCTACCAATCATGGGTAGCGCTCTTTCTCTTGTTTTGAAATTAAACTTTTAAAATATGTTTAGCAAGATAATCAATACACAGTCCCTAGGAAAAAAAAGAACATAATAGATGATAAGGAAAGCATTGCAAATTAAGGGGGAGAGGATAGATTGATCAATAAATGATTGGGAGACTTGTTTATTTAAAACAAAAATGCATTTGAACCCTAACCCCACACTATATTCAAAGATAAATGAGAAATATCTTGAAATATATGTAAAAATATGAAACTATAAAAAATAATAAAAGTATCAGTATCAGTATATTTTTACCTATATTTTAGTTGAGATATGTCATTCTAAATATAAAAGCACTGAAAAAATTTCAAAGGAAAAGTACTTAGATTTCACTGTTTAAGATACAAATAATCAAAAAAGCAATTAAAGGGTAACTAACACATGAGTAAAATATAAGGGATAAATATAATAGATAAAAATTTAAAAAGTTAAAGATGACTTAGCTTTTATAACAGAAATACTAAAATAAAACTTTATTTCTGGTATAAATATGTTTTAAAATGTAGTGATTATTTCATCTTGCTGAGATCTTCTGGGAGTTAACTTGGTCAACATCACATAATTTTAAGTTGTGCAAATTTGATATCCATGATATCTAGGTCTCCATTGCATGCAGCCCACATAGACAGCAGGTCATTGAATTTAAATCTAGATACACAATAGTGATGAAGTTCTCTTGATTTTTCACTAGAGGAATTTCAAGAATAGAAATGAACTTAGTCTGTTGTTCCAAATGCGCATATAATGTTTCTAGTGAGCATCACTTAACCTTTATAAGTTCACAAACCATTTGCTTATTAATGTCTTTGATAACATTTTCATTATTTACCTAGACTTTGTGGCCTCTACCTTCATTTGTCTTTTGGAAATGAGTACCATAATTTGCTTTTTTAAAAAAAAAAGTTTTACTGTTATTTTATTACAGTTGTCCCAACTTTTCTCTGCTCACACAGTCAATCCCCACACCCTTATCCATGTCCATGAGTCATTCATACATGTTCTTTGACCAGTCCCTTCCCCTTCTTTCCACCATTATTCCTCTACCCCCTTCCCTCTGGCTGCTGTCAGTCTGTTCCGTATTTCATGCCTGTGGTTCTATTTTGCTCATTTGTTTATTTTGTTTAATGTAACTTACTTTTATTAAGTTGTTTGTCACAACTGCCCAGTCTCTGCATTTTCTTAAATATTTTTGAGATTCTTTCCCTTCCCATTCTCTCAAAAAACAAACAAACAAAACCATGTGTAGGGGGAGGGGTGAATTAACAGTAAGTCTTGGTAATTCTTTAAGCTTGCCTGTTTTTTATGGGAAATTACCATTTTTAAAGAAATGAGTTTGTTGCTGCGAAAGAGATTGGATGAAGGAAGGGCAGAAGGAACCAGCAGCTTGCCTTTATTTTTCTATAGATATCAGGGATCTGGAAAACTGTTGAAACAACAAATGGAGTTAGAGTTTTATTATATTGAGTTTACTATTCATTTATTTTTCTACCTTTAATATTGTTATTGGGTTGAATGTGGGGTTTTTAAAAAAAAATCCTCACCTAAGGATATGTTTATTGCTTTTTAGAGAGATGGGGGAGAGAGAGAGAGAGAGAGATGGAGAGAGAAACACTGATATGAGAGAGAAACACTGATGTGAGAGAGAAACACTGATGTGAGAGAGAAACATCAATTGACTGGTTGCTTTTCTTATGAACCTTGACTGGGGATCGAACTTGCAAACTAGGTTTGTGCCCTGACCAGAAACTGAATCCACAACCTTTTGGTGTATGGGATGACACTCAAACCAATGAGCCACCTGGGCGGGGGAATGTAAGCTTTTAATGGGGGAGTCTTATAGAAGAGAAAAATAATCAAGAATCTGCTGCCTTCTTAGAAGTTCTTTCTACCAGTTTAAACAGAACCATGTTAAACTAAATAAACACAAACAAACAAACTTCCAAAACAACCAATGACTATTTCAGACCACAGGGAGGATAAGCAAAAGCTTAAATGCTTCAAACCTTTGTTTTTTGTTTTTTGTTTTTTTTTTAACAAAAACGGTTTCAATTGAAGGAGCCTGTGCCAAAAATACTGTGTCATAAGGCCTTATTATTAACAATATAGCTTTTCCCCAGTTAAAGTTTTTATCTTTAAGTGATCTATCAGTTAAACGACTGCAAGTGTATATTTTTTGAAAATGCCACTATATTTCTTTCTTTCTTTTTTGTAATGGCAGCTACGTGCTATTTCATAAGCTTGACATTGTAAGGGTTCTAAATTAAGCTCTGGGGTTTGCTATTTCAGGCTTCCTGCTCAGCAAGCCCCGAGCCTTGTGACATTACTTCTGCTCTGTTTACCAATAGTGTGAGTCAGGGTTGTGACTGTGGCAGAGTCAGCCCCACAGCAGCTCTGCCTTCTCTGACTTTAGGGAAGGCACCCAAGGGCTGGAAGGGAAACATCATCTGTAGATGGTAACCTCTGTCCTAATAAAGTTTAAAAGTTATGAGCCAGATTGTCCTTGGCAATTATAGACCTGAAAGAAGTTTCCTGTTTATGAAGTGAAATGCCACACTTTCATTACTGCACAGCTGAATTTTGGTGTTAACTGCTTAGCTACCTTCTTTTCCTACAGTCTTCAACCCACTAAGCATATTGTCATTGCATTAATCTTTCCAAGTGATGACTCTGATTGATGGGTAAGATAGTGACTACCCCCAACCCCTGCCTGGATTGAATTTGCTTTCTATCTGGAAAAGGAAAGGAAAAAATTATATATCCACTTTATAATCATTGAACATTTTTTTGATTGGGAAAGCTTTATAGATAAATATTATTTCTTGGTAAATATTGGGTTGACCAAAGACTCCATAAAATAAAAGACACATTTTTAATTTTCAGCAATAACTATTGATTTGAATATTTTGAGTATGTTGGCTATCTCTCACGTGGTATAATGTTGATTGTTCTCAATTAATGACTTGATTTGATTGCTCTCAATTACAACTGGTCTACCCAACCATGGAGCATAGTCCAGCAAAAAATCTCCAGCATGAAACTTCACAAATCACTTTTGACACGCTCAGTCAGCCACAGTAGCTTTTCCACACACTGCACAAATCTTTTATCTGTGTGTTTCAGTTGTGTTTTTACATTTCTTGAAATAATAAAGCATAATACACTGAAAATGTTGCTTATTTTCTTTCATCTTTAATATTAAAATGGCTGCACAAAAATTCACCAATTGTGATAAGTTTTTTTTAGGGGAGATTTTTTTAAAAAGATTTTATTTATTTATTTTTAGAGAAAGTGGAAGGGAAGGAGAGAGAGGGAGAGAAACATCAATGTGTGGTTGCCTTTTGTGCACTCCCTGCTGGGGACCTGGCCTGCAATTCAGACATGTGTCCTGACTGGGAATTGAACTGTGACCCTTTGGTTTGCAGGCCAGCACTCAATCCACTGAGCTACACCAGCCAGGGCTTGATAACTTTTTTAAATGCCACTAATATGATGGCCATCACAACACAATTTAACAAAATTGTTTCGAATGAAGTGAAGACAACTAAATGCTACTAGAGCCATTGTTCAGAAAAAAGTGAACGGACTTTTTGGACAACCCAATAAAATAGTTGCCTTTATAATAAGTCTTAGGGCAAGGGATACCTTGAACAAATACATAATTCACAAGGTAATTTCAAATTTTTTTTGAAATTTGTTGAAATTATTCCAGCATTGTCTAATTTACATCTTGAATTTTGACCTAGAAAGAATTTCAGTGTAATTCACATGTGGACTTATAAACAAAGCAAGAATATGCGTACAACTGAAGCTAAATAATCTTGTATTTTCTTCAACATGTCTTCAACAGTTTTTCCAAGTTACCCCAAAAAAACTTAAAAAAAATTAAAATTATTATAAAATATATTCAGTTGTGACTTAGAGAGCTAGTGCTCATCAAATATTCTATGTGTTTTTCTTTATTTCCTAGATTTCTTAGCCTCCTTTGCTGTGCTACTGATTCGGGCCAATTGATGGAAAGTAGAAGAGACACACGTCTCTTTGGGGCTGAGGCAAACTGGTAGTGCACACATTCCAGCTGGTGCAGGCACAAGTTTTCAGCTTGAGTTTCTAGGGTATTGTGTGTAGGAGAACAGTCCATAGACCGGACTGGACATGAATAAGAAGTAAAGTTTTTGAGATTTGAGAGTTAACTTGTTACCCCACATAACCTAGCCTCTTCTAACACACCAGTTAAAAACACATACCAAGTGTCAGGTACTCTTAAAGCTCTACTGAAACAAATTGCATATGAATTCCTTTCTCTCCCTCCAGTGGTTTTCTGTGTTGCGGAGGACACCTGGCTCCTATTGACTGACAGTTGAGACATCTTATCATTTTATATTAAAGTCCTGGTTATCAGTGTATTCTGAACTGAGGGTGAAGAAAACCAACCCCCGAGACACTGTACTTTCCTTGCCTGGCAGAATCTCAGTTGATGGTGGTCTGTAGGACGTGGCTGGTGGGAGGATCTTGTCCCTTCCCTTGCTGTCTGCTCTCAGCACATGATCATGTGCACCAATAATTACAACCCTTTCTTGATTAAAAGTCACTGTGCCATCTGAGTGCCTACTACAAAAAGTCTCAGATTTTTGTCTGACCTTCCAAAGTCTTATCCCAACCTACCTTTCAAATCTCAGGTTTTACCACCACCCTTCCAAATGGATTTATTTGAACTTCCTGGACATGCCTATCTTCCTCTACATCTTTTAGTCATATAATTGCTTCTGTCTCAATGTCCATCTTTGCTCTTTTTCAAGTCCTACAGAGTCTTTAAGGTACAACTCAAATTTCACTGTGATTTTTTATTGAGTTCATTGAGGTGACATTGGTTAATAAAATTATATAGGTTTCAGGTGCACAATTCTCTAATATATCATCTGTATATTGTACTGTGTGCTCACTACACCAAGTCAAGTCTCCTTCCATCACTATTTATCCCCCCTTCCCCATCTTCTACTTCCCTACACCCCCGTTTCCCTCTAGTAATCACCACACTGTTGTCTGTGACTATGAGTTTTCTTTTTCTTTTTGCTTAATCTCTTCACCTTTTTCACCTGGTCCACCAAACCTCCTCCCCTCTGACAGTTATCAGTCTGTTTTCTGTATCCATGGGTCTATTTCTATTTTGTTTGTTAGTTTATTTTTTTCATTAGAGTCCACATTTGAGTGAAATCATATGCTACTTGTCTTTCTCTGACTAGCTTTTTTCACTTAGCACAATACTCTCCATGTCCATCCATGTTGTTGCAAAGAGTAAGATTTTCTTTTTTTTTTTTACAGCTGATCAGCATTCCACTATGTAAACGTACCACAGCTTTTTATCCACTCATCTACTTATGAGTACTTGGGCTACTTCCACATCTTGGCTATTTTAATGAATGCTGCAGTGAACACAGGGGTGCATATATTCTTTCAAGTTAGTGTTTCATGTTTTGAGGGAGTATATTGCCAGAAGTGGAATTGCTGGCATAAGGCTGGCATAAGTCATAAGGCAGCTTCACTTTTAGTTTTCTGAAATATCTCCATACTGCTTTCCACAGTGGTTGTACCTGTCTGCATTCCCACCAACAGTGCAGGAGGGTTCCCTTTTCTCCACATCCTTTCCAGCACTTGTTGCTTGTTGACTTATTGATGAAAGCCATTCTAACAGGTATGAGGTGATATCTCACTGTGGCTCACTGTGTTTTAATACTGTCTCTGAACCATGTTAAACTTTCTACAGATTCACAGCCCCTTACCTTCAATTCTAAAATCTAAGAAGCTGTGAAAATGGAAAGCTTTTAAAAAACTCCTTTGGCAACAACACCTAGACTGATCTGAAAAAAAATTGCATACAGAACTTGAACTGCACTGATTGTTTTTATTTTCCTGTAGTGTTTGTATCATGTAGTGCATATATTCATATTCTCTTTGATTGTGATGTGTTGTCCTAGACCCTTCTGGGGCTATTACATAGTATAAAGTATTACCTGTCTAAAATCTGAAACATTCTGAGTTCAGAAACTCATCTGCCCAAGGGGTTTCGGTAATGAAATTGTGGTTCTGTTATTGTCCTTATGGAGAAACCACTGTGTGTCTTTGTTTTCAAAATGTATGATCTATCTGAATGTGCTTTAATGAAACCAATAGCTAGTATAGATTCAGATTTTTAATAATAAAGTATTCTTCATTAGTGGTTTGGTACAAATTTCCACAAGTTGTAATTTAGTTGCACAAAATGTGCTTTATTATCTTTTTACCTCAAGCCCTCATCTCCACCTGCAGAAAACATAAGGTAAATTCAGTTACATTAGTGATATTTAGTCATTTAAGGTTCTGACTTGCATGATTCGCAATTCAGGAAATATAACTGAATTCTTGTTCCGGTCACAGGACTCTCATTCGGCCACTCCCCACAATCCACTTGGAGGCACAGGAGGCTTTTGGATACTTCTCTAGGGCCCTTTGGGACCCAGAGTCTTGCAGTTCCTCTCTGCCTCCTTTTTTTTTTTAACTTTATTGTTGCCAGAAACTGATGTGGGGTAAATGTATCAAAATCTGCACTAGGTTTGTTGTCTCCTTGATCTGTGCATGGGAGGAGACACCCAACTTTCAGAATTTCCCATCTTTGATCATTCTTTCTGCCCACTCCCAAGGGTCAGGAGGAGGCCAGGCAGGCTTCCCTGAATCCAGCAAGATTATGAGCTAACTTTTATTCTCTCCAAGTGAGTAGGCAAGAATTCTTGTACACCGATTTTTTAATACTGATAACTCAGTTTTTGATATTTGGAAAGCCACACCTTACAAAACTATTTTATATGGCATGGATTTACAAAAGTATACTTTGAGGCTTAAATATATATGTAACAATATGTAACTTTGTTCTCTGGCTGTGATTGTTTTGGCTTTGACTCTAGCAAGTAATGTTATCTGCCTCGTGGGTAAAGGCTAGCAAACAAAGAATACGTGGGGTGGGGTGGGGTGAGTGCCGATATATAGTTAGTATATTACAAATTCATTTTACTACATGTTTACTCCCATTTGGCATCATTCAAACTCCAACTTGAAAAAAAACTGCCTTCTATGCAAGGGTAGAAGTTTTATTTATCCTTTCATTAGTGGTTTTCATACTGGCTTCTAGGAGCATGGAGAAGGCAGTTGAGAGGAAGTTTCTTTCCTTCTCACCTCCCCATACCAGCCTCAAATATAGCACACCCAAATTTAGTCAAAACAGTTCAGGCTTTTATGTTCTTTATACATTGTGGGTCTGTGCATGATTTAACTTAATAAAGAGTACTGCTAGTAAACATATTTTGAAAGTCCTTGTTTTTATCTAAACAGGATTAGGATTATACAAAAGATTTTTCAAACACCCAGGTCCACTTAAGAATACGAATCTGCTTCACCTGTGATCAATCACTGCTTAACCAGAATTAGCTGCTACATTTAGCTGTGGGTAAGCAATGCAAGGGGAGTCTCCTACCTCGGTGGTAGAATCTCCTCACTAGTCTCGTCCAGTGCCTTTATGTTTCAGGCTCCGGGAAGTTTAACAGCAAAAGGCCTTGCAGTCAGTCAGCTTCTTTCCAGCCTTCCACACAGCGTATGGAAACTTGGCTGCTCCTTCATGAAACTCAGGGCAGAAAGGCTTTGTTTATCATTTTTACTACTATCTCATTTCCTCTCAGGAGACACAGAGTAAACAAAAGAATACTTTCCTTTGCTCACTTGATATTCCCATTCCTGCTGACTGAGAATAAACAGGGTTCGTTTTTGGATTTTAGGCCAGTTGTGGTGTAACTTACTCATACCTTGGTTCGCACCCCTCTCACTGGTCATTTGGAGCCTTGCTCTCCTTTTATTAGCCTCCAAGCTGGTCTCCCTCCCTGTGTTGATCCCTGACCTTGCCTACGGCCAAAATGTCACTGGAGTGTTTTTTTTTTTCCCTTAAAACACATGTGTAATTATAACACTCTTAAAAAATTTTAAAGATTAAAAAAACCCTTTATTGTTTTTGCATTTTTACAGGATATAATTCATGTTCTGTGCATTGGCTCACAAGATATTTCATGATTTCCAGCATAATACTGGCAATTAACAATTATTGGGTGCCGCATGTGCTAGTCAGTATGATAGAACATTCAGTTAGTTTAGAGAGATTACATACATTTTTCAAAGATAATGAAGAGTATATTCTCTTGTACTACTGATCTTTCTTATGCACCACAGTCTTCACCAAGGCTGGTGCTGAAAGATACACCATGCCTATGCTTCTCTGCCTTCCTTGTTCTGGGTCTTCTTCCTGCAATGAGAAGAAATCTTAATCACTGGTCAATCATTAGTTAAGCCTCAAGCTTCAGATCGATGGTTCCTTTCTCTGTTGAGCCATTTTGTCCCTGGTGAGGTCACTGTCCCTTGTAAACCAGTAACCCTTTGTGGATATGTCCTATCACTAGATGGCAAATGCTAGGTGTGGGAAGTGCCCTCCACCTGACTCCTCAGTCAGAGAATGCCTGTTGCATCAGATGACAGTCCTATCAGGAAATTGAGGAAGAGTAGAACATGGACGAACTTTAATACCTGCTGATTTTTCCTTCTTTGAAAAATTGTTTTTTATATTTTGAGACCAATGTGCTTCCACAAGGAGTTGGTGCCCATGTATTCAAATGTCCAACAAAGAGATTTTTCTTATTTCCAAAGTGTTTTTTATTTAAGAATTTTAATTGTAGTAAAACATGGATAGCATGAGATTTACCATCTAACCATTTGTAAGTGTAGAGTTCAGCAATGTTTAGTTACAATGTTGTGCAACCAATTTCCAGAACTTTTACATTTTGCAACACTGAAACTCTATACCCATTAAACAATCCCCAGTTCTACAACCCTGCCAACCCCGCCCCCCCCACCGCCCTGTCCTTGAAAACCACCTTTCTACTTTCAGTTTCTGTGGGTCTGACTACTCTAGGCACTTCATGTAGGTGGAATCATAGCGTATTTATCTTTCTGTGACTGGCTTACCAGGGATATACTAAGGGATTAGCATAAATTCCTCAAGGTTCATTCTTGTTGCAGTATACGTCAGACTTTCTTTTGTAAGGCTAAGTGATATTCCTTTGTATGTGTAGATCACACTTTGTTTGTTTACTCGTCTGTCACTGGACACTTGGGTTGCTTCCATCTTTTGGCTGTTATGAACAGTGCTGCTATGAACATGGGGATGCAAATATCCATTTGAGATCTTGTTTTCAATTCTTGTGGGTGTATACCGAGAACTGAAATTGCTGGATAATGTGATATTTCTACTTTTAATTTTACATTCCCACCAACAGTACTCAAGGATTCCAATTTCTCCATATCATCTCCCACTCTTGCTGTTTTCTGTGTTTTTCTTTTTAATTTTTATTTTAGTTTATTCAGTACAGTTTCTATCCTTTATTCCCTTTCCAGCCCACCCACCCATTCCTCCCCTCCTCCCTCCCCTTTCCAACACCCCTAGTTTTGTCCATGTGTCCTCTATATTCGTTCCTGTAAACCCTTCCCTTCTCCCCCGAAATTCCCTCCCCTCTCCCCTCTGGTCACTGACAACTCTATTTCAGTGTCTTTTGTTATATTTCACTTGCCTCTTTGTTTTGTTGTTTAGGTTCCTGTTAAAGGTGAGATCATATGGTATTTGTCTTTCACTGCCTGGCTTATTTTGCTTAGCATAATGCTTTCCAACTCCATCCATGCTGTTGCAAAGGGTATGAGTTCCTTCTTTCTTTCAGCTGCATAGAATTCCATTGTGTAAATGTACCATAGTTTTTTGATCCATTCATTTACT
>CM052539.1:116952167-116985518 GCA_028533065.1 Trachops cirrhosus | reverse complement strand
CAAAGTCAATATTCAGAAATCAAAGGCATTTCTGTGTTTTTTTAATTTGTTTTTTTAAATCATAGTAATCCTAACGGATGTGCTAGGTCTAGTTTTGGATCAAGAGAAACCCTCCTTAAAAGATGAGTTAGGTACTGTGTACTATGGGCTTCTCTTACTCAAGGGTTACATATAACAAGATCGACAATTATTATCCTCTAGGATTTTAATTAAACATCAATGTTCATAGAAAAACACAACTGAGTAACAAAAAAGCTAAGATATTTGTCCAAGCCATCAGTACTTGCGTGAAACCAGGTGGTTTGTCCACAAAACCACTGCCCATAAACTACTCTCTTTCTGGAGGCATCTTTACTCAGGTGCAGTAACAGTGTCTAAGAAATGAAGCAGTTTCTAGGGTACCAGCCTTAGAAATCTGACTTTATGAGGTATTAGCAATTGTCAAACTCCCAACTAAACCAAGAGTCAGTGGGGGGCAGGGGTCATTCCTGTAAAATTCTGTATTCCTCTAGTGCCTAGCATTGTGCAAGGTAATTCACCAGAAAAATACATGGTTGGTGCCCGCCTTGTGCCAATTGGTCATCCCGGGAGACCCTGAAGATAAACAGTAGTGAACAAAATAGACAAAAATCTCTGCTGTCAAGGCACTTAGAGTGTCGTGGTGGGCACCTACTACAAATGCATAGGTGTGCATGTAATAGCTGTACGTGTACATGTATGCTGTGGAAAAAATAACATAGGAAAGGAGAATAGTGACCGACAAGAAGAGGATGGTTGCAGTTTTGAACAGAGTTCAAAGAAGGCTCACTGAAATGCGGCATTTGGTCAGGCACCTAAAGGCAGGTTGGTTTCTGGGGGAAGTATGTTCTAGGTAGAAGTGCAGCTGGGACAGGCAGCCTGAGGTAGGGGTGTGTTTGACGTGTTGGGGAACAGCGAGCAAAGCAGTGTGTCTAGAGCAGAGTAGGTGGGAGGTAAGAGAAGGGGTCAGAATCAGAATAGGGAGCCAGAAGCCACAGACCTTTGTAGCCACTGAAAGACCTTTGGTCTGAGGAGACTTTGGGGAGGGGAATGGGTGGGTTCTGAGCAGAGGAGAGACAAGGCCTGACCTACCTTCACATGGATCCCTCTGACTACTGTGTTGAGAATACACTAGGGGCTAGGGGCCAAAGGCAGCGGTGAACCCTCCAAAGATATTTGTTGGTTGGTGGAAGGCGTTGTGACTTAGGTGTTATATGAAGGGTGGGCAGGACTGGCAGTCTTCACAAAATGGACTGCATAGATTCCAAAGATGCCAGGTCCTAAGGCAAACTGTTCGTGGATAGCCTGGGTAAGGAAGGTATGCTCCAGCAAGTGCAACCTGGTGCCTGTGAGGATGGGCCTGGGACCTGTGGGCAACATGTTGAGATTAGCAAAAGGGACAGCTGCCCCCAGGGAAGCACTTTCTTTCTGAGTAAATGGGTCAGACTCACCTGTGAGAAATTTCTGCCGGGCCTAGGTCTGAGGGAATTTGAGTAAAACGTCAGTGGGTTTTCAGCAGTGGCCATGGGTGGGAGACCACAGTTGGGTGGTTCCTACCAGAGAAATTCTTCCTTATTCTTTCATCAGTGCTAATGAAACTCACCCCGATGAGAGGAAATCATATGACGAAACCACAGCTATTTCACTGAAAGTGCTTCTCACTTGACCTGTAAAGCTATTCATAACCTTTAACCTTGGACCTATGCCTCAAGGAAATAAACCCAAAGAAATAAACAAAAAAGTAATTTGTACAGACATGTTTTGAGTTCAAAAGGCAATATAATTGAGAACGATTCAAGTGTTCATGGAGAAAGTAATAGCTAAACAAGTAATCATAAATATTATTATAAGAAGGTGGAACACTATAAAGCCATTAGAAATAAAAGCTCTGTGGGTTCCTCTGGTGCAGTGAAAAGTACATGATAGATTATTTACATGGATAATGCACAACACAAAATAGGATGTTTGTGTAGTTGCACTGATATCAGATATGTGTGCTCACCAACAAATGGATTTGGAAAAATGGAAATAGAGTTTATAAATGAATTTGGAGAAATGAAAATTGAGTTTAAATGCATCTGGTTCTTTTATGTAAAGTGACTAGATTGTAAACACAACAATAAAAAAGTGAAAAAGAAAAAAATAAAATTCAGGCAAATTAAAATATCTATGTCTTGGAAACATAAATAGCACTATTGAAAACTGTGAGCAAGACCTTTATAAACTTTTGATTAAAGAATGTGTTCCTCAAAGAAAGAAAAAAGAAAAAAACAGAGAAAAAAGTTGAAAAGTTCAAGGAGATGGGAGGTAGGCATTGCAAGTGCAGTGGTACAGAATATGGCTGCTGCCTTTGGGTCCTCACACACTGTGTAGACTTTTATGCCTCATCTTCCCTAATGTGCCCCATTCACTATGTGCTCAGAAGACCAAGGAAGAAGCAGACTGACAGCCCTTGACTGTTAGCCTAAAAGCCCCCAAACCTCAAGGGGGAAATTCCTAGGCTCCTTGTGAACTTGGTCATTGATAAGACACTCTCATCCACAGGCTTCAGACAGCATGGCCAGCTCTAAGGAAAGTCTTGCGGGCAAGTCCTGCCACTTGATTTCAGAATGAAAGATCAGAAAGCTGCCTCTCTGTGGCTACTTTGTAAAGATTTTATTTATTTATTTTTTAGAAAAATAGAAAGGGAGGGAGAAGGAGAGGGAAAGAAACATCAATGGGAGAAACGTTTGGTTGCCTCTTGCATGCACCCTGTCTGAGCCTGCCACCTCATATTCCTCCTTGTGATTTTAATTTGCATTTCTCTGATGATTAGTGACACTGAACATCCTTTCACATATCTGCTGACCAGCTGTGTGTCCTCTTTGGAGAAGTGCCTATTCAGGTCTTTTGTCCATTTTTTAATTGACTTTTTTTGGTATTGAGTTGTATAAATTTTTAATAAATTTTGGATATTAAGCTCTTATTTTTTTCCTTCAATTTATTTGTCAAAGAAACTAGATCATTTGTTTTATAGAGTTTCCTAGTCTAGGTTTTGCTGAATTGATCTCCATAATGTCATGGAGTTCAATTATTATGTTCCTTAAAGCTCTCTCTCTTCAAAATTTGCTCTTTGATCCAGAGGCAGATTCAAGTGTGATACTGTTTGTGTGTGTCCGTGTTTGTAGTCATCCCAAAACTAATTTTCAAGTAGTGGAGTATCCTGATCATGAACAATGTCTAGTTGTCTCTTCAACACTTTTAAAGTCAATTGACTTGGGTAAATCAACTTGTGCAACCCCTATCCAGGTTGTAGCTAATGTGGCTGCTGAGTGGTGAGTTATTTCAGTTCTACTCTCCTCTTTCCTTTTTGTGATAATTTTGTGTGTGTGGGAGTAGCATGGTAAAATTCCTCATCTGTTTGTCTTTCATGTTATTACATCCCTTGTGAAGTACAATTTATTCTCTTTCAGGAGAGATGAGCCCAATGCTCTTTTTTTTTTCTGAACCCAAATAATCCTTGTCCAGGTCATATATGTGCAGTAAGTGGAGTGTGTCCTCTTGAAAACAGGTGAGTTTTAACCTTACATGTAGGGAAAGTTGGTGACTTTTAAGGTTCTAGGGAAATCCAGGCCTCCAAAGTACTTCCTCCTTGACTTAAAATTCCAAAAACGATTTCTTCAATTCTTTGACCTAGGCTTGAATCTCTTTAGAAATATGTTTAAGTTACTAGTACTTTATTAGATCTCAATGTGAATAATTTTTTGATCTGATTTTTAAAGAAGAAGTTAAGATCTTGCTAGGAGCTGTTCTGTATGGTAGAAGCCTGATAGAGGAAGTCTGATTTGGGCTTATGAATGTACTCAGAAGTCACATATTGGGTAGTTTAAGCCAACTTTAGGGCAGGCCAAGAGGTAAAGGAAGGCTGATGTAAGGCTTTAAATTCACCAGGATCTTGCTTTAGAATCTTACATCATTTTAAAATCCAACCTATCTCTTCTAGGTTTATTACCTTTGAATATTGAACAATAATTCTTTTCTGGTCTGTCAGCATAAGTACTTTGCTCCATTAGCAGTTACACTAAAACCCACCTGCCTTAGGGAAATTTATGACTCTATTATTGTTGAAAATTACTAATAGTCAGGTGATATGTTCGTTTCGGTTGGCGATGCTATGGAATAACAATAGCTGAGAATATCGTGTGGCACTGGGGTCAGTAACAGTATATTACTAACTTCAAGATAGAGGGCACTGCAAACAAATTCTGAAATGCAATAGTTAAAAAGTAATTTTTCCTGCTTATTTGATAAAACCTACTTCTAGAGAACAAATAGCTACTGACATAAATCCTTCAGTGGCTGTTATTTGTGAGGCAAACCATCCTTAAAAGAAGTTGTTTCTTTAGCATATAAATGAGCAATACCCATTTTATCAAGGTTTCCTCCTTGGATTGGCAATAGAATATATTATCAGGGTTTTATGTCTTCATTATTATTCTTGAAGACAACTTATTTGCAGGAAGCAAGTATGTTGAAGTCACTCTTTCATGTGCCATCAAAATTATTTCCATTGAAGACAACTGCAGTAACAAAAGGGTTTGAACTTTTTCTTTTTAGATATTTTTTAGTATGAGGCATTACAATTTTTTTGGTAGAAGTGAGTCCAGAACTAATGCCACAGTAACATTGGCTATAAAATCTTGACTGGTATTAGGACTGAATTGTGGTCCCCTAGATTTATATGTTGAAATCTCAGTCTTTGGTGCCTCAGAATGTGACCTTCTTGGAAATAAAATCATTGCAGATAATTAGTTCAGGTGAGTTCTTATTGGAATAGAGTGAGCCTCTAATCTGATATAACTAATATCCTTAGAAATAATGGCATGTGAAGAGATAGATATATACAGAGAAAAGATTATGTGAAGGCACAGAGATGACACCTACAAGCCAGTGAACATCTGAGATGACCAGAAGCTTGGAGAGAGGCATGAGCAGCTTCTCTCTCACAGTTCTCAGAAGTAACCAACCCAGCTGACACCCTAATCTTGGACTTCTAGGACTTCTAGCCTGCAGCACTATGTGACAATATTTTTTCCTGTTTTTTTTTTTTTTAAACTCATGCTCTGGGTGTTATTATGGCAGCCCTCGCATACAAATACAGTTGAAATTCACAGTGAAAAAGAACTGCACCCTTTGAGAAGCGGGAGTGCGCAAGAGAGAAAAGATGGGGCAGAATGAGGGTAGATGGATCTGAAAATCTTTAAATAAAGAAAAGTCAAATTTTCATTAATAAAGGATATAGTCTAAGACTTTCTTGAGTCTCCAGGTCTTTTTCCCTTTCTAATGTCCTTTGTAACCACCTCCCTCCTTACATTTCTGGCACACATACTGCATTGAGTTACACACGGGGTTCCTACTGTGTGCCAGGCAGTGAGGCATGCATGTCCCAGCTCTCACAGAGCACAGTCCCGAAGCAGTAATAGTCGTGCAACCCAGCTCTCAAGTACATAGTGCTAAGTGCTATAGCACAATAACTGCTTAAGGAGCTTAGTCTACTTTCAGGATGGACATCTGGTCTGATTCCTAGTTACAGAGAACTTCCTGAGGAAACTGACTCCTAGGTTAGTTGAGACCTAACATATGAAGGCAAAATGGGAGGGAAGTGTTTTACATAGAGGGAGCAGGTTTTAGAAAAGTCCGAGGGTGAAGTTCATAGCTGTGTCTGAGAGCTTTAATAAGGAAACAATAAGGAATGAGTCTGAAGGAGTTGGCAGAAGTCAGATCACAAAATTTTTGAAGTCATAATAAGCCTTTTGATTTATCCAGAAAGCATCTGGGAGCTGTGATGGGACGTATGTTGAAAAGAGCAGCCATATATGTGCTTTGAATGACTACTTTATCTGCTTGAAGATGATAAATTGAACATCAAAAAATTGAATATGCAGAACATTCCCCTTATATTCTGGACATGAAGAAATGATATCAATGTATTAAAATTGGTATTATTAAATAAATTTTCATGATTTAAAATAGGAAAGAAAGGGAAATCTTTATAAATCAGAAACCTGGAAATTTGCCTAAAATGAGGGGTGGGGGGAGTACGCAGAGACCCACAGTAGTAGAAGGACCTAAAGCATTGAGCTTCCAAGGGACTGTGACTGTGGGACCTGAGCCTACCAATGTTCGGAAGAAGGGCTGACACTGTCCCATCTGCCATGGCTGGAGGCTGAGTTGACCACCTGCCTCTGAGTAGTCCTGGAGTTCCTCTGTCACATGGGAACAGGGTCTGGAAATGATACAATCCTTTGTGTACCAGGTCTGGGCCTTCTCAGGGTTGTCCTTGAAGTGGGGTCAGGGGTGAGGTCACTGCAGGACCACTGGGGGACAGTCGCAATTTGGGTGGCACTTAGGAAAAACCCATAAAAGACAGGCTCACAGAAAACAATTGTGTGTCTGAAGAAGAGAAAAACCATGAAAGATAGACAATAAACATAATAACTAAGGCAACTGATCCTTGAAGAGTTAGAATTACTACAGAAACAAAGAAAGGACTGTAAAATAAATATTTATTTTATCATTCAAGAACAAGGGAGAAATAGCAACTGTAAAAGAAGTTGAAGAACAAATTACTAAACTCAAAGATTAACCTGAAGTCTCTCAGAGTGTGGCATGAAGAATATAAAGGAGAGAAATATTTTTTTAAAAAGCTAGGAGATGAAATATATTAAAATGAGTTAATATACATTTAATGAAATACATATAAAAGAATTTTCAATAAGCAGTACAGAAATGAGAATTTTCTAGGAGGAAAGATAGATATTAATACTTGAGCTGAAAACAATCTCATAAAATACTAAACAACATAAAATAAAATCTATCTAGACATGTTTAAAGCTTTGGAACATTACATATAATGGGAACACCCTAACATCTACCAAAGATATAATATCAACTCAGAAAATAAGCATTAAAATAGTATCAGATTTACGTTAAGTAGAATAAGTCAGATAGAGAAAGACAAATACCATATAATTTCATTATATCTGAGATGTAAAGAACCAAACAAACTGTATAGAAACAGCCTCATAGGTACGGAGAACAGACTGATGGGAGGGGGGTTGAGGGGTGAGTGAAGAGATTAAGAAGTACAAACTGGTAGTTACAGAATGGTCACAGGGATGTAAACTGTAGCATAGGGAATATAGTCAATAATATTGTGATAACTACATATTGGGCCAAGTGGGTACTTGAAATATTGAGGGGACCACTTTGTAAAGTACATGATTGTATAACTACTATGTTGTATGCCTAAAACTAATACAGAATAATATTGAATATGAACGATAGTTAAAAAAATAATATAAGATTTACCATCAATAATGTTAGATACCATAAAACTAAAAAACTTTGGTAAGAACCCCCCTGTAACATATAAATACTTATATGCCAAACTATTCATCAGGAATTAGGGTTAAAATATTTTCAGACTACAAAGATATTGGAATTTGTCACATACAGACCCTTACTGAAAAAAAACTTCTAACGTATATATACTCCAGCTAGTAGTAATGGCTTCAATGGCAAATGAGGAAATTGGTAAAACACATTGATGAATTAAGCTATTCATTGATTTTAAAAGCAAAAATACCAAAAAAATGGGTTTAGTAACAGCTGGGTCTAAAGTTCCACTGAACTATCACATAGTCAGTGTGAGGGGGAAATATTGAAGGAAGCATGAATTAAAATCATGCTGTTTCTTATTTTGTTCAGGAAGAAAACAGAAACTGTGAATACATTGGAATATATTAGAAAAATATATTTAAGAACATGTGGTAAAAATTTAAAGGCAATTATTAATATAATAGAAACATGTAACTGTGATTTCTAAGACATTCAATGAAAAAAACGTAACAAAATAAAATAGGTTAATATAACAGAATGCAGGGAAGGGGAAAGACCAGAGACAAAGTGAGGGCAGAGTAAGGAGAAAGTACAAAAGAATCAGTTGGAAACATATACAAGCAGCAATCATAATGGTGTGGGCAGGTTAGCCGGCCCGGGGAGTAGAGGGCCCTTGTCTTTCCCATTCTGGCCTAAACCCTCACCATTACGTCTTGAACATACAGGCATTTGTCTTGTGAATAAAAGAATTTCTCAGGTTGGATTTTTAAAATCTACCTATATTCTAGTAAAAAGGGACTCAATTAAAAATGTCAGTATATTATGATAACTGTGACAGTGCCAGATGGATGCTTGAAATATAGAGGGACCACTTCGTGAGGTGTATAATTGTCTGATCACTATGCTGTACATCTGAGACTAATACAAAATAATGTTGAATGTAAACTGTAATTGAAAAATAAAAGTGAAAAAAATTCTTGAAGAATTGAAAATCCAAGGATGACTAAAGATATGCCTTCAGCCCAACTTCACTGTGAATCTAAAGCTGCTCTAAAAACAGTCTATTCCAGGGAGTCCAGGAAGCCCAGGAAGCCCAAAGAAGTTGGATCCAAAGAGGAACACACCAAGGCACATCATCATTAAGTTACCCAAGATTAAAGACAAAGAGAATATCCGAAAAGCAGCAAGAAAGAAGGAGACAGTTACCTACAAAGGAGTTCCCATTAGATTATCAGGTGATTTTTTCAAAACAAACCTCACAGGCAAGAAGGGGCTGGAGAGAAGTATTTGAAATCATGAACGGCAAGGACCTAAATCCAAGAGTACTCTATCCAGCAAAGCTTTCATTTAGGATGGAAGGGTAAATAAAGTGCTTCCCAGATAAGGTCAAGTTAAAGAAGTTCATCACCACCAAGCCATTATACGAAATGTTAAAGGGACTTATCTAAGAAAAAGAAGATCAAAACTATGAACAGTAAAATGACAACAAACTCACAACTATCAACAAATGAACCTGAAAGAAAAGAAAAGCATCAAAAACAAAAACTAAGCAAACAACCACAACAGGCACAGAATGAGAGAAATGGACATTACATGGAGGGAGTTCAGTGGGGAGGGGGAAGGGAGGATGGGGGGAAAAGGTACAGGGAAGAAGAAGCATAATTAGTAGGCATAAAATAGATGGGGAAAGATACAAAGTGCTGTAGGAAACAGAGGACTCAAAGAACTTATATGTACAACCCATGGACATGAACTAAGGGGGGGGGAATGTGGGAGGGCTGAGGGGACAGGGTGGAGGGGGGGATAAAGGGGGAAAAATTGGGAAAACTATAATAGCATAATCAATAAAAAATACTTAAAAATAATCTATTCAAATTATAGTTTAAGAAGTGATCTTCAGTTGAGCATTATCACCACTGTTCCCCACTTCCCAAAAAAAAAGCCCACAAATGGTCACCAGAAAATTTTTGGAGGTGATGGACATGGTGATGATTTCACAGGTGTATGCTTATGTCCAAACTCATCATATTGTATGCATTAAATATGTATAGTTTCCATATGTCAATTTATCAGTAAAGCTGTTAAAAATATACAATTATCATCAGCAACAAATGTCTATTATAGCAATATTAGGATCACAATAATAAAATTCAGGGCAAAACACATCAAAAGGGAGAAGTCGGCATTTTATATTGACAAAAAGAACACTGCTAAAAAGGCACAGCACTTTAACTATTATGTGCACTTTAAAGATGAGCTTAAATTATAAATAAATAAAATATGATAGAACTGTAAATGGGAGTTAAAAATGATAGTGGGAGATAAAAATGAGACTATACTTCAACAACAAAAAGACAAACAGCTTAATTAAAACATGGGCACAGAGTTTGAGTAGATATTTCTCTAAAAAAGACATAGGTTTCCAACAAATACATGAAAAATGTTTAATATCACTCATCATTAGGAAAATGCAAATCAAACTCAGAAAGAGATACCACCCATTTGGATGGCTACTATCAAAAAAAAAACAAAATAACAAGTATTGGTGAGAATATGGAGAAATTGAAATCTTGTGTCTATTAGTGTGAATATAAAATGGTTCCATTTCTATGAAAAATGGTATGTCAGTTCCTCAAAAAATTAAAAATAGAGTTACAATATGAACCCAGCAGTTCTGGGTATATATACCCCCAAAATTGAAATCAGAGACTCCAAGAGATTTTTCTATGTCCATGTCCACAGCAGCATATTTCACAGTAACCAAAAGCTGGAAGCAACCCAAGTGACTACTGACAGATAAATGGATAAACAGAATGGCTGTGTGTGTGTTTGAAATGGAATGTTATTCAGCCTTAAAAAAGAAAGGAAATTCTGATATATGCTGCAACATGGTAAAACTTGAGGGTATTATGCTAAGTGAAATAAGTCAGTCTTTAAAGGACAAATACTATATGAAGCCACTTATTTAAGGTACCTAGGGTAGTCAAACTTATAAAGACAAAAATAAAATGATCGTTTCAAGGGGAATTAAAGTACAAGGTATAAAATTTTAGTTTTGCAGGATGAAAAGAGTTCTGTGGATGGACAGTGGTAATGGTAGGAGGATAGTGTGAACACACTTATTACCATTGACTGCATACTTAAAAATAATGGTAAATTGCATGTGCATTTTACTACAAGCAAAATTTTAAAAAAATGAGACTATCTTGAAATAGTTGGAGAATGGTTTAATGGAACAAGCAAGATGGAGAGAGAACAGTTGGGAAATTTTTCTGCAAATCAGGAAAGAGATAATGGTGACTTTATTTCAGGTAGTAAATGTGGAGTTGAAGTTAAAGGTAGGGATTAAGAAATAATTAGATAGTAGGAATGAATGGTGTGAATGGAAAGGGAGAGACAAGCCACTTTTGATGCTTGGTTTCAGCTTTGGACACTTGGGTGGACGTTGTCCATTTATTGAGGTAGAACACCCAGCAAGAGGAGCAAGACTGGGGACAAGTTGGTGAGTTTAGTTTGGATAAAGTTAGTGTGAGATGTCTCTTTCTTTGACTGTTTCATACTCTCTTTACTCCTACCACTAACACACACGTTTGGCTCTCTTTCTACGTACACTCTCTATATACACAGAGAAACAAAGTTTTGTTCACTTCAGGAGTGTTACTTCATCACAGCAGCATAGAGCTTACAGGTAGATCCTAGGATTATTCAAATATGTGTTTTTTTGTCTCAAAATAGAATCTATTTCCCTATGGTTAAAGAATGCTTAATGTAATCAAACAGAGTGTGTTTCCAAAAGACGCTGGAATCCCAGAGGCAGAATGCTGACAAGAAGCTTGCAGAGGCACACAGCCAAGTTCATTTCATTCTAATTCACTGCAATACATCCTTCCTAGAATTTCTCTGATGGTGTAGATAAGAAGATTCACAGCTGTCACTGGGACTAGCCAACTGTTCTTTTTAGCTCTATTTTTCTTTCTGCACATTAAAATGTTTTTGTAGAAGTAACATAATGGGTTTCTGAATTTGGTTTGTTTATATTTAGCAATGAGTTGTGGTGCTAACAGAGCATGTTCAGGACACAATACTTAAAGTAGAAAGCTAGCAAGCCAATGATGTTTTGATGTTATCAATTTGGTAGCAGGCATTGTAAATGTTTTTCTTGCTCAAGTGCAAATAGTAAAAGCAAGGGCTCTGCTTCACCTTTAATTAAAAGGGGGATACAAGCACCTGATCTGTAGAGCTGTTGTAAAGACTAAATGAGATATATGCGAATATACTTATGGTACCTAATGTGTAGTAGGCATTTCACAAACAGAAAGTTTTCTTCCCTAGAGAATTGTTTCATAATCAAATACCATACTTCCTCAGGGTGTCTCAGCCTGAAGGTAAAAACTGGACTGCAACAATAGCATAAATGTCTCCACCATCTTAAGTGGGGTCTTATAAATTCCCTTCAAAGAAGTTCTCTGAAATTTGTAGAGTCCCAGATTATTTCACACCTGTTAATGAACACAGGATTCTCAGATCACACTCAGGTTGTCATGTTCTCTGCTTTGGCTGTAGGTGACCATTTGCAAAAGGTGCCAAGTACCTTAATATCTGGTGATATTAAGAAGAATTTGGGAAATCCCCTCCTAGCACTGCCAGTTTCCACACCCTATCATCCAGGCTAAACACTGAACAGCTCGTGTCACGTATGGGCCTATCAGCCACTTCATTTTCTTCTCTGGTGGGGTGAGCATCTCTTTTCTGTCTTCATATTTAGCTTGCTTATTTTTTGTTTTTTGTTTTTGTTGTATGTTGAACCCCTTTCTCCTTGGGGACTCCATCATAAGTCCATGGGGCCTGGGTCAGAGGAAAACTTGACTAACTGGAATAATATCGAAAAAAATCTTTCCTCCTTTCTAACACTAGAGCTTTATTATCAGGTTAAGCTTTTATGTGAAGGCCTCTCTTCTCTGAGGATGAGTTAATTTCCCAAGAATTACTTTCAATCTTTCATCCAAGTCAATCTCCCTCCTCTCACTACCCTTAGGGCCATCTCAACAGTCTTTCAGGTGCTCTAAGGTGAATACTTCTCATGCTCCAGTTGGGGATTGTGCTACAGTTTCACATGTAGTTCAGAGGGTTTCAAGATTTTTCCTCTGAGGAGAAGAAGGTAGACAAGAAGGAAGAAATAACAGCATTAAGAAATGATATTGTTAAGTTAGGCTATGGTGGGGCATGGGCCTGGATTTGAATAGTGTTCATGGAAAAAATGGGCAGATGCAAGAGCCTTGAAGAAAGAACAGGCAGTATAACCAGGAACTGGACTGGAGAAAGATGCCTTAATGATTCTCATGGGTGATTCTGAGTTTTCTGGGACTTTCTGAGAAATCTGATTTGTCTGCACAGTAAAAATTGAAATTCTAGATCCTTAATGGAATTTTTCAGAATTCTGTGCCCTCAGTCCCACACCCCTTGCTATAAAACTACTCCCTTAAATCCCTCAGTGTCTACATTGGAGGCCCTCCTTCCTTTGTGGCTCTCGAAGCACCAGACTTATAAGTGAGTTGCTGTAACTTGTCTGCTCACCTATGTATAATGGTGACATAGACATGCTAATCTTCATGAACCCGCTGGACTGCCAGGGCAATCTATCTGTCTGTGTTAGCATTATTGCCTGCTTGGCATTATTGCCTGTTCCTGGGACCCCTGAGATTCTTCTAGGAATGAAGACAGATATAGTTCTCAGCATTCAAATATACATTGAATGAACATTTTTCACATGCCCATGTTTAGGAACAAATTTAAAAGACACTGGGAACCAAAAGTTGATTAGTTTCTCCTCCCCCAACTCTCTTCTATACTTTAGGTTTCAGACTATTAAACATATTTTGAGAAGTATTTGGCACAGTTTTGAAATAGTAATCTGAAACTAAGCAGAGGTACAAAAACAGGCTGGCTTTGGGCAATTCTCCGAATGGGTATTCAGCAACCTTTAGTTAGCCCCTTCCTCTGCTTCATCAGGGTCCTGATGCTGACCCCTGGCTACTTCGTACTCTTCACAGGAAGGCTTACCTAGATTGGCCTGCAGAGTCCCTGTGGCTGAGCCTTTCCTCCCCCAGGTCCTGTATCAGATTGTCTTGTTTTTAGGGGTCTGAAGACAAGAGGTGGCTTAAAAAGTAATAATAATAACAATGGTTTATTGAGTGCCTAGCTTTGTGCTTTTTATACATTATCGCATTTCATTCTCATACCAATTTTAGGAGACAAGTATTATGTCAAACTTTATAAATCAGGAGAGACTAAAATTCACCAGTACAAGGAAGTTGGCAAAGGTCATGTAACTCGTTAAATGCCAGAAACAGAATAAGGCAGCAGGTCTCCCTCAGAAGTAACAGCACTTTCAATCCCTTAATTCCAAGGAATGATTTCCAATGGGGATCTCAGGAATCAAGGCAAGCCCTCAGGGGCTTTATTCCAGTGGGGCCCTATTCTTTTAAGCGTGCTCTTTGCAAAACTCTCTTTAGCAGAGAAAAACCACATGTCCTAGTTCAAAATGTTTCTTTGAAATCTCATAATCTGTATTTTTTTCAGAATATGGGGGCAGGTGAGCTGGTTATCTTAAAGAAATTTAAAATCTTTTTATCTTTAAAAAACAACCCAACTCTTTACCATCTCTCAATCAAAGTTACTTCATCACATTTTGTTAAAAAGAATGAAGCAGACCGTGTGTGGTCTGTAAAAATGTTTGCCATCTTTGGCTTTTCGGTTTCCTGAATCTGAATAAGTGAGTGGTTGTTTGTCAAACTCCTCTTTACCTCCATGAGCACAGAGTCCTTTCAGGGACTGAGCCCCAAGCAAAATGGTGAAGTGGCTGCAGCTTGGAAACAAGCACACTTTCAGTGCTCTCCACTTTTTCCCCCTCTTGTGTTTCCCCTGATTCTTGTTGTGTTAATAAAATAAAATAAAATGCAAATAACACAAACTTTCCCTTTTTCCTTACCAAGAAGGGATTTTCAGACCCATTTTGTGTGCATGTGTGTGTGTGTGTGATTCAAAGTAAATGTGATTGTTTAATCTCCTGGTGCTAGAATTTCCAGCTATATCTTTAATCATAGAATAGAAGATTTTCTTTTTGTCTCTGGTTAAAGGAACTTCAGGTTAAGAAGCTTTGGCAGTGAAGGAATGGGGGACACCAGAAGGAAGAAATTGGGATAGAAATTGTGTCTTCCCAAAGCAGATATGAGGCTTTATGAGAAAAGACTTGAAGGTAGACTTTTCATAACTTATTTTCTTTCTTTGATTGATTTTGGCAGCTCTGCTCTGTCAGATGATACTTGCGGCTCATTTTTCATTCTGCATGACATTGAAAGAACGAGGTTTAAAGGAAATAGAGCTGTCCTCTGCTCTGGGCTTGTTGATCTGGGCAAGGTCCTTACCATCTGGTGCCCTCAAGGGACAGAGGGACTAGTTTTTGCCAGTCTGATAAGGGTTTAGAAAATGAAACAAAGTTTACAAAGTACATTGATTGAACAGTCAAGTGGAAAAGTTTTTAACAAATGTGAAAGATTATTAAAAGTGAGTGTGGGTTATGTGGAGTAATCTTGATTTGAAACAGTCTCTTAAAAGTTGAATTGTTTTTCCTTCTGATTATAAAAATACTTAAAAATGCTAAGCAGAATGAGCTCTTCCCTCCTTCTTGCCCTATTCCCATTTCATAAAGGTAGTAGAGAATAGTGCCAAAGTGGCAGTGATGAGCATATGGTGGCTTTTTTGGGGTGTGACAAAATGTTTGCAGTATTATACTGCCAACCCTGTGGTTACTGTATCAGGACGATCACTCTTACATTGTTGCCTAGTCAAGTTCCCCTACCTCCTACTTTCTAGCTATGAGTTTCATGCTAGCTTGAAGTTTATTTCTTTGGACCATGCTAAAAAGCCATTCCATATCATTGTTGTTAAGCCTATCTTCATATTCATTGAACTTACTGAGACCTGAGGGCTCCTATCATACAGGGGACTATCAACCAGCAGATCTACTATGATCTCACTCTTGTGATCCATGATCATAGCTCTCTGCTCATCTCTCATCTCCTTTATGTGCTCTTTTCCCATGACCCAAGAAAATAAGCTGGCTTACAGTATGATCATGCTGCAGCAAAGTCCACTGTCAAGTCTTTCCTATTTTCAGTTTCTAATCAGCTTCTTGGTGTCTTCAATAGACCCTCTTAGATATGAATGGGCAATCAAAGATACCTAGATATTTGAGGAGAAATCTTAGCATGAAATGATCTCAGAAGAAGCAAAGACAAGGTTAGGATATATATGATTCTCAGAGAGATGAGATGATAATGATTCCATGAACAAGAACAAAATACAACAAAATGAATATAAGTTAATAAAACAGAGCTCTAGATATAAAAATTATGACAGCAGACATTAAAAATTAAACCAAAGATGTGCTAGAAAAGTTGAGTAAATATCACAGACTGCGTTGTGACTTGCCCCACTAAATTCACGTGCTGAAGTCCTTACCCCTAGCACCTCAGCATGTGACTGTATTTTTCAGATAGGGCTTTAAAGAGGTACTTAAGTTAATGAGGCTGTTAGGGTGTGCTTCAGTCACATCTTACTGGTGTCCTTAGGGGAGGATGAGATTAGAACACACACAGACACCAGGGATGTGCACACACAGAAGGACAACCATGTGAAGAGGGAGGAAAAGGGTTGCTAACTGCAGGCTTTAGGGAGAGGCCTCAGAGGAAAACCCCCCCACTGGCAACCTGAACTTGGACTTCCAGCCTCCAGAATTTTGACAAAACAAATTTCTGTTGTTAAAATACACATTATGTGGAATTTTGTTATAGTAGTACTAGCAAACTAATACAGATAATTTCCCAGAAAATAGAGTAACAACAATAAAAACCAAAAAACTAAGTGAACAAACCAGAACAAGGAGATAGAGATCATAGGACAAAAGAAGAAATTAGACAAACAATACCAGTGGTTTGAGATCTCATAAAGAGAAAACAAAAAAATGAAAGAAAGAAATGTATAAAAGAAATAATATAAAAACAGAAAATTAAAAAGTTTTGCCAAGTGCCCAGTATCACAATTGAAACAAACCATACAACAAATCATATCACTCTGAAATTTCAGAAACCTGGGAATAAAGAGCAGATTTTAAAATCTTCCAGAGAGAATGACAAAGAAAAAGAAAGGTCAGAAGTTCATTACACATACAGTGAAACAGAAACCAGGATGATGTTCAATTTCTAAAAAAGAGAAAGTATACCTGAGTAATTGTGGGTAATTGAAACTTACTTTACTAATTGAATTTGTTCCCATGACCATATGTTAGGAAACACCAAGGAGTTTTTCTACTAATGTAAGAATTACATTTTCTGTATTTAACCCACATTACCAGACACCATTACACTTATTGTATGTTAGTAAGTTATGGTGTAGTCTGCATCAATGCTCAATACAAGTTCAAGGAAAATAAGAGGATAGACTAAATGTGGTCTATGTCAGCAGGGTTTGCTGCCACTGAAGTATTATACCATTGTGTTTGTCAGATGACATTTGGATAACAGGATTCTCTTCTAAGCCACAAAACAAAATGGGACTTTTTTTTAGAAGACAGAGAATAGGAAAGTGAATTAAGTTGGAGTCTAGTCATATGAGAAAAGAATAAAGGAAGTAAGAATATAAAGATTTAAAAAAGGAATGTTTTAGTGAGGCCACAAATTTGGTCTCAAAATAATGGAAAGGTCCTCATATGGAAAAGGGATTAAACTTATTCAATGGGAACAAAAGACCAATGAGTGGAAGCCTCAGGGTAAAATATTTTGGCTCAATGAAAGGTATGTGAGGTTTTTTATTTTTTGGGCTTTATTTATTTATTTATTTATTTATTTGCTGCTGTAACAAATCACAAGCTCAGTGACTGAAAAAACATGAATATATTATTTTACAGTTTTAGAGGTCATGTGCGAAATGGACTCTACTGGGCTACAGTCAAGGTGTCAGCAGGGTTGCATTTCTTTTGGAGGCTCTGGTGAAGAATCTCTTTCCTTGCCTTTTTTAGCTTCTCATGGCTGCCTGCATTTCTTGGCTTGTGACTCTTTTTTCCATCTTCTAAGCCAGCAGTGTAACATCTTACAATCTCTGACTCTGACCTTCCTGTTTACCTCTTGTAAGGACTTTTGTGGTTATATTTTAGAATCATGCATGCACAATCTAAACGTTAAGTAAGAAAAGAAAGTGGTTTGATGTTACCATATTGAACCATCAAGAAGACTAGAATAATAGAATATAAGCAATATATTACATTGGTCAGCTGTAATGATCAAGAAGTCTTTTAAAAATGTTTCCTTATAAATTCAACTCATTGATTTTATAGTCAAATCTCAGTTCTTGAATGTCTTTCATCTTGAAAAATTTGGTTCTTGACCAAGTTGTTCATGAAAAAAGAAAAAAACTCAGTTGTTTATCAAAATCTCATTTCTCAACCCAGCAGCCCTTTCATGCTGATAGTTGTATGGTTAGTCACTGTATGATTCGATTTTTGAGCAAATTTCTTCTTGAACAGCCTTACAGAGTGAATTAAGTTTGAGAAATGAGGTTTCACTGTTTTCTTCCTTCTGAAACCACAGAGATCAAGTTCCACCATACATAAAGCAATCCTTCAGGTATATAACAAGATCTGACAAAGTGATCCAGTCCAGAGGCAAGTTTCTTGCAGGGACAGCACACCAACTACAGGGAATGAGTTTTCACAGGCAAGCTAAATTGGCATTCAAGAGCAAGGTCCCTGGCTTCAAGTTCAAGATGATGCAGGAGGAAGATCCTGAGTTTACCTCCTCTCGTTGGCACCAAAACTGCAAGTAAATATAGAACAACTATCTCTGAGACCACCTGAAGACTAGCAGAAAGGTTTTCTACAACTACAGATATAAAGTAAAAGCCACATTGGAAAGAGTAGGAGGGGTAGAGACTAAGTCTAGTCAGCACCTACCCTACCCTACTCCCTACTCCTCATGCAGTGTCTCATGAGTGGGAGGGTTATCACAACCTCAGAGGTCGTCCCTGAAAAGAGAAGGGTCTGAACCCTAAACTGGTTGACCTGAACTAGGAAGTGGAGCCCTCATAACACCTGTGTTTGAAAACCAGCAAGGCTTACATCTGGGAGAGCCAAAGGGCTGTAGGAAGCCCAGGTTGTGCTCTTTCTGAGTTCTGGCACCGGGGGAGCAGTTCAAAAAGCAGCAAGGTCATACGTGAAGGTGATACATTGACTAATTTTAGGGTGTATGCTGGAGTGACAGGGATCTGTTGGAACTTGCTCATGCCACAGGTGCTGGTGGGTACCATTTTTCCCCTTCCTTGAACCTGGCTGGTCTGACACTGCCCATTAACCTTGCTAACACTATTTGCCCCACCCTGGCATTTTCCTGAGGGCCTACTCAGGGTAGCACCCCTCCAAAGCACTTTCTGCTCTGCCACACATACTGGGTGGCATCACTCAGTACCAGCACACAGCAGTGTGTCTGCAACAGCGGGGGTGGGCTTTGCGGCCAGCCACATCAAAGGCTTGCCCTGCATTCCAGTAAGCCTGCAACAGTTGTGGCCAGGCCTCAGAGCCAGCAGGCCAGATACCAGCCTTGCCTGCTACTATGTCCATAGAAGTTGTGGCCTAGCCACAACAGGAGGCCATACTAGTCCCCCCATCTACGTGGCTCTGGTGACAAGGGATACATCAAAATAAGGAACCCATAGGAAAATAAGGCCACTTTTTCAAGCCCAAGAGACTTAGCTTACCTACCTAATACAATACATAGAAACAAACAGGCAACATGAAGATAGAAAAGAATATGTTCCAAACAAGCAAACAAAAAAAACCCAACAGGATAAAACCCCAGAAAAAGAACTACATGAAACTGAGGTCAGCTGTCTACTAGATGAAGAGTTCACAGTAACAGTCATAAAGATGATCATTCAACTGTGCAGGCAAACAAAAAACTCAGTCAGAACTTCAGCAACTTGAACAAAGACCTAAAAATTCTAAGAAAGGACATAACAGAACTGAAGAATGTTATCAGTTGAAATGAAAAAAATCACTGCAGGGAATCAACAGCAAATCTGTTGACAGAGAAGAATGAATCAGCAATCAGGAAAATAGGATAGTGGAAGTCACCCAACTGGAAGATCAAAAAGAAAAAAAGGATTAAAAATAATGAAGTTAGCATCAGGGACCTATGGGACAACATCAAGCAAACTAACATTAGAATCATAGGGGTCCCATAAGGAGAAGAGAGAGAGAAAGGGACAGAAAACCTATTTGAAGAAATAATGGCTGAAAACTTTCCTAATTTGGCAAAGGAAAGACATCTAAGTCCAGGAAGCACAGAGAGTCCCAAACAAGATGAACCCAAAGAGACACACACCAAGACACATTATAATTAAGTTGTTGAAAGTTAAAGATAAAGAGAATATTTTAAAAGTAGCAAGAGAAAAACAACTAGTTACATACAAGGGTAGTCCCATAAGGCTATCAGCTGACTTGTCAATGGAAACTTTGCAGGCCAGAAGGGAGTGGCATATACTCAACATGATGAAAGAAAAAAACCTACAACCAAGAATACTCTGCCCAGCAAGATTATGATTCAGAATTGAAGGAAAGATACAGATTTTCTCAGACAAGCAACAGTTAAAGGAGTTCATCACCACTAAACCAGCATTGCAAGAAATGTTAAAGGGAATTCTTTAAGTGGAAAAAGCTAAAACTAGAAATAAGATGAAAAAATATGTACTGGAAAAGGCAAACATATAGTAAAGATAGTAGAGCAACCACTTATAAATGTAGTATGAAAACGATTAAAATGGCAATAAGCTATACCTATCAATAATTATTTCAATTGAAGTTGACTAAGTGCTCCATTGCCAAAACAGGATGACTGAGTGGTATAAAAAAAAAGTAAGACCCCTATATATACTGCCTACTTGAGATTCCAGATTGAAAGACACACAGAAATTGGAAATAAATGAATGGAAAAGATATTTCATGTAAATAAAAATGAAAAAAACAGATAAACTGGGATAGTAATATTTTTATCAGACACAAAGACTTTAAAACAAAGGCTATATAACAAGAGACAAAGAAGGACCCAGCAATTGTTTTCTTCAGATAAACACCCAGAATTGGAACAATTCAAAAATCTATATGCACCTTTGTTTACTGCGGCATTATTTATGCTAGCCAAGTTATTGAAGCAACCCAGGCATTCATCACCAGACAAATGGGTAAAGGAGTGGATGTGTGTGCACATGTACGCAATTCACTGGGATGTTACACAGCCAGAAAAGAGACAGATCTTGCCATTTGCAACAACATGGATAGACCTAGAGGGTATTATGTTAAGTGAAATTAAGTCAGAGAAAGACAAATACTGTATCATTTCACTTAGGGGTGGAATCTAAAAAACTAAAATGAACAAACAGAACAAACTGACTCATAGATACAGAAAAACTGATACAGAATAACTGCCAGAGGGTTGGGCAGTGGGGGTATGGGAGAAAAGGCTAAGGGGATTAGGAGGTACAAACTTGTAAATAAGTCAGGGGGGTGTAAAGTACAACATAGGGAATATTAATAATATCAATATCACAATAATTTCATATGGTGACAGATGGATAGTGGACTCTTTTGTGGTGATCACTTTGTAAAGTATATAAATATTAAATCTCACTATGTTCTACACCTGAAGCAAATACAATATTGTGTTTCAACTGTACTTTAATTCAGAAGAGCTTTACATTTTAGAATGAAAATTAGACATGAAATAAACAAAAAAAAAGATCTGACATATCCTCCAGTCTATGCCTTTAGTCTAATTGTCTTCTACTTCTTTGAATAGGCTGTAGTGCATATGCATTTATTTTATACCAAATTCTGGACATTACATTTCTTTTCAATGTAATCTCATTGGTTAAATCGATTGGTTAAATTTAATCTCTTTGGTCCATTGTTCTGACCAACAATATATCTTAAAAACTATATTTATTCATCAGGGTTTTTAGTGTTTAGATCCCATGAGCAAAACATTTTCCTGAAACTTGTAGTTGAATGGGGATTTTTGTTTGTCAAGATTTATTCCTGCTTTGGGTGAAAAGTTTTACTAAATGATGTTTGAGCTAACCCATTCAGCAAATTCCATCAAGCATTGCAAGGTTAAAGTAATTTGGGGAAATATAAAGAAATGGCCTTTGCTGTCAAGGAGCAGTTCTGATGTACTGTGATACTATGCTTTGTCTATTTGCCAGGCTGACTACAGGACCAAGCTGATTTGTTGTCGGTAATATACACAAGAGGCTGCTCTTCACTGATGAAATCTAAGACAGCTGAACTCTATTGATTGGTTTATTCCTATATTTGGAAGCATAGTTGTTTATTCTAGAGAATTATGAGCCTTTAAAATAAAGTATTACCTCCCTTATTATCTCTGAGACACAAAGGATGCTCAGAGGTCAAGATTAGACTAAGGCATAAGCATACCAGGCAGTCAATGGTCTGGTACTTACTCAAATATATTTTTGCATTACCCTGTTCCTGGCATTGGATGTTCTATTATTTATGATACATTCCTTTTTGATCAGCATTGCCCACTGTCAGTAACCTCTTTTGGAATTCAGTTTTGGTTTTTTCCCTCAGTAAATCTCTCAGTTTGAATTAATTAATTAATTATTTTTCCTTATTTATCAATTTTATTTTATTTTTATTAATTTATTTTTTCAATTACTGCTGACATTCAATATTATATTAGTGTCAGGTGTGCAGCATAGGAGTTAGACATTTGTATAATTTACAAAGTGATCGCCCTGTGACTATTTTGTAACTACCAATTTTTATTTATTCTATTAACCTTTTTCACCCAGCATCCCTCTCTTTCTAAGAGAATTTGTTCAGACAGAGCTTACTTTGACTTGGGAAATACAGGTCCATTGCTCTGGAATTTGCAGGCCATGTCTATGTAATACAATGAAAGTTAGAAATGATCTAAAACAGTTTGTCTGTATTAGTCAAATACCTAAATTCACTTAGTCCAGCCTGCATCCTCCAGCTGCTTGCTCCCAATATATTGGATAAGGCAGTTTCTAGACCTTATAAATCCACTTTATTGTGTGTACAATACCCCATAACACCAGCTACCTGGTAGAACTCCCAAGGTATCAATACCTCCAGTCAGCATAATTTATTTTGATATCTTAAGAACATTACAAAATGTCATTTTATGCAGAACATTAGATATATTTCAATACAGTGATGTCAAGTTGGTTAACGTTTGTTATTCTCTACAAAGTGTTCTATGGTAGAATAATGGTATTTCTTTATTCTTGTTTGTAATGACTGAAATATCATGAATTATGTTCTGCTCCATAAGTGGTGTTATGGAGCCATAATTCTGTTCACACACAAATAAAATGTTTATCTGTATTTGGCCTTTGGACATGATGTTAGTGAAGAAAGATCTCATGGGATCTCAAATCCATGAGCTACAGTATCAGGTGTGCCAGAAGTTATGCCTACATGGGCTTTCTAGATTCAATCTAAATTTCAGATTTTCATAGGTCAGCGAAGTATAAAAGTTGGGGCTAGTGTTCCTTCTCATTGAACCAGTCACTTTTTGCATGTTAGTCTATTTATTTTAAATGTAGCTGGAGAGAGGAAGATGCTTCCAATGCAATTGCTTACTGGGAAAGCAGAGAAGGAATTGGTTCTTCCTGTTGTGGTTGCTGTTGTTACATTCCAGATGGAAAAATGGCTTTATTGGGCTGTAAAAAGTGACTTCAAACAATGTTTTTAGAGCCTGAGATAAACAGAAATCTGATACAGTTAACTAGACATTCAAACAATTGAATTGATTTTATCAAATTTTTGACAAATTGAAAAAACCGTTAGCTTTGAGGATATTTTTCAGTAGCTTAGGTTCAAACTTAAATTCCTTAAAAGTAACAATTGCATATTTAAAAAGAGAAATGAACCTTCTCTCCAGGTCTCTTGGTATAATTTATTTTATGTTCAGAGCATGCGATTGTGTATACTGTCCAGGGTTGGTCATATGACTCATAGTGTACAAGGATTTCATGTACTGTGTGGTTAACTGGTAACCACAAAGTCCAGAAGGTTATTTTTATGATCCTGACATGGAACACCACAGCACAGATTTATCTCGGAGGCAGTTATGGGAGAGTTATAAAATGATCTCAGTTGATTCCTCTGTCTTCCATTGACGTCAAGAGCATTTCATTGATGTTGGTATATTTTTAGGTTCTAAAGCCATGGCTGAATTTTTAGTAGCATTAATCTCTGACTCACAGATTTGTTGTTAACCCTTATCATTTGTGTTTTAATACAGAAGCAGCTATGGATGACAAAACTCTCCCAATCTTTCAAGAGACCTTTTTACCGGAAAAAGAAGTCATTAAATATTTCATTCACAGGCTGTAAAATTAGGGGGCTTTAGCAGTTAATTCAGAAAAAAAATGTGAGTGAGGACAAGAGCAGGGGAAGTGGCATCCTATAGTGCAAGGGCAATTTGCTGTATTTACATATATTCTTCAATATATGAGGGCTATTTTCCAAAGTTATCTTAGCAAAGTATATACTCGTCTAGCACCTTGAGCATGCTGTTGATCCCAGCTTCCACACTCATGTGCAAGGCCTGCTCTGCCTTGGGTTCTGAAGTCATCGAGTGATGTTTGTGATGACATCAGCTGCAGAACATGGAGTGCCAGAAGCTCATGGACATCAATGGCGCAGCTGGGGCAGGAGATCACCGCCTATCACAGCCTGCTTGAGGGCCAGGATTCTTACTACAGCAACCTGCCCACCACCAAGGCTGCCTGAGTCCAGCAGCTCCTTGGGCTTCCTGCCTCCAGCAGAGGGATGGATACTCCTGGGTAGGAGGAGCATGAGTGGAGAATCTTTACCTCTGGCTCCTTCTCTGACCTGTTGATAAAATTTATGCTCAAAAAAAAAAAGTTATATACCTACTACAATGGTAGAACATTTATTTAATAAATTTTAGATTAGAATTTCAAAATGTCAGTGTTTCTAATAACATTTGGCTTTATTTGTGTAGAGAAAATTATGCATCCATATGTATCCAAGTGGGATTTGAAAAGACTGAAGACTCTTCAGTGATACTCAGCATACACTCACGGTCACCCCATTTCCTGATTTGAAGAACCAATAAAGATACTTGATCGAGATAGCAAAGGTGTGAGAATCCAAAGGGGACTCTTATTTCTGACCCCATAATTTGATCTGTATGACCTTGGGTAACTCATTTAGCTCCTGGGCAAGAGGTAAAAAATAGAAATAATGTTTGCCTCTGGGAAAGGCTATGAATCTCTTTAATAGTCACAAAGGAAAGGTTTCATGTAAAAATAGGTTACAGTGTTTGTCTTCTCAAGAATTTGATATGGCTAGTCACTTGTGAAATAGGTGAGTAGATAGTTATCAGCTGAAAATGATCTTCCTGCAGTATTTTCACTTTGACCATTTCAAGGTTCACAGCCATTTCTAAGATACAAGATAATAAAGATTTAACAGTTACTGCTAAAGAAGCTTTAGGTCTGAAGGTGGAAAGAAGCCATGTGATGGGTTAGGCACTTTATTTTACAGATGTAAGGAGAGGAAAAGGTACTTTGTGATTTCAATAACTTTTCTATTTACTTTAGGAGACTCTAGACCAATTGTAAGTACATGTAGGTTAATCCCTGATTAACCCATCATTGAGTTCTGGTAAAAAATAATGCTGACTGCATAACATGGACTGTTAGATAATCAGACTTATGGAATAACTCTTTCAAAAAATCCAGCAAATTGTTCACTACCCAAAATTGACTGGTTTTGTTTTTAGTAAAATGCTAGTTCAATTTTACTTGCTCTAGGTTGATTATTTAATTTCTTTCAACTTTAGTCTTTCCATGATTTATATGGTATTTCTCTCTCTCTCTCTCGCATACTAACATTTTAAGAAATAAATAATAGACATGAGAAACACAAACCCTATATGATAAAAGTACTAATAGTAATATTTTTTGAGTACCTACTGTGTGATAACCTCTGTGCTAAACATTTCAGCCACATCATTTCATGTAATCCCATTAAAAAATATGTGAGGAATGTTCTATCATTATCATCCCAAATTTCCAGGTGAAGAAATACTCTAAGAGAGGTTAATTAATCTCTACAAAGTCAAACAGTTGATGCATGGCAGAACAGGGTTGAAACCCAGAGAATATGGCTCTACAACACTCCTTTATGAAGTGAGCCCATACTAAGATCCATAGTAGACAAAGCAGTAGCTTATAAATAACCACTCAAGGACAAAGTCTATAATTTCATTCAAACTAAGCTAGATTTCCTCTGGGCCTTGATTCACACTGGCCAGTACACCATAGCTGGCAGATAAGGCCAGTCCTGTCAATGCCATGGTCCATGGTTGGCTGAGCAAGCCAGCATTAGGAAGCCATCATAGCTTTTCACCTATTGGATGGAGAAGCGTGGAAGCTCTGGGCCTGAGCAGCCTTGGCCTGGAACCCTCAGGGGGTGTGTGACCGGTAGTACCAGAGAACGATTGTCTGTTCAATCTGACAGCCAATTCTCCCTGGGGAGCCCTTTGCCTGAAATGACTTTCTGGGAATGTCTTCTGCCATTAGCTGTGATGGTTGCAGGAAGCTTAAAAGGGCAAGTCACCCACTTATAATCCTAAACCAGGATCTTGAAGATGATAGGGAAGAATGTGAGCTATGTGATAGAAACAAATCTAAATTATTCTCCCCAATAGTAAGGCTGGCTCTAGCTTGCCCATTCCTGCCTCAACCCTGCAACAACTCTTTGCTCTACTTAATATCTGCTTTGGGTTTCTGTGTATGCTTTCACATGCATACATATTCCCTGGTAAAAATATATTTTAGTGTGACACAGTGGTGGATTCATTACTCCATTACAGAGAAGATACACTCTTAGACCCAAGGGTGCATTTATTACTGCATCCTTTCAAGTGTCCTTACAAGATTTACATGAAGGATACAATTAATAAGATATTAAGATATGGTACTTTTTCAGTTGACAGATCTTTATCTTATGCCTTTTTCTTATTAAGATATAAATCTAAGAAAGAGTTGGAAAAAAGGGTATTTAGAACAGTTTTTTAAAAAGTGTTTTAGAGGAAAGGAAAACCTTTTATAAGTTCACGTAATTGGGAAAACTTTGGCTCTTATTCCGGAAAAAGAATCATGCATGGAAAACCCCAAGTGAAAGGTCACTTTTAACTGAAACTGAAAGAATAAAAACCAAAAAATCAGGGGAAGGACAAGCTAATATTCTTTAAGATGAAATATGATACTTTTCTAAAGTGCCAGCTTTGGGAAATATATGAAGTATTGTCATTTTTTTTGATCTAAATGCTTTGATCATCTGTCAAGAAAACAAAATTAAAATTTCCTAAGAACATTGAGGAGAATGAATCTAACCTTAAACACAAGGAATCTTCTTTTCTTTCTGGTGTTCCTTGAAGGGAGATTTTAATTGTTGAAGAAAATGTTCCATTAACACTTTACATAAAGCTCCTTTAAGAGTGTGACTCAGTGGTAGAGGCTCTGTAATATTGTTACGTTGGCTATGAGCATTTTCTCTGTAGCTTGTCAGTGGGGATTCCTTCATCTTCTAGGGTAACAGAATGCCTGGGCAGATGATCATATGCCCTGGAAAAGTAATTGTGGTCTTAGAGTTTTCTCAGTGAGAGAAGAGGTGTATTACCGGGTTATTTTCTGAGGAGGATGGGTTTGAAGGTTTGCTTGCCTGCTGGAGTAATTCTGGTATCAGCCAGAATTGTCACTGGCAAACCCTTGTGAACTCTCCCATGGAATGCCACAGGTGGGAGCTGGGGAGCAGTATTTTTTCAGCTATTTTACTAGCAGGGTTTCAGATTTGTAAGGCTCTGCCAATTAGTATTCTCCCATGGGATTGCAAGGTGGCCAAGGGAGGAAGAGCAGACATAGTTTTTTCTGTCCCCTGACAGTGGTAGTGGTCTTATGAGTGACTTCCTATGTGTCCTGATGTGAGTGGTTGTGATTTCACCCATTTTGGAGCCATGAGAAGCTGGGGAGGTGGCAGAAGGTACTTACATGTTTCCGATTTTGGGTGGCAGCCCCTTCCTTTCTCTCGTGGCCACAATATCTGAACCTTATGGCAGCTTCTACTGACTTTTATTCTTCCAGAATTTCCAATAGTTTTAGAAGAACCTAATTCTTTATATTGAATCTATTTCTGGATAAAATAGTTAGCATGGGCCTGGCTGGTGTAGCTCAGTGGACTGAGTACGAGCTGCGAATCAAAGGGTTGATGGTTTGATTCCCAGTCAGGGCACATGCCTGGGTTGCAGACCAGGTCCCCAGTGGGGGCCACATGAGAGGTAACCACACACTGATGTTTCTCTCCCTCTCTTTCTCCCTCCCTTTCCCACTCTCTAAAAATAAATAAATAAAATCTTAAAAAAATAGTTAGCATGGTTTCTGATTTTGGCTAAACCTCACTAACAGTATTTTCTCCACATTTTTTTTTTTCTGTGAAGAACACTTTAATTCCTAGTTGCTGGAGTCCACTAAGGTTTGGAAGGGGAATTTTTATATGGGGCCCATCTTTAGCAAGGCCATGAGATTTGGTTTTATTTTATTTTTTAAAGTCACAATATTCTATCAAAATGACACAAGGTTAATGAAGTCTCTTTCTAGCTAAAGTTACAATGCAATTTGTGCATGACAATTTTTAACTTTTAATTTTTTTTCAAATATGATTTTTATTGTATTTTTTCCATTGCCATTTAACCCCCTTATACCTCTGCCCCTGCAATCACCACACTATATTTTAAAAAGCTAATTAGGCTATAAATATAAATGCAGCTGTAAAACATATATTTAATAACCAAGAAAGCAAACTTTCTTTTGTCATATTATCTGTGCAGTTCCTTTTCAGTTGTGTGGATATTGTTAACAATAAACAGGAAAAATCAAACATAACATCTAGGATCATCACCAGTTAGTAATGAGTCCAGCCAAACCTGATCCAATGAAAGGTTATTCATCCTCATTCATGGCCTTTCACTGTAGACAATGCAGAAATACTGAAAGATGGGGGAATCCTAGACCTTTGTCAGAGGCTACATGGGGTTTTTTTCCAAAGAGTTCCTGGATCAGAGAAGTTTCACCCAGCAGTAGTCTCAGCTTCCACTGAGGATTGCAGGGAACTATCCTCTGGTTGTCCTTCTTAGCATCTTGGCTTTGGCTTATGGAGGGTCTCTCTAAAGCTGTTGATAGCTTTTGTTATTGCAGCCAAAACTGAGGGCCGGCCTGGTCTCATTGCAGTCTAGGAAAGGGAGAATCTTGTTTCTTCCTCCCTGCAGGAAGTAGAGTATAGGTTGGGGTACATAGAGGAGTCCAACTTAGCAATATTCAGGGGCTGTATCACAACCTCCAGGTGAATTCCTAGATAGTAGGAGAGAGAGAGATGGAATATGGTACAGTAAGCACCTGTTTTTGATGGGTGTGACATTTGTATGATGGATATACCCAAAGAACCATTATGTAGGTAATCCTACATGTTTTTTTCAACTCTGAAAAACTAAGAAGTGGTTGGATGTAGAGGGAGGACCACTTTACCAAGAGTCTCAAAACCAGAGTTCTGGCTCCCATTTCATCTCAGAGGGGCCTGAGAAACATATTTCTTGTGACTTTATCAGAAAAGAAGCAAGGAGATTCCAAGTGACCCGAATAGATAGTGCAAAGTCCTTCCATTAAGTCCTATGCTCTTTTATTCCCTAGCTTTCTTTTTTAGGTATAATTTAGAAATAAAAATTGTATACATTTAAGGTGCACAACTTGATATATAATTATATATGTGTATATATATTTATATGCTGTAAGATACCTGTTGTGAAATACATATATTGTAAGATTATTACCACAATCTAATTAACTTATTCATCACCTCTCATAGTTATAATTTTTTTTGTGTGTATGTGGTGAGAATGCATAAGATTTATGGTCTTAGCAGATTTCAAGTAAAAAATACAGCATTATTAGCTATAGACACCATACTGTATGTTAGGTCTTCAGAACTATTCACCCTATATAACTGAAAACTTTGTGCTCTTTAACAAATTTCTCCCCATTCCCCCTACCCTCTAGTTCCTGGCAATCACCATTGTACTCTTTGTTTTTATGAGTTTAACAATTTTAGAGTCTACATAAAAGCAAGATCATGTTGCATAAGTCTTTCTCTCTCTGGCTTACTGCATTTACCATAATGTCCTCCAGGTCGATTAATATTGTAAGTGGCATTTTCATGAATTTACAGCCAACTCATTGTCTACAATTTCTATATTCTTTATGAATGGGAGTTCCTGGATACTTTCTGAGACCATTTACTCTTATTTTACTTATAACAGTCTAATTTTCAAATGCATTCTCCACCCATTCAAAAAAATATTTATTGAGCACTTAGTATGTGCCCTGGACTGTTAAGTCTTGAAAATGCCAAAAGGACTGGATATGAAATCCTTTATGAAGCTATCAGATAATCTCCAGGCTTGAGATCAGCAGGCATGTGGGCCACTGAGAACTCTCACATTCAGAAAGAGTTATAAAAGCATGAAAGAAATATGATTATTGGGCACAACTTCTATATTAAGGCAGGAAGCCCAGAGTTTTAAATGTAATTTAATTTATATATTTTATAATCATGATATTATTCCAGATTAGAAATTTCTAATATATTAATTTATCTGTGAATATAAATTTAAATTTATTTAATCTGTATGTTTTATAAAAATGGTGACATTCCAGGATAGAACCTTTAATATATTAATTTATTTGTGACTGTATAGTAAATATTATATATTTTTTTCAACTGCTGATTCATTTTCTCCTGCATCTTATTGAACCTGTTAGCTAATGCCCTTGATATTTTGCTCTTACTTCTGCAATATACTACTGGTGACTAACTGGGAAAAGCTATGTAGAGCAGCACTGTCCAATAGAAACCTAACATGATTCACCAATATGATTAAAAGTTTTAAGTAACCACATTAAGAGTACAAAGAAACAGGTAGATTGAAATACAGGTGAATTTAAGCAATACATTTTATTTAACTCACCATATCCCAAATTATTATTTCAATATGTAATTAATAAAAATGTATTCATGTGATATTTTGCATTCCTGTTTTTCTGGTACCACGTCTTTGAAATCTGGCGTGAGTTTTACATATAACACTGTAGGAGACCATTCTACATGGCGTGGGCCCAGCTCCCACTAGGAGATGCACAGGACCCACACCCACGGGTAGGTTCTCCTGTGGGAAATCAGGCCTGCAATGTGCCTAGGCTGCTTTGAGTCTTGCTTTTTGCTAAAAACTCCCTCACCCTGAATTGAGGACATTTACTGCAAAGTAACTCCCTAAAATCCATGCTAAACCTTCCAAGGATGAGTGTAACCAGTTCAACTACTTTCCCCTTTTCATTTGCAAATATCCCTCTTCTGTGATGTGATTTGCAGCATTGGCTCCTTTGTTTTCTGTAAAATGTAACCACCTAAAGCCAACCTGTGCATAGTAAATGAGGACCATCCTGTATTGTGACAAGAAAAAGAAATAAAGGCCTGTCTTGGCAGAAGCTGCAACTTTTTGCTCCCCTTTAGAGTGAAGCCACTCACCCTTTTCCTCCACAGGACTCGTTAGTCCATGTGAATGTCTCTTCCCCATCCACAATGGACCCCATGAGCCAGGGTCTGCATTATAGCACATCTCAGTATGGACCAGTCACATTTTAGGTGTTCTGTAGTTCACATGAGATTACTAGCTTCCATACTGGACAGTGAAATTCTGAGAACATCTTTTCTACTCTTTCTATACCTGATGAAAATATGATGATAAATTGTCAATCATTAAAATTCCACAGTAACAGTTTTCAGCCATCCATTGGCCCCATTTGTTTCAAGATCTTGTTCCTAGTAAAGTGAACATGGCTGTTCTGTCACTAAGATGACTTATCCTTTTCTGCCTTTATTTTTTCTCACAAACCCCTCATCTGCCAATGCATCAACCTTACCTGGTTCCTCCCTCAGGAAGCCTTTACCAGATCTGGCTCTTTGTTTTCCTATGCACCAAGGTTTACAATCAGGTTGCCAGTCTATACCTACACGCGGACACAGTACCTACTTCATATCATTTCCTCAGCCAGCACCCTTTGATTCTTTTATAACCTCTGTTCACAAGAGGTCAAAATGAGTATTCATTGATTGGCTGACCAAGATTTGGCATGCTTCATTTTATACAACCATAAATAACCTACTGAGCCATATATTTTATTCTGTGCAATTTCACTGGTTCATTCATTCATTTGTTTACCAAATATTAATTAAGCCCTTATTAGGAATCAAAGACTGTGCTAGGCAATGGCGGTACAATATTCCCAGTATATTATGTGCATTGTTCAATGTCAGCACAATGCCACAATGGGGAAACTGATGCTCATAGTGCTTAAGTGATTTAACTGGGTTGTAGAACTTATTGGTAGTGGAGCTGGGACTAGAAATAAAGTCTCAGTTTTTCCTCCAGCATATTATGCTTCCTCTGCATTGTGATCACTGGTACCAGCACATGCATTACAAATCCTGCATAACAAACCTGAATGTTATAGCAAACAACCCAGCTAACACTATTGCATGCTGGAACCAATTGTCCACATGAAAAATTCTTTTGTCTTAAGCACTTTTCCTTCTCTATGACTGCTTTTCAAAAGTGCTGTAATTTATATGAGCAAATGTTAACTTGTGAATTAGTGGCAATTAGAAGGAAGACATGTTCCCAAAGTTAATTACAAATTTTATTTCCCATAACTTTCGGCTTTCAGGAGTCTGACTCATCAGTCAGTAAAACTGTAGGTGTGCCTGTCACCGACAAGAAGGTCTACAGGAGAATTTGATCAATGCCACTTCCAAAGATAAGTTTTAGTTTAGCCTAGAGCTAGACCTCATATGATAAAAATCAATGTCACAACATTGTCTTCTACCTTAACAAGTGACCGAGTATGAAATGTTGACAGATGTAAGTAGTATGTATTTAAGGTTTTCCGTTAAGATCTGAGCCTATATACACAGCGAAGACATTTTTAAAAAAATCTCATATTTAACTTTTTTCTGCTTTGAATGTTTTATAAAAGTATTTTCCTTAATTAGGGTGCTATTTTAAAGATATCATTATGTAGCACATTATCTTCACAAAATATATTTTATATATTATTTTAAATGATATATTTTAAGGTATGGTCTTTGTATTACTGCATCTGAATAACTTCAGGTGCTTATTCCTGTTACTCACTATAAACATACTAGGTTTACATTTTTTAAAATAAATCTTTCAGATGGTTTTTTTAAAAATATATTTTATTGATTATGCTATTACAGTTGTCCTATTATCCCCCCCTTCACTCCCCTCCACCCTGAATACCTTCTCCCACCCACATTCCCCTCTTTAGTTCATGTCCATGTGTCATAAGTTTTTTAGCGTCTACATTTCCCCTACTATTCTTGCCCTCCCCCTGTCTATTTTCTACCTACCATCCATGCTACTTATTCTTCGTACTTTTCCCCCCTCTCTCCTCCTCCCACTCCCCTGTTGATAACCCTCCATGTGATCTCCATTTCTGTGGTTCCGTTCCTGTTCTAGTTGTTTGCTTAGTTTCTTCTTGTTTTTGTTTCAGGTGTGGTTTTTAATAATTGTGAGTTTGCTGTCATTTTACTACACATGTTTTTTATCTTCTTTTTGTTAGATAAGTCTCTTTAACATTTCATACGATAAGGGCTTGGTGATGATGAACTCCTTTAACTTGACCTATAGAGAA
>CM052539.1:116928054-116951667 GCA_028533065.1 Trachops cirrhosus | reverse complement strand
ACAGATCTGGGTGCTGATCAAGGCCCTGGAGTGAGGCTTGAGAAAATGTAGAACTGAGGTAAAAATTTCCAGGAAACACTGTAAAGCCTGTCACGATGTTCTGTGACATTTCAAGTACTTAGAAAAAGGTGAATCTGAGGTGAATATGAAAAAGGTAAAGGCTCAATTTAGTCTGAGAAACAGAAAACTCTGAAATGCAAAATGTGAATTTTTATTTTTTGAGTAACATAGAGATGGATTTTTTGTTTTGGTTAAAAAGATGAAGCAATTGTCAACTTGAGTTTGGGACACATTTTGGATGAAATCTAGATCCTTGATCGTGGTCCTCAAGGCTTTTCACTATTTGGCTCTGGTGGCTGCATCACCTGCCATTATTTCCCTCCCTCACTGCGCTCTCATCCCACTGCCCTTCATTCAGTGTACAATTGCTTTGGCTTAAGGACCTTTTGCCCTTGTCATTCCCTTTGATATGCTTTTCCTACCACTTTTCACTTTGTAGGCTCATTCTTATTATTCAGGTCTCAGCTCAAATATTACCTCCTTATAAAGCCTTTGCTAGACCACCTTAATCAGCCCTTGTGTTCCCTATGTACCCCTCCCCCTGTGCCATCTCCTTCTTTTGGGACACATGGGAAGAGAATACTTTCCTCAAACTCTTGTGGTTGGGCAGAACTGTGGGACAAGTTTTAGCCTATACGACATAGATGGAAATGATGTGATGGTGCAGTCTCATCAGCCTCTGGGTTATCCATGTGTGAGAACAACAGGGAACACAGAGCCCTACTGATATATGGTACATAGGGGCATGTGTAAGATAAAAACTACAACTTTGTTGTCGTAGGACACTGTGATTTGTGGGGGGTTGTTATTGACATGTAACTACTCCCATCTGGTCTAAATCACTATCCTTCTATTTTATCTTCTTCAGAGCACCTGTATTCTTTGAAATGATCTTATTTACTTATTATCAATCTGTCCCACCCTTCCAAACATTGCCAGATGCATCAGTAGCACACAATCTACTAAAGAATTACTATTCTGTATTGTCTATGATTCCAGCTTTTATAACAGCCCTTCAGACCTCTCCTGACTGCTTTGGCATGAATCTAGCAAATCAGGAGATGTCCTTGATAAACTAGGCTAGGTGCCCTGTCTTGCTGCTTTCTCTGCCCCAGACCATTTCTCCTGACAGGGGGCAGCTGCCTAACTTATTCTAGAAAGGATATAAACAGGACAGAACCAGACAGAATGGACATTGTTTCCTGTCCTTAACTAGGATCTCCTTTAAGTATGTACACTAGGAAGGAAAAGGATAAGTGTTTGTAAAGTCTATGCCACTCTGTTCTCCCCACACTTCACCCCATTCAGGTAGGTAGAACTAATATTGTCATAGGCCAGGGGATTATGGTGACCCTGTATATTGCAGCTCACCAGCCCTGCTTAGATATGTTGATTCTGTATAAAAAAAAAAACACATAAGGAATGTCTCCATTTAGAAAATGAGAAGTTTGCATTGCATCAGTAGTCTCTGAACTGTGATCCTGAGATGTGGTAAGAGGAGGGGAGATTATCGTGTCAGCCTTTGTGTGTTCTCTCCTCCCTGGGTCCCTCTTCAGCCAAAGCATCTCTTTTTAAAAATCTGTTTCTTATATATAGATTTTTATTTGAAAGGATTTTTTCCTCTTAAATATATTTTTAGGGATTGTACTAGATATTTTCTAAAATGCCTTTGCTTCTAATATTCTGGGAATCAGGGAGCCTGGTATGTTCCAGGCACTGTGCCGTGCACAGGGCACAGTGGACACGTGAAAATGAAGGTATCACCTCTGTGTTGTTCAGGTGATTCATCAGAATAGACAGGCAGTTGCATGAATAATATCAGGAGATGAATACAGGTGGGGAAAGGAGGGAAGAGAGGAGAGTGCCAAGTGTGGACTGTCTATGAAAGTCACCACCAAGGGCAAGCCCTGATGTTAATGGGCCCTTTTCAACCTCATCCCAGCAGCATGGGTGATGATGGGGAACCTTTTGCAGGTCTTGACACAGAGCCCTTATTTCTTTAAATTGTTTTTGGCACCCTGGTTACCCAGGATTCAGCTTCTTCCTTTGTTTTCTTATTCATCTATAAGACATTTTGTCTGATATATTTCATGTCCTTAGCTATTTTACTTCTTATTAAAAACATTGGTAACACATATCTTGGCAATTTCAGTTAGAAGTCAAACACTCTTCATAGAGATATAAAATTCACTTTAATGCTAAGAGCTTCAGAAGTGAAAAATATTGACAGCTAAGGAATATTAAATTTACAGACTTCGGTGTCCCTGGCCACCCTGCTGCCTTTGATGACTTGGACACAAAAGCGTTACTGTGTCTCATTTCAGCAGAGTTGTTCAATTTGCCATGGTCCCAGTGTAGGCTGTGCCACAAGCTTTGGATTTTGGTTGTTATTTCACTTCTCTTGGCTTCAGTTTTCTCTGTGCACAAAGAGGTTAGATCTTATTATCTTATTGCATTTTAATCTTTCTCTTACTTTGGTCATGCATTGATTTATTAAAGTTTCTAATTTTTAAAAGAGGTAACATATTCATATGCCTTAAAATCCAAATGCTACCTAGATATATAACAGGAAAGGGCACGCCTACCTTTTATTTGTCCAGTTCCCACTTCACCCTTTCCCATATATAACTATTTTTATTAGTTTTTTTTTGGGGGGGGAGGTTCTTCTTCCAGAAATCCTTCCTCCAAACAAAGTCAAATACACATATCTTGTTCCTTCTTCTTATTCATATGATTGTAACACATCATATACACTCTCTATACCTAAAAAAACCCATATCTTTTCTATAGGTAGAATATTCCTTTATTCCTTTGCATAGATGGTTAGAATTGCATTTTATTGATATAGTATAATTTATTTAACTAGACTCCTAATGATAGCTCTATGGGTTGCTTCTTATCTTTTGCTATTATAATACATCATAATTAACAACCTTGTGCTTACATCACTTCTAATGTATGCAAATCTATCTGATAATAAATTCCCAAAAGTGGGGTTGCTAGGTCAAAGGGAATATACCTTTAGTAATTTTGTAGATTTAATAGCTAACGTTAAATTGCCCTCCATAAGCATTGTACTACCTGACCCTGGCTAGGAATGTGTGCAAGTGCCTCTTTCCCCACCACCCCACCATCAGAATGTGCTGTCAGACTTATGGAATTATGCCAGCCTAATAGGTTAGATATGGTGTCTCAATACAATCTTGATTTGCATTTCTCTTTTTTATGTCTCACAAAATATTTAATCATCTTTTAAATACTGAAGAACCATTTTTACTTAAAGATTCTGTTCTTGATCCTGAGATTTCTGATAGGCTTCTGGCAAAAACACTCCTCTGATTTATACATAGCTTTATCAAGCCATGTCCCCAAACTATGGATGCCCAGTGGTCTCTCCAGCCTTCTCATTCATTTTACACTTAGAAACACTCTTGGCCTACCCTGTATCTTCCTCTGTTCATCCCTTTTTAATTTGACAGTATATATTTATTTATGTATGAAATTTCTGTCCAGTAGTAACTCTCCTAGCCAGAGAACTTGCTGATACATTCACTAGGATTACCTCATTGCTATACAATTCCTTACTGTTTTATTAACCATAAAAAATATAAAAAAAGAAAACCCAACAAGAAATAAAAACCAGAGAACTTTTCCTCTTTGTGTTCAAATCCTAGAAGATTGGATAGTCTTTCAGTTAAGAAAGAGTGATCAATATTATCAATGTATGGAAGTTCCTGTGACTTTGGCCTTATAAGATTATTTAAATATAGATACTGTGTAAAGGCATATTTTCATGTGGTGGCAAATGCATGGTGGGGACCTAGAAGGACTTGGCAAAGAGACATATGAGACTTGTTGGCAAATGTGAATGCATGTAGAAAGAGATCATTGGGTAGGGTGGCATCTGACCTTTATATCCCTCTATCAACTTTGCTGTGTCTAGGTTATTTAGTATTGGACTTGACATAATATCCATATCTTCTGGTTAAAGTCTTTCAAAAACACAGCACACTACCTTAGCTTTTTCCTATGTCGTAAACACACAATCACATTATCTAGATAGTATCACAATGCAGATAATTTTGACCACATAGATGGAACCCAGGGCTGGCTTCATGGGTGTGTGAACAGTGCAGTTGCATAGTGCCATGTGCTCAGTAAGGCCTCGTGTTTGGTTTAATGTTCTACTGCCATCACTGTGAAATTCTTAATACTTTTTGAACAAAGGGGCTTGTCCCTCATCTTCATGCTGACTGAGTGCCACAAATTATGTAGCTGGTTCTTATGTGACTTGAGGTTAGATAGCCTGGCGAATCAAGTCAGTTTATAGAAATGAGTCCAATGAATTAATGCTATTTATGATGCATCTGTGAATATCCTTCCTTCTATTAAGGTAATTGACATTTCTGTTTGTTTATTTTGTTTGGAAGTGACAACTCTGTTATTGGTTTAAACAGAAAAGCATGTATATTATTTTAATCCTTTACACCTTACTTTAAAAACCAGACCAAATATAGACCCAGTGAATGAAAAATTTTCCTTGTGCTTCTGTAGTCAATACAGAGAACAGCATTAAGATTTATTTCAAAATTATGCTAAGCATAGCCATTTCTTTCTTATATAGATGTGCTAGGTCTCATTTCCAAACATTAACTTCAATTTGATATTTCAATTCAAGTTACTTGCACAGAAGATATCCAGAGAGACCTGAAGATTCAAATTCACCTTTTTGAGCCTAGAGCTTTAACCATTATTTAATAAATGATTACAAAATAATCCAATACTAGAATAACCTTCCAAAGTAAGATACTCAAAAGTTTAACCTGAAGATATTCTAAACAATCTGTTCATTTCCTTTTAATAAATCTACAATTGAAGGAGGAAATGTGTAATCTGCATTCAGAAGCTAAAACGCAAAGTGAGCAGGTGTTTTATGAGGTTGGGATGAAGAAACAAGCACCCTTGTTTGGCAGGGGTGGGAACCATTGATCTGGCTCTCTCCCAAGAATCCTGTGTCAGGGAGAAAGGGTTTTCAGGAACTACTATAAAAGACACATGGACAAAACCAAGGGGGAGGGTGGAAGTAAGGGAGGGAGGTGGGCTTGGCTGGTGTGGGGGAAAATGCAGATAACTGTAATTGAACAACAATAAAGTAATTTTAAAAAAGAAACAAATACCCTTTAGAAGTAAAAACAAAGTTGGGCTGACTTCAGTGTTAGGGATACTCTTACACAATCAATTCTATGTTATAATTGGAAGTGTGAGCACATATTGAATAAAAAGATCCTCATCTCTCTTGGAGCCCTAGGAAAGGGAGTAGTGCTTGCAGTCACTTTTTTTTCTACCAATCAGCAGCTCTGTGCTTTGGCAACAGCCACTCTGCTTTGGCACACAGTGGAAAGGCCATGATTTATAATACATTAGTCCATTCTGTGTGCTTTGTGCTCTATGAGATTAAAAACCATAACACCTTAAACACAAGTCCATAATTCAATTTTATAATCAGTACTTTTAGCTCAGATGTAATATTTTGAAAACTCCTCAAATAAAATTGCTGTAGATCCCAGAAGAGCTCCCTTTATGCCAATGAACTGCAGACATTGGTCACTTGTCTTCATCTATAAATGCAACATGGAAAGTGAGATTGAGGGATTGTTTTTAGAAGTGGATTTTTCTTACCCACCTAAGTTAGTTTTAGTTTAATCCATTTTTTAATTTGGATAATTTATTTTCTTAAAGTTAATACATTTCAATTGGTAGTTTTTGGTTGCCTTTTATTATCTCAACACAAGTCATTGTTTTTCAATTTCCTATAATTCTTAGATACATTGAAATAAGCAGTAAAGTTGTTGATTGAATCTTACTCCACCAGGCTCTGTTTATAATAATAATTGAAAATATATTGCTTTAGTCATTGGAGCTTGATTAGTTCACTAAAAGCAGTTAATTTAATTTCATGTGTTATGAGTATTTTTGTTATTGAGAATCTATCCTTGAATGAAATTACATTTGCTAGGTCTTCTCAATGAAGATACTCTTGGAAAGCTCAACCAAAGAATCATGGATTTCTACCAATCTGAGCGAAAGTTGAAATAGCAGGTAGAAGATGGGGTTGGGGGAGCTCTGTAATATATTATGAATTTAACAGGTTATTCAAAATCTAATGCATGATACTAGTGCCACTTACTAGATTCCTTGCTCACATTAAGCCCTTTACATACGTGTTCAGCTGATGCTCCCAAAACTTCAGTGTTCCTATTTTCAGAGAGTTAGGACTTGCTGGAGCTCACAGAATGTTACAGTGTTGAAGCTGTCCTGACTCCAGGTCTGATTCCCAAAATTCAAATTTTAACCCCTGCATCTTACTTAAAATTTCTAATATGGAAGCCAAATAATTTTATTATTAGTTTTGTTATAAGGGTACAATTATTTTCTTCACACCCTTTTGTAAATAAATAACTTCTTATCATAGACCACTTAGTTTCTATTTAGTGCCACCTGCGGTTTTTTACCCTGTGGTTTGTCCTTATGGTTTTACTAAAAAACAGATACCGCACACATGTGCATTATTGCTTTTGGGGGAGAAATGTACTTATGGGTAATGCTGATTTTCACTTATTGCAAAGCACAAAATATGACCACCACAGACCATCTACCAGAGTATCATTTCCACTGCTAGATACAGTGAGTTTGTGGGCAGCTCAGGGCAGCACCATCGACATCATGATCAATTACGGCAGCAGCTTTTATTGAGCATTTTATTTACTTTTAGAGTGCTCCTCTAAGTATTGATAAATATTACATTTATTCATTGCAGTCACTATACAAATATGTGGTAATAATATTCTCATTTTATAGTAAAGAAAGCTAAGATTCAGAGTTATGTAAATTGCCCAAGATAATGGAAAGAACCCATGAGTATTGGGCATCCTGAATTCTCATCCAACTCTGTATCCCACTAACTTCTAGCCCTGTGGCTTTAGTTACATTATTTAATGTCTCTAAGCTTATATTTTATATTATAAAAATAGTATATGTTTATGAGAGATAATTTGGAAAATATACAAAAAATACATAGGAAAACAATCACCTGGGTTCTACCACCCAAACAGTCACTGCTAACATGTTTGGTAGCTTTTATTTATATACTTGGTGACGAAAGGAATTGTTTTCTTTTTCCTTTAAAAATAAGAGTTGTTGCCCTGGCTGGGTGGCTCAGCTGGTTGGAGTGTCATCCCATACACAAAATATTTCAGGTTCAATCCCCAGCCAGAGGACATACCTAGGTTGTGGCTTTGATCCCTGGTAGGGGCACATACAGAAGGCAAGCAATAGATGTTTCTCTCTCTATTTCTCTCTCTCCCTCTCTTTCTCTTCCCTTTCCTCTCTCTCTAAAATCAACAAACATATCCTCAGGCAGGGATTTAAAACATAAGTTGTTTTCTTGCCATATGTAGAATTTTTAAAAGTAGACTTTATTTTCTAGAACTGTTTTAGACTTGAAAAAAAATTGTAAGATAGTACAGATAGTTTCCACATGTTATAATATTAACATAGTATTATATATTATATATTATTATAATGCATAATTTATTCAAATTTCCTTAATTTTTTCTACATCTGTTATTGGTCCAAGATCCCATCCTGGACATCACAAAATGCTTCAACATGTGCATTTTCAGGGGACACAGACATTTAGTCCATCATAGCACCTGAGGGTTAATATAGTATACTGGGCATGCATGCACGCAACACACAAAACACGTGGTACAAAAATGGAGAGACACATGATAGATCATGGACAGCATATTAATTACTTCTGTTATTTCCCATTTAAGCTATCAGTTTTTTGACCAGTTGCATTTAATAGTGAACATGAATGTTAGTAATTAGCTACATAGTGATTGATTTTCTCATGTAGCAAGAAACCCAGAGATAGATGGTTGCTGGTGCTTGTCTAACAGCTTGAGACTGTTGGGGCTGAAGTATTTCTTTCATGGTTGCAAGAATGATGGCTACAGATGTCTTTTCAACTCCTCCGCATTCCTTCTAGGTAAAGCACAAAAAGGTGTATGTCAGCTGGGCCTTTTAAATATTTTTCTAGAAGACAACCTAATGACTTTAGCTAATATTTTATTGACCAGATCTATGTCATGTGGCTACTCTTATCAGTAAGGAATGCTAGGAAATACGTTTTATCTGGAAATATCAGTATGCCCTCTAAGATGTGGACCCTGTTAATAAGTGAGAAGGGAATGGGTCTTGGGTTGGAAGTCAGAAGTATGTGTTCCCACTATATACCAAGAGCTGAAAATGTTGTGAATTGATAGAGCCTCCTTCAGTGGGTTGTTAGTTCTCTCACACAGCAAAACAGAAGCTTGGGAAAGTTCTGGCCCCAAAGGGATACTTAAATAGTATTTCTCAAAAGAAAATTTATGCAAGGGGTCAGAGAAAATGGCACATTTTAGAGAGTGGAGTCTTTACTCAGAGAACAACCCCTGGTTTCATTCAATTGCCACATGAGGACATTTTTTGGTCGTTGGCAGATGTGCTGCTTCAAGACTTCCTTTTGGCTCTCAAGGTGATTCCCACTTCCGATTTCCTGTGGTTACAGCACAACGCTGTTTTGTTTCATTCAGAGACACTTGTTCTTCTCTGAGTCACCACACAATTACTCATCTTGTGTTGGCTCTTTGTTGGGGTTTTCATAAGGTTATCCAAAGAGATGCAGGAGCATGAAAAACACTGAACCACTGAAGGTCAACAGTAGGGTGTTAATAGAGATGCACTATTTGGAGTTCTTTCAGGGTCACATGGAGCAAGTCAATGTTTTAAAATTTGTAAGTTTATGAATAGCTGCTCCACTTTCTGCTGTAAGAAAGATGGAAAGGAAATTCACTCATTTCTATAAAAACCTAGGGATCCAGATTGCCATAGTCAAAAAAGTAATCTGAGTATGTGTAGGGTGGAATAAATGCCAGGGACACTCAGAGGGACATTATGGGAACCCAGGGGAAGGCTTATGAGAGAACATAGGAGATTCATGCAAGAAACATAGCTGGGCCTGAATCACAGGATGTTACTGCTGATCAGACGCAAGGAGGATGGGGCTAGAGGAGCCAGAGTGAGGAGTCCAAGTTGATTCTGGCTTCCCGACTCTGAGTCAGAGAGAGTGGAGCTGCCACGGGATAAAGAACCTCAGATTGGGGTCTGTTAGGAGAGCTGTGTTCTGTCTGTGTTCTCCATTTGGTAATATTTTGTGGAGGAGTTAAGAGGATGGAAGTCTGGCTGAACAGACAGGCTGAGAGAGGGTCTGGCATGGTTATTAAATTGCTTAGTTGTAGATCTCTTGCCAATCACTTTGTGACTGCATTAAATTTGAACTCAGATCCATTGGGCAATGTACACAAAAGTCATTCTACATTAAACCACCCCAAGAATTTGTATTTCCTCACTATCCCGTCTCTTCCCATTTTTTTCCATATCTCTGAGCCTGAATAAGGCAAATTAAGCTTAATGACTTAAGTATGTTTTTCTTTAAAATTTAAAATAATGTTGCCTATTTCAGGTTTAAGGGGACATCTTTTTATGTTTGCCCAATTGCCTCCAAGATTTACCAATTCAACAATTTCCAACTAGCTTTGATCACAGTGGGCAAATTGCTTGCATAGCCACCTACACACATCATTCTGATGACAATTCTTTAATATCCTCCCTCTGTAGAGTGATTTCTGTTGATGAACAATTGATGAACCATTCCTGAATGATACAGAGTACTGAAGCTACATGAAGATGTTTGACTCCTCTGATAAGTACCAATACTAATTACTTCTTTAAGCTTTCCTTTTACTCTCTAGGATGCCATATTTAAGTTGGTCCAAGGAGTTGGTTTTATAGAGTGGTACTGAGGCAGGGTAGCAGAATTGAGATTGATTTCTTCTTTATTTTTTTCTTATTTTCTGCTAGATCTGCAGACCTGGGCCATGTGGTAGGATAACAGCTACATGTTTAGCTTCATCATGATTATGCACTTAGAATATAAAGAGGCTGACATTAATATCCATTTTCCATGTCCCATCTTCCCTGCCAGGTTAGGACACGTTAAAACAGGATTCTATCTCTCTTTGAGGACTTTTAACCTCTAGATTATATAGCTCAGCTAGCACATCTTACTCAGCTAGCAGGTGTCTATGTTTTTTTAGCCCATTTTATGTTCCCATTCTTTTTTATTTAAATGTAATTTAAATAATATTTTGTGAATCACATATCTCACTGTAAGCTTCTTTAAATAATTTTTAGATATGGAAGTAGCTGTACATGCACCAAAAAACACCCATAGAGATTCTGAAAGCTCCCTCAAGTCTGACTATGAAAGTGGATTTAAAGTTAGTGATAGAAATCTTTTCAGACCCCTTAATACCATCCTATCAGCTACCACCAGTTCCCACAAATCATAGTCTGCCCTCTACTTAGACTCTCACGGCTGCCATGGGCTCCATCAGCCCAGAGGGGCAGGGGGAGATCAGGCTGATTTTTTGACTCTTACTTACTCCAGACATCATTATTTTCTGGGCTTCCTCTGATAGACTCTAACAATCAATCTGTTTTGCCCATCTGCCATAATGTGGTAGTAGAAAACTTAAGTACATGTATCTCATTGAGCCTCTAGGTTTTGTCTCAGGGAATGCAGAGCTTTCTTTATTCCCAAATCTTTCACTTCTGTGGACAGGGTTTGAGATTTTTCTACCACATTCTCATCTGTATGTTCTACAAAGGCAAAGTGATGGTTTTGCTGCAATTCAGGCAATTTGCACATTTTCTTATAAAATCCAAGATGGCCTCTCTTCTTTCAGCTCAGTGTCACTGAGGTAGCCTCACCAGGTGTAAGAATACGGTAGTTCTTCCTGTGTCTGGAAGCCTGAGCTTCCTCCCAAGCATTTCACTGAGAACACCCTTTGCAACTTTGATCTAAGTGGGTCCCAACTGTTTGCCTTTTTGTGGCCTCCTTGCCTCTTTTTTCCTTTTATTATTTTATCCTTTACATATAAGCATTTACTGTCTGCATTTTTAGTATATTTAGAAAGGTAAATATCTCTCCTCTATGTTGTCCAACAATCATATAAGTGTCTTTTGGTAGTAGAGGGTAGTGACAAGGTATGTTGGGTCCATGATGCTCTCAGTTACCAAAGTTTTGGCTAGAGTTTACCTTTCTTGTCTTTTTGCTCACATTCATTTACACCTTACCCCACCTTACCTCACATCAGATGACCTGTGTAGTGTGGGCTGCTGTCTGTCTATGCCATTCCCTGGTTATCAGCCAATCACCAGGGGATTCATGGGGAAACAACTGGGATGGTTTTGGTAACTTATAGATTAAGCCAGTCATGCCTGCCAAAAATCTTGCTCTGCTCTGAGGAGACATTCAATATTTCTTACAAATTCCATGGCCATAGAGAAAGGCTTACAATTAAAATTTCCAGGGTTTACTTCTCAGTCATTTTGGGAAGAATATTGCAATATTTTGCAATCTCAGGCAGGTCACTAAAAACTAAAAACTTCCTGTGGTTATACCTGGGTGCACCTATTCCTGCGGGTTCCAATGGACCCTGCAGGGTGGTTTCCACAACTCCCTCTCACTCTTGGAGTTGTTTGGCAAGTAATTTGGCAGGGTTTTGAGGAAGAACTAATGAACCATAGTAATAATAATAGTAGTAGTAGTAATAATAATAAACAATAATAATAATAATAACAACCACAATGTAGTGGAAATGGCATGAATTTCAGAGCCACACCTGCTAAGGCATTGGGAAACTGGGTGCCAGAAGCCCAGTTTCCCAATGCCTTAGCAGGTGTGGCTCTGAAGTTGCTGTTCCCACTATGTTCACTTCTACTCGTAGGAACTAGGGTAATCGGACTACGTAGACAAACCACTCAGCAAACCCAGAATTAATAAGGGTGTTCCACTGGAGCACTCCCAAGTGATAACTTAAATTTTGGGATGCTTGTGGGAAATAGACACTTGCCTCAAAAACTCTGCACCTTCCACTGGAAACTGGAGAATGGTAGGATGGAATCTGAAGAGTAATTTTTTGAAAGGCTACCTTGGGACCCCTTGTGAGCAGCTATTAGTAGTTCCTTCTTTTTCATCCTCTCTGATATTCCCCAGTAGAATGTAAGTTTCATGAAGGAAAAGAACTTTCATCACTGCTGTATAGCTATTAGAAAGGACAGTGCCAGGCACATAGAAGATGCTAAATAAATATTTGTTGAATGAATGAAAAATTGAGTGAAAAAGTCTTTGCCAGCCCTCTGAGGGAAAGCTACTCCTAATATTGTGTCTGCTAGAGACCTAGGTAATCTATGGTATATCTGTTCTTTGTTGATTGGTCCGATCTTAACCATTGCTGTGTAACAGGCCAAACCTGATACCCTAAACAGCCCAACAGTAGACTGTTTTTGAGACCCCCAAATAGGTAAAGAGATGAAAACACCTGCGGAGCTTAGACTGGAGGGTGATGGGCTTGGCCTCCTCTGCTTGTGTGCATCTCCATGGCTTGAACTCTGATTCCTTCTTGAAAAAGGAAGCGCTCATCATGTCTCACTCAGGACACCATTCTCTATAAGTACTATGTCCTTTCAGGTAATCCCAAATTTGCTAGGGATTCTGATTCTTTGTTTCCTCATTCTGTAAGAACTAGGCCAACCATAGTTCTAGCTTACTTTTCCTAAATTGAAAGTTTTCCATACAACCCCCACAAACAGTAATATAATAATATAGATGCTGTCATATTTCTGCACCATTACTAGAAGCAAAAATTTTATGGTTTATGTTGCTGTTGTTTTCTTTTTAAGTATCATCTAGTTCTTTTCATTAAGCAGGAGTCCTGACTTTCCCAGGTTTTCTGTATATTACTGTTTCCATGGCATTGGGAGAAAACAGAGTTATGCTTCACCCCCATAACTTAAATAAAATAAAAATATAAACATCAGGTGGTCACAGGAAGGAGATGTCAAGTGCATTCTCCAGATTTTGTGTATTTACATTTCTACAGAACCTTGTAAATATAGTGACTAGGCTTTTGAAGGGCCAGGTTCTCTTTATCAAATTGGCTTTAAGAAGAATTTTGTAAATGGACATAAACAGTAGATATATGTATGTCTATTGGTATGAATGAATAGAACCTTCTGGATGGAGAGCTTCTGATGAGTTAGGCCCTGAGCCTTGGGCTGATATATCCTCCCCTACCAAGCCAGTCTCCCAGCCATGGCACTGTTGGCTTTGTAAGTCAGATGGTAAGTTTCCTTGGTTGCTTCCCATAAGATGTGGTGTTGAAGATGGCTGTCTGAAGGGCAATGTGAGGAACAGTTTTCAGGAAAAAGAATGGACTATACTAGAGGTTGCTGGGGAAGGACTCATGTAGAGCAGTACTTGGCACCTAGTAGAAGCACAGTATGTGTTTATTGGATGAATAAACAAAAGAATGAATAAATGTGTTTGGAAACTGGGACTATTTGAGTCAGTGGCAACAACCTAAGGCACTGTATGGACACTAGTTTTTTACTCTCAATTTTACCATCATTTGGAAAGAATTTCTGCTAGTTACTTACTACATGACAGCATGCAGGGGAGAGCAGTTACTCTGCCGACCGAGGGAGGAATTTTGAGGCAATGTTTGTCTGTGATTGACAGTGTAGCAATTGACTCCTCAGGGATGTTGATTTTTCTAGCTCGTGAGTTTGCCTACATGCTTGAATGAAGTAGGCTGACATGCAGAGTATACAGCTATATGGCTAGTTTCAGTTTATTGGTAAAATGAATGTAGCAATGGAAGTGCTTTAGTTTTTATGACAATTCATGGTTTTCAAGACATATATAATTAATTTTACCTATTTAGCATTTCTCTTATTCTTATGTTCATGCCATCCTGCTTCTCTTTTCTCTTTTTTCTTTCTTCCTTATAGTTTATTTTGTAATTTTTGTTTCTGTTTACTTCCTTCAACTTTTATTTAATAAAGTTTTAAATAACCACAAAGTACATAGTATATGGGGACACTGGAAATACCGTGGTGATCAATGAAATGTATGATGTTTTATTTTATTGGTCTTCTATTGATTGATATTTAGATTTTTCCAAATCTTTTGCTGAAATTAACATACATGTAGCTAATTTTTTGCAAACATCCATGGCAATTTCCTGAGGAAATGGAACAGTGAGATAAATAGTAAGAAAATTGCAAAATGTTTTGATAGATTTTACAAATTACCCTCCAAGGAAGATATGAAATAATCTCACTATTATTTAGATTTGAAAACTTGATGACTCTTTTATTTGCCCAGAAAATTGTTCATACAAATGTTAAACAAGAGAAAACCAATGACAAGATTTTGGCGAAAACTAGTAGATCATTCTTTCCAAAATTATATTAGTTCATTAAACAACATTCTGTGAGAACAGTCATTTGTTATATTGTATCGCACCTTGTGAAATGATAGAAATTTTGTTAGCTCAGCATAACAGTCTCAGGAAGTTTTGCTGATTTCTAATGCTCACTACTGTGTCAGCACTGTCCAGTGGAGCTTCATGAAATGACGATCATGTTCTGTGACCTGTGCTACCCAGCATGGCAGTCACTTGCTATGCGTGGCTACAGAGCCCTTAAAATATGGCTAGAGTGACTCAGGAACTAAGTTTATTTTATTTTATTAATTTTTAATAATTTACATTTAAATGATGAGATGTGGCTAGTCATTAACCATTTTGGACAGCAAAGCTTTACAATATATGATAAACCATCTGTCTATATAATAACTATTGTATAATCTAATTGGAGTTTAATTTAAAGCTGAGACACTCGTGATTCTTGAAAGGCATGGTCTCTCTCTCTTTTTTTCATTAAACCAACTCATAATTTCCTAAAGGTTTCTGACAGTGATTCTGTGTGAATGGTTTATAACAGCAGCTTGTTGTCGGACCATGCCATGTCATTGACTCTAGTAACAGTCATTTCTTTCAAATGAACCTGGTTTTATTTCCTCTAACAAGATTGTTCTACCCATTATCATGTGAATATCATTCTCCTTGATAGAAAAAAAGGTACAAAAAACCAAATAATTTTGCTTTGTACTTTTTATCTTTATTTTTAATTTTTTTATTGGTTGTTTCTTGCATGGGATCTTACTGTGAATTGAATCTACAACCTTATCATATTGGGGCAATGCTTAACCAACTGAGCTAGCTGGCCTGGCTATATTTGACATTAGGTCCATCTTTCCCAGTCTGTTTTCCCTTAATCATTTTTTTTGAAGTTGACATAGCTATTGGAGCCCTTTATGTTCTCAATAGCATTTTTGTTTTTCAAGCCCAGATGATTCTGGTTATTAGCATTTTTATTAGAATACTTATAGCTATATACTACTCTTCTATGTCTATCCACAATCATGGGCTTTTTATTTCCTCCCCAGTTTTTATGACATTTAAAAATTTGAATTTGATGGGAACATGCATAATGATATAGGTTTCTTTATTATATAAAGAAATCCCTTTGATTATATTTTAATTCATTTGAAACTATCCAAAAGTGTTGACTGACTCTTAAGTGCCAGGCCCTGGGTGGGGGTTTGGGATTTCTAGGTGAATCAGACATGGACCTTGCCATCAGAGGACTTATACTTTACTAGAAGACTCAAGTTCATATATTAAAACCATGTGCAGTGCTGTATATGCACATTAAAAGTATTTGCAATGTCCTGGGGGAGCACAGCAGAGAGACAGGGCATGTAAGAGGGGTTAGGGAGGTTGTGAAGAATCAGAGAGCTCTGTCTAAACTATAAATAATGTTTTAGAAAGGATGAATAAGAGTTTGCATGACAGAAGAGCTGGGTAAGGTAGTATCCTATTCATGAATGAATAACATGAACAGAGGCCAGAGTCGATGATATATTCTGGGCTCCACGACCAGTCCTGCAACTGGAGTGTGGAATACTTCTTGAGAGAGTGAACAAAGATGAGGCTGAGGTTAATAAGCTGCTAAATGGTGAGGGACATTGTGCATTATACCAAGGAATTTGGATTTATTCCAAATGGAATAGGCTTGAATGTTCTGGAACAGAGGTGGGAAATACATTCCTCTTTCTGAAAAACAGTTCTGATTACACTTAAGATATGTTAGACTTTGGAAAACTTGGGAAGGGAAAATCATTAGTCAAGAGGAAGAGGAACATATTAATTAGTACAGTGCAGACTAATAGACAGGAGGGTTTCAAACAGAGATTTTTAGGAAGTAGAATTGATGAGATTCGGTGGCTCCCTGGGTATGGGGGAGAGAAAGAGGCAGGAAGATGATTCAGAAGTTTCTCATATGGTTGTTTTTATTAGAGTCCACTTTTTCTCTTGAATCACTTTCCCTTCAGGATCTCTGGATGTGAGGTTATGTCTGCCTTTTCTCTGAACTTTTGGAAACTTTTCCCAATGTCCAGTGAGTGTACACTGATTTTATCTGTTGGTTCCGTTCTTCCTGTTCTAGGAATTCCAGAATGTGCTCATCACATTTCAATAAACTTCTCTATTTTTAGATCATTTTAGACTTATAGAAGAGTTGCAAAGTTAGTCTGTTGATTTTCCAAATATCCTTCACCCAGTTTCTCTTACATATATTTTACATAATTATAAAACAATCATCAAAATGAAGAAACGTAACTTAGAACTAAATTACTATTAACTGAATTACAGAATTTATTTGTATTTTAACCTGCTTTTCCATGATTGCCTTTTTTTTTCTATTACAGGATATAATCAAGGATTACACATTGCATTTAAGTTGTCACATTTTTAAGTATCTTCCAATCTGTGACAATTCCTGTCTTTCCTTGTCTTTTATGACCTTGACACTTTTGAGTAGTACTGGTCAGTTATTTTTATAGAATGCCCCTCAACTTGGGCCTGTATGTTTTCTCATGATTATACTGAAGTTCTGCTTTATTGCAAAGGACACCACAGACATGATATGCCCTTCCCAGTGCTTCAAAGTAGAAGGCATATAATATTGATAGCAATAAATCTGCATTCAATTTTGCATTAAGGTAGAACATTCCTCTGTATAAACTGTTTAGATGATTCAGAAGGGTGCAGCTGTGGGCAATTGGTGATTGGCAGCTTCATCACAACAATGCTCCCACTCATGCATCACTTCTCGTGCAGTTTTTTTGTGAAACATCAAATCACTCAGGTGACTCAGGGCCATCCAGCCCAGATTTGGTGCCCTGTGACTTCTGGCTTTTCCTGAAACTAAAATCACCTTTGAAAAGGAAGAGATTTCAGACTGTTGTTGAGATTCAGAAAAATACGACAGGGAGCTGATGGCAATTGGGAGAACTGTGTGAGGTCCCAACGTGCCTACTTTGAAAGGGACTGAGGAATCATTGTTCTATGTACTATGTTTCTTGTATCTTATAACTTCAATAAATGTCTCTATTTTTCATATTACATGGCTAGATACCTCTGGAAAAACCATTATATAGGTATGTGTGTGTATGTGTACACACACATACACACACATCACATTTTCTTTATCATCCATAGAGAGACACAAATTGTTTCCATATCTTGACTATTGTGTATAATGCTGCAATGGACACAGGAATGCTGATAACTCTTCATATATTTTTATCATTTCTTTAGATATATACCTAGTGCTGGGATCACTGGATGATATGGTAGTTAAATTTTTAATTTTTTGAGGAGTGTTAACACTGCATTCTATAGTGGCTCTAACAATTTACATTCCTACAAACAGTACACAAATTTTTCCTTTTCTTCACATCCTCACCAACACTTGTCTCTTATCTTTTTGATATAGACGTTTGTCCAGGTGTGAGGTGATAGCTCATGAAATGCTTTTGTAAGGAAGAGTTGTCTCTTCTTCCTTTCTATTTATTTATTTAATCATTTATTTACATTAGGATGAATTCATGGTTATTAATTTTATTATTAGGGTTATAGTGTTATATTACTATTATTTAATTCATTAAAGATAAATATAAAGTTCTGTTTTAAAATTTGTTAAAGATAACAAATATAAAGATAACAAATATAAAATACACACAAAGATAAGCTTCCTCCATCTTTGCCCATTGGGTACTCTTTTAGGCTCCTGTGTTTTTCCCACATGTTTGTAGCCTTTATTTTCGAGCACTTCCTTATTTTCTAACATGATACTTTGTGGTCTTCTGTATTCTCCCTGCCTCAGCTCTGGAAAAAAAAACATTCTCTAAGGAGTGTTCATGACTACTTAACATGTTCCTATCACTCTGCTTCACTTAGCAGTTCTTTACTGCTGATCTGAGTTAAGTCGCTAATAACAGAATGACAGGTTAAGGGTTCTCTTTATGCTTTCTCAAGCTTCTGAGAGAGACTATTTTTCTTTAAGACATGCTAAATTTTCATTGAACAAATATTGATAAAAGCCTAGTTTATGTCAATGCTTGAACTGGGTACAAAAATCCATCTCCCCGGTACCTGAGGGGTATTCTCTAAGCAGCTTGTTTCATATTTTGATATCTTACCCTAGTAGAAGAGCTCTTCTTTAAGCATTGAGTTGGCTAAAAAATTCACTTGTTTTTTCCATAAGGTGCCTATAGTAGCACTTAGTTGTCTTTAACTTCATTTAAAACAGTTTCGTTAGATTGTATTGTGACAGCTGTCATATCAGCATGGATTTTTAAAAAAACTTACCAAAGTTGGTGAGTTTTCATGTAGTCCTTTTAACATTGAAGATGGAAAAAATAAGCAACATGTTATGCATATTATTCTTTATTATTTCAAGGAAGGTAAAAATGCAACAGTAATGCAAAAAAAAAAAAAAGATTTGTGCAGTGTATAGAGAAGATGCAGTGACTGATTGAACATGTCAAAAGTAGTTTGCGGAGTTTCGTGCTGGAGATTTCTCATTCAATGATGCTCCAGAGTCAAGTAGACCTGTTAAAGTTAATAGCCATCAAATTGAGACATTAGTTGAGAACAATCAATTTTATACCACATGGGAGATAGTGAACATGCTTAAAATATCTAAATCAATAGAGTTATTGGTGCAAATGAAAAATTAATCCTTTATTTTACAGAATAAACTAAACTTTTTTACTAACCCAGTAACTTGAATTTTGCTTTCTCGTACCTCATTTGATAACATGAGACTCCACTAACCTAAAATGTCCCCCAAATCCCAGTATGTTGACATGTACTCTGGGATGTCTCATCACACACTCACAAACAAGGTCAGTGAGTCATGTTCAGTTGCCATGAAGAAGCCTCTGTTTGTTTCTTGTCCTGTTCATCAAGCTCCCTTCCTCTGTTGTGAGTCAATAGAAAACAATGTTTTCCCCTTTAAGTAACTTTTGGCTAGTATGGCTCCAAAGTAGGCTACTTTGCCTCAAAGTCTCATAGAATTGTTGGTACAAATAAAACTTTTAGTGGCTACTCATGACACTCACGCATCTACCGACCCACTTCTCTTTCTTAAGATCTAGTCATGTGTTCCTCATGGGGCTAGATCAGGAGACATCACGATGTATTTCTCAGAGTCCACTATATTTCCAGGTAAAAATGGCTTTGGTTTCAAGTCAGTATCTTTGTGCTTACTGTCCTCTTTACTTAAAACAAAATGACATCCAGAAGATTCCTTACTCTCACAAGTAAACTTGGTCATGTCCCATCAGTTCACTAGGCAGATCTGACCCTCAATGGTGTGTCATGCTGGAGCTCAAGCTAGGACACAAACCACGTTTACATTGAGCTGAAAACAATCACTCTGCATTTAGTACCCAAAAGTTCTTATTATACATTTCCCAAGTATAATTCCTTTCTAATATGTCCACCTTCCAAAACTGAAGACAGCTTTTATTTCCTGCTCCCCTCAAAACTCTATTTTCCAGGTCAAGCATACGCAGGACTTTTTGCCATTCATTATATGACTTAGTTCATATTTCCTTATCATATGGACCCCTTTCCTCTGAATATGCTCTGGCCTATAAATGACCTTCCAAAAATGTAAGGTCAAAAAGACTATCTGCCTGACTAGGGAAGATCAGACTATCACCTCTTTTGTTCTACCTACTATGCAGCTTGTGGTAGCTAGACATACAATTCTTTATTATTGACTTATAGTTAAACCATATCTCTACAAATAACAGAAGTTCAAAATTTAGAAAGTTATTATTTAATAATGAAATATATGATGAAAAATAACCAGACTGATTTTATATTTTAAAAAATAATGTAATTCTGTAATTATGTTAACATTTCTAAGATATGCCTTGAAGAGAAACAATAATAAAAGCCAGACAAAAAAAGGAAAAGGATAAGAAAGATCAGTTATGCAACTCTGGACATCCTACACATTTATGCATGTTTTCTTCATTTTTTTTCTCAACACAGATCCAAAACAGGTTATAGCTAATGACTGAGCCCAACCAGAGTCAAAGAGTGAGGGGGTTTGTTGATACTGTCCAAACAGTGCAGCATTCCTGGTCGTAAGTCAAGATGGGAATAGCTCTGTAGGGGCAAACAGCACATATCCAGGATGCTGTAGAAGAGGATCATAAAAGAAGGAAGTGAAAGGATAATAGAATTCTAATTTATTTAGCCTGACTCTGAGAACTCAATAATTTAATTATTAGTCATTAATTTCATTTTTAAACCAAACTAAGCGGCGTAATTCTTAAGGGTCTTTCCTCTTGAAGAGCAAAGTTTAAGAGTTCAGTTTTGAAAAAAGATAAACTTAGGTTTAAATTCTGCCTATATTCCATAACTTGTGTTTTTTGAAAAAATTATCAGTGGTTTTTTTTTTTTTTTTAACAGAGGGGAAGGGAAGGAGAGAAACATCAATGTGTGATTGCCTCTCATGCGCCCCCTACTGAGGAACTGGCTCACATGCAACCCAGGCATGTGCCCTGACTGGGAATTGAACCTGTGACCCTTTGGTTCTCAGGCTGGCCTTCAATCCACTGAGCCACACCAGGCAGGGCAGAAATTATTAGTGTTTTTAACCTTATAGGTATTCATTTAAAAAGAGTGTCTGCCTTATTATTGATTGAAAAGCTTAAATAAAATAGAAGTTCTTAGCATAGAATTTCTCATTAGAAAATAATTCAGTAATGTCAGCTATTGTTTTGAATGATTGCTTGCTGAAATAATACCTTGCATTTTCACTTTACATAGTGCAAAGAATATTCACATACTTTATGTCATCTGTTTCTTGTGACAACTTGTTAAGTAGGTAGGTAGATATTATTATTGCAGTTGGAAGAAGTTAAACATGATTTGCCTTAACTAATTAGTAGAAGAAGAGAGACTACCAGAACCCAGTCTACAGACTGAAAAATTTCATGAATTTCAAATAATTCACAATGTGAATTTAAACTCCATTCATGGGGGACAGACAGGAAACTGATATACTGTAGGAGGATTGCTCTTATTAGTATGTGACAAACATATAGAAACACAAAATGTATACAGATAGTGTTTTGGGGGAAACTCTGAAGATAAAATAATGAAGATGATCCATAGAGTTTTCTTCCATGTAGTGCATTCTTCTCACTAAATGCAAAAGGTGCTTGATAATTTCCAAAGATTTTTTTTTTTGGCAGAAAGAAATCAGGGCTCAAAAAACTAACTTTTAAACAACTATCTTGAAAGTTCAGTGACTAGAACTGGGTTCTGAGTTGAAAGAAAAGTAATTATTTTCTTTAAGGAATAGGGAGTCTTGTTAATTTAATGAACCTAGTTATAGAATGATGACAAAAGAACCTAGTATAGTATTTCTAGTTAAGTATGCTATATGACTTGTTCTGGCCATCAAATTGCTTTATTATTGCTTTAGTCTTTACCTCATTAATGGTAACTTAAGTGAAATTGACATAGGCATATAGCTTATTATTAGAGCCAAACTTCCTTGGGAAATAAGATGTAATCTGAAGTTTATCTTAAATTGAAGGCTAGAGTGCACCTAAATCATTTGATTCAAAGCTCACTTTTCTTCTTTTGTAAGTTTTCTAGAGATGACTATTCAACACTAGAGGCATAAGTAGTTAACCAGCTAAGTGTCAAAATATAATTTCTCTGTACCTCCATTTTTCTTAAAATAGGAGTAAGTTATGCTGATTACAAAGCCCAACAAAAGCCTCAAAAAATGACCACTAATTCCATGCAAAATTATAAATGAAAAAAGAAAACTAAACAAAATATATGCAAATAAATTATAATGGCATATTCTACAAATAATAAACAAAGACTGAATAGGGTTTAATCCAGGAACATGAAACAATAAAAATAAATCTAATAATAGGTTACAGGAGAAAAACATAAAATGAAAGTACAAGATGAATTTGATTTCATGTAATGTCTACTTTGAACTCTTGGTAAAAGTAAGAATAGAAGAAAGAGATTTAACAAAATAAACAGGAGTTTCACAATCAATAACAAGAAGTGTGTCATGAAACAAGAGTTTTGATTAGTTGACTTTCCTATCTTAGGTTGAGAGAAAAAAAAAAAAACATATATTCCTACAAAGGAGTTCCCATCAGACTGTCAGCTGATTTCTCAAAAGAGATCTTACAGGCAAGAAGGGGCTGGAAAGAAGTATTCCAAGTCATGAAGGGCAAGGACCTACATCCAAGATTGCTCTATCTAGCAAAGCTTTCATTTAGAATGAAAGGGCAGATAAAGTGCTTCTCAGATAAGGTCAAGTTAAAGGAGTTCATCATCACTAAGTCCTTATTATATGAAATGTTAAAGGGATTTATCTATGAAAAAGAAGATAAAAAACATGTATAGTAAAATGACAGCAAACTGGCAATTATTAACAACCACACCTAAAACAAAAACAAAAAGAAACTTAGAAAACAACTAGAACAGGAACAGAACCAGAGAAATGGAGATCACATGGAGGGTTATCAACAGGGTAGTGGGAGGGGTAGAGAGGGGGAAAAGGTACAGAGAATAAGTAGCATAGATGGTAGGTAGAAAATAGACAGGGGGGAGGGTAAGAATAGTATGGGAAATGTAGAAGCCAAAGAACTTACAAGTATGACACATGGACATGAACTAAAGGGGGGCAATGTGGGTGGGAGAGAGTGTGCAGGATGGAGAGGAATGAAGGGGAGGTAATGGGATAATTCTAGTAGCATAATTAATAAAATATATTAAAAAAGAAATCACTATTGAAAATAATATTAGCTGTTTGAGGCTTAAGGATATTCCTACTAATGTCTGAAGTAAGATAAAATTATTTTCACTCTGTGACTATTTTCACCATTTTGGGGATTCCAGCCAATACAATAAGCATGAAAATAAAGCAAGAATAGCCCTGGCTGGTGTAGCTTAGTGGATTAAGCGTGGACCTGTGAACCAAAAGATCACGGTTCAATTCCCAGTCAGGGCACATGCCTGGGTTGCAGGTCAGTTCCCAGCAGGGAATGCACAGGAAGCAACCATACATTGATATTTCTGTCCCTCTCTCCTTCCCTTCCCCTCTGAAGATAAGTAAATAAAATCTTTAAAA
>CM052539.1:116902963-116927554 GCA_028533065.1 Trachops cirrhosus | reverse complement strand
TATTAACAATAACAAATTATAGTTGTAATGTGGTATATTAAAAGATTCTTTTCAGCCCCACCCACTGAGCAGTGGAATTTTTCACCAGTCCCATAAATCTGAGCTGGCTTTTAACTTGCTTTGCCTAACAGGATGTGAAGAAACTGATGTCACGCAACTTTAAGCCTCAGTTTCAAGAGGTCTTGCAGCTTTCACTGAGGCTTTTTGTGGACACTACTCCATAACGTGAAGAAGCCCAGTCTCTAGTAGAGGATGAATGGTCACATGGAGCATGGATGAGCTAAACCAGCTGGCACCCAGTAAACTAACCAGCTGACAGCCAACACTAACTACTAACCATGTGAGTAAGGCTATCTCAGACAATCCAGTCCCAGTAAACCGACAGATGACTGCAGCTACGTAAATGACTCAGGTCAGACCAGAAAGAGTAACCCCTCCTAACAATTAAGCTTAGGTTAAATTTTTCATGAATAGAATTTTGAAGAAATAAACATTGTTTTAAACCACTAGGTTTTGGATAGTTTGTTATTCAGTTATGTATATTTGATTAAAAAAGGTCCCAGGATTTGTAATAATGAAAGAAAATTAGAAAGTGCCTCAGGATATACTTAACACTGTGTAAAAGCTACTATATGAAGATCATTATAAATCTTTAAGAAGAATTTAAAACAATGTGTAAATAAGTAAAAACACACACTAGTTTTTGGAAGATAAATGATAAACATATCAACTATCTCCAAAAATAATCTATATATTGAATAATATGCCTATCAGAATGTGCCACTGATGAATTGATGATGGGTTGTTTATGAAGAATTCTGGCAAGTAATACTAAAACTTAGATAAATAATGAGGAATGGCTTGCACTAGCAGTTATAAAAACACTAAAACTGCACTATTAATGGTAACCACTAACCACATGTGGCTATGAAAATTTTAATTAAAATTGAATAAAATAAAAATTACATTCCTCATTACTGTAGCTATTTTTCAAGTATTCAATAGCCTCATGGGACCTGTTGCTGCCATATTGGGCAGTGCAGATACAGAATATTTCTATCATTTCAGAAAGTGTTATTAAACAGTGATGCTCTAAAGCTACAGTAATTAAAATGGTATAGTATAGGTACAGCTATGTGAATGAATGAAAATAGTACAAAAATTGGCATATGTATAAATAAAGATTTAGTATATGAAGAATTAGCATTTCTTCAAGGAAATAATTTCATTAATGGGGAAGTATAAATTGTTTAATGATTTGTGTTACAGCAATTAAGTAATCATTTGGAACAATACAGCTATATTCTCTTTCATATTAATTACAAAAATAATTTTACATGGATTAAGATATTTAAAGATTGAAGATTTAAAATTTAAAAAGCAAACTGTAAAAGAATTAAAAGTAACTATAATTTTGGTATGGGAAATGATGTTCCTTATACTATATAAGATTATAAAATATAAGAAAAAGGTTGATAGATCTGGCTCCAATTTAAAAGAAATCTCTATGGCTAGTCCAGTTATTTATTGCTGCCTGAAAAAATGCTTCAAAATTTAGTGGTTTAACACAAAAACTTTTGTTCATGAGTCTGTAATCTGTGCAGGGCTGAGCAGTAATAATTGTGTCTTTTTTTCTACATGGCATCAACTAGAGTGGCTTAAGTGGGGCTGAATGATTTACTTCCAAGATGGCCCACTTGCGGGGCCAACTGGCAAGTTGGTGCTGTCTGTCTGCTAGGGTTCAACTGAGACTGTTTTCTGAGGGTCTCTGTTTTTCTTCACATTAGCCTTTCCACTAGGCTGCTTGGGCTTACTTGTGACATAATCATTGTGTCTTAAGAGCAAGTGCTCCAAGAGACAGACAGTGGAAGCTGCCAGTTTTTAAAGAACTGAGCCAGCTCCCGGCACAGCCTAATTTCTACCATATTCTTATGGTCCAAACAATCCCAAAACCCACCTATGTTCATGAGAAGGGAACATAGAACCCACTCTTGATGGGAAGAGCATCAAAGAATCCGTAGCTGTCTTTAATCTAACTCAGTGGCAAAAAATAATTAAAAAAATAGAAGAATAAATGAAGAGAGAAGACTATTTTTAAAATGGCCCCATAAGGATTAAAAAGTATAAATTGGCAATTACAAAATAGTCACAGTAATGTAAAATAAAGCATAAGGAACATAGTCAATAATATTGTAATAACTACATATGGTATCAGATGAATACTAGAAATAGCAGGGGGAATACATTGTAAACTATATGATTGTCAACCACTATGCTGTATACCTGAAATCAATACAAAATAATACTGAAAGTAAATTGCAAGTAAAAAAGAAAAGAAAACAAATGTATCATGTGGTAGAAATTAGAAATCTGTGTAAAGGGTTTTATGGGGAAAACTACAAAAGGAAAACTATAAAATCATGATTAAAGTTTAATCAAATGTTCAAAGTATAATATTTCAACTTCAGTAATTGTCAAATAAATATTCATAAAACTTTTAAAAAGATAGAAAGATCTTAAAAGCAGATAAAAGGACATTATAATTAAAGGAAGAAGAAAGTACACTGACTTGTTTTTAAACTTTTAAAATCTTTATTTAAATTTACATTTTAATGGAAATACATTCAAACTATATATTTTGAATAAAATGAAATATTTTTAATTGTTATTTTAAAAAGTCCCCATAAATCAAGAAGCATTTGGAAAACTCAATAGAAAAATGGTCAGAGGATATAAATAGCTAAATTACAGAAGAGATGCAAATGCTCAATCAGCATATTAAAATGCTCAATTTATCTAAGCAAAGAAATTTACTTGTATATTGTCTTTTCTATCAAATTAGCCAACTTTTGGGGAAGCAGGAATTGTTACGCATTTGGTTATGGTGTAGTCATAAAAAAGTAGATAATGTATGTATTAGACATGAAAAAATTTTTACTGTATTTTATTAGATAAAATAAGAATAGCAAAACCATCATACCACATAAATTAATGATGACACATGCACAGTGTGGAAAATATGAAAGTATCCAGCTATGTAATATGAAAAATAGAGACATTTATTGAAGAAGATACAAGAAACATTGTACATAAGACAATGATGCCTCAGTCCCCTTCAAAATTATGACCTTTTTGAGGAAATCTGGTTCATTGGTAGCAGTTTGAATCAAGTTGTTATCAACTGTAGCATGATGCTCCTTCTGCTCTGGTAGTAGAAGCCACAGAACACATTTGGCCATGACCCATTTCATTTCAAGATCCTGCGTTAAAATCTTGGACACAGTAGTTTTAGAATCCCCAGATCAAATTATAGTTCTTGCATTGTCAGTTGCCAATCCTTTGTTGATGGCAGCCTGTATACATTCAACATTCTCAGGTGTTCTGCTTGTGATAGCCCTTCCACAATGTGGATAACTTTCAACAGATTCTCGACCTTCTTTGAAGAATTTGTACCTCACTTTTATTTTCCCTGTACTTACTGCATCATCCCCAAAAGCCTTCTGAATCATCTGAATAGTTTCTGCAGAGGAGTGTTCAAACTTAATGCAAAATTTGATGCAAATTCATTGCTGTACTCATTCAGTCATTTTGAATGTGACAGCCACACAGTACACATGCTCACTCAATAGGGTCTACTGCCCCCACTAACTAGTTCAGTGAAGTCATCATTGTTCATGCATGTACATTCCAGTCCACTTTCCTTGGCTGCCAGGTTACATCAATGTCATGCAAACTTGTCATATTAACAATGTCTGGATCTGATGAGGGTAATTTAAGGCTTAAGAGTGTTCTGAGGCATTTGTTTCTAGGCATTGTGACTGTGGTCTTTGCCTTTAAGAAAATTGAAATTATTCTGCCTAAATTGGGACTTGGGTTCTCAAAGAAAGGCCCTAAGCAAAGATAGGAGATTCCAAGACCTGGCACTCAGACAGGACATAGAAGAAGATGGCAGCAAGATAGGTGAGAGCAGATTTCACTTTCCCCTGAGCATGGGTGAAACACCTAGCTGATCTTCTGAGAAACAGAGTGAACAGCCAATGGTACCCCAGCATATATGAAAATTGGAGACCAAAAACTGTACAGGACATTGAAAAATCAGATGAGTAGGTGGGAGCTGGGAACACCAGGCTACCTGCTGGAAGAGGAAACCCACCAACAAAGGAACCACAGCAGATAACAACAGAAGAAGGTGAAGGAGGGAGTGGAAGCTACATTAACTCAACCCAGGACCAATCTGTAAATACAACTAAATGGTGGAGAAATTACTCAGAACAAACAACTGAACAAGAGCAAGAGAGAATCCTCAAAACCTTGTACACATGGAAGAACCAGCTTCAACACAACCTGCTCACACTTGCACAACAGAATACAAGATGTGGTGGATGGAGTGACCCTCAGTTAACCAGCTGGAGGGAAGGACCCACTAAAGAAAGACCCAAAAACAATTAAAACCCAAAGACATGCAGAGAGCCAACATAAATGATAGCCCAAGACCAGTGAGCTCAGGAGATCAAGGAGACTGCACCACTGAATCTCACAGGTCTTCTACCATAGAAGTGCACATCATAAACCCAGGGAGTCAGAACAGATCAATTTAAGAAGCAGAGGATAACAGGAAGAGTCTCACAAACAATGGGAAGACAAAGAAACAATCCCCAAATGAAAGGAAAGGAGGAAGCCTCAGAAAGAATGCTAAATGAAATAGAGACAAGTCAACTATCGGATATTGAGTTTGAAGCAATGGTTATCAGGAAGCTCAATGAGCTCACAGAGAATTACCAAAAACTACAGGGAAACTACAATGAACTCATTGCAAATTATATCAACATGAAAAAGGAAATAGAAACTATCAACAAGGGCCAAGAGAAAATGAAGAATACAATTTCTGAACTGAAGAACACAGTAGAAGGAACCAAAAGTAGGCTAAATGAAGCAGAGGATTGGATCAGCAAATTAGAGGACAAAGTTGAAAAAAGCACCCAGAAAGAGCAAGAAAAGGAGAAGAGGCTCCGAAAGAATGAAGAGGGGTTAAGGAAAGTGCAGGACAACATGAAACATAATAACATCCGTATAATAGGGATACCAGAAGGAGAAGAAGAGCAAGGGATAGAAAACTTGTTTGAAAAAGTAATGATGGAAAACTTCCCTAATTTGATGAGAGAAAAAGTGACACAAATCCAGGAAACACAGAGAGTCCCAATCAAGAGGAACCCAAAGAGGCCCACTTCAAGGCACATCATAATTAAAATGGCAAAATTCCAAGATAAAGAGAGAATCTTAAAGGTAGCAAGCGAAAAACAGAAAGTAACATACAAGGGAGTCCTGATAAGACTAGCAGTTGACTTCTCAATGGAAACGTTCCAAGCCAGAAGGGAATGACAAGAAATATTCCAAGTAATGAGAACCAGAGGCCTGCAGCCAAGACTACTTTATCCAGAAAGGCTCTCAATTAAAATGGAAGGCCAAATAAGGAGCCTCCCAGACAAAAGAAGCCTCAAAGAATATACCTCCATCAAACCAGTTCTGCAAGAGATGCTAAAGGGTTTGATTTAAGAACAGGAAGAAAAACAGTGAAAGAGAGGAACACAAGTACGAAAAAATGTCAATGAATAAGTACCTATCAATAATAACTTTAAACATAAATGGATTAAATGCCCCATCAAAAGACACAGAATTGCTGAATGGGTAAGAAAACATAACCCACACATATGCTGCCTAACAGAGACCCACCTCAGGACAAAAGTTCTACACAGACTGAAAGTGAAGGGCGGGAAACAAATATTCCAAGCAAATGGACAGGAAAAAAAAGCTTGAGGGAGAAATACTCATATTGGACACAATAGACTACAAAAAAAAAGAGCCATAAAAAGAGACCCAGAAAGTCACTTCATATACTCAAGGGAAGAATACATCAAGAAGACATAAACATTGTAAAAATATAGACATCCAACATAGGAGTACTCAAATACATAAAGAAAATATTGGAGGACTTCAAGAAAGATATAGACAGCAATACAATCATAGTAGGGGATTTTAACACCACACTGTCAAAAATGGATAGATCTTCCAAACAAAATATCAACAACAATATTGTGGCATTGAACAATGCCCTAGATGAAATGGACTTACCTGATATATATAGAGCCTTTGATCCCAAAGAAGCAAAATACACATTGTTTTCAAATGCACATGGAACATTTTCAAAGATAGACCACATGATAGGAAACAAAACAAACATCAACAAATTCAAGAAAATTGAAATCATATCAAGCATTTTCTCTGACCACAAGGGACTCAAACTAGAAACAAACCTCAAGGAAAAAACCCCAAAACACTCAAAATCATGGAGATTGAATAGCATGCTATTAAACAATGAATAGGTCAAGAATGAGATTAGGGAAGAAATAAAAAAGCACCTGGAAACAAATGAAAATGAACTCTCAACAATCCAAAACTTATGGGACACAGCTAAGACATTTCTGAGAGGGAAGTTCATAGTGATACAGGCCTACCTAAAAAAGAGAAAAACATTTCAAACAAATGATCTAACTCTATGTCTACAAGAACTCGAGGAACAACAACAAAGACAGCCCAGAACAAGTAGAAGGGAGGAAATAACCAAGATCAGAGCAGAATTAAATGACATAGAGACTAAAAGTACAATCCTAAGGATCAGTAAATCCAGGAGCTGGTTCTTTGAAAAAATAAACAAAATCGACAAGCCTTTAAGGAGACTCATCAAGAAAAAAAGAGAGAGGACCCAAATAAACACAATCAGAAATGAAAGAGGAGAGATTACAACTGATACCACAGAAATACAAAGGATTGTAAGAAATTACTATGAAGAACTGTATGCCAAGAAATTTGAAAATCTAGGTGAAATGGACAAATTTCTAGAAAAATATAATCTTCCAAAACTCAATGAAGAAGAAACAGAAAGCCTGAACAGACCAATAATAGCTGATGAAATTGAAGCAGCAATCAAAAAGATTCTGACACACAAAAGCCCTGGACCAGATGATTTCACAGGAGAATTCTACAATGCATTTAAGGGAGAGCTATTCCATTTTTCACAGATTATTACAAAAAATTCAAGAAGATGGAAGACTCCCAAACTCTCTTTATGAAACCAGCATCATCCTAATCCCAAAACCAGATAAAGACAACAAAGAAAGAAAACTTCAGGTCAATATTGCTGATGAACATAGATGCTAAAATCCTCAACAAAATATTGGCAAACTGCATCCAGCAATATATTAAAAAGATCATACACCATGACCAGGTTGGATTCATCCCAGGGATGCAAGGATGGTAAACATTCACAAATCAATAAACATAATACATCACATAAACAAAATGAAAGACAAAAATCACACGATCATATCAATAGATGTGGAAAAAGCATTTGATAAGCATAATTCCATTTATGATAAAAACACTCAGCAAAGTGGGAATAGAGGGAGTACTCCTCCACATAATAAAGGTCATATATGAGAGACCTACAACCAACATTATACTCAATGAACAAAGACTTAGAGCTTTCCCACTAAGATCAGGAACACAATAATGATGTCCACTTTCATCACTCCTATTCAACATAGTACTGGAAGTTTTAGCCACAGTAATAAAACAAACAAAAAAAAAAAGAAATAAAAGGCATCCAAATTGGAAAGGAGGAAGTAAAACTGTCATTGTTTGCAGATGACATGATAGTGTACATAGAAAATCCTATAGACTCCATCAAAAAGCTGTTGGACCTAATAAATGAATTTGGCAAAACAGTGGGATACAAAGTCAATATCCAGAAATCAAAGGCAATTTTGTACACCAACAATGAAATAGCAGAAACAGAAATCAAGAAAAAAATCCCATTTGATATAGCAACAAGAAAATTAAAATACCTAGGAATAAACCTAACCAAGGAGGTAAAAGACCTGTACTCAGAAAACTATACAACACTGAAGAAAGAAATTAAGGAAGACACAAACAAATGGGAACATGTACCATGCTCATGAATTGGAAGAATTAACATCATCAAAATGTCCATACTACCCAAAGCAATTTATAGACTCAATGTAATCCCTATTAAAGTACCAATGACATATTTCACAGATATAGAACAAACATTTCAGAAATTTATATGGAATCATAAATGACCCCAAATAGCTGCAGCAATTTTGAGAAAGAAGAACAAAGCAGGAGGGATCACAATACCTGATATCGAACTGTATTGCAAGGCAACTGTAATCAAAATGGCCTGGTACTGGTATAAAAACAGGCACATCGACCAATGGAACAGAACAGAGAGCCCAAAAATAAACCCAAGTATCTATGGTCAATTAATATTTGACAAAGGTGGAAGAAGCATAAAATAGAGTAAAAATAGCCTCTTCAACAAATGGTGTTGGGAGATCTGGACAGCTACATGCAAAAAAATGAAACTCAACTACCAACTTACACCATACACAAAAATAAATTCAAGGTGGATAAAAGACTTAAATATAAGTCATGACACCATAAAAGTGCTAGAGGAAAACATCGGCAGGAAAATGTCAGACATTCCATGCAGCAACATCTTCACTGATATGTCCCCTAAAGCAAGGGACATAAAGGAAACAATAAACAAATGAGACCTCATCAAATTAAAAAGCTTCTGCATGGCTAAAGAAAACAGCATTAAAATTAAAAGAGGAGCAACCATATGGGAAAACATATTTGCCAATGATACCTCAGACAAGGTTTTGATCTCCAAACTATATAAAGAACTCACAGGACTCCACTCCAGGAAGACAAAAAAACAATTAAAAAATGTGTAAAAGACTTGAACAAACACTTCTCCAAGGAGGACATACAGAGGACCCAGAGACATTTGAAAAGATGCTCAGCATCACTAGCCATCAGAGATAAGCAAATTAAAACCACAGTGAGATACCACTTCACACTGGTCAAAATGGCCATCATAAACAAATCAACAAATAAGTGTTGGAGAGAATACATAGAAAAGGGAACCCTAGTGCACTGTTAGTGGGAATGCAGACAGGTGCAGCCACTGTGGAAAACAGTATGGAATTTCCTCAGAAAACTAAAAATGGAACTGCCTTTCGATCTGGCAATTCCACTGCTGGGATTGTATCCTAAGAGCCCTGAAACACCAGTCCAAAAGAACCTATGCATCCCAATGTTCATAGCAGCATAATTTATGATAGCCAAGTGCTGGAAGCAGCCTAAGTGCCCATCAGTAAATGAGTGGATCAAGAAACTGTGGTACATTTACTCAATGGAATTCTATGCAGCAGAGAGAAAGAAGGAGCTCCTACCCTTTGTGACAGCATGGATGGAACTGGAGAGCATTATGCTAAGCGAAATAAGCCAGGCAGTGAGGGACAAATACCATATGATCTCACCTTTAACTGGAACATAACCAACAAAAGAAAAAAAGCAAACAAAATATAATAGAGACATTGAGATTAAGAACAATCTAACAATAGCCAGAGGGAGCGGGGAGGGGACAGTGGGAGGAAGGATTTTCAGGAACTACTATAAAGGACACATGGACAAAGCCAAGGGGGAGGATGGAAGCAAGGGAAGGAGGTGGGTTTGGCTGGGGTAGGTTAAGAGCAAGGTGTGGAAAATGCAGACTACTGTAATTGAACAACAATAAAGTAATTTTTAAAAAAGAACAATGTCTGGACTTTTTATGGACAAACTTTGTATAAGCCAAAGTTTTACAGTGGTTATTTTGGGGGCTGGTATAACCCACAGTACACAAAACTGAATATTGTATTTGTACTTTTTATCAGTGAACATTGATTATGTTTACTTTCCAAAAAAGTAAAAGTATTTTCTTTAAAGAATGTTTCAATAGGAACATAAATCATTTACAACTCTGGTGGGAAGTCCTACTGCAATAATTTGTTTAGAGAAGAACCATCATGACTATAAGCAAAAGAGACAACCAGTTATTACATGCCTTCTAATACAAGTACATATCACCAAAGATGAAGTATTCTAGACAAAAAACAAACAAACAAACCTGAATCAGATTAAGCCCCTATCTCTAAAAAAAAAAACAGAGCTATTCCTCAAATATCAAAGAGTTGTAAACTCAAGATATTTGGTTGTGAACTTAGCCAGATCAGGTACCTAGGTCTCAGTGTCCTCATTCTGCAGAAACAAGAGAGAAGGATGCATTTAAAAAACAAATACCTGCGGTCCTTTTCATGTTTGATAGCTATGAGCCAGAAGCTCAATTCACATTTTCACACATAGGCTTTACTAGTTCAATATGTTCTGCATTAGTTTAACGTATTAAAGTGTTCCTTCTTCATTTCTAAGTTTCAGAAAGTACAGGGAATGAGGGACATGTTGTAAGACAAAATGGGAATGCAATCAACAGAATCCAGAATGTGGAAAGCTTGAGGTTTAATGACCTGGTTCCTTCAAGAAAATAAGGGTGTGGGAAGAATGGAATCCTGTATTGTGTAGATGAAGGTTTCTCAGTCTTCTCAGTATTGATATTTTGGACAGATAATTCTTTATTGTTGGGGCAGTCGTGTGCATTGCAGAGTTTCTTAGCAACATCCCTGTCTCTAACCATTCCCTGCCATTGGAACTTTGCATCCTGGGCCCCCAAGTTGTGACCATCAAAAACCGCTCTAGACAAAGTGGCCTGGTGTTGAGAACCACTATCATAGATTAAAAAAAAGGAGACTTAATGAAACAGTAAAACAAAAAATAAAACAAAACAAAAACTTTGTTTTTTTGCATCTTGATTCATATAAAACAATTATAAAGATTTATGAGACAGTTGGAAAAATAGCATCAATAACTGCATATTGGATGATATTTTAATTGTTAAATGTGGATGTATGATAATGGTGTCATGACTATGATTATATTTTTTAGACATTTTTGTGATTTAAATTAAGTATACATATTGGGATATTTACGGTCAAAATGATATATTTTCTATTGCTTTAAATAATACAGTTGAGGTGAGTGGGTGAATGAATGGATAGGTGTGTAGATGAAATGAGATTAACTATGTGTTGATATTAACTACCGTATTTTATGGACCATAAGACGAGCCTAGGTTTTAGAGGAAAAGAGGAAAAAAAATTTTGAAGCAAAAAATGTGGTAAAATATTTAATAAGAAAAATAACATAATATTTTACCAATGTAAGTGTAAACAGAACTCAACAACAGCATTAACAACCATTATTCCTCCCAAATTTGGCGGGGGGGAGTGTTTTATAGTCTGAAAATAGGGGTAAGTGGTAGATATATAGGGTGGATTCATCGTGTTACTCTCTAACTTAATTGCACATGTCTGACATTTTCTATAATGAAGTATTTTAAAGTGATAGTCATATAAGAATATCATTTAGACATATTCAGGTATCTACCAGAAGAAATAGCTAAAAAGAGATCAAAGTTGTAACTTCTGGACAGGGGTTGGGTGAGACCAGAGTACTGCTTTTTTGTTACAAATTTTGTTAGCACTGTTTTACTTTTCAAGCCATGTACATTGAATACTTTGATGAACAATTAAAAAAGAACCAAAATCCAAAGATAAACAGAAGATGGGAGAGATTTTTATTACTTTTCTTTTGAAGATGCAGTTTGGTTCAGAAATATAAAAATTTATGTGTACAGAAGATCAGTTAAATGCCCTTGTAAGGAAGCAATCATCTGGTTCCAGAACGTGGGACAGCGTGAGAACCAGGACTTTGTCCTGAGGCGGGTCTGGCCATCATCTTTTTCTCTTTTACCTTTTTTCTTGGGTACGTGAAGACAGCAGGGTTTTTCTGCAGAGGTGGGGATTTCCCCACCTTGTTGCTGGCAGTCAGCCGACAAGGAAGATCTCTTCCGCTGGGGCACTGCCGCCCTTTGCAGCTCTCTAACTCAGGGCAGGGGTCTACAGTCCCAACGAGAGTCTGTTTGCACACCTGATCATTTCTTATTTAGTGGGTGGAAAGTCTCTTCATTTTTCTACTGTGTCTCCTGGCCAAAGCTGCATTTGGCAGTTCATATTTTTTTTAATATTCGTAAGATATAAGGTTTATTATCAAAGGGTAAAGGGTTACAGTCTTTGAATTAAGAAAATCACCAAGATATTAAGGTTTATTTCAGGAAATTTCTTCACTGTGCAGACAAAAATGGAATATTCTTTTTTTAAAATTGTTGTTCAGGTACAATTTTCTGCCTTTCTCCCCTTCCCCTCCCCACGACCCCTCCCCTCCCCACCACCGCAGCCCTCCCCACCTCCCTCCCCTGTTTCCACCCTCCCTTTTTATTGTCCGTGTGTCCTTTATAATTGTTCCTGCAAACCCTTCACCCTTTATCCCCATTATCCCCTCCCTATCCCCTCTGGTCACTGTCAGCCTGTTCTCAATTTCAATGTCTTTGGTTATATTTTGCTTGCTTGTTCATTTTGTTGGTTAGGTTCCTGTTAAAGGTGAGATCATATGGTATTTGTCCCTCACTGCCTGGCTTATTTCGCTTAGCATAATGCTCTTCAGTTCCATCCATGCTGTCAAAAAGGGTAGGAGCTCCTTCTTTCTCTCTGCTGCATAGAATTCCATTGTGTAAATGTACCATAGTTAAGTGCCCATCGATAAATTGGCAGTTCAGTTTTAATCAGAGCCCTTTGTTGGGGGAGAAGGAACTGTTTGCCAAACTTTTACCAAGAGACTTATCTCTAATTCTCCTGTTAATGGTTTGTTTGTGTGGTGACTTGGCCAGGATCCCAGAATGGATAAATAATAAATGGAATATGATACCAACACCCCACCCTGATCTCTAACAATTTTCATAGTTACATGCAAAACAAACACTTCTTTTGACCTACTATTCCCATTTCTTGTCAGAAGCATAACACTACCTCCTTCATGGTAATGTAGTATCCGACAGCCAAGTACTCACAGGAATCAAAACAGCAGAGTGAGCAGCGGCCAGTGTGGGTGAACAGGCCAACAGGCAGTGTTCTTTGAACCACTGCTGAAGGCTCTTGTGTTCTGAGCTTTGTTCACCAAGGTTTCCAGGCTACCACAGCACTTAAAACTACCACCTTCAGAATCAACCCGTTGTGTAAATGGGCGATATTTTCAGAAGCTTTCTGCTATACAAATGCATTACTTTGGAGAAAGAATACATCAGTTCTGTGCATCTACAAATTGCTTAAGCATGGATTAGTTTTTCAAGTTATTTACATTGAGAGGAAGGCTCTTTAGGAAAGAATTACAAAGTAGTACTTTCAATGTATTATTTCGTACTACACTGTCAATGAGTAGTACTTTCAACTATGAGAAGGCTCAGGGAAACTATGAGACCAAAAAAAGCAGAGTGAAGGAATAAAATCATGGGGAAATGCTTGGGGAGGCATGGCCTGGCTAGGAAGAACTCTGGCCAGAGAGGTGAAAGCAAATACTATAAGAATTTAGACCAGCCTGGTGGTTTAGAACTTTCTTCAGTGATGAAACTATATATCTGTACTATTAAATATAGTGGTTGTTAGTCACCTGTGATTACTGAGCTCTTGAAATGTGTCTAGAGCCACTGAGGAACTGAATTTTAATTATTATTTAATTTAAGTTGGGATGTAAATAACCACACGTGGTCCATATGGGGCTGTGTATATCCAGATGCTGGGTGGGGGCAGCATCATAGAACCAAACATGTGAGAGAACCAAAGATACATTTTACTTAATTCGCAAGTTTGTATGACATCACTGTATTTTTCCAGGCAATAAGTAGTTGACAAATTAGTTTCACCATGTCTTTCTGATCTTATTTTACTCATATGAACACAGTCAAATGAAGGAACAAAGAACAGTGACTCAATTGTCAGAAGAGGGATTCCTGTGCTTAATATAATAGAAAGGCTGCAATAGTTCTTCCCAATATGAAATTGCAAGTTTTGATATAGTCTTTCTTTTTGAATAATGATTGTTTTTGTTCACTGCTGATGCCTACATCAAGGTATGATGAATAAAGCCCAAGTGACATTCACTGAAACTCCACTAAGGTGGAGTTGAAGGACATTCTTTCACAGCCCTCAGAAGCAGTGCCACCGCTTGGAACAATTAATCCAACATGCCCAACAACTTATACTTGAATGCTAGTTGGACATACAGGCATAGAAATAGAATTTTCCTTCCTGGTATTAATAAGATGAATTATAAAAGTATTTTTAAAAATGTTTTTTACTTAAGGCTGAGCTGTTCAGGAAGTATTAATTAACCAGCACCAGAAAATTTGCCTAAATCACTTGGAGGATGTTGGGGGTCATGAAATTTAGCTGAGAATGAAAATAAACTCTTTATTCATGGCCTAAGCTAGAAAAATCATTTTGTTCTTTTTCAGGAGAAGACATAATTCCCCGTGGAATCTCTGGAAGGTCCTCCTAATTAATGTGGTAATATTTGTCATTCCCATGCCCTGGTTACCCTGAAGATAGAATTCTGTCAATTTTCCATTTCATGCCACATGAAAATCCCCTGCCACAAGATTTCTGTGTGGAATTCTTACAGTCTTGTGGTCACTCATGACTGAAACGCCTTTTGATCTGAAGTAATTGATTTAGGTCATGAATCATTTTGCCATCCTGTAGCTGGTGTTTCTGTTCTGTACTATAATCAAACCAAATGTGAAACTGATTTCTTTTTTATTTTCCACAGATTCCTGCTGTTGCAAAGCATGTGAATCAGAATTAAGGATTTTATTTATATGTAAGTTAGGAGCTAGGACTCTGCGAAGATTGCCTGGAGGTTGGTGGAAGTGGAAGAGCCTGCCTTGTGACACTTAACAGGGGCGAGGATCAAATAACCGGCTGACTCCCCAGGAAAGGGGTCAGAGCAGTGGGACTGTGGCCCTAGCCACCTAACTTCAAAATGTTTGTTGAAAGGGATGAAGTTATGTTTGAAAGTGACCACGTTATATAAGCAGGAAGCATAAGGAGCCAGCATTTTGCTGAGATATTCTTTCTCTCACTGCCAATGTGATGTTGTCTTAACATGGACAGGCCGACTTCCTTATCAGCAGAAAATCAGTGTTTATCCTTTTAATAAAAGCACTTTTGTTCAGTGGTGACCTATAAGGGAAAGAGAAGTGAAGGTGAAATGTGAAAGCAGAATTTTACTCGTCCTCATCAGCTGTCTTTCTAAGCTGTGCCTCACTCTTGCTCTGTCCCCACAGGTTCATCAAGAGCTTCTTGGAGTTCTTGAGGAGGTCCATCCATTTTCAAACCCTAAGTCAGGAGCTTTGTCCAAATATCAATTCTATTCTTTCTTCCTCTTTTGGCATCTTTCACAGACACTCAGACTTGTCTGAAAATTTATTGAAGAGCTATATCATAGAATTTATCAAGTTAGAAGGACTCCAGATTAATTACATAGCCTAGCCTTTAAAAAATATGTCTTTGATTACACAAATAATTAAACATATTCATTCAATGGGAAGAGCAGCTTAGAAAACTGTTTTCAGAATATGAAATTTCTTAAGGAGAACATGTTGAGTAGGCTATAAGGAATGAGAATATCTTGGGATGTTTAATAACAAATTATGCAGAGAATTTAGATGTACTTGTAATAAGGAGTTTAGAGCCTGACTTTAAGATTTCTGAAGCTTAAATGGCCAGAGCAGAAACAGATTTCTTAATAATCTTTAAGATAAAATTTATTCTAAGTGTAAAATTGGATAAGTTCTGATGAATGAATACATTTGTACAGCTACCACACCATTCAAGGGAGAGAACGTTTCTGCCCGCCACGGAAGTCTACGCTGCATTTGAAATGCTATACTCCACAGGCAACCACTGTTCTGAGAAAAGATTAATTTTGCATATATATATAAAATAATGTGCCCCTTTATGTGTGATTTCTTTATTTCAACATACTGTTTAAAAATAATCTATGTTCTTGCATTCATCATTACTTTATTCTTTTTTATTGCTGAGTAGTATTTATTGTATATGTCCATTTCCTTTGCTTTTTATGGGTTCTGCAATTTTCTGCATACAGATTCTACACATATTTTTTAAGATTTATACCTGTTTCTCTTGTATTTTTGGAGTTGTTATATAGGGCATTTTTTAAAAAAATTTCAGCATCCAATTGTTTATTATTACCATATAAAATACTACTAGTGTTTGAAAAAAATACTACTAGTATTCAAATGTTGACTTTGAATTCTGAGATGGTGCTAAATTTACTTGTAAGTTCTAGGAGCCTCTCCCCATTTTGAAAATTCCTTCAAATTTTCTGTGTAGACAATCATTTCATTTGCAAACAGGGACAGTTTTATTTCTCTGTTTCTAATTTCTGTATCTTTATTCCTTTTTCTTGACTCTTGCACTGGCTAAAACATACCCTGCAGTAGGACTGCAGAGAAGTGGTGAGAGTGGAAATCTTTGCCTTGTACTTGATCTTAGAGGAAAAGTAGTCAGCTTTTTACCATTGATTATGATGTGGGATTTTTGTAGATGCATCAGGTTAAGGAAGTTCCCTTCCATTTCAAGTTTGCTTGATGGAAAGCATTTGAGTTTTGTCAAGTGCCTTTCCTACATTAATTAATTTTCAAATAGTGAAGTCACGTTATATTTTGGTATGAACCTCAGTTGGTAGTGGTATATTATTCTTTTTATGTATTACTGGATTTAATTTGTTAAGGAGTTTTGTGTTTATGTTCTTTAAGTATATTGGCTTATAATTTTCTTTTCTTGTACTGTCTTTTACTACTTTTGGTATCAGGGTAAGGCTGGCCCTGCAGGAAGAGTTGCAAAGTGTTATTTCCTCTTTTATTTTCTGAAAGATGCTTGTAGAATTGATGTTATGTCTTTAGATCTTTGGTAGAATTTACCAGTAAAATAATCTGGGGCTGGAGTTTTCATTTTAGGAAGGTTTATAAACTATGAATTAAATTTGTTTAGTAGACATAGAATCATTCAAATTATGTATTTCATATTAGGTGAGTTGTGGTATTTTGTGTGTTTGGAGAAATTGGTCCACTTAATCTAAGTTGTAAGTTATGTGTGTAAAGTTGTTTGTAGTATTCTCTTATCATCATTTTGGTGTCTGCAGAGTCTGTAGTGATATCCCTTATTTTGTCCCTGATAATGCCAATATTTGCATTTTTTCTTTTTCTTTGTCAGTCTGGTTAGAGGTTTATTAATTTTTTCATTCTTTTAAAAACTCAGTTTTTGGTTTTGTCGATTTTCTGTATTATTTTTGTTTTCAATTTCTTTGGTTTCTTCTTTTGCCTTTATTAGTTTCTTTTTTTTTTTGCTTGCTTTGGATATATTTTGGTCTATTTTTGGTTTAAAGTAGATTTATTTTTAGGTAGATTTTTAAATTGCTGATTTGAGAAATATTCTTTTTTTCTAATACAAGATTTGAGTGGTATAAATATTCCTTCAAACATTGCTTTGGCTGCATCTCACAAATTTTGATATGTTTAATTTCCATTTTCATTCAGTTCAAAATATTTTCCAATTTTCTTTACAACTCCCTCTTTGATCCATAGAATATTTAGAATTGTGTTGTTTAGTTACCAGGTATTAGGAGATTTTTCAGTTACCTTTCTGTTATTGAGTTTTAGTTTAATTGACTGGTTTTATTAAAAGAAATTGTTAATTTTAAGAATAGTTAAGTTTGCTTTGACCCAGGATATAGTTTATCTTGGGATATATTTCATCTGCACTTGAGCAGAATGTGTATTATCATTTCATGGAATTTTATAAAGGTTAATTAGATGCAGTTAGTTAATATTATTGTCTGGTCTTCTATAATCCTTGCTAATTTTTAAAAATCTACTCATTCTGTTGATTACTAAATGAGTGTTGAAGCTTTCAACTAGAATTGGAAACTTCTTTTTTAATTCCATAAATTTTTGTCTCTTGGATTTTGAGGTCCTGTTGTTGAATAATACATGTTTAGGATTGTTATGTCTTCGTGGTCAATTAACCCTTTAATTTACTTTTAATTAACCTACATTATTATATTTAAAGTGGGTTTATTGTAGCATATAGTTGTGTCTCTTTTTATACAACCTGAAATATCCATTTTTAAATTGGTGTATTTGAAGCATTTATTTTTAATGTAATTATTTATTTGTTTGGACTTACACAAGTTTAAAACAGGTGTACATTTTTATTATCATTTCTCTTGTTTTCCTCTTATTTTTATTTGTCTATTTCTTTTTTCTGCTTTCTTTTATGATATTTGAATATTTTTCAGTATTCCCTTTTATCTATTGAGTTTTTGATTATGCTTTTCTGTATGTGTATGTAAGTATGTATTTTAATGGTGGCTCTAGAGCTTATATTTATGCTTACCTTTTCACAATCTACATAGAATTAATATTGTATCACTGCACATGAAATGTAGAAACCTTACTATACTATAGATCTGACTCCTTAATGTAGTAATTTTCATATGCATTATACTGACATACATTGAGACCCCATGGGACGATGTTATCGTTTTTGCTTTCAGCCATCCTAAATAGTTACAGTACTGAGCAGAAAAAAATGTCTCATATTTATCCATATAGTTACCATTTCTGTTGACCTTCCTTCACTTCCAAAGTTTCAAGTTCCCCTTTGACATCATTTGCCTTCTTTCTTCAGATCTTCCTGTAGCGAATCTTTCAGAGTAAGTCTGCTGTTGATAAATTCTTTTAGTTTTTCTTCATCTGATATTTTTAATTTCCTCTTCATCTTCGAAGGATATAAACCCTGAGCTGACAGTTCTTTCATTTCAGCACATTAAAAATTTTGTCCTTTAGCATTCCATGGGTTCTCATGAGGAAACTATGATCCTTCAAGTTGTTGTTTCCTATGTAATGTGTTTTTCTCTGGCTACTCTCAAGAAATGCTCTTTGTTTTTAGTTTTTAGAAGTTTGATGATGATGTGGCTGGACATAAATTTCATTTAACTTATCCTGCTTTGGGATTCACTGTATTTGAATATATAAATTTATGTCTTGTCAAATTTAGCATGTTTCCAACCATTATTTATTTAAATATTTGTCTCTGAACCTTATTCTTCTTCTTCCTCTTGTTTTGGGATTTAAATGGCATGAATGTTAAATCTTTTGACATTTTACCACAGGCCTCTGAGGCTCTTTTCATTTTTTTAAAGATTTTATTTATTTATTTTTAGAGAGAGGGGAAGGGAGGGAGAAAGAGAAGGAGAGAAACATCAATGTGCAGTTACCTCTCATGCACCCCTAACTGGAGATGTGGCCTGCAACCCAGGCACGTGCCCTGACTGGGAATCCAACCAGCTATCCTTTTGTTCACAGGCCAGCATTCAGTCCACTGAGCCACGACCTCTGTTTACTTTTTTAAAAAATCCTGTTTTGCTTGTTTTTTTTTTTATTAAGTAATTTCCATTAATCTATCTTCAAGACTTTCCTCTATCATTTCCATTTGCTATTGAGTCCATCCAGTGAATATTTTTATTGATTATTGTAGTTTTTGGTTCTAAAATATAAATTTGAGTTTTTTTACACATTCTATTTATATGCTGAGATTTTTCGTTTTTCTATTTGCTTCCTAAGTATTTACCTTTACTTCTTAAAGCATAGTTAGAATAGCAGCTTAATAGGTGTTATCTGATAATTTTAACATCCATGTCATTTTGGGTTAGCAGACTCTGTGGCTGTCACTACCACCACTGTGGGATTGTCTGGGACAATCGTGGGGTGATTTGCACATTTGGTATTTTAATGGCCTGTTAGAAAAACAAATCAACATGCTTCAGAGGAAGATAATAGGATCCTGACTCTCTATAATGTGTCTTTCACTATGTCTAGTATATAATAATATAACAGGCAATTAAATTACTGAACGATAAACTGAAATTTGATTCTAAGTTTTACAGATAGAAGATTGGCTCACAATTTTGTTTGGTTGAATGTGTGGAAAGCCCAAGATATCTACCAAGCCCATTCTCCAGACTTTAGACTCTTCTTCCTTACAGAGTGAAGCAGATTGAAACTCTGATAACTTTTAACCTTCAGGTTATTATTTTCCACTGGGATGCTTGGACCATATCCTGTGTTCTGACAGCTCAAAGCAATAATCCTATAGGTTTCTGCTTGTATTCTAGATGAGCCTTGCAGACTGAGGCATATCTTCAGTGGAAAAGCCTTGTATATTGTGAGTACACATAGTATAATCTTATCTTCCAGTTTCTACCTTTTCCCAATCAATCTACAGTGATTTTGAATAATTGTTTAGTATGTCTTATACCTTGTTCAGAGTTTATGATCATTACGTGTGGGAGAGTTTCCCTGCTACAAGATAGCCTGCAAATACCTGAATGAGAACTGCTAAATATGTTTACTCATTTATCTATCACATAGATTTATAATATATTAATACTTTGCCATATTTGTTTTTACTTTCTTTTTGGCAATAAATTATTTTTGAGTTGAAGCCCCATATGAATCACATTCCCAATTCCATTTCTCGCTCTTCAGAGACAGCCAGTACTTTCAGATTGGTGAAGCACCTCCCTGTTCACGTTCCTGTATACTTACTGTTCGTGTGTATATTTATATATATTTACATAAAATATTTCATACAATATTATTCTAAAACTTCCTTTTATTTTCCCAGTCAACCCATATTATAGATCTAATTTATTTATTTATACTGCTAGGTTAGTATTTTAAAGCTGTTAGTGGTTTCTCTGTTGCTCTAAGGGTGGAGGCATAACTTATCTTTGGGGAAAGACTGTCTTTTTCTTTTTGGCAAAACTTTAATGCTCCCTCAACTTAATCAATAGGTAAATCCAAAATGTCACTCTGGAGTGGAAAAGTTAGGGGCAAAAAGGAAATTGGCTGTTCTCTAACAGGAAACTTTGACTCCATTGTAGGCAGTGTGATTGTCTCTAAAAAATTTATGATTTCATATTGACATAGTGGAGGAACAATGGAAGCTAAGGAGTCCTTTGGAATTCTTCTGTTTGTGAGAGGTAAGAAAGAGGAAGCCTGCCATTGCCACCCATCTGTGAAACTAAAAAAGAAGATCAAATGAAAGACTTCCAGTGAAGAGGGATGACCAACTGTCTCTAGGAGTAGACATAGCTGATATCCAATTTTAAGCTTTTTTTTCTGACTTTGTTTTCCTTTATAATATCCTAGTCTTCAAGAAAGAAGCCTGGATTTTTGGATAGGTACCATAACAGAGATCCCTCGAACATCTTTGTGAATTGACAATGGATATGTAACTGTTCACACAGATTTGAAGAATGTGTATCTGCAATCAATGGGACCCTTAAAAATACTTGGAGAGAGGATCCTGTGAAAGATTGAATGTTATGTTGTACAAGTGGGAAGAGAGGCTGTGATGATTGTTATTTGGGGAGTGAAGGGAAGACTCCTGAAGACTAAAGATTTTATAATATGCTCAATAAAATGACTGATGATGGGTTCACTCCAGAGGTACAAAACAATGATCTCAAAATTATTGATCCCACCATTTAATTTCATTTGGCAAACTCAGAATATTTAAATTAGAGAAGGTATTTCTATTAGTGAACTTTCTGTAGAATCATAAAATTAACTATTTTATTCCATCAATGGGTTCAAGTTGGGGGTAGTTGTAACAAGTACATGTTTATGTTATCCAGAGTCAACTGCAGATCAACAATTGCCTTAAAAAAATACACTTCAATGAAAAGAAGTCAGTGTTTAATTTTCAAATATCTTTTAAATTGAAAAATGCATTTTTTCAATAAATGAACTACAAGCATACAGTTATCCCAATTTTTCTTCTGTAGCAATTTTTCTACTAATTATTTTTTACTTGTAGACATTTTCAAGTGTTGGGGCCTGATGTTCATCTTTCATGATGCACTAATGAATATTTCTAGATGAGAGTCTTAGATTCCTGTGGATTTATAACTAAGAAATAACCACAACAAAAACACCCCTCTGAATCATAGTTTTCATTTTTATTTTAAATCAAATAAAATGTTCTTTATTAAGCCAAGTGCTGGAAACAGCCTAATTGCTCATCAGTAAATGAGTGGATCAAAAAACTGTGGTACATTTACACAATGGATTACTATGCAGCAGAAAGAAAGAAGGAGCTCCTACCCTTCATGACAGCATAGATGGAACTGGAGAGCATTATGCTAAGTGAGATAAGTCAGTTGGTGAAAGACAAATACCATATGATCTCATCTATAAATAGAACCTAATCAACAAAACAAAGAGGCAAGCAATATAGAACCAGAGAGATGGAAATAAAGAACAAACTGACAGTACCAGAGGGGAGAAGGGAGTGGGATAACAGGGAAAGAAAGGGAAGGGTCATCAAGGAACATGTATAAAGGACCCATGGACAAAGACAATGGGAGGGGGGATTGAGTGTGGGAGATGGGGATGGGTAAGGCAGGAGGAGAGTATTGGAGGGGAAATGGGGATAACTGTACTGAAAAGCTGTAAAAAAATAAAATAAATAAAAAAGGTAGTAAAAAACAAGTAAATTGTTCTTTATTAAATGATTTTTAGAATCAGTGTTTTTTTTCATTAGATTTCCAAGGATTTATGTACATGTACCAGGTCATGATTTCCAAATGTATCTAAAAGAATTATTTTTCCTCTTAGAAGAAATGACTGTTTGTTCTCAAATGATAATGTTATTTATATTTACAAATATTTATTTAAAAAACTGGCTATAGATTTTTTTGGTAGATTGTTTTTAAATCAGTGGGTTGAAATTTTTTTCAATTATAATTCATGTACAATATCATATGTACAGTTTCAGGTATACAACCCTGTGATTAGACGTTTGTATAACTTACAAAGTGATCATCACCCTGATAAGTCTAGCACCCACCTGACACCATATAGTTATTACAGTATTATTGACTGTATTCCCTATCCTGTAACTTAAATCCCCATGACTGTTCTGTAACTATCAATTTGTACTTTTTAATTCTTTCACCTTTTTTACCCATTACTTGAACACCCCTCACCTCTGGCAGCTATCAAAATGTTCTCTGTATCTATGAGATTGTTTCTGTTTCAGTTGTTTGTTTTGTTTTATAGATTCCACATACAAGTGAAATCATATTTTATTTGTCTTTCTCTTCTGACTTTTACTCAGCACAATACCCTCCAGTTCCATCCACTTGCTGAAGATGGCAAGATTTTTTTTTATAGTTGAATTATATTCCATTATGTATATGAGCCACTTCTTTATCCACTCATTTATTGATGGATACTTAGGTTGCTTCCTTATCTTGGCTATTGTAAATAACATGACAATAAGCATATGGATATATATTCAATTCAGTACTATATTTTAGGTTTCTTTGGATAAGTACCCAGCAATGTATATGCTGGGTCATTCCTTGTCTCTTGTAATAGCCTTTGTTTGAAAATCTGTTTTGTCTGGTATAAGTATTGCTACCCCAGCTTTTTTAAAAATATATTTTATTGATCACACTATTCCAATTGTCCCATTTCTGCCCTTTATTCCCCTCCACCCTGCACACCTCCTTTCACCCACATCCCCCCCTTTTAGTTCATGTCCATGGATCACACATATAAGTTCTTTGGCTTCTCCATTTCCTATACTATTCTTAACCTCACCCTGTCTATTTTGTACCTACTATTTATGCTTCTTATTCCCTGTATCTTTTCCTCCATTCTCCCCCAACTCATTCCCCACTTACAACCCTCCATGTGACCCCCATTTCTGTGATTCTGTTTGTGTTCTACGTATTTGCTTAGTTTGCTTTTGTTTTTGTTTTCAGTTCAGTTGTTGATCGTTGTGAGTTTGTTGTCATTTTACTGTTCATATTTTTCATCATCCTCATTTTCTTAGATAAGTCCTTTCAACATTTCATATAAGGGCTTGGTGATGATGAACTGCTTTAACTTTACATTATCTGGGAAGCACTTTATATGCCCTTTCATTTTTTTATATATATTTTATTGATTATGCTATTACAGTTGTCCCATTTTCCCCCCTTCACTCCCGTCCACCCTGCACACCCCCTCCCACCCACATTCCCCTCCTTTAGTTCATGTCCATATGTCATACTTATAAGTTCTTTGGCTTCTACATTTCCCATACTATTCTTACCCTCCCCCTGTCTATTTTCTACCTACCATCTATGCTACTTATTCTCTGTACCTCTTCCCTCTCTCTACCCCTCCCACGCCCCTGTTGATAACCCTCCATGTGATCTCCATTTCTCTGGTTCTGTTCCTGTTCTAGTTGTTTTCTAAGTTTCTTTTTGTTTTTGTTTTAGGTATGGTTGTTAATAATTGTGAGTTTGCTGTCATTTTACTATACATGTTTTTTATCTTCCTTTTCTTAGATAAGCCCCTTTAACATTTCATATAATAAGGGCTTGGTGATGATGAACTTCTTTAACTTGACCTTATCTGAGAAGCACTTTATCTGCCCTTCCATTCTAAATGAAAGCTTTGCTGGATAGAGCAATCTTGGATGTGGGTCCTTGCCTTTCATGACTTGGAATACTTCTTTCCAGCCTCTTCTTGCCTGTAAGGTCTCTGAGAAATCAGCTGACAGTCTTATGGGAACTCCTTTGTAGGTAACTCTC
>CM052539.1:116847345-116902463 GCA_028533065.1 Trachops cirrhosus | reverse complement strand
GGAACTCCTTTGTAGGTAACTCTCTCCTTTTGTCTTGCTGCTTTTAAGATTCTCTTCTTATCTTTCATCTTGGGTAATGTAATTATGATGTGCCTTGGTGTGTTCCTCCTTGGGCCCAATTTCTTTGGGACTCTCTGAGCTTCCTGGACTTCCTAGAAGTCTATTTCCATTGCCAGACTGGGGAAGTTCTCCTTTATTATTTTTTCAGATAACTTTTCCACTTGTCTCTCTTCTTTTTCTCCTTCTGGTACCCCTATAATTCACATGTACAAACATTTAAAGATGTCCTGGAGGTTCCTAAGCCTCCCCTCATTTTTTTGAATTCTTGTTTTTTCATTCTTTTCTGATTGGATGTTTCTTTCTTCCTTCTGGCCCTCTCTGTTGATTTGAGTCCCGTTTCCTTCCCATCACCATTGGTTCCCTGTACATTTTCCTTTTTTTCACTTAGTGTAGTCTCCATTATTTCATCTAGTTTGCAACCAAATTCAACCAATTCTGTGAGCGTCTTGATTACCAGTGTTTTGAACTGTGCATCTGACAGGTTGGCTACTTCTTCGTTGCTTAGTGGTATTTTTTCTGGACCTTTGATCTCTTCTGTCATTTGGGCCATTTTTTTTTTTTTTTGGTCATGACCTGCCTGTTACATATGAGGGGCAGAGCCTTAGGTATTCACCAGGGTGGGGCAACCCACGTTGCTGGGTTGTGATGCTGTATGTGGGGCAGGGGTCTGAGGGGGAACAATGGCGCTTGCTCCACTCTCTGCTGGCTTTCCGTCACTCCCCCTGTTTCCCATAAGCAAGTTGGGCCCTTCTAGTGCTGATTCCCAGGTGGGTGGGTTTGTATACATTCTACGGCCCTGTGGGTCTCTCCAGTGAACTCTCCTGTGAGGCTGGAAGTCTCTCCTGCTGCCTCAACCCCCACAGGTGTTTTCAATCAGTGGTTTGAAGCTTTATTTCCCCTCACTGGGACCCTGGGTTGCATAGTCTGTCTCACTGTCCAGTTTTGTCTGGTTTGTCTGCGTGTGAATGTGGGACTGCCTGGTCCACCAGCCACCTTGCATGCCGTGCCCCATTCCACAATCCACTGCCTCACTGGGTCCGCCAGCTGCAACTTTGCTGTGAGCCCTCTCCACCCTGGGAGCCCAACACTGACCCTCCTACCAGTCTGGATGAATATGTCTTCTTTAACTCCTTGGTTGTCAGACTTCCATATAGTTCAATTTTCTGTCAGTTCTGGTTGTTTTTTGTTTTTAAATTGTTGTTGTCCTTCTTTTGGTTGTGCAAGGAGGCACAGTGTGTCTACCTACACCTCCACCTTGGCTGGAAGTCTGCCCTGTCATACTAAATGATAGCTTTGCTGGATAGAGTAATCTTGGAGGTAGGTCCTTGCCTTTCATGACTTGGAATACTTCTTTCCAGCCCCTTCTTGCCTGTAAGGTTTCTTTTGATAAATCAGCTGATAGACATCCGGGAACTCCTTTGTAGGTAACTGTCTCCTTTTCTCTCACTGCTTTTAAGATTCTCTTCTTATCTTTAATCTTGGCTAATGTAATTATGATGTGTGTCTGGGTGTGTGCTTTCTTGGGCTCAACTTCTTTGGACTCTCTGAGCTTCCTGGCTTCCTGGAAATCTACTTCCTTTGTCAGATTGGGGAAGTTCTCCATTATTTTTTCAAATAAGTTTTCCATTTCTTGCTTTTTCTCTTCTCTTTCTGGCATGCCTATGATTCAGATGTTGAGACATGTAAAGTTGTCCCAGAGGTTCCTAAGTCTCTACTCATTGTTTTGAGTACTGTTTCTTGTTTCTTCATACTGTTCTGGTTGAATGTTTATTTCTTCCATCTGTTTCAAACCATTGATTTGAGTCCCAGTTTCCTTCCCTTCACTCTTGGTTCCCTGTACATTTTCATTTATTTCATTTTTCATAGCCTTCACTTTTTCCTCTATTTTGCAGCCATACCCCACCATTTCTGTGAGCATCCTGAATACTACTGTTTTGAACTCTGCATCTGATAGGTTGGCTATCTCTTCATTGCTTGTTTTTTTGGTGTTTTGATCTATTCTTTCATTTGGGCCCTATATTTTTTGTCTCAGCATGCCTGTTACATTGTGGAGGGCAGAGCCTTAGGTATTTGCCAGAGCTGGGCAACACACGTTGCTATGTTGTGGGGCTGTATGTAGGGGAGAGGTCAGAGAGGAAACAATGCCACTCAGCTTTCCACTGGTTTTCAGGCAATTTCCCCACTACCCACAAGCAAATTGGGCCCTTCTGGTGCTGATTTTGGGTGTGTGAGTTTGTGTACATTCTAGGACCCTGTGGATATCTCCAACATACTCTCTTGTGAAGGTGAGAGTTTCTCCCACTGCTGCAACCCCCACAGGTTTTTAGCACTTGAGGTTTTGAGGCTTTCTTTTGCCATGCTGGAATCCTGAGTTTTGTGGTCTGTCTCATTCCCCGGTTCCTCCTGGTTTATTTGCATGCAATTGCGGGAGAGTCTGGTCCACCAGCCACTGCCTTGCTCACCCTAGTCTGCCCTGGATTTTATTTTCCTAAAATGTCTTTTTCCATCCCTTTACTTTCAGTCTGTGTGTGTCTTCCAATATTAAATAAGTCTCTTGTAGACAGTGTAGGTAAGGGTTTGTTTTGTTATTCATTCAGACACTATATGTGCTTTGATAAGAACAATTAATACATGTGCATAATACAAAGTAATTCTTGATAGATATGTATTTATTGCCATTGTATTACTCATTTTTTAATCTTTTTTTCTTCTTTTGCATTTGGTGGTGATGAAATTTTTTAGCTTTTTCTTGTCTGAGAAACTGTCTTTTGATTCTAAATGGTAGTTTTCTTGGGTAGAGTAATTTTGTTTGCAATTCTCTGCTTTTCATCACTTGGTGAATATTTCTTGCCAATCCCTTCAGGCCTGCAAAGTGTCTATTGAGAAATTAGCTGGAAGTGTTATGGGAGCTGCCTTGTAGATAACTAATAATCTTTTTCTTGCTGCTTTTAAGATTCTCTTTTTGTCTTTAACTTTGCCATATTAATTACCATGTGTCTTGGAGTGGGCCTCTTTGGGTTCATCTTGCTTGGGACTCCCTTTGCTTCCTGGACTTTATGTCTATTTCATTCACGAGATTAGGGAAATTTTCCATCATATTTTTTCAAACAGATTTTTAATTCCTTGCTCTCTGCCTTCTCTTTCTGGCATCCCCACGATACAGATATTGGTATGCTTGAAGTTGTCCCAAACGCTCCTTACACTATCTTCATTTTTTTAATTCCTTTTTCTTTTTGCTGTTCTGATGGGTGTTTTCTGTTTCCTTATCTTCCAAATCACTGATCTAATCCTCTGCTTCATCTACTCTACTGTTGATTCCCTGTAATGTGGTCTTCATTTCAGTTACTGTATACTTCATTTCTAACTAATTATTTTTTTATATATTCTACCTCCATTTGTATGTTTCCTATATCATTATTAAAGTTCTCATTAAGTTTTTCTATTCTTCCCATAAGTTCACTGAGTATTTTTATTGCCAGTGTTTTGAACTCTGCTTCTGGTAGTTTGCTATCTCCATTTCATTTAGTTCTTTTTCTGGAGTTTTGTTTTGTTCTTTCATTAAGACATGTTTGTCTCCTCATGAGTCCTTCCTTTCTGTGTTTGTTTCTATGTATTATGTAGAGCTACTATGTCGCCTGGACTTGATAGAGTGGCCTTATATAGTAGGTGTCCAGTAGGGCCTAGTGGAGCAGCCTCCCTGGTCACTGGAGCTAGGCACCTCAGGTATACTCCCTGTGTGGGTTGTGTGCCCTCCTGCTATAATTGAACCTTGATTGCTGTTTGCATAACAATGGGAGGGGTTTACTCCCCAGGCTGATCAGCTATGAGGACTGGCTATGACCATTATGGAGGATCTGCTGTGCAGGCACCAACCCTACAAAGCAGAATTCACTTCAGTGGGGATCATGTACCAACCAAGTACACCCCTTGAATGTGTCACTTGTTGAGATGGTGAGTTGGTGCTCTAGCATGGTCTGAAGCTGTCCATTGGGTGCACTGGCTATGGGGCCTCCTGGGAGGTGCAGACGAAGGTCATCTACCACATGTGCCCTGCCCAGAGCTACCTGGCATGAACTACAAAGCAATCTGTAGATGGCTACAACTTGTGCTTGGCTTGGAGGTATGTGGAAGAGGACAAGCTGTGAACCAAGCCTGGCTGGTGCTAGTGCTGGGCCTGGGACAACTAGAAAGAGGTTTAGGGCATGCCAAGGCTGGATGCTGCTTGTTTGAGAGATTTGGGGAAAGTCTGAAGCATGAGCCAAGATAGGCCATTTGTGTGGAAAAGTCATCAGAAATGGCTTCAGTTGGTTCTACAAGTAGAGTAGGATAAGGTTTCAGGGAATCTCCAGGGCAGGGCAAAAACAGTGATAGCAAGGTTAATGGACACTCATATATAGCACCTGCCTATTGACTCGGTAGGGGAAAGGCTTAGCAATGTATTTCTGTCTGGGAGAAAGCTGCCTCTCTAGCCCTTGTCCTAATGCCAGACAATTCAGTACCTCATTGTATGTCCCTGGCACCTTTCAAGTGGCTGCCCCAGCCCTGAAAGAATAGTAAGTCCAAGTAAGTGTACGTGGTCTCTTTAAGAATGTCTATAACTCCAGGAGCCCTTCATTGTGGGAACGTTTCTTCCTGGCATGGCAACCCTGGACAGGGCTTCTGGTGTAGAGCTCAGACCCATTGCTCCTCATGGGGGACCTCTGCAGCTGAGATACCCCTTCTGATTTTTAACTGCCATGTGTTGGTATGGAAACAGACCTTCCTCTGTCTCTGCCCTTCCTACCGTTGTCCATGTGGTTTTTTTTATATCCTAGATTAAAAGACATATGTTTAGCTATATTTCAAGCAGTTATGAATGATGGCTGTTCAGTAATTCAGTTGTAATATTGATGTGGTTGTGGGAAGTTCCAAGTACCATGTTTACATATGCCACCATCTTGACAGGAAGCTAATGATAAGTGGATATTTGAAAAAAAGTATTTTATTATTTTTATGTAATAGAAGCCTCATCAATTAAGGTAAGCTTTAAATCTTTCTTCAGACACAAATTGAATTTATCTTATTGAAAGCTTATACCTAAAATTTAGATTTTATAAACTCTCCAACAGTTTGTAAATATTATAATAAAAGCTATGGAAAGCTGGCTTAAATCTTTAACTTATAAACAACAACTGTAAAGAGAGAGTCATTGTGGGAGACCTCTCTGAGAGGGGACAGTAGAGCTGAGACATGAATGACAAGCACTAGGTAGTCTGTCAAAGAAAGAACTGTAGGAAAAGTACAGTAGGAACATGGAAACAGAAAATATAAAGACCCTCCAGTAAGAAGAAAGTTTGTGTGTTTGAGGGATAACGAGGAGTCCAGGGGCAGAAGTGGAATGAGTAAAGGAGATAGAAGTTGCAGATGAGTAAGAGAGGTAAGCAGGGCCATATTACACTTAGCCCTGCAGGTCACAAGAGTTTTACATTTATGAGCATGGAAGTATTGCCAAGATATGGTTGAGTTAAAAAATATTGTTTCAAACAGCCTGAGTAGAAAGAGCACTTTCATGTATATACAGGAAAACTGTATATTCATTTCCATATGTGTCTATAGGCACAGAAATACATTCAGGTATATACAAAGTCTGTACAGAAGATATACAGCCATGTAATAGGAAAAATGGAGACATTTATTGAAGAAGATACAAGAAACATTGTACTTAGGACAATGACACCTCAGTCCTTCTAAGTAGGCACCCTGGGACCTCACAAAGTTTTCCCAATTGCCATTATCTGCCCTGTCATATTTTCCTGAGCCTCATTGATGGTCTGAAATCTCTTCACTTTCAAAGGTGCTTTTAGTTTTGGGAAAAGACAGAAGTCACAGGACACCAAATCTGGGCTATAGGGGGACTGAGTCACCTGGGTGATTTGATGTTTCGCCAAAAGACTCTGCATGAGATGTGATGCATGAACGGGAATGTTGTGGTGATGAAGCTGTCAATCATCAGTTGCCCATACCTGTGGCCTTCTGAATCATCCAAATACTTTCCTTAGAGGAATGGTCAAGCTTAATGCAAAATTTGATGCAGATTCATTGTTCTACTTGCTCTGTCATTTTGAATGCAATGGCTACACAGTACACATGCTCACTCAACAGCATCTACAGCCCCCACTGATTAGTACAGTGAAGTCATCATTGTTCACACATGCACATTCCAGTCCACTCTCCTTGGATACCAGGTTACTTTGATGTAGTGCAAACTATTATCATTCATGGCTGAACTTTTTCCAAACAGACCTTGTATTTAGTAAAATATAGATTTCCAGCTAACAATGGAAATCTGTGAGTGCTGGACTTTATGTAATATTCATTCTCCATTTTTTGTGGGTTTTTTTTGCCTAAATTGTTTACATAAAATAGCAGAGAGATATCAAATACGTATTAATGAAAAATGAGCTATGGTTCTTGTTGACTAAAACTATGGCTTTCAAACTCATGCCAAGTGGGAAAAAGATTTATGAAGAGGTTTGTTGAATTTCATTAAGAAATATAAAAATAAAATGACATACTATTTTTTGGTTTTCATTGAATATGAAAGATAGAAAAAACTGAAAAAGCTACAGTGCACACAATACAATCAACAAAATTCTCTTATTGTGTATCAAAATGAAGTTTTCCACATTCAACCTCTAAAGTGCCAAATTGTAAAACATAACAAATAAATGTATAACTGAAGGACTGAAATGAAAAAGTAAAAAAAGATCAATCATACTCAAGACATACATTAATTTCATTACTCATTCTTTCAGTATAGTCTTTAACATAATCTGCACTGAAAAAACAAGGGTTGCATGCAAGAACACTAGTTGGATTAAATGCTCATGAATGTTAAGAATAGAATGTGACTGCAAAGGGAAGCAGGCTGGGCAGAAAGCAGGGCACAGAGGCTGCTGCCTTCATAACAGAATGGTCAGACTTAGTTAGTATTCTACACAAAAATAAATAGAGAATTCTCCTTAGATTTTCTTCTTCCACCAAAATCTTTCCAATTGTTTCCTTATATGCTACTCCTTTTCTCTTCTTCACATTTATCTTTTGTTTCCATCCCCTTATTCCTGTGATATCCACAGAGATCTGGATTCACTTAAACAAGCTTTATATTTGACATGTAACCAGTTCCATGGAAAACCACTAGGAGAGTGTTACTGTTCCAACTGTGGACTAATTCCATAAATAATCTGATGAACACAATTTTTTCTGCCTATAAAAGTAGTTTGGGTTCCACTCCATGTATGGAAAAAAGTCTTTTCTGTCCTTATTTAATTAAGCAAATGCCTGTCTTTTGGCAAGGAACAAAGAAAAACAGTAATCATTTCCAGTTCATCCACATCAGGATATTTACTCCCAAAAGACAAAGATTCATTTTATATCTGTATTATTGTGACCTCCAGGTATTTTTCTCAAAGTGGTTGATTCCAGAAAACTTCAGAAGAGGTTATTTGTAGATACATCCTGCTTAGAAGAATAGCGTGTGGACAATAGCATGAGAATGCCTTGACAATGCTTGCAGATAACCTGGTATTGGCACCATGACTATAGTCTTCTACTTATTTATTTTAATAAATCTAGTTTGATCACAGTCTCTGAGGCTTCTGGCTGCTCCCTCCACCCTACTTTCGAAATCTTTATCCCTGCAATATGCTAGATTGTTGTCAGGGTTCGATCTTATCTCTGGCCATATTGAAATCCACCCTCCACTGTAACCTCACCTCTGTTCCTCCATCCTGTAGGATTGCAACTAACTTTTCTTACCTGGGTATTCATGGGCTTAAATTTACTCTCAAATCTTAGCCCTGAAGCTTCTACAGTTGGCAATCATTGCCAACCTAGTTTCCTCTTTGACTGTTTCAACAACAGTACAGGTAGAGTCGAGGCTGGAATCGAGACTCTTGTGATATGATTCACGTAAGAAGCTGGATTGGGTTGTGTGGAGAAGAGGTAAATCTGTGAGAAAAAGAAAATGGAAAGCATGCAAATCCATAAGTCATTATGTGGGCATGTAGAAGACAAAGGCCTGTGCTTGTGAAGGGCTGGACTGGGCACCAGTAACTTTCTGTAAATATACTTACCTCTCCAACACAGCATCAGGATGAGATAGTTTTCCCATTGAAGGCTGCAGGTGTTAGCTAGGTATGACCTTTTTTTTTTTTTTTGGCAGTTCTGACCACCAGCTAAGAATATTTATTATCTATCTATCTATCTATCTATCTATCTATCTATCTTTACTCAAGGATGTTTATTTTAGAGAGAGAGGAAGGGAGAGAGAAACACACACAGAGATAGAAACATTGACGTAAGAGAAACATTGATCAGTGGCCTCCCGTACATTCCCTGACTGGGGACTCAGTCCGGTATGTACATGCTGTGACCAGGGATGGAATCCACAACTTTTCGCTGTAGGGGGCCATGCTCCAACTAACTGAGCCACGCCCCCAGGGCAGCCTTGGCTTTATTCTTAAATTTTGATTAAAAGTTTTCTTTTATCTCACTTCAAATCTTTTCATAAAGCTGTTAACAGAATTCAGGGTTCATATAAGTTAGTTTGATATCAAAAGCCATAGCAATTTCTCAGGACTGGCATAATACATCAACTTCCAAATACGATATTTTTTAACAGCCTTCTTTTATAATTTTCCACTGAAATTTTCTTTCCCTCATATAACAGAAGTAAAAAGGGGAGAATATGAAGGAAATTATGCTGACAGCATAAAAATATTTTTATATGATTACTTGGAAGTGATTTTTCTCTCTAGTCTTAAATAAATGAGAAATACCTAATTTCCATCAATTCATTAGTTAGAATCTGATAGCAATATGCCATTCAAAGTTAAAATATTATACAGGTGTTTGCTGTCTCTTGTACCTCATGTATTCCTGAAAATATATTTTCAAGTTGATGGTATGGATTCAATAATATTTATGTATGGATTAGATCTGTGTCCAGAAAGAAACACATGCACACAAATTCCCGGTCTACTTAAGCTGCCCATTTGGATGTTGACCTCTGTCATATATGGGTGTGTCTATTCACACATCCTCGAGCCATTTCAAAGAGTTTCCAGATTAGTTGTTAAGGTTTCTTGTAGAATGTAACAAGTATAGCTCACATTTAGCGTTTACAGTTTTAACTTTTGCAAAAACATTTTTTGTTGGTTCACAGGAAGATAAAATCTTCATGTACAGATCTTAGAAACATGGAGCTATGATCATGGAGGCATACCAGTTCTTTCTACTGCCCTTGTACCCAGCACTGAGTACCTAAGGCACTGTATCCCATTAATCAGTTTGAATTTATATGTAGACATAGAAACTTGACTTTGTCAAAAATTAATATCCTAGTTGTCCTTGATGAGTCCTCTGGATTTCCTTTTGATCACATCCTTTAGTCACTTACCACCTTTTCTATCTACTCCTTTGCCTCCAATCTGAGACCACAGTTGAGAAGTCTATTTTCCCCTTAGTATCTAGCGCTGCTCTAGTATTCCACATAGTAGAACCCTGGAGAGTCTTTGGAGATGGGATCCTTAGCATAAAGGTTTGGTATCCCTACAGTAAACAGTGGCAGCAGTGGGATAACTCCAGTGTAGTTAATCTTATTTCTTTTTTCTAAAAGAAAATAATTTACTTACTTAAAATATTTAAAATGATCATTTATGAGCATTTTTCTTATATAGAATCACTGAACATAACTGCTAGGGAATAAACAAATACATTCAAATCCAAGCAGTAATGGAAGACATGTATTATTCTACAGGAAATGTTCCTATTTAATAAAAATATAAAAAACAATAAAACCCTCCCAAAACTTTAATATATTCATAGATTTTCAATTATACTTTTCTGCTTCATGCTCCTTCCTGTTCTTCCTATGAATTACAAGGCAAATGTTTGGCTTATGGGTTATAGTGTCGGTACTGTTTGTAATGGCAACTTACATTTGCTTTTCCTTTCCATGACTAGTGAGAGGAAGTGAGCTCTTGGTAGAGTGTACCAAGGGTGTGAATAACTTAGGCTGACATGCTTTAATTTTCCTTTCCAAAAAAAAATATGGAAAAGGAAAGTTGTAACTACATGTAATGCAAGAATTAAAATGAGTCTGCAGTATCAGTCCTGTGCTCAAACTACTCTGGAGCTGTCTGTGTGGATGATCCCAATGGAGATCAGCTCTAGTCATGGTCTCCATTATTTCTATAATTTTTCTGTTGTTATTGAAATAGAGTTGTGATCATTGGAGTGGAATTGTTTTGATTGGTAATTATGTCTCAAGCTAAAATGATCAAATTCACCACATCAAGCAGCCACTTGGCAACTATAATCATTACCACTTACGGTATAAATTTACTAAATACTCTTTGAGTAGATAGCTATAGCTTTGGAGATAGCTAAGACAGACTCACTTAAGTTGAGGAAAGAAATGAAAAAAAGTAATTTACCTACTGACTTCTTTCCAGGTTTTACAGAAAGTCAGGGCCAGGTCTTAGTAAGCTTCCTGGCATTTATAGGAAGCCTGCTGCAGTACTCAATGTTCTTTACCTAAAAGCAGCAATAAGGACAGCTCCTTCCTTATCAGCTTCTTGGTTCCTGGTTTTGCTGTTTTTAGCACAGGAAGGAAGTAACTGCCCAGAATCCATGTCTGGAGGGCTTTTGGAAAAAATAGGTCTCTCTTGTTTCTTTGAATGAAAGAGATATTCCTTGGCTTTTTTTTTTTTTTTTTTAGGTAATGACTAATAATATCTTAATTTTGTAAACATATTTAGGAAATGATGAATTAATGATTTTTCTGAAGGATTTTGATGGCTACAATATATAGACTAATGTACAGAGGTACAGAGTTGTACAGAGAAAGGTGACAATGAAGGTCGATGCATTTCAAAGATTTTACTGGCTTCTTTAAGCTTAGTTTAGTTAATTCCACTTCACTAAGCCTTGATCTGCTGAAGCCATCCAACTCTGTAAAATTCTTTCTATGCAAATAGCTGCTGATAAGGGGGCTTACATAAGGTTGTGTTTTGTTTTGTTTTGTTTTTTTAACCTAACTGGAATGGTTCTTTTCCTGAAGTAAGTTGCTTTGCCAATTCTTTTTTTTTTAAGAAACAGTTCCAATTTTTATTTATAAAATTATTCAAAACAGCAACAACAGATTTACAGAGGCACATATCCAGTAACAAAACAGGGAGGAAACAAACTATTCCACAGACGTCTTGAGAAGTTTCGAAGGAATATACACCAGGCTAAAAATCTACAGCTGAACTGTGGCTGCACAATGGGTTGTATTTATTCCCGCATTTTCTCAATAAGTTCTTCCTCGCATTTGCCTTTCTCTTTTCCAACTGGTCAAGATTTGGCTTTGCCAATTCTTTTAGGCAAATCAGTAAAGTTACACCCTGTTTCTTCTACCAACTTTTACCATTCGGTACCAGGTGAAATTGGGACCCAAAATGCAGTTGTTTTTTTTCTAAGAACATATGCTCATTCCAGCAAAATAAATAAATAAGCAAACAAACAAATAAAATAACTAAGAAAAGTATCCCATAGGTATCTATGGATTCAAATCCTTCATGGTATTTTTAAATATCAACAATTAACATTTAACATGATAAATCTTTTGTTGCTTTAGATTACTCAGTGAATAGAAATTTGGGGCTACTTTGATTAAAGCTAAAGGAGAAAGTTCTGAATTTCTTTGATCTTTGTCAGTTGCAGAGGGTGTGGGGGGACGATAGCAGAAGAGGCAGGGTTATTAATTAACTTCTATACAACACATTTTTTGATGAATGTTTTAGAACTAAATTTGAATTAGGGCCATCTATGCTAGATAATTAAGTGCTTACCTGGATTATTACCAGAATATCCTGCTAGGAAATTTATTAACCTATAGGTTACTCATGATCCCCCTTTTCTCCATCTTATACTAAAAAGCCCCAATCTTTTCAGTATAACCAATATTTTTTAAAAACATAACTATGACTTCAAGAAACAAAACACAAACACCAATGACTGCTCCATTGGGATAAGGCTGAAATCTTTATTAAGGACACTGTAAGTAACTTTTAGTGTGCTTAAAGTTAAACTACAGATATCTCTTCCAGGTTATGCTGCACATGTGTAGGCTTCTGACTTAGTAACAGAGAACATGACCCAGCAGTCATTTAGAGTAATCTGTATTAACTCAAATGGCACAGCCTGGCATGATGTAGATAATAAAAATTCCCTTTACACTCCTTATTTTTCATTTCAGATAAAAAACCTTATTTGCAGAGGATAATTTTTCTTAAATAATATTTTCTTTGAAATTGATTTTTAGTATAGAAATGTTCTAGCACACAAAAGTAGGCAGAATAATATAATGAGCTGCCCTATGCTATTCAATTAACTAAAAAGTTTTCAACGTTTTGCTGATCTTGTTATTTCTCTTCATTCCTCCTCTTTTCTATTGAGTATTTCAAAGCAAATCCAAGAAACTATGTTATTACTCAGCATACATCTCTAACTGATAAGGCTTTGTCTTTCACAACAAGCAAGCCATTACTCAGTCTGACAAAACTGAAAATAATTTCTTAATATCATGTAATACTGACTCCACATAAATATACTCTATTCTCCTCCCACTTTTCACCCTGACCTAGCTCTCGGTCATCTCCAGCCCTTTAGGACTCTCACTTCTGGGACTCTCACTCCCCAATTAAAGAAAAAAATGGGGAGCATCTTTGCCCTTTTTTCAGCCTAAAATACCAACTTAAATCCATTATTTCTAAGTTTCTCTAATTCTGAATTTTGCTTAGTGTAGTGTTATAATATCCAAGAAGTAAGCAAGGCCAAGTTATTTGAATAATAAATCAGAGATTAGATTCTAGAATTCATTCTGCTTAGAGTCTCCTTCCCAAGCCCTTTGGGAGACCCATGAGCGAGAAGTAAAGTTAGTTGTTGGTTAAAAGCAGGATTTCCTCATAGGGGATTAATTGTTTTCCTTCATTAAGATACATCTGTTTACATTTTTTGTAGTGGGTCACTAGTTCATGTCTTCAACAAAGTCATAATTAATGCCAATTGTGCACAAAACATTGAGCTAGTAAGAAAAATACAAGCTATACAGCAAAAAGCACTGTATAGGAAATAAAATAAACCTTAAAAGACTTCTAAAATTTAAACAATTGGAGAAAAAGAAGGCTGTTGTGGATGGAGGACAGAGTGAGCAAAAGCATAAAGGTAGGAAATGCAAAACATGATGAATAATAAGTCTGGTGAACATGACACTCTTTAGTCCAAACATCATGAAGTGCCATGACTAGCCATGCAGCTAGGTGTAGATATTATGTAACCACCCGGTAAGCAGAGATTCCAGTAACTGCTATCAGCCACTGCTGCCAGGAACTACTGATGGGGCGGCATGTTTAGAATGTCAAGACAATGATTGTTAATGTGTGACCAATCAAGAAAAGTGACCCATGGTAGAAGAATCCAGTACAATGTGATGTAATAATTAATCCATCTAGATAATATTTTACCTTCAAATCCAACTTAGTGGTTGGGTCAGTAGGCAAACACTGATACTGTTCATTTGAGAAAGATTTCTTTACAACTTGGATTGAGAAATTCAGGCTCTATTAAGTGAAACTTCTTTTTGCTGAGGGGCTGGGTCTTTCTTAGGTCTTTCATACAATAACCTCATAGAATTTTTTTGCTTTCTTTCAAAAGGCAAAACTCTAAAACTATGTCACTAACACAGAAATATCAAAATCTTCTTGACCCCATCCAAGCTTACAATTGTGGTTATTGTTCAGCCAAAGGAGGCATTCAACATTGGTAATTTGGGTTTGCTTTGCTGCATTCAGCACTAAACTAAAATATCCTGATCAGAGAGTGACTTCATCTCAGACTAGGACAACGTTCTTTTCTAGGCCATGTGCTTTACGGAGACTAAGAAAAAGTTCCATAAACATTAGCTAGAAATTCAATTTCATCTAACGTGTGTTGAGTATTTATTACGCACCTGGTACGGTGTCAGGTGTGTATAAGCATCATTTGATTGAATCGTCATAATAACTGTATGACAAAGGTTATTATAATTTTTTCCATTTCAGGCATGAGGAAACTGGGGCTTAGTTGGAGAAGATGAGTAATTCACACCAGGTCACGTAGCTAATAAGTGGAAGGGCTGGTTTTTTAGCCCCATTGGACTATTCTGGTAAAGCCATAAGCATCTGAGCAGGAATGGAGGCCTGTATGTTGCCATGGAAAGTGGGTAAAAGGAGCCCATTGCTTCCCTCTGCCCTTCTGTCTCTTCAGTTCCCGAGTCTTCACTGTTTACTATTTCTTAACTCAAGTCCTCTGTCTCCCTTTCCTTGCTTATATTTCTTTTTATTTATATTGTATATTAATTTATTTTATTATGCAGTCGTTGACTTACCTCTGAGCTGTCAAGCCTTGCCTGTTAGGAAATTACAAGGAGCACTAGCAAGGGGATGAATGAATATAGCACTTTATAATAAATGCTGGGTTGCTTTGAGAAAACAAAGATTTTTTTTAAAAAAGCTAAAAGTGTGTCCTGGGAAAGGATACTTCAGTTTTGTCTTGTAGAAAGAATTCAATAAGTGAAGAAGTTGAATGAGCTTTTCAGGCAGACACACTAGCATTTCTATAGTCACTAAGTTTGGGCAACGGTCAGACATGGCTCAGACCTGATGGTCATTGTGGGTGGCTGGAATGCATTCAGAGTGCTTCCTGGTGGTGTTGAGAGATGAATTAGAGAGACAGGCAAGGGCCAGACCATGAAGCACTTGTGTGCTAAGTTAAAGACTTTAGATGTCAGCCTGAAAGTTATTAGGAAATCATAGAAAAGTTTTAAGTTAGGGAAATACACATTTTTTTAATAAAAAAAATACCATTTGGGCTGTAATCATTACTCGCATAGCTAACTTCTATGCCTGGAAAAGGAGGCCCTAAGTTTGCCCCGAGATTACACGTAGCTTGAGAGATTTTAAATCGCTTCATTACTCTGTGATTTCCTGATGAAAGAGCTGAGTCTTCCATCCTACTTCCTGATCTCAGAAGTTCTGGGTGCAAGGCAGCCTTTGTAAATTCGTCCTTGAAAATATAATCACCATAGCCTGCTTGCTAGGCACAAGATGCTCTTTAGCACATGGACATTCAGATCCCACTTTCTCTCATAATGCTCTCCACTCACATTTTCATATCACTCTAGATTCTGGGCTACTGAATTATCATAATCATGTTTTTAGTCTTTTTTTTCTCTCTGCTGTTAGAGCACCTGAAGTCTGGGGAAGTTCAGATGAATTGCTCTGCTGAAGGTTAATCCACTGAGTCATGTGGGAAGTGTGGTATTGGGGCAGAACCAGCAGGTGGCTCAAACAAGCTGCATGCAAAAGACACTAGCCTTTTCCCAGGACCACACTGGAATTACAACTAAATTATAGAGAAATCATCCTGAATAACCAACTGAATGCTAGCTAGAGAGAAGCCTTATAACCAAGGACTTATGGAAGAAACCACACCCCCACATTGAGACTGGTAGGAAGTGTGGAGGTGTGAGACGGCTGGTTGGGCTTCCACAGCAGCAGGTGAAGTTGTGGAGGGACTTTCAGTGACTGTGGGGGCATTCCCCATGAGAAGTGTGGGATCTAAACCCCAAGCTGGGCTTCCCAGCCTAGAGCACCAGAACTGGGAAAGGAATCCAAATAACATCCAGCTATGAAAATAAGTGGAGTTTCTGTCTGCCAGGAAGAGATGGCTAGAGATACAGAGAGCCTGTTAAAGGGCCAGTACACAAGACTTCCTTTGCAGCCACTTACCCTGGGCTCTGACAGAGGGAGAGCAGAGTGTACTAGAACCTCAAGAGGAGAATCTGGGATAGGCAGACATGGAGAGAGAGCTGAAGGGTCAACTGCCAGAATCCCTGTGCTGAATTCTGTGGAAGCCATCTTTCTTGGGCTGAGCACTCCCCTCTATGTGGCATCAACCTGGGTGGAAAAAATAGGCCCACACACAGGAATCTATCTCACCCCACCCTGTGGAGTTTAAGCTAGACTGATGAGTACAGTTGGAGGCACTTTCAGCGATTAAGCCTAACAGTCAGTCTGCATGTGAGGGAAGGGGGAGGTACAAGCTGTGGATCACTAATAGCTCCAAATAGGTTGCCCAGGGGCAATCAAAGGTAGCAACTGACAGGTGTGCATGAGAGCCTTTTTAGTTATACCTAATACACAAAAATAAACACAAAGAACTAGCCAAAATGGGAAGACAAAGATACAGGCCCCGAAAGAAAAAAGCAAGAGAGTTCTCCAGAAGAACTAAATTAAATATAGGCAAGTAATTTATCAGATAGAGAGTTTAGAATAATGATTATACGGATGATTAAAAGCCTGAAGAAAGACATAGAAACCATAAAAAAAGACCAGTCAGAAATAAAGAATGCAATAACTGAAATAAATAATACACTAGTAATAATAAACAGTAGGTTAGATGAAGCAGAGTATTGAATCAGTGATTTGGAAGACAAGGTAGAAGAATATACCGAAGCAGAGCAGCAAAAAGAAAAAAGAATTTAGGGGACTTCCAGTAAAGATGGTGGTGTAGTCAGACATGGTTCACCTCTTCACACAACCACATCAAAATTACAACCTAAATATAGAATAACCATCACTCAAATCCATCAGATATCGAGCTGAACGGAAGTCTGACAGCTATGGATTAAAGAAACTATATCCATCCAGGCTGGTAAGAGGGTCACAGATGTGGAATGGGCCGGTCCCTCACCCACATGTAGTAGATAAAAATTCAGGAGAGATATCTTGGGAGCAAGGAGTCCCAGCTCCACACCAGAACCCCTAGCCCAGTGTTCCAGAGCCAGGAAGATAAGTCCCCACATTTTATGGCTATAAAAGCCAGCAAAGATTGAGTTGGTGGAAGAAACTTCTGGAGTCCCAAGTAGTTCCTTTTAAAGAACCCATACATGGACTCACTTAGCCAGACTCACTCCCTCTGTGCTCCAGTACCAGGGTAGCAGCCTGAAAGGCACCAGTGGAATATAGGGAGAAACAGGTGTCTGGTATCAAGGTGAACAGAGACCATTGTCCCTTTTCTGAACCTTCCCCCCACAGACCCAGCAGGCTGGTGCCATATCTGAGACTCCATCAACCTGGCTGACACTGTTTGAGCCACCCTGGAGAGCCCCAGAGACTCCACCTCACCCAATTTATGTGCCCATGCAAGCTGCTTTTTTGTATGATTGGATGATCTTGGCTCACGCTGCACAACTTCCTCAATCCTCTCAAACAAGCAATGGCTGGCTTCAGTGAGCCCCAGACCCAGCACTAGCAGCAAACAGCCTAGATTCACAGCTTGGATTTGTCTGGGAATCTCTAAGCCCAGCACAAGTAGCAGCCATCTCAGAGTGCTTTATAATTTAGGCAAGGTGGCCCTGGGAAAAACACAGGCGGGGGATGACCTAGGCCTAAACCACCCAGAAAACCCCAGGGCCAGAGTCCCCAGTGGACAGCTACAGACCACATAGAAACACTGCCACTCTGCTGCTGCAGAGCTGATCTTTCATGGAAGGTGGCAGCTGGGGGCCACTGGTCACAGCCAGTCTTTGCAGTTGACTGGACTGTGTAAATTCCTCCCATTAATCTACCAACAACAAACAAGGCTCAACTACAAGAGGAGGGTACATGAATGGCACACCTCAAGTATCCAGCTTGGGTGATAGTGGAGGCTGTGCTACTGGACCCTACAGGACACCTATTATATTTTGCCACACTACCAAGACATGGAGTCAGAGAAGCTCTACCTAATACATAGAAACAAACACAGGGAGACTGCCAAAATGAGGATACAAAGAAGCATCACCCAAACGAAAGAACAGATCAAACTCCAGGAAAAAAGCTAAATGAAATGGTTATAAGCAATCTATCAGATGCTTAGTTCAAAACACTAGTTATAAGGATGCTCAAGGAATTTAGTGAAGACCTCAGCAATAAAAAATATCCCATCAGAAACAAAGGATACAATAATTGAAATAAAGAACAATTTGCAGGGAAAAAACAGTAAAGTGGATGAAGCTAAGAATCAAATCAATGATTTGAAGCATAAGAAGCAAGAAACAACCAATAGGAACAACAAGAAGAAAAAAGAATCCAAAAAAGAGGATGGTGTAAGCAGCCTGTAGGATAACTTCAAGAAGTTCAACATTTGCATCATCAGGGTGCCAGAAGGAGAAGAGAAAGAGCAAGAAATTGGAAATCTATTTGAAAAAATAATGAAAGAAAACTTTGCTAATTTGGTTAAGGCAATAGACAAGCAAGTCCAGGAGGCACAGAAATCCCAAACAAAATGGAATCAAAGAGACCCACTCCAAGACACATCGTAATTAAAATGTCAAAGATTAAAGATAAAAAGAGAATCTTAACATCAGCAAGAGAAAAGCAGTTAGTTACCTACAGGGGAGTTTCTGTAAAACTGTCAGCTGATTTCCCAAAAGAAAATTTTGAGAAATTTAGGTTAGAAGGTACTGGTAAGAAATATTCAAAGTCATGAAAAGCAGGGAAATACAGCCAAGATTGCTCTACCCAGCAAAGCCACCATTTAGAATTGAAAGGCAGATAACGATCTTCCCAGATAAGGAAAAACTAAAGGAGTTTATCACCACCAAACCATTATGTTAAAGGGACTTATTTAATAAAAATAAGATAATAATATGAATAATAAAATGGCAATAAATATATACCTGTCAACAACTGAATCTAAAAACCAAACTAAACAAAAATGAACAGAGACAGAATCATGGATATGGAGAGAAATTTGATGCTTGTCAGCTGGGGAGGTGTAGAGGAATGGGTGAAGACATACAAATAGGTAGTTACAGAAGTACATAATGGGGTGAAAAAGTACAAATAGGTAGTGATAGAATAGCCATGTGGAAGTAAAGTACAGTATGGGAAATGGAGTAGCCAAAGAACTTATACGCATGATCCATGGACATGAACAAGGGTGGAAGGGATTGCCTGAGGAAGTGGGGGGATGCTGTGTGGAGGGGAGAAAAGGGGGAAAATTTGGACAACTGCAATAGCATGATCAATAAAATATAATTAAAAAAAGAATTAAGAAATGAGGATAGTTTGAGAAACCTTTGGGACAACATGAAGTGTAACAAATGTCTGCATTATGGGCATACTGGAAGGAGAAGAGAGTGAGCAAGGGATTGAGAATCAATTTATTTTAAGAAGTAATGGCTGAAATCTTCCCTAACCTTGTGAAAGTCCAGGAAGTGCAGAGTCCCAAACAAGATGGACCCCGAGAGGTCCAAACCAAGACGCATCAAAATTAAGATGGCAAAGCCTAAAGGCAAGGAGAGGCTCTTAAAAGCTGCAAGAGAAAAGCAAGTAGTTGTATATAAGAGTGGTCCCATTAGACTGTCATCTGATTTCTCAGCAGAAACATTTCAGTCCAAAAGGGATTGGCATGAAATATTCAAGGTGATGAAAAACAAGAACCTACAACCAAGGTTATTTACCCAGCAATGCTATCATTTAAAATTGGAGGTGGAATTTCCCAGACAAGACACAGCTAAAGGAATTTCTTATCACAAAACCATTTTTGCAACAAATGTAAAAGGGCTTGTTTTAAAAAGAAGGGAAAAAACTGAGGAAAATAGTTAAAAAATAAACTGGCAATAAACACATATCTTTCAATAATCACTTTAAATGTAAATGGCTTAAATGCTCCAATCAAAAGATACAGGGTGACAAATGGATAAGAAAACCAGAGCCATACATATGCTCTCTCTAAGAGACCCACCTCAAAATGAAAGATACGGACTAAAATTAAAGAGATGGAAAAAGATATTTTATGTGAATAGAATAAAAAACCCTGGGGTAGCAATACTTATAACCAACAAAATAGACTTTAAAACCAAATTTGAATGCTTTTTACCAAGATACAACCACATTCAACTAAGAACAATAGTGGTCAAAGTTTTTGCTCACATACCCCTTAAAGGCCTCATCATACATTTTGAAGTTGATGCCTACAGTTTTTTGTTACATGTTTAAGTAGTTGCATTGCAAATGTAATTTCTAGTGTGCTGTACATACTGACATTTTAAACTGTCATGGTTATAACCCTTTATTTTAAGTTAATAACTTTACTTTGAATACATATAAGAGCTCTACGTTTTTACACTCTCTCCATATTTTATGTTTTCAGTGTCACAATATAATCTTTTATATTGTGTAGTCATTAACAAATTATTGTGGTTATAGTTATTTTTAATAGTTTTGTCTTTTATCCTTTGTGCTAGAGTTATAAGTGATTTGAGCCATCACCATTACAATCTTGGAGTATTTCAAATTTAACTATATAATTACTTTTACTACATGAGTTTTATACTTTCCTATCTTTTCATGTTACTAAATGGTATCCTTCCCTTTCAGCTTGAAGAGAGCTCCTGAACATTCTTTGGAAGGTTAATCTAGTAGTGCTGAATTTCCTAAGCTTTTACTTGTTTGAGTAGCTTTTTATCTGTCCATCAATTCTGAATGATAACTTGGTCAAGTAGAGTATTCTTGGTTTGCACTTTTATTCCTGTCAGCAATTTAGCTATATTATGCCACCCACTTCTGGCCTGCACAGTTTCTGCTGAAAAATCTGCTGATAGGCTTTCAAGGTTTCCTTGTACTTAACAAGTTGTTTTTCTCTTACTGCTTTTAACAATCTTACCTTGCATTTAACTTTTGAAAAACTAATTATAATGTGTCTCAGTGCAGTCTCTTTAGAGTCATCTTTATTTATACACTTTTTGAGCTTCCTGGACCAAGGAATATTGTTCTTTCCTCAGTTTAGGAAAATTTTCAGCCATTTTTTCTTTCAATAAGTTTTTTGCTCCCCTCCTCCTTTTAGGTTGATGTTGTTATTTACTCTTTTTCATTCTTTCTCATTTTTGCATCTATGACTAGATGGATTCCACTACCTTGTTTTGTTTTTAAAATCTTTAATCCTTTCTTCCACTGATCTGGTCTGCTCTTGAACCGCTCCATTGAATTTTTAAGTTCAGTTATTGTATTCTTCAACTCTATGATGTTTGGTAGTTTTTTAAAAATATTTTATTGTTGTTCACGTACAGTTTTCTGCGTTTACCCTCCACCACTCCCACGCCAGCCATCCTTACCTCCCTCTCCTGCTTCCAATCCCCTTGGTTTTGTCTGTGTGTCCTTTTAGTTGTTCCTGAAAAACTTTCCCCTTTACCCCCCCATTATCCCCGCCCACCTCCCCTCTGGTTACTGTCAGATTGTTCTTAATTTCAACGTCTCTGGTTATATTTTACTTGTTTTTTTGTTTTGTTGATTAGGTTCATGTTAAAAGTGTGATCATATGGTATTTGTCTTTCATCGACTGGCTTATTTTACTTAGCATAAGCTCTCCAGACATCCTTCTTTTTGCTGCATAGAATTCCAGTGTGTAAATGCACCATAGATTTTGATCCATTCATTACTGATGGGCACTTAGGTTGCTTCCAGCACTTGGTTGTTGTAAATTGTGCTGCTATGAACATTGGGGTGCGTAGGTTCTTTTGGACTGGTGTTTCAGGGCTCTTAGGATATAATCCCAGCTGTGGAATTGCCAGGTCGAAAGGCAGTTCCATTTTTAGTTTTCTGGGGAAATTCCATACTCTTTTCCACAGTGGCTGCACCAATCTGCATTCCCACCAACAGTGCACTAGCGTTCCCTTTTCTTCACATCCTCTCCAACATTTGTTGTTTGTTGATTTGGTTATGAAGGCCATTCTGACCAGTGTAAAGTGGTATCTCACTGTGGTTTTAATTTGCATCTCTCTGATGGCTAGTGATGCTGAGCATCTTTTCATATGTCTCTGGGCCCTCTGTATGTCCTCCTTGGAAAAGTGTCTGTTGACGTCTTTTGCCCATTTTTTATTGGGTTGTTTGTATTTCTGGAGTGGAGTCATGTGAGTTCTTTATTATTTTGGAGATCAAACCCTCATCCAAGGCATCATTGGCAAATATGTTTTCCCAAATAGTTGGTTCTCTTTTCATTTTAATGCTGTTTTCTTTAGCCATGCAGAGGCTTTTTAATTTGATGAGCTCCCATTTGTTTATTCTTTCCTTTGTGTCCCTTGCTGTAGGGGCCATATTGGTGAAAATATTGCTGCATGGGATATCTGAGATTTTCCTGCCTATGTTTTCCTCTAGGACTTTTATGGTGTCACGACTTATATTTAAGTCTTTTATCCACCTTGAATTTATTTTTGTGTATGGTGTAAGTTGGTAATCGAGTTTCATTTTTTTGCATGTAGCTATTTAGATCTCCCAACACCATTTATTGAAGGGGCTATTTTTACTCCATTTTGTGGTTTTACCACCTTTGTCAAATATTAATTGATCATAGAGACTTGGGTTTATTTCTGAGCTCTCTATTCTGTTCCATTCGTCTATGTGTCTGTTCTTATGCCAGTATGTTGGGTACAGTTTTTATATTTTCTTTCTTTTCATTGAATTTTTACTTTGTTCATTTATACCCTCCTGACTTGGTAAGCATCTTTATAACCATTGTTTTGAATTATTTATGAGGTAAATCAATTATCTTTGTTATATTATGATTGACTTATGCAGATTTACCTTATTATTTTTTTTAAATCCTCATTATGTTTTATTGATTTTTAGAGAGACATGAGAGAGAGAGAGATAGAGATAGAGGGAGAGAGAAGTCAATAGGAAAGAGAAACATCAATCAGTTGCCTCCTGTATATGCCCTGACTGGACATTAAACCTACAGCCTTTTGGTGTACAGGATAATGCTCCAACCAACTGAACCACTTGCCAAGGGCTACCTTTTTCTTTTACTTGGAACATATTTCTTAGTTTGTTCATTTTCCTTGACATTTTGTGTTGCTTATCATTCATTAGATATAACAGCCACTTCTCCCAGTCTTAACAGACTGGTCTTCTGCAGACGAACTTCATCAATGAGCCCAGGCTGAGGTCCTGATTGTCTCTCAAACCTTTGTAATGGGCCAACCCTCCATCTTTGCTCTTAGTGGCTCTAAGTAGTTGAGGGTATGCCAAAACCATTAGTTTCCCAAAGGGGTGGGTTGCAGTCAGAACCTAGATGCAGTCTGATTATAATTAGCACCTGGGAAATGAGGAGATGAGAATTTTTGTCTTCTCTCTGTGTGATGAGCCTGACTGTATAGCTGCCGGAGGTGCACCTGTTTAAAACTGCTCTTGTTTGGTAGACCTGTGCACTCATGAATACAAGCTTTGTTGGCTTCAGAGCTCAGTGATTTGGAGGCTGTTCCCTTGGGTAGAAGCTATAAAACTTGGGGTGCTAAATATGTGTACAAGCTCCTTTTAGGGAGATACTGATGATTTTGTGGTTTTTTTTTGCTTGTTTGAGCAAATAAGAGGGAAAAGTTGGGGAAACTGCCTTTCTGGGCTCTAGGAGAATTATAGTCAACACCTGGATGTGTGCTAATTAAAAGCTGAAACCTCAAGCAGCAGCTTGTGAAATATATAATCAAACCACTTCTATTGAAAGGCTGGCAGATGGACATTTTTGCCTGCTTCTTCTTTTCTCAGCCCTGGAGGGATAGCTGTGGTGAGTGCTGCATGCCTGTTAAAAACTTTATTTGCTTCAGTTCTGTGGGACTTATGATTGCAAGCCCCTTTGTCTATCAGAGCCACACAGTCTGTTTCTCTGGTGACAGCTGCAATACCTGGGGTATCTGACATGTGTTCATGCTCCTTCCAGAGAGATGCTTTCTTTTAGCTTGAATAGTATAGTGAGAAAGAATTTTCATATATTACAAATTTAAGGTTGAGGAAAGGTATGCTAAATATTTCATGCTAGTGTTTCAGCAAGAAATCTATTCCTCAGAGTAGGAGGTTTATGAAAAAACTTGTCCCCCTTTTTCCTCAAGATTGCCTTTAGCTTTAGATGTCATTAAGCTAAGAATGATGGAAGCCACATTTAAAAAAATTAAGAATGAAATAAAACCAAAAGAGTAGATTTATTCCTGTAGGCAGCACACACGAGTTTTTCCAGATTTTACGTATCTTGTTGATTTGGGGGAATCAGTTCTGAAAAATTCAGTAACAATCAGTATTCTGTCTGTTGACCTCAGGTGTTTACATTGCCCATGTATGTAACCTTGATCAGCTGCAGAAAACTTAACTGTTAGTATTCCCTTGGTATATGCATGGCTACTTCAATTATTTGTTTTTTCTTTTTGATGTTTTTTAAAAGGAATTTCCTTTGCCTTTAGAGGATAAAGTATCTCGTGTTTACTCATTCATTAATAACATCCTCTTCATGCCACTTGGGAAGGACTCAACAATTCTTCTGGGTCTGTCACTACTGTGCTGACTCCTTATACCTCAATAAACTTATCCTCCTACTGGGCAGTAGGAGGATGGGTGTAATTTCAAATCAAGTAAATTCATCAAATAATCATCTTCTTCCTGGTGTGAGGCACTGTGGTAGGCCTGGGGATGAGAAAGATGAATAGAGTTCCTGTCTTAAAAGAGCTATTAATTGTCCAAACCTAAAGGTTTCTTCAGATATTAAAATATCACTTAACAGTTCACCCCACAACTATCTCTAAGTGCTAATGTGATACGTGAAACAAGAAGAGGAAGGCTGCCTTCTTTTGGAAGAAATGCTATTCAAATTCAGAGCCCATTTTTTTAATCTGTTGTTTTCTTTTTCTTTCTTATTTTTGGCATATGAGTTTCTTACATATTTTAGGTATTAACCCCTTATCAGATATATGGTTAGCAAATATTTTTTCCCATTCCATAGGTTGACTTTTAATCCTTTTGATTGTTTCTTTTAGTGTGCAGAAGGTTTTAGTTTGATAGAGTCCCGACTTGTTGATTATTATTTTTGTTGCCTGTGCTTTTGTTGTCATAGTCATGAAGTCATTGCCAAGACCAATGTCATAAAGTTTCTCCCCTGTTTTCTTCTAGGAATTTTATAGTGTCAGGTCTGACATTTAAGTCTTTTTTCTATTTTGAATTGGCTTGTGTGTGTGGTGGCAGATAGGGGTCCAATTTCTGCATGTGGACATGCAGACTTCCCAACACCGTTTGTTGAACAGACTATCCTTCCTCCATTGTACGTTCTTTGTACTCTCATCACTGTCATATATGCTTGAGTTTATTTCTGGAATCTCTATTCTATTCCGTTGGTCTACATATCTGTCTTTTTGCCAGTATTATACTGTATTCATTGCTGAGTTTGTAATATATTTTGAAATAAGGAAGCGTAATAACTCCAGCTTTGTTCTTTTTTTAAAGATTGATGTGTTTATTTGTGGTCCTTAGTGATTCCATAAGAATTTTAGAATCGCTATTCTATTTTTGTAAAAAATGCCATTGAAATTTAATACAAATCAAAAGTACAATGAGATATCACCCCATACCTATCACAATGGCTATTGTCAATAAAAACAAAGACAAATGTTGGCAAAGATGTGGAGATATTGGAACACTTGCACATTGTTGATGGGAATGCAAGATGGTACAGCCACTGTGGAAACAGTAAGAAATTGTGCAAAAGTTAAAAATAGAAGTTCATATAATACAGCAGTCCCAAATCTGGGTATTAATTCCTAATAATTGAAATCAGGTTATACATTAGAATGCTAATATACGTTAGCATTCTCATTTCATTGCAGCACTATTCATACTAGCCAAAATGTGTAAACAACCTAAATGTCCATTGATGAATGAATAAATAAAATACGTACATACAATGGAATATTATTCAGACTTAAAAAAGAAGGAAGTTCTTCAATATGGACCACCTGGGTGAGCCTTTAAAATGTTATTCTAAGTAAGATACACCAGTCACTGAAGGACAACTACTGCATAATTCCATTTATAGGAGATATCTAAAATAGTCAAATTTATAGAATCAAAAAGTAGAATGGTGATTGCCAGGGGCTGGGGAGGGAGAAATAGGGAGTACTATTCAATAGGCATAAAGTTTCAGTCAAACAAGATGAATAAGTTCTAGAGACCTGTACAACATTGCACCCATAAATCAACAATATTGTCTTGTACATTAAAAATTTGTAAAAAGGGTAGATCTCATGTGCTTTTTTAAAAATTTTATTTACTTATTTTTAGAGAGAGGGGAAGGGTGGGAGAAAGAGAGGGCAACATTAATGTGTGGTTGCCTCTCGAGCACTACTGGGAACCTGGCCTGTAACCCAGGCATGTACCCTGACTGGGAATCGAACTGGTGGTGCTTTGGTTCAAAGGCCTGCACTCAGTCCACTGAGCTATACCAGCCAGGGCTCATGTAAGTGTTTTTACCACAATAAAACTTTTTTTTTTTTAAAGAATAAGTCTGCTCAGTCAAGCCTTTAGTTTTAGATGTCTCTAAAATTTTTTTACCCTCACTATGTAGCAAGAACATTCAAAGTTAATCTTTTACAAAAAATGGAAATCGAGTTTTGCAGGAAATGTAACTGAAGACAATGTTTCCTGAAAAGATTTTCTCACTTTTCTCTTTTTATTCATTTTTTCTTCTTCAAAATACCTAGCCCATGTAAACACTCTGATTCTCTAATTTATACCACGAACACTTACTTGTTAGGCAATAATCAGTAAGCTCAGTGCAATAACAGGTAATGCAAAATCCTATGCAGAACCATAAACAATAATAAAACACTTCAAGTTGGCTTCGCTTTACTTGTCACTCAGGAAAGACTTTGACTTGGGAGTGTTCTATTATTATTTTACATGTGGGTACATGCTCAGGGTTATCCTATCCATGGTTACCAGGAGATTAAGTCTCGTACTCTGCCTTGGCTTTTATTACCAGACAATGCAGTCTTTGTTTTAATAAATACTCATGCCAACAAAAGATTATTCCAGGGAGACCATAATAACTAATTTGTCTGAGGCAGTTTTTCTTGCAAAGAGATTTAAGCCAAAGGAAATTAGTTCAAATGGGGAATTATATCAATGCACTGTTGTGGGAGTTGTTGAGAAATGAGGATAACACACTGTTTTAATCATATGCCTCTTCATGTAATTTCTGAAAGCATTATTAAATCATTTGGTCCCATCTGTGGAGTATGAAGAGACCTATCTGCTACAGGAAAGGAAAGTGAGCTAGCTGCCTGTTGGTGTGGTGTGTGGGAGAGCCCACCCCCTCTAATTAGCAGTCTTTCTGGCCCCAAAGTCCCATATGTTTGGTTCTAAGAGTAGAACACTAGAATAAGTCTTTTGATACTTGAAGAACTAGTTAAAATAGAAATGTCCTACTTTGTGAAATTGCAATAATAGTAATAATTAATTGCAATAATAACAATTCTCTCATAGAATTGTTGCACATTAAATGAGATAATATATGTATAGTACATTGTAAATATATATATATTTGTTGTTGTTGTTATTATTATTATTATATGCACTAGAATCCTTTGCATTTCCCAATAGGGTGTGAAGAGTTTGTGGGTCAAAACTCACTTCCTTTTAAGTAATGGCTCTTTACAAAAAAAAAAAAGCTTTGTTGAGGTATAATTGATATACAAAATACTGCACATGTTTAATGTATAAATTTGATGAACTGGGACATATGCATACATCTGTGAAACAAAGTGTTTGGTTCTTTGTTTTGACTGAACCCCATTCCACAGCTAAAAGTCACTTGCAAAACTAATGGAAAGGTGTAGCTGTACTCAGCTGAATAATGTGGGTATCATATGTTTTTCAATAATTAGATGAGACAAAATCTTCATAGAGCAATTTGAAGCTTAATAAAACATGTTCCTTTTCCAAGAGATATATTTTAATTAACTAACTTCTTTCTAAGATGTAAATAAATGGGGTCTCATTATTTTTTATCTGGAGTTGATAACCAAATAAAGCATGAGGATGTATTGGTGCCCAGTGTGATCAGGAAGGGGAATCTTGGACTTGGAACGGTTGGTGGAAGTCCGACTCTGCTGGGAGGAATGGCTTCATGGGATGCCAAGTTCCAGGCGCCTCCAGGACCAGGCTGGGCAATGTGGAGGTAGGAGGGTGTGGGAGTGTATTTTGCCGAGGGCAGATGAATGGTGATGTGTCACTGAAATTCCCCAGCATTTGGCTGTGGCTCTCTGGCTGTGGAATAGGATGCTAATGCCTGACGAGAGATGTCAGGACTAGTTTGGAAGGCTGCAAATTAAAAATGATTTATATTTTTGGCCAGCTCAGTTTCTTCTAATCCAGCTCCTATAGTTTATTCCAGTTCAGCCCAGCATCTCTCCTCCCCATCTTGGCCTCCCACAACTCCCTCATGGAAGGTAAAGTTAAAAAGGGAAAGAAAATGGAAGATGTGGAAAAGCAAAGAACTTTCCCCCTTTCTGGAGGAACTGTAGCTCAGATTTCTAGGTCCTTTATCTCTACCTCTCTTTCATTTTTACTATGTGCATAAGCCAAGGCTTTTAAATCCTATTCTAAGAATATTCGAGTTCTTTGTAAGTTTCTTCAACTTGATTTTCTTTGGAGAAATGAGCGCCCTTCCCTAACTGCTAATGGAAATAGCATACTTTCAAAAATTAACATTCTAACCTCTTCCAAATATAGAGGTGGAAATAGTAAGTTATATTTGCGTTAAATTTTTATACTTACTTGCAATATCAAGAGTGGTTCCCTTCAGTTATGTAAACATGGGAGTCTGATATATTAAGGAAAGGGTCCCAAGTAATTTGGGGCAATTTATAAAGGCACTGTCACTTGGTATTCCCTCGTGGTTTGCAGTACTTTTAGGAAAACTAGTTAGGATTTAAGTGATAGATTAGAAAAAATAAATAGATGTAAGTGTTTGTACCTCAGACTGGTAAAGTGGGTCAGACCAGTTATATTCCCAAGGGTGTTTTGAAAATTTACTTAGGGCACCTGAGTGAATACTTGGAGGAGAATCAAGGAAATGCAACAGAGTTCATGTCATGTTCTCAGTGGGCATTCCTGTTGACAAAAGAGAAGTACTGTTGCTTGAAAGAGTATACCTAGAATCAACCAGGCACTGGGTATACTTTTGTCTACTTAAGAGAGAAGGATCAGCCTAACTTTTACAAGACACAAGATCTGGAAGGCGTACTCATCTCCCCCTTGGAGGATGAAAAATGAGGCATTCTCTGTCTCCACCACTTACGATGCCATCTTTTCCCAGCCCTTCTCTCATTACTCATCCCCTTACCACTCAAATATGATTTTCACATAAACAGAGGAATCCACAGGATCTGGAAGCCAGGTTTTCCTTGACCTAAGATCCCGATCGATTTGGTCTAGCCCCCAAATGAGAGGATTATGGTAAGAAGGAACCGGGGCTGGGTGCCAAGATGAGCTGGCCAGGTTGACACGGTTACGTGTGAATAAACAGTATGTCCTTTGTATGTTAATCCATTTTTACATTTTGAATTTTGTTTTCACATGGTTCCTCAGGGGAAAAAATTTCTTTTACAAAAGCCTGATTGAGTCTTTATTCGTCGGAGTGTGGGGTAAGAGCACAGGCTCTGGGCTATGAAAATAAACTGCTAAGTTTACTTTGAGCTCTGCCACTTAACTTCAGGGTACTTTTGAGCAAGCATCTTTACCCTCCTAGGCTCTGATTTCCTTGTTGTAAAGGGAGGGTGAGGAGAGTACTTATCTCATAGATTTGTTGTGAGGATTAAATGAGGATTAAGTAAGATAGTGTTTGTAAAGCTCTTAACATAGTATTTGAGTTCCATCAGTGTTAGCTCTGTGTTTATTAGTGCTACCAAGGTGAAGAGGCAGGCGGGCAATGCGGGGGTTTCTGTCTCCAAGTGTAAAGGGAGATACCCTATCATATTTGAGAAGGAAGAAGAGAAAGGTTCAGCTTTGGGTGTGTTGAGCTTAATGAGTCAGTGGGAAATCTCGGTAAGGGCCTGAAATTCAGGAGAGAGGTCAAGGCTGAAGATTTGAACTTGTGCATCAAATGCAAAGGTGGTAAGTAAAAGAAATGTTCAAGAGAGAATTCAAAATGAGAAGAGAAGTGGTTTCTAGGGGACTGTCTCCCAGGTTCAAGAATTATTAGAAGAGAAAATGACCCTGAAGGAAATCAGAGGAAATAGCTAGTGGTGGATGGGAAACTAGGGGAGAGGAATGTTAAGAAGTCAAGGGAGGGATGTTTGATTATGGAAGGAGTGGCTAAGGGAGATAAGACAGCCAGGCTCAGAGGCAGCCAATAGATTTAGCGATGATTCTATCACTGGTTTCCTTGTCAGGCTTGTCCAGGGAACAGTGGTGGTAAAAAACCAAAGTGCTGTGGGTTAAAAACTGAAAGGGCATATTCATGATATAGTAAGGGGAAAATCAGATTATAAAACTCTATGCCTAGCATGACCCATTTTTATTTGAAAAAAAAAGAAGTTAATGAAATCTTTACAATGGTATTGGTCTTTGAAGCATATCACGTATTTCTTTGGTAATACAAACCACTGACTGATTGTAGAGAATGGGAGTCTGACCCATCCACTGGCTATTATTTTCAGTTCTGCGAAGCCTCTGACTTTCACGCCCAGTTTCTAATCTGCTCTAAACCCCAGGACTAAACTCTGTTTCCCATGCCTGATTTCTGGTGCTCTCCAGAGACTGAGCAATTGCAGAGCCCTGACTCTTCCCGCTTTGGGCTGTTTTGTAACATAGTCAACCTCTATCCACCCAGTGTGACCCCTGGGGCACCAATCCCAGGACAAGTATGTGCTCCTGCCAGACTGCTCGAGGGGCTTCAGCAAGAGTACTATGCTCAGAAGTCATGTGATGGAGATGTTTCTCAGGAAGTTTTGAACCATTGCTAATTAGAAAATTGAAGCCCCAGCAAAACTGGGGTCTTCTATGGTTACCATAGAAAACATTTTCCCACAAAATCACTTCCCACTTTCCCATGCTGAGTCATGTCCTGGTTTTATTTTCTCAAGTCCGATAACATCTATTGTCAATAACATGAACATTTTGTCACTGATTAGAGAGTTTTACATACTTGAAAACATGTTTTATTTTTAAGCTCAGTTATGAGAGAAGAAGCAAGCCCTTAATTTTGGGGGGATAAATGTTTCTATTCACTTGAAGTCTTCTCACTCCCACTGGTCTGTGTGACTTTGGACAAAGTATGAACCTTTCTTTGCCTTAGTTTCCTCATCTGTGAAAGAGAATTATGATGCCAAGCTTACCCATCTGTTGTGTGAAATTCATATAATAATGATGCACAGTTGGTTGCTTTTTTTGGTAAGCTTTCTCCAAGTCTGTCTCAGAAAGCATCTCATATTTCTTCTGATTGATAAATTCCATCCCATGAAAAGGGAAACATCTAAGAAAAATGTAGCTACTGAGTGAATTGTAATCTCTATCTCAAAATGTTTCTTCCCTTCTCCTCTGTAATTGTCAGCTCAGCCTACCTCCTTCTCTCAGAACTTGATTTTGTGGGATATGGTATTTGTGAAATATTAACCAGTGCTGCTTTCCCTTCACTTTCTCTTTGTCTATCTTTCTGTTTCTTCCTTGACTACCCCATATTCACTGCCTCAAGAAAGGGAAAGCGATCTGAGATTTTGTTTTTCCCTTAAGGATTAGGGGAAGAGAGATACCTAGACAGAGGTGGTTTGAAACGTAGACTAGAACTTCTCACTTCTCACTGCTAAGGATTCCTTGGGCTGTCAGGATAGAAATGGATGAGGAAAGCAGGAAAACATGGGAAATGCCTGAGAAAGGTCCTGTGTCCTGATCTGGACCAAGCCTGGGCCTTCGGCAACAGCTCCAGATAGCTTGTGAGGTCTGAGAGCAGGAAGGGCCCAAGCCTCCTTCCCTTTATAACTCTGGATGGGTAGTGAGACATTAGAGAAAATGGTTCCATGGTATTAATCTAGCCAGAGGGGACTTTGGAAGTCTCATAGAGTTTCTCACACTGTATTTTGTTGAGAGAGTTAGACACTATCTTAGCATCCAAGAATGGTATAGAAGGAGTTTCTGAAGGGACTGTGCAGGTAAAGCAAAGGACATTTCTGCAGGCACCCTGATGGAGCAGCCACCAAGAATGACATGTGATAATGGATGAATCAGCAGATGTCAGTGTGGAGAGATGACTTTGAGGCTCAAATGCAAGCGCTCTTTTAATTCCCCAATCTCACTACAGATACACACATAGTCACACAGACACATGGACACACACACACATCCCAGCCTCATGTGTACACATCAACCATGTACACATACATACACATATACCTTAGCACTAGGTAAGATTTTAGAATTCAGATAAAAACAAAACTCAGGAAAGATGAAATTACATTTCTACTGTCCCTGTGGAATAGGTCTGTGAGAAAGAGACTGGATTCTAGAAAAAAAGTTATATTTCTTACACATCAGAATTTGTGGACTAAGATATATATCTGCCATGCTTTGTTAGCTATGCTATTTATGTATTTATGTATGACATGTTATATTAGTTTTAGGAGTACCACATAATGTTTTGATATTTTGTATATTGCAAAATGATGATCACAATAAATGTAGTTAACATTTACCACCATATTATTGTTAAAAACTTTATCTTTTTTCTTTTCATTTTTCTTTCTCTCTCTTCACCTCTCTCTCTTTTCTTTTCTTCTTTTTATTTTGCTTTATCCCTCACTATCACTTGCTGTAGCCTCTTTCCCCTTGACCTATGTGAATGATCAGATCTCTTCTAACATTAAGGTTGAAACAGAGTAAAACACGGAATCCACCCCTCACAAAGATTGTCTGTCTGGAACCCACCAGAACCAATCTCATTATTTTTTTAATTCCTGTTTGTGTCAAAAGCTAAAAGAAACCCCAGACTTCCAGCTTAAATTCTCATGCAGTTTTGCAAATCCCCAGTTTGGTGCCATAACCACTTCCTCCCCAACCCCTGAAATCCTTCCACTGGACCCTTTGGAACTCATGGGACACCATGGCTAAATCTTTATAGATTCCTTTGCTTATATGTTTTTAGGCCTAGGACCACTCCCCTCCCCCACCCCCATGCTGTGTATCAAAAACTCCCTTGTCATTTGGATGCCATCTAGTTTCAGCCAATAGAAAGAACTGGTGGGACATTAAAGGGTGATAGGAAAGGAGAAGAGAGGGCATTACTCTCCATCCTTTCCCTTTCAGGCTCCAGCAGTGGCTACAGCTTCTCTTTTGTTCTGGTTCCCTGTGGATGACTGTCCTCTGGGGTCACAGTTCCCTCTTGTTCCAGTTCCTGCTGGGAGGCCCGCTCCTGGGTTCTGGTACCAACACCTTCTTTTCTGGACTCTTTAGCCAAACTAGTGACTGGAGTCTACTCTTGTCAATGTCTGTTTCTTCACTGTAGTTTGCTGATCTTTTCAGCTCTTCCAATACTTTTGTGGGCTCTCTTCTCCTGACTGGATCCGGAATGATACAGTTTTGTTCACCTTCCTGCTCTGACCAAAACCAACATCTTTTCTGAGTAGCCTACTTCCTCTGTAGCCCTTTCCGTTTGGTACAGTTTGTTTCACCTGTTGGGTCTAGATGTGAATTAGGTATCCTCCCCTTCTCTTTCCTTATTGCCATTTTTAGACCATTCTTCCTCCATTCTCCCTAAACCCTTTAAATTTTGAATCTTATTTCATTAGACTGTACTGTGTACACTCCTCATCTCCTACTCTTTGGGCCATTCATTTCTGGATGATCGTAGTTACTGGCTCTTTATTACTCTCTTTAGTACTATTCCTGTCTTATTTCGCAGTGATTTCAGCACACATGTAAATGACTCCTCCCACATTCTGCTTTTCTCACTTCTGGAACTCCTCTCCACTGATGATACTGCCTTCTACTCTACCTTAACCAGTCATTTCCTTGTTGATATCCTAGGCCTTATACTTTCCAATAACTGTTCATAATTTTGATTTTACATGTCTCACCCTCTGATCACTCCCTCTACTGACCTATATTTTCAACTCCCTCTCTCTAGTGCTCAAACTTTATGTATCCCTTGATCCCAGCGTGGGTTTCAGTTTATCTATTCTTCTGCTTTTCACTATCACTCCCTATTCCTTTATTTACCTCTTTATGTAAATTAATTCCATGGCAATTATTACTCACTCCTGTGCACATAGCCTCAAAACTTACCCCTCTCTTGCTTCATTGTATTCACTTGTAAATACTTCCACCCTGATTAAAACCAATTTTCTATCTGCTCTGCACTGGAACCTAAGCAAGTGCACATACCTGAGCAAAAATGCAGCCACCTGAGTCGGGAACATGATTATCAACCATCCCCTGATGCTGACTGAGAAATCAACTATTTTCTTGGCCATTCATTGACCTCCATTCCAGATGATTATTCACACCTTCTGCCCTCTTCAAAACTCATGGTGGACATGGAGATGTGTCACTCAGATCTCCTGTCACGAGCACCCGTGGGCACAGGTGATGGACTGCCTTCAGCCTCCACCACTGTTATTTACCCCTTCCTGTATATACAGCTGCCCATGGAACCTGACACCAACTCTGAGTGAGCCTGGACACAGAGCAGGGGTGTCAAACTCATTTTCTCCGGGGGCCACATCAGCCTCACTGTTGCCTTCAAAGGGTGTAATGTAATGTTAGGACCGTATAAATGTAACTTTTCCTTAACAGTTAAGCGAGACCTTGATGCTGCCGCTGGGTAGGAACAAGGTGCTGGGCTGGATAAAACAAGGTAGAGGGCCAGATTTGGCCCGTGGGCCTTGTGTGTGCCACCTGTGATACAGAGGCACCATCAGGCCATGGAGAGCCAAAGGCATAGATTGCTAACTCCAAAGCAGGCAGCAGAAAGAGAATTCCATTTGGAAAACTATTATGCTTTCCAAAAGGACTATTTTCCATAAAGGACTATTATGCCTATTGAATGTCTGTTCTGTGCTTTCAGATGTTAGGAAGAGAAAAACTAGTAAAACTGGGTTCCTGCATCAAAACAAGTAACAAGTGACTACTGCCCCTGCAGCACTGGGCAAGCAGTTTTGCCTCTTGGTTTACATTTACTATGAGCACCTGGTCAGTCTTCTTAGCTTGAAAACCACCAATCTCTAAACACTAAAGTGAGTTCTTTCCTACCATGTATAAGGTATTCATGAATACCATCATGAACAAGGTATAAGAATGTAAGTATTTGGTTCCTTTAACATTTTATTTCCAAGTTTTCTAAGTGAACTGTATGGTTAACAAAAATAATTCTAAAGACTTAATTCTGCCATCTATTAGATTAATATATCTATTTATTAGTTAAATAAATAGGTACATTTATATATACATTTACTATATATTCAAATCTTGAGAATATCACTTTCCTTTTTTATCCTTTAGTTTGTCAACTGTAAAATGGGGATAAAAATGTCCTGGCACACTTATTTGCTAAAGTTTTATGAAACTAAAAAGGTGTCTGCTCATTTGATTTTTAAAATAAATACATGTAAACTTGCATTCCAGAGAAAATAACCTCAACTCTCTGTTGTAGATTTTGTTCAGTAGAAATGTAAATAATGTCTGTTCAGTGGAACCCAACTTTTATGCTTTCTGGCCCTGTTAGACATTCATTGGTTTGTATGTGACCTAGCAATCGAATAAATTGCAATAAACCTAATTTAAAAGGCAAGTCAGTCACATAACTTTACTTAAGACTCTCTTAATTCCCATTTCATCTGAGTAAAATCAAAGTCTCTACAATGGCTTAAAAATTCCCTAAGATCTCCGAGTGCTGCACTGCATTACATTACTGACCTCAGACTCTGCTCCAGCCACTCTGACCTTCTAGCCAAACCAAGTCCATTTCTATGTTAGGGCCTTCACACTGGCTCTTCCTTCTGCCTGGACTTCCCTTCTCAATGAACCCCTCACCTTCTTAAAGTCTTCACTCAAATCTCACCTTCACAATGAGGCCAATTGGACCACTTTATTTATTTGTTTGTTTGTTTGTTTATTTATGTTCTGTCTAAATAGTACATAAGTTCCATGAGGGTAGACTTTTGTGTGTCCAGTGAAAAGAATGTTCTGGAACACAGCAGTTATTCAAGGATGGTGACTAAGAGGAAAACATGAAGGTAGGCATACAGCATTGGATGATGTATAATAACTCAAAGAAAAGGAAAGTTTTCAGACATCTTGGGTGAAAAGGAAAGTCCTCCCAAGACGGGAAATTTTCACTTCTCAGATAAGTGAAGCAGAACAGCGCTGCCTGTGGTGGAGTTGAAGTGATGTTACCAGCCGTTATCTGCTCCTGGAGCAGTTTCATGTGCCTGTGGACCTCGGGTTAACCTCTCGGAATAAAGGCTGGCAGAGGACGTGAACTTCTATCTGCATTATGCCTGGGAGCTTGGTAGAGATGGAAACTTCCATTCACAGAGAGTGGAGCCTATGCATCTGCATTTCAATATAACAGCCCTGTGATTGTTTTAAACAAGAGCCACAGTCAAAGAAAAGAAAACTGGTCTAATTTATGTACGAAATCAAGGGCACTAGTTTTCACAAAAAAGTTCTCATCCTGTGAGAATTTTAAAGACACATTTTAACATTGTTTCAATCCCAGAAGGAGGTGGGATAGACTTCTCTGGGGCAGTGAGGGATGTTCAAGGACCCTCTGCTTGACTCCCGGTTTCTAGGAGGCTCTTTTCAAAAATCTGTCCAGGCTGATGGATTTTTTAAAAAAGCAATTAATTTTTAGGATGAATTCAGTCCTGTGCATTCCATGACTGATTTTCATCTCCATCTTGCCAAAAGAGTTTCTGAGGAAAAACTGAGTGACTCAGAACAGATGGCCCAGTGACAGGAGTTATTTTGGCCATGTGAATTATCTTCAGATCCCAATTTTGAGCCAGTAAGACACATTGCTTTTCTGAGGTTGCCCAGCATCTTTTTGTAGATTCTTGTTTCCCTGCTTGCAATCTCCACCCCCAAATCCCCGCCCTGTGCCAATGTCTCAGTTAACTGGCACAGGTTATGTTGGACATTTTTCTGCTCCACACATACCATATCTTTAATGTCTGCTTCACTTTGTTTTGTTTCTTCCCCATCCTTATTTTTTTAAAAAAGTCACATAAATATTCTTCAAATGGAATCTCATTCGCAACATTCTATTTTCCTTAATAGGATTTTAGGTGAGTTCGCTGATCCAATCTCAACATCTATGGTCCTTTCCTCATGATGGGTCTTCTCTTCACTCCTTTGCCACCATTCTACTTCTTTTCACCAGTTCCTACCTCCTTTGCCCTTTTTAGGTTAAACAGCTTTTTATTTTCTCTGTTCTCTCTCAATTTGGGCTTCCTTTTCTCCTGAGCCCCTTAGACTCATAGAATATTGGAAGGGCTGGGTCCTTAGAGATTATCTGCTTCAATTTCTCATTTTTAAAGTAAAAGTGCTGAAGCCCAGTGAGCTGTCATAACTTACCGAAAGTCGGCAGCAAGGCAGAGGAAGGAATGAGCCCCATCCTCTGACTCTTGCCTCACGTGGGCCTCTCCTTTCTTTTGTTTCCCTATCTCAGAGTTTACAAAGGGTCATCTCAGGGCCCGCATTTAACCCTTGGACAAATTTTGTTGCACCTGCACATAAATAAAATAATTATATATCAATATTTGTAAACGGGGGATTTCAGATAAGATGTGGAGGTAGACAGGGTTGCGGTCAAGAGCATGACTTAGAGCATGACTTAGAGCAGAGAGCCCCAGTTCTAATCCCGATAAAGCTTCTTACTAACTGGTGGCTGTGGAAAAGTTAGTAGTCCAAACAAGCCTTAATTTTCTTCATCTATAAAACAGGGGGTGATGATAGTCCTTACTTCACTGACTTGTTAGAGAAATAAATAGCAATATATTTAAAGTGTTTACAACAGACCTACTGCTTTTAGGCAAGTGCTGTTTGTGTGTGTTATCATCTGCCTTTTATCATCATGGGCATGCTATCGTGTTCTCTCTCAGAACCAGAAGGATTTGTGCATTCGTGTCACGTGCTGGGCCCCTGGGGGCAGCACTCCCACTCACCCGTGTATACATCCTCTGTGCTCCAAGCACCAAGCACCTGACTGCGTTCTTCACCAGGCCTTTCAGGAATAGTGAAATTTTGCAAACTGACTGTTATCTGGAGTGACAAAACTGTCTGAATCTTAAAAAGTATTAAATAATATAACATTAAAGTAATACAAGGTCTCTCCAGAAGGTATCCGGCCATGTAATGTGCAAACTAGAGACAGTTATTGAAGAAGATACAAGATAAAGGAAGCATTGTACAGAGGACAATGGTGCCTCAGTCCCCTTCAGGTAGGCCCCTTGGGACCTCACACAATTCTCCCAATTGCCATGGGCTGACCCATCATACTTTCCTGAATCTCATTGACAGTCTGAAATCTCTTCCCTTTCAAAGGTGATTTTAGTTTTGGGAAAAGACAGAAATTTTAGGGTGCCAAATATGGGCTGTAGCACAGCTGAGTCATCTGGATGATTTGATGTTTAGCCAAAAACACTCTGCATGAGATGTGATGCATGAGCGGGTGTGTTATCTTAATGAAACTGCCAATCACCAGTTGCTTATAGCTACCTGAATCATCCAAGTAGTTTCTGTGGAAGAATGTTCAAGCTTAACACAAAATTTGATGTAGATGTGTTGTTCTACTAGCTCAGACACTTTGAATGACACAGCCACACAGTACACACTCACTCAATGGTGTCTACCATCTCAACTGACTAGTACAGTGAAGTAGTCATTATTCACACACACACATTCCAGTCCACTCTCCTTGGCTGCCAGGTTACATCAATGTCATGCAAACCATTCTCGTTATATTAACAGTGGCTCGACTTTTTCCTGACAGACCTTGCAAATGTAATTGTATTATTCCAGATATGTGGAATAATGCTTTGGTTGGAATGCAGAGCTGGCAGGTTAGTGCTAGAGCAGGGTGTTTCTACCCACAAGTGTAGACTTACTAGTGGAAAGGGAAATCAGTTCAGGAAGGTACTACTAGAATTCTAAATAATGGAATAAAATGCAACAAATTAAGGATATTGTATTATGTCCTACATAATAAGGGCAAAATTGCTTTGTGGAATCCTTTCCAATTTTATATTATTGTGTGTGTTGGGATAGGATGCATAATACATTTCTTGCTGTGAGTCTTCATCAGAAAGTTAAAAAGCCGGTATGCTAGAAAATCTTGTATTTTAATAATTAGGTGGGAATGTCTTAATTAACTAATAGTATACTTCTAAATCCTTCTCTTTTGAGAAGGCTCTTCTTTATATTACTTGTTTGTTTAACAAGCCACTTTGTCAAAGTTCAGGGAAAATTCCATTACCAGAGGATTGCATAAGAGACTTGTCATCCAGTTTCGCTGAGTTGATCTAATCATGACACATTCTCAACAATAATAATAACCTTGTATAGTAAGTGTTTTTACTGGTTCCAGTCCATGTACATGAGGAAAGTTCAGGATCACACATGCTTATATTAGCATAGTGGAGAGGATTAGCTGTTAGAATTCTTTCTTCTACATCAGGCGCAATTTCCTCAGCCCATTTCAGGCAGCACTTACCAAGGCCCATGTTCTGGCTACCTGGCAACAAATACTTTAAACACAGTTTAGGTGACGAACTCTCATAGCATTTTCTACTCTTCCTCGTCACCCTAAGGCCACCTTTTAATTCCCTGCAACTTGAATTCATTTTTACAAACAGAGGGAGGGAGGTCCTGAAGAACTGTTTAAGGTAAAACACGAGGCTACTTCAAGCTTCTGCCCTCCAACCTGAATCCTGCAGGCACTCCATCAGGTGAAACAAAGTAGCTACCTATCCCGAAAATGTGTGCTTATTTTATATGGATGTACTAGTATACATATAAAATATGCAAATGTATATGTTATATTATAAAACACGTGTGTAGATGTAAAAAAGGAAGAGAAATAAATCATATTTAAAATATTTTTTAAATGATAGAAATAATTACCTTGCCAATAACAACAATACTAATATTTTTTGTTGACTGTATTTATTATCTTGAAACAATGTGATAGCGGGAATTATAGTTACAGGTATAATTCGGTACTTGCTTTTAAGGCATAACATTGGTGACAGGTTACAAATATACCTCACATTGACTTAGAAATCCAAATGAAGTGGTATGTCATTCGCTGTTATTGCTTTATGTGATGCTCACCTTTTAATATCACATCACTTATGCTAAAGTTTGATTAAAATTTAGTTTATAATATCCATCTTCCCTTATGACAATCAATCTTTTAAAACTCATCAAAAGGGGTTCAATACCTCTGAAATACTTCATTCAAAGGATTTATATCTGGGTTAAATAATTCTGTTCTCACATTTTGAAGTGTGCCAATATGAAAGTTGTTCTAAGTGGTACACATCACTTATAGCAATGCAAGTCCGTGATGGTGAAAATATCATTTTCAGAATCCTTTTTTATAGTTTTTTTTTTAAATCAGCCACTTCCTCCCTTAGCATTGAAGCATCATTTTAACTTGAAGAGACAGATTTTATTTACTAATTTATTTAAGAAATGAACTGTGAGGGTGCTTTCTACTGATAACCCCATGTTATTTAAGAAAATTTCAGCCCTGGCTGTGTTGCTCAGTTGGTTGTAGTGCTGTCTTGTACACTAAAAGTTTGTGGGCTCAGTCCCCAGTCAGGGCATATACCTAGGTTGGGGGTTTGATCCTCTGTCAGGGTAGATATGAGAGACAACTGATCGATGTTTCTCTCTGACATCTCTCTCTCTCACTCTCTCATTCTCTCTCTTTGCCTCCCCCCCCCTCCACTTCTCTTTCTCCCTTCCTTTCTCTCTAAAATCATTAAACATATCCTTGGTGAAGATTTCAAAAAATAGATTATGAAACGTTATTGCTTGTCCTTTGTAAAAGAAAAAATGGATATCTCATCAGTAAGTTTGCTATATGTTGAGTACTTTGCTATGAAATAACCAGGGAAATTTCATGAAGCACAAAAGGTCATCATGATTACTCTCCATCTCATTGCAAAGTGTCACAGAGATCCTGTTTTTATAAAATCAATGGCACCAGTGACATTCGGTAGCACTTTGTGAACTTCTGTTTTATCTTCCTTGCTATAATCGCATATTTTGGAATGGTGGAGTACATAAGTATCACATGATTTGCTCTCTCCATAGCTTAGTCTGGACTTACTATTTTCTTTACATTCAAAACTTCCACTCCATCAATAGTTACCTTAAACTATTTTCATACATACTTTAGAAAAGTAATTTACCAAGTAGAATAAGTCTTTGAATGCCCTTGTGCTTTAGTTGTTCACTAGAAAATTAGTACCTTATATCCAGGTATGTCATAATTGGAAAACTCTAGAATATACCCCGAGCACGGACAGGTGTGCTTTCCCCCAACTGTACAGTGAACTTCTCATACTGGGTAATGATTATTTCTTTAAATCTGCTATGGTTTTGTATCTCTCACTAGTATTTTCTGACAAAATTTTTTTTTAATTCGTAGCCATATTATTTCCCATGTACTTCTTCAGCTGTTTTTACTGCAGGAAGGACAATATTTCCCAGTGGTAGATTATTTTTCTATTGTCCTTGAGTAAGAAATTTATAATGTATTACATATTTAGGGAAGTGTTGTAAGGGCCCAGGTTAACTATTTAGCATTGCTTAAAAAAAACTATTGACAGTTGCCTTCATGACTAGTATGTATCTTAGGAATTATGATGGCTTTCAAACTACCATTAATTAATATCTCAAGATACAATATCTTTTAAGGGCAAGATCAATCTTTAAAGATAGTATATATAAATGTGTATTTCATAGAGCCTTCTGATAATTTTTAATTACTTGGGGCAGATTCTTGCAAGGTTAAATTGCCACTGGTTTTACTTCTTAAAGCTGACAACTTAAATTTTATTATTTCCTTACATTATTTGAGGCAACCCTGTAAAACATTTTCTATAATTTTATTATGGAATTTAAAAAATACATACATAACTGAAGGGCATAATGACCCCAATGTGCCTATTCCCCAGTTTCAGTAATCATCATGGCACCGTGTGTCTTATTTGATTTCTATCTCCCTGCTCACTCTCATCTCAGATTATTTTAACTCGGTTCTCAGGCAACATGCCATTTTATGTATATATTTCAGTATGTACCTCTAAAAATTACTGTAAAATGAAACACAAAAATTAATAATACATTTTAAACATTATTAAATATTTAGTGTTTTTTCCTATTGTTTTATAATTTTATTTTTGAAGATAAAAGAAATATGTTGAGGATACATTTTGGTAGTAGGCTGTGTAGTACTTTCTGTTTGATTAGTTGAGTGTGGGAGAGAAAAGAGAGAAGAAGAGTTTGAAGATAAAACTCAGTGTTCTGGGTGAGTGGGGATGTTGTGTGTTGAAATGAGGAAGGTTGCAGAGGTGGTTAGTGTGAGAAAATAGAGAGTTCAGTTTAAAGCATGAGGAAATATCAAGATGGAAGTGACAAGCTGACATTTGGATAAACAAGTCTGGAACTCAAAAGGGGGCATGTCTTAGAGACAAAAATTTGGGAATAGATGTAGCCTAGAAAACATTTAAAACTATGAGAACAAGAGGCAAATCAGAGAGCCTAGAATAAGAAAATGAGAGAGGTTAGAACAAAGTCTGGCCAGTCCTAACATCCTGCAGGAGAATGAGAAGAAGGAACCAGAGCTAGTAGAAAAATCAAGGGTAGAACAGTGGAAACCCTGAGAGAGAGGGAGAGGGAGAGAGAGAAAGAGAGAGAGAGAGAGAAACAGGACTACCGAGTCAACAGTGTCGGATGATGCTGAGAAGTTTTATGCAATGAGGACTGAAAAATCCCTCAATCAGTTTAAGACCCTGCTGTTCCACTTGCATAATTTCTGCTGTTGAGAGGCACCTTATTTGAGTCTGAATGTCATCATCTGGCAAATGGTGCTTACAAAAGGTGGTGTTGGGCAGTGGAAAAGGAAGGGATGTGGGTCAGGAAGGGCCAGGCACTTCATCGGCACTGCAAGATGGTGAAGTGGGAGGGAAGGGCGGGGTACGATGGTCTCCTACCAATTCTAAGAATCTGTGAGATATAAGAATATGTATAACAATATTTAATCTCACAGACAGGTGGACTTTCTTAGTGCTCTGTAAACTACCAGGTGCTGGGTAAATAAAGGGTGTTGTTTCTGTTTACTGAGATGTCAGAGACAAAATGTCACAGAGAATTTTCATTGTGCCCTCGCTGAGGCAGCTGTGCTGTGAGGTGGACTTGACAATGGTGAGGAGTCCACATAGAAGAAGAAGCTGAAGATGGGATTGTCAAGTCTATGGTCCCACACGTTAGTGCATCAGCACCTTGGGAGGTTGGAGGTCCCTAAGGCTTTGAGATTTGCCTGCCTCTGGTGTTAAGTAACAGCCACTAGCAGATTTTGCCTTGTCCTTATACTGCAGAGCTATCTGGAAACTATGGATAATCTGAAACACCCAGTTGGGTGGTCAGGTCGGTACCCTTAACTTGATTCTCATAATTCTGCACCCCCTGCCACTGCCATTTAATGCTGTGTAGGGGAGACAGGGGGAAGAGGAGGAAGATTCCTGCAGATCCCTGTCAAGTAGGTGGTGCCCAGACTCCCGCTGCATCTTAGTGCCTCGTTCAGGGAGAAGTCATGAGATCCTCAAGCAGTGATCTCGTGCAGTAGGGAAGCAAACTAGGAGCACTTGGGATCAGGAACTCATTCGAGTGTGCTTCTCTAGTTCAGGAACCTGACTCTGGGTTCTCACACAGAACCTTGCCATCAGCGAATATGCAATAAATGCTGTTAAGAAAGACTGACTTAGACATGCAGGCTGTGTGCCTTAATGGGAGGCAAGGCAGCCTTTGTCATTGGCCTATGATTTCAGTTCTGTGGGATGATGTTGAAGATGCTGTTAATTATCCTGTTCTCCCAAATTACCAGCTTTCTGGATGATTATAATTCTACTTCTGGAATTTCACCCTTTACCAGGCCTTCTTCTCTGATGAAATTCAGGTGTTCTAGTGTTGGGGTCTGCCTTTCCAGGTTTCAGGAGCTGTAACCCCCCGTGGCTAAGGCTGAGTGAGAAACCTCCAAAAACCAGGATGCCTGAGGAGACAAAACTTATTTCCCTGAACATGGGCACTGCCTGCTCTGTGTTTGGCTCCCTTTGCTTGGTCGGATAGTCAATGATGGGTAACAATTCTCTGAAGAGAATGAACCTAAGACAGACACAATCACGTGGGAATAAGCCATCAGGGAAGAGACTCAGGGGGCTGTGGAAGTGAGGGGGTGATCGACATCACCCCTGCCCCCTCTGCTTTGACAAAGACTGACTCCTTTTTCTGGATGTGAGAAATCCAAGTCTCCTGGCTGCCTTTGTCTCTTCCACCCGACTCAGGGCCTGCGGAAATAGCAGGGGTGGTGAGGACCCCTGGGGTAAATTAGACCTGGGGCATAAAATATGTGAAATCCTGTGAGACCTGCTTGCTAGGATGCTCTTGGATATGTAGGCATGGGCAGGAAACAAAACTAAGCCTGTATCTGTTAGATGATAACAGCCCCAAAACTCAGCGTGAGCTCTTTGAGCTCTTTGAAAAATACCTACCTGTTTTTTGATCTTCCCTGCTAGACGATAATCCACATTCTGTATCTGTTCACCTACCCAATATTACCTAATAAATAGCCTGCTCGGGCGGGAAGGGGGCGCACTCTCCACTAGAGAGAGTGGTCATGCCATTCCTATTCCCCCACAGGACTCCGTAGTCTGTGTGTATTTCTCTCGTATCATGAGCATCTGCAGCATTCTTGGTCACTGCAGGCCGGTAGCTGCATCATTCCAGGAGAGCAAAAGTGCATCAGATTTTATATCTTACTGAGTTTGAATTCTCTGGATCTTTGCTGAGAACTGTTTGACTAGGGATGTTGAGAGGAGAGAAACTGTGAGTGATGGAGGGAGGGGGAAATAGTGGGGTAACGGTAGCTACAAAAATAGTTGTGCTGACTTCACAGTTGTGCCCAGAGCTGGTCCCGATTGGTAGTTTGACAAAGCAAGTGTCCAAGGATCACACATATTCCCTCCTACTCGTTTATTCTTTTTCATTCATTCCTTTACACTTCACTGGGTGTAACTGAATGAGTTGAATGCCATATACACAGGCAGTTATCTATTCTTAACGCAGTTACACCTTGATGCCAAAAGAGGATGTAGATAACGTTCTTTTATTTTCACAGCCCCAATTACCTGCAACTGGTTGGTCAGCACAATCACGTGAGCAAACAGGAGACACCAGAGCCTTAGGGGACACTGCCAATGAATGACTTTCAGGTAGGCAAAGCATTCTGGTTTGAGAGATTTTCCTATTTTATTCTGTAACACTGGGCTCAACATTCATTAATTCAGAAGGGTCTAGGGGAAGGCCTGCTAGGCCAGGCAACAACCTAAGGTAAGCCTTTGGGCTCTGCAGGCCTGGTCAGACAGAATTACCAAGCCTAGTCTGACCTCTAGTGGCACTTTGTAATAACGTGCACACTTGAACTCCATTAGAAACTTTGCTGTGGGAATTGATGGGAAAACTCTAAGAAACCTTAGAGATGATCTGCTTGGGCAAGCTTCCCCTCACTACCCAGCTCTGCAGGGAAGGATGCTGAGGTCCAGAAATGCTGGGTGATTTGGTTGAGATCAGAGCGCTAATGGATGGTAGAATCAGTAATGACAGAATGCTGGTTTTTATATGTATGACCCATGGACATGAACTAAGAGGAGGGGAATGCAGGTGGGAGGGGGTGTGCAGGGCAGAGGGGAATAGAAGGGGGGAATGGGATAACTTTAATAGCATAAGCAATACAATATATTAAAAAAGAGAGAGAAAACTGGTTTTTAGAGTCCCATACCCTCAGGAAAGTGCCATCAGAGAAAAACTGATGTGCAAAAAAGCTAAAAATGCTGATAGGGACAAGCTTAGGTGTGTAAACTTCATGTCTTTCTGAAAAGTGCGAGTGAAAGCATCAAAGCATTTTTCAACTTTATATCTGACTAATTGAGCTCAAAGCATCTGAAATCAAAATTCCTGACTTCAGTTTAGCCGTACTCGCAGGCGAATCTCTTTGCTGTTTTTCTCTCCGAACCCACTATGTAGAGCCATGGTGGCAATGGTCAAAGAGTGGGGCAATCCTGATGATTTAGTCCGATCAGCATGCAGTCACCCAATTCAATACTCGGTTTCAGATCTCAGGAATGTTTAAATTGGGACGAGATGTAAATATTTTTGTGTGTACTTAATTCCAGAATCTTTAGTTAAATTGCAGGTGGTATAAAGGAGTGAAAAGAAGGCAGCCTTCAAGTCTGAGCAGAGCTGGGTTAGAATTCTGGCTCATCTGCATATTAATTTTTATTACTAATGTAACACATTAACACAAACCCAGTGGCTTGAAACAACATGAATTTATTCTCCTACATTTTCCAAAATGAGTCTCACAGGGCAACAGGGGGCCAACAGGGCCAGGTCCTTCTGCAGGCTGCAAGGGACAATCCTTTCCTTGCCTTTCCCACCTGAGGCAAATGCAGGCACTCCTTGGCTCCTGGTTACCTCACCCCAGACTTGCCTCTGTGGTCACACCACCCCATTCTTTTCTGCAGTCAAATTTCTCTCTTATAAGAGTATACCTACTTGCATTTAGAGGACACCGGATAATCTAGGCTAGTCTTCTCAAGATTCTGAATTTAATCACACAAAGTCCCTTGTGCCATGTAAGATAATATTCACAGGTTTGGGGATTAGGACATGGACATCTTTGGGGCCCTTGTTCAGCCCACCGAAATCTCTTCCCAGATGTGTGGTCTTGGTGTAGTCATCCTAACTTCCCTCACAGAATCGGTTGTGAGGGTGAAAATGGAGGATAGATAAGGTATATCTAGTGAGTTGTCTGATGTCGAATAGAAGCGCAGTAATATTGTCTTTTGTCCCTTAGTTTAACCAATAGATAAAATCTCTAACAGCAGATTATGTACATAAGAGAGGATATTCACATTCAGTGTAGTCCAGCATCTGGTTCATGGAAGTGGGGTTAACATTTGGTGAATGAGGTGGATGCCACAAATCCCAGCACTTTCCTGGAGATGGGCTCCTCTCTCCAGCCTCTGAATGGTACATCTTGTATTCTGGTTTTGGAAACTTGGGTACTTTTCTCGTCCCATTGCCCTTCTCCTAGTTTGTGTAGGTAAAAAATTTCATTGCTGGTAATCAAATTCATTGTATTTTAAAATAACTATGTCCTGTGGCAATCAAGTAACAAGTCTGGTATGCCAGATGGCACATAAAGTATGTGCTGTTTCACTGTTTCCACACTGCCACAGGCTCGTTTTACCTGGGGGAGACACTTTAAAAAGGCACTACTGTGTTTAGTCCTAAAGGGTTTGTTTCCCTCCTCTATTCACTGTCCCTTTAACACAGACTTGGAGAGAATGGGTGTAGTAGCAGAATGCAGTTTCTTTGCTTGGAAACGATTTATTGATAGTCACTCTGGAAGCCTTGCTCTGGGAATCTCCCCTTGTGATGCCATAAACTACTGGCTGTGACCTGGCTGTCGTCAAGCTGAATGGGGCCTTTGGAAGTGGTTTTCTTGGGCAGCTTTGGGTTCACAGTATTTAAGCTGCATACCTTCAGATGGGCAAATGCTCTGCAGTTTTCCCAGTGGTAGTGTCTGCCACTCCATCGACCAATTACAGCATGTATGGTTCCAGACATTTCTGGGACCTGCCTGTTCCCTGAAGGCATTTTTCTGAGGCAAAATGACATCTGGGGGAAAAAGTGAAGAAATAAAGGCTGATACCTATTGCTCCTTTAAAAAGCTCCACATGGCTACAGTCACCCTGTGATGGCCCTTTCTCTTTCAGAGTGTTGCAGAATTGACTGGTGTTGTCTTCCAATGACTCCAACTACTGGCTTTATGACTGTAGGTAAGTTATTGAAAGTACCTAGATCCTGTTCATAATGTGCAAGAAGTAGAACTGGATGGTCTGCAAAACATTTTTTAAAATTTTATTTTATTTTTTTAGAGAGGGAGAAGGAGGGAGAAAGAAGCAGAGAAACACCAATATGTAAGAGAAACATCGACTAGTTGCCTCTTGCATGTCCCCAGCTGGGGACCTGGCCCACAAACCAGGTATGTGCCCTGACTAAAATCGAACTGGCGACCTTTTGGTTCTTAGGCCAATGCTCAATCCACTGAGTCACAGCAGCCAGGGTACAAAACATTTTTGCTCAAACATTCTGTAATTCTGTGTTTTAATACCTTCTCAGTAGAAAAAATAACTTTTTGCTTACAGGGGAAAAACAAGATAAATTTGGGGAAGGTGGAAAGGGTTGGATAGGCAGGTGGAATCACCTTGGGAGAAGGGAGGAAGGAGACAGAGCAAGTCACAGAATCTGCACTGCTGTCTCACACCTGGGATTGAGTTCTTTGGGCCACAGCCCCTGTCTTCCCTTTGCTCTCTTTTATTTTTCCTATTTCTCAGATTGTCATGAAGATTTCCTTAGCTCAAAAATTCTTTGCTTCTGCTCTGGCTGGTGTAGCTCAGTGGACTGAGCATGGGCCAGTGCACCAAAGGGTTGCTGTTTGATTCCCAGTCAGGGCACATGTCTCGGTTGTGGGCCTGGTTCCCCCACACCTCATAGGGGGTGTGCAAGAGGCAACCACACATTGATGTTTCTCTCTCTCTCTTTCTCCCTCCCTTCATCTCTCTCTGAAAATAAATAGACAAGATCTTACAAAAATTCTTTGCTTCCTTATTACTGCATTTCCTTTTGACTTCTATGCAAGTTAGATCCCAGAGAGCACTCAGAGCCACACTTACTTGTTAGCAACAGCTTCTATTTCTTCTGTCAATGCCCTGTGATTTATTATTATTGTCGTGGGTGCTGCAGTGCTGCAGAAACTCCTGGCAGATGAAAATACTTTAAAGGTAGAGTTTTGAGTGGGAAATACTATAAACACAAAACCAATTTTAACAAACATCGTTAAATCAACATGTTCAGAATTGCAATGTTAGCCCTGGGCAGAATGGGTATCTAAAGGTATTGGTTTTTCATAGCTAAATGGATACTCTGTCCCATGAGAGGCTGGAGTGTTTTCCAGCCAGAAAAGCCTGAACAGACCTGCAATTACAGACCTAGAGGAAAGCCTGCCCCCATTACCGAAGAGAGGGAAGCCAGAATTGCAGTTGACTCTCATTCCACTAGATGGTGGTAGAGGAGCACAGGAAAAAATCATCTTAGGCAGCTAATCAAGTTACTGTAGAGATGCTAAGGGGGAAGCTGACTTGTCATTAGGTAAGATCTACACTCTACAGGTAAATTTTATGGATTTCCTACTTGCAACTAATAGTGGAAAACATTGGCTTGAGGCATAGGGCTATTTGTAAGATGTTTTGATTTTATGCAAAAGTTCTATTCCTGCATCACCATCAAATAGCAGTTGCTACCTTTGTCTGATATTGAACTTCAGCTTTTTACAGCTGGATCTATTTTTAAAAATAGTTTACTTTTTATTGTGTTTTTCCATTACCATTTATCTCCCTTATACCCTCTTCCACCTCCGTCCACCCCCTCACCCCTGCAATCACCACACCGTTGTCTGTGCCCATGAGTTCTCTCTTTTTAGCTCTATCCCTTTACCCTTGCCCGGCACTCTGAGCTGTCACCTGCTCTCCATCTATGAGTGTGTCTCTACTTTGCCTGTTCAGTTTGTTCATTAGATTCCACATATGAGTGAGATCATATGGTATTTGTCTTTCTCTGACTGGCTTATTTCACTTAGCATAATGTTCTCTAGGTCCATCCATGCTGTAGCAAAGGAAAAAAATTTTCTTTTTCTTTTTAATAGCAGAGTAGTATTCTGTTGTGTAAATGTAACTGTTGGATCTATCGATGGGCTTGACTTGGAGCCCACGCCAGCCCTAAGCCCTGAGGACATCCTGCCAGCAGCAGGAAGGACAGCGGCTGCCTCTCTGCAGGTGCATTTGATCAGCAGAGTTGGGCTCACATATTTGAGGGGCTGGCATTTTCAGCTTGTCAGGTAGGATTAGTTTCTGTCTCTTAAGATTCATATGGTGAAGAATTCATCAAATAAGGGAAAAATTTAGATGTTTGTTCAGATAACAAAAGCAATGCTATTAGAACATTGACCAAAACTAAATTCAGGTGGGCACATGTAATTGGTAAGATACTAAAACACTAACTAGTATCCCAGCTTCCTTCCTTTCTCTCCATTTATGTCCTCCTCCCTCTCTCTTCCTCTCTTTCTCTCTCCCACATCTCTCTCACTCTCTTTCTCTCTCTCCCTCTCCCCCCTCCTACCCTCCTACCCACCTTCCCTCCCTCTCCCTACACTTCTTTTTCTCTCTCCTCTTTGTCTTTTTCACTGCTCAACAGGTTCTGAATTTGGAACCTGAAGGGTGAATCCTTGATACCCTTCCAGCTTTGGTTCTCTGTTTTCACTCCAGTTTTACCTTGCCCAGGATCTTCTACTCAGTTCTTGTGTGGAATTCCACCTATGATGGAAGCCAAGTACCCAATCCTCTGTCCTTTGCTTGGAGGCTATGCTCCAATAAACATGAACAGCTACCTAAATAAAATTGACCACTGCCATATTTGCCAATATGCCTCTGCCCTTGGAATGTGCTTCCTAATGTGGGCCATTCTCTGGCTCACACCTGAGCCTTTTAGTAAGTGTAGGGTCAAATAAATACCCCAGGCAGTGGGAAGAGGAGGGGGAGAAAAAGGGGCAGGGACAGCCTGAGACATAGCCTCATGTGGGATGACACCTCAAAAGGATGATTTTTTGGTGCCTTCTATTTTATTTTTAAAGATGTTTGCATTATTCTAATATGCGTCTATATTTTTAAAAAATCCTCACCTGAGGATATATTCATTGATTTTAGAGAGAGAGGCAGGGAGTGACTTGGCACAGCCTGCCTCCCTTAGCCTCATCTCCCCCATCCACACGTGGGAATAATTGTGCATACTTGGGCTTACTGTGAGGATTAAATAATGGAATGTGCACAAAAGGACAGAGAGTGTATAGAGCACTCAGTGTAGTACCAGGTACACAGTGAGCTGCCTTAATAAACATCCTCTCTCATTGTTACGAACAAGCCATTTTCATACTACATGCAACCATCCATTCACCCTCATTTGCTGCATACGAACTTAGTCCTGTCTTTTCAGGAGCACCAAGTTAAAATATGGCTTCTCATAATGCAAAGGCAACCTAGAAAACATCCGAGTTCCGTCCATACTGTTACTCATGGTTTGTGCCTCCTTCAGTAAAGCAGCCTATACAAATAAAACATTTCCAGTTTAGAGAAAAGGAGTGGGAGAGGGGTGAGGACAGGGCTTATTTTTCACTCCCATAGCTCAGCTGCATGGCTCTGACATGATCGGGTGACTTGGAGGTTGGCAGCTAGTGGATGCCTTAAGGTTGTTAGGAGCCTGGGCAAGACAGCATTTCAAGGAAGACAAAGGAGTAGCGGTTGACTCTGGCTATAAAACTCAGTTTTTAAGTTTGGTTTCTGACTTCCTGCAATGACTATATTCCCTTTATCACTCTTCCCTCCCAATCAAAGCAGGGATAGAAGCTCTATAGGGTTCAAGGACCAGCTAATTCTTCATGCTGGCTCTTTACATTTTGGGAGAGGATCCGAGAAATGGTCATCTTAAATGATCTTTTGCATGGAACTTATTAATACAGAGGAAGGAGGAAATGTATTTTGGCTCCAACCTGGTGCCACTTTGTGCAGTGGTGAGTGGGGACATACTACCTGCTCCAAACAGAGGTGTCAACCAGGCACCTACTAGGTTTAAGGCGTTGCCTTACATTCTCTGGGGTATAAAGAAATTGAACACCCTGGCCTGGCCCCAAGCACTTGACACGTGAATGGGAGAAGCAGCGCATATTCATACCACACTGTGTTTCATACAGTCTCTGGGCATGCTCTGGCAGCACGAGGACTGCCAGTCAAACACTTAGTTCAGCTAACAGCACTCACATACTCTGAGGCAGCATGCTGTGGATTTGATTCTACAAGATATGGCTCCTGCACTCAAAATCTCACAGTCTAGTTGGAGAGAAACACATACAAACAGATGATTAGGATTCACTAGCGCTGCCTGAGGGAGTCAGGGAGGCCTCACATCTGAACATCTGACTGCCTGGACAGAGTCGTGTCTTTGGAAGGTATGTGGTTGTTTCAAGCAAATACAAAACAGAATTTGAAGAATTCTGGTACTGCTGAGGATTGGGTCTTGAAATGGGAAATAAGGATTACTGCTCAAGCCATTTTGTACTTTAAAATGTAAAGGGAGGCCCAAAGATCTCAGTGACTTCCTGGGGAGAGGGAATAGTCCATGATGATTCCAAGGCAAAGAACTCGGTGCTCAGCAGAATCACAGACAAGCAAGAGGCACAAAAGACGTGACTCTAGCTCTGAGAGTAAGATGAATGTAGAGTTTATAGTTAACTTCGAGATGTAATTTCTCAGTCTCTGTTAAGGAATACAGGGTGGGGCAGAAGTTGGTTTACAGCTGTTTGTATGAAAAATGATATAATAATCAATAAATAGTAATATAAGAACCAACTCTGTTTCACATACTCACAACTGTAAACTTACTTTTGCCCCACCCTCTCCATTAGTAACTAAGGCTGTTGGAAATTTATTCACATATTTTATTGTTGATACCCACTGACAATGTCTAAATATTTAAATTATAAAACTAAAGTATACTTGGGAAGAGTGATCCTGGTATGTTAGAAAGCAAGTTAGAATAAATTAAAGATATTTTTCTATGTATATTAATAGGGATATAAATCAAGGATACTTGGAAATGCTAATTGAATGAGAAAAATTAAAAATAATTAATGTAATGCTCTGTGTGAAGTCTGTTGTGACAGAAATCATTAATTTTCCCAAATATTCTTGGCTTTCTTTTTTGAGAGTCTCTCAAATCTGTCTTTTTGTTCTCAATCACATTTCTCTTGTTTAGTTCAAGTTTTCTTTCTTCATCTTCTGGGTTAATAGGAGACTGCTAACTCTCCTCTGTGCTTCTAGCCTCATTAGGCAGCTCACCCTCATTATTGCTACCTGAATGATCATTCCAAAGGACACATTACCCCATCACGCCCTTTGTTTAAACTCAACTGCTGGCTCTCTTTCCTTTGTAGCCTTTTACTGCTCTCTTAGATTCTAATATTTACACTTTTCACAGCTGACCTGGGCTCTGGATAGTGTAAACACGTTGATCTGCCCACATTAAGGCATGTCGTTTTTTTTTATCCTCACCCAAGGGCATGCTTGTTGCTTTTAGAGACAGGGGAAGGGAGACAGAGAGAGAGAGAAACATTGATGTGAGAGAGAAACATCATTTGTCCCTCATACGTGACCCAACTGGGGACCAAACCCACAACCTAGGTATTTGTCCTGACTGGGCATCAGACCTGTGACCTTTGGTTTACAGGACAAAGCTTAAAGCAACTGAGCCACAGTGGCCAGAGCAAGGTGTGTACCTTTTGAGCTGAGGGATAATGTCTTATTTTCCTTTAGTCTAGGAACATATTTTTTTCATATTGAGTTGTCAATAAATATGGGTTTACTGTAGACTCAGCCGTGTCCCCACAAAATTCTTTTTTTTAAAAAAGATTTTATTTTATTTTTAGAGAGGGGAAGGGAGGGAGAAAGAGAGGGAGTGAAACATCAGTGTGTGGTGTGCCTCTCATGTGCCCCCATCTGGGGACCTGGCCTGCAACCCTGACATGTTCCCTGACTGGAAATGGAACCAGCGACCCTTTAGTTTGCAGGCCATCACTCAACCACTGAGCCACACCAGCCAGGGCCTCACAAAATTCTCACGTTCAAGGCCTAACTTCCACTGTGACTATATCTGGAGATAGGAAATTTAAGAAGATAATTGATGGTAAATGAAGTCATGTGAGTGGGGTCATAATCCAATAAAACCAGTGTCCTTGTAAGAACAGAAGGAGACAGCAGAACTCTCTTTCTGTGCATGTACACAGAGGAACAGCTGTATAAGGACACAGTGAGAAGCCATTTCCAGCAAGCTGAGGAGTCTCACGAGAAGGCAACCCTCCAGCCTCCAGAACTGTGAGAAAACAAATTCCTGTTGTTTAAGCTGCCAGCCTGTGGAATCTCAGCATGGCACACTGAGCTGACTAATCCAGGTTGAATTAGGCATACACACCGAGTCGTCTGCCTAATTTAACCCATTCACCGTGAAAGTCTGGGGTACTTGGTGGTGCAGATCACTGCAAATTTTGTGTAGAAAAACAGAGCAGCAAGAAAGTGAATCTTTGTGGGCTTGAGGCTGCTGTTAGAGATTTATCCCCCCGATAAGCATCCAAGAGAATATTCAAGTATTTTAAAGAAATGCACTCTATCAGAGGGGCTTTTTTTGTTTCTCCTGCATTCTGACTTCTTACACAAACTGCTGGAATTGATCATGACCCAAGGGAAGTCGATGTTGTCAGAGAAAAGAGCAAAGGAAGACTCGCCGGGAATCTGAGGCTGTGTCTCTGTGTGTCAGGACTCGTAGGGTTTTATAGGCTCATGCATCAAGCCTGTGGCATCCAGATTTTGATTTAAGATCATCCACTGGGGAGCAAATTTTGTTTGAACTTTGCTTAAACCTTCCTGAGCAAAGAGATTCTTCAGGCACGCACTGTGAACTTCCTCGTGCAGCAACGCGGGGCACTCGGGGAACGGCTGTTTCACATGATTTACTGCGTGTGCGACGGTGGGCATACACCGCTGCTCGCTGCACTGCACTGCCGCGTTTGGGGAGGCCCTGCATGCAACTCGGCCTCCTGTTTTCTGTTCGGTTTCTGCTCCACAGTTACTCAGGGAACTAGGATAAAAAAAATCAAAGAATTATGATAAACAAACAAAAACAAGGATAAAG
>CM052539.1:116723718-116846845 GCA_028533065.1 Trachops cirrhosus | reverse complement strand
GATGAAGAGCTGCTACGGTGCTGGCTCAGAAGGAGGCAGGGTGAGGGTCTGGCATAACTTCCTTCCAGAGCCGAACATGGAACCATAGGTTATCAGAGCTGGAAGACACTTTGGAATTTATCTTGTTCAACCCCAGATTTTATAGGCCGTTGGTCTGAGGATTGAAAGATAACTTGCCAAGAACCTGTAGCTGGTTAGTGGCAGGCTTAGAACATGGAAGCTCCTAAGTGTCAAAACTATGACTTGTTCAATTGTTTTTTTTCTATCTTTGCTACTTCTATGTTCTTATACACCCCACCCAGCTATTGACACAACACACACACACCTCTAAGCTTCTCTGCAAAGGTCCAAATCCATAAAAATGTTTCGAATACTATTATGGAGGTAGTTGTGGTAAAGTAGAAAGATTGTTGGATTTGGAGTTAGAAAAGCAAGACTTGCCTTCGGTTCTCACTCACTTAAAGAGGAATGACTTTGAGTCTCACTGTCCTCCCCTAAAATGCAGATAGAGAGTTAAAGGTAAGACAGAGAGTGGAGGAATGGCTTGGGAGCTTCTCCGGGTAAAGGCTGGGACAGTGGGGTCCAATTACTGTGGTGCTGTGATCTTGGCTACCTTGAGAGCTGCCTGTGAAAGTGCTTTGTAGACTTCAGAGTCCTTGGCACATGTTGGGAGAATTTTGCTTAACTTGACCTTGAGACTGGGGCTATGAGTTCAGCCTGCCACCCATAGCACCAAAGGGTGTTCATTGCAATTCAGGATATTTGTGCTCCTTAGGCAATGCTTCCATGGCCATCTGTGGCATTGTCTCTGTTATCAAGCAGCAGGGCAGCAGGGTCTGATGGTGGCAGCATGGGGTGAAGGTCCTGAGCACTCCAGATTTGCTGAAAAGGAGAGCACACAGCTCAGGGCGCTCTCCAGTATGAGTCTCATATGTACCACAAAGTTCTAATGAAGGGCTGAAGAGCAACCATAGGTCAAAATACTTTTAAACTATTAACTGCTATGAGGAGCTAACATTGATTGAAGGTCTAATTTCAGTGGCTGTCTGATTTTCCTTTTTAGTTTTTATTTATTAGATTTGTCATGAAGGTGAACTAGCCTTTGTTACTCAAACTGAGTAGCAAAGTGAACACTGAGACCATCCTACCTTGCTTCCTTAGCACTCCAGAAGATGACTTTGATACCCCATACAGGCAATTCCAGGCCAGTCCAGGGAGAAGTTTGGAGCAATATTTGGCAATGGTAAGAATTAGAAAATGCACCAGAATTATAACCCACCATAATGGAAACTGGAAAAGAATCTTGGATTCTAGGGACAAATGGCATAGTATTTATTTTACCAAAATGATAATTCAACCTTGGGGAGCTCCAGTTTGGAAATATTTTTCTGAGGTTTAACTCAGTTTTAATGTTGCTTTTTTATAGAATGGAATTTAGAATAAATTACAAACTTTTTAAAACCATTTTTATTGTTATTCTATTGCAGTTGTCTCAATCTTTCCACCTTTGCCTTCCTCCACTCATCTATCCCTGCTCCCACAGGCAGTTCCCACACAGTTGTCCATGTCCGTGGGTCATTCATACATGCTGTTTGTCTCGTCCCTTCCCCTTCTTTATACAATTGACTCCCAAACCCTCTCCTCTGGTCACTCTCAGTCCCCTCCTTGTTTCCACGCCTGTGGTTCTCTTTTGTTCATTAGTTTATTTTGTTCATTAGATTCCACTTATAGGTGAGATCATACAGTATTTGTCTTTTACTGACTGGCTTATTTCACTTAGTATAATATTGTCTAGTTCCATTCATAGCTGTCACAAAAGGTAGGAGTTCCTTCTTTCTTACTGCTGCTTAGTATTCCATTGTGTAAATGTACCAGTTTTTTGATCCATTCATTTACCAATGGGTACTTAGGCTGTTTCCAGTACTTAGCTATTGTAAATAATGCTGCTATGAACATAGGGGTGCATAAATTCTTTTGAACTGGTGATTTGGGATTTTTAGAGTATATTCCCAGCAGCAGAATTGTTGGTTCAAGAGGCAGTTCCATTTTTAGTTTTTAAAGGAAATTCTATATTGCTTTCTACACTGGCTGCATCAATCTGTATTCCCTTTTCTCTGCATCCTCACCAGTGCTTGTTTGTTCATTTATTAACGATTGCCATTCCAACAAGTGTGAAGTGATATCTCAATGTGGCTTTATTTTCATCTCTTGAATGGCTAGTGATGCTGAGCATGTCTATGGGCCCTCTGTATGTCCTCCTTGGAGAAGTGTCTATTCAGGTCCTTTGCCCATTTTTTAATTGGGTTGTTTGTCTTCCTGGTGTTGAGTCATGGAATTTTTATATATTTTGGAGATCAATCCCTTGTCCAATGTATCATTGGTAAATATGTTCTCCCATATGGCCAGTTCCGTTTTCATTTTGGTGATGGTTTCTTTAGCTCAGCAGAAGCTTTTTAATTTGTTGTAGTCCAATTTGTTTACATTTTCCTTTATTTTCCTTGCCCTAGGGGACATTATTAGCAAAAATATTGCTACATGGGCTATCTGAAATTTTACTGCCTATGTTTTCCTCTAGGAATCTTATGATGTCACAACTAATATTTAAGTCTTTTACCCTTTTGAGTTTATTCTGGTGTATGGTGTAAGTTGGTGGTTTAGTTTCATTTTTTTTAATGTATCAGTTCAGTACTCCACACACAATTTATTGAAGACTCCATTGTATGCTCATGCCTCCTTTGTCAAATACTAATTGGCCATAGAGACTTGGGTTTCTTTTTGGGCTCTCTATTCTGCTCCACTGATCAATGTGTCTGTTCTTATGACAGTACCAGTCTATTCTGATTATTGTGGCCTTGTAGTATAGTTTGATATTGGGTATTGATATCCCTCCTATTTTGTTCTTTCTTAAGATTGTTGAGGTTATTTGGGGTCTTTTTTGGTTCCATATAAATTTTTTAAATATTTGTTCTATATCTGTGAAATATACCATTGGTATTTTAATAGAAATTACATTGAATTTATAGATTATTTTGGGTAGTATGGAAATTTGAATCATGTTAATTCTTCCAATCCATGAGCACATTATATGTTTCCATTTATTTGTGTCTTCCTTAATTTCTTTCTTTGGTGTTCTGTAGTTTTCTGAGAACAGGTTTTTACCTCCTTGGTTAAATTTATTCCTAAGTACTTTATTTTTCTTGTTGCTACAGTAAATGGAATTTTTTTCTGAGTTTGTCTTTCTGATATGTCATTGTTGGTGTGCAAAAGTTCCTTTGATTTCTGAATATTGACTTTGTATCCTACTATATTGCCAGATTCACTTATTGGGTCTAGTAGTTTTTTGGTGGAGAGTATAGGGTTGTTATGTACACTGTCATGTTGTCTGCAAATACTGACAGTTTTACTTCTTCCTTTTCAGTTTGGATATTTTTTTCTTTTCTTTTCAGATATTTTTTAATTTTTGTTCAAGTACAGTTGACTCCATTTTCCCACCAATACTCTCGACTGCCCCACCCACCCCCACCTTCCACACTCAATCCTTCCCACTTTGGCTTTGTCCGTGGGTCTTTTATACATGTTCCTTGATGACCCTTCCTTTTCTTTCCCCTGTTTCTCCCCTCCAACCTCTCCTCTGTTTACTGGATGATTTTTATTTCTTTTTTTTTAGTCTGATAGCTGTGGCTAGACTTCCAGTATTATGTTGAATAAGAATGGTAAGAGCAGACACTCTTGTCTTCATCCTGATCTTAAGGGGAAAGCTTTTAGCTTTGCCCATTGAGTATAATATCGGCTGAGGTTTCTCGTATATGGCTTTTATTATGTTGAGGTATGCTCCCTCTATTCCCTCTTTGCTGAATGTTTTTATCATAAATGGGTGCGAGATTTCAGTAACTATTGATATGATCATGCAGTTTTTGTCTTTCATTTTGTTTATGTGGTATATTACATTCATTGATTTGTGAATATTGTACCATTTTCACATCCCTGGGATGAATCCCACTTGATTATGGTGTGTGATCTTTTTAATATATTTCTGAATCTGCATTGCAAGTATTTCATTGAGGATTTTAGATCTATGTTCATTAGATATATTGGCCTGTAGTTTTCTTTCCTTGTTGTGTCTGCCTAGTTTTGGAATTAAGATGATACTGGCCTTATAAAAAGAGTTTGGGAGTCTTTCCTCTTGTTGAATTTTTTGCAATATATTGAGAAGGATAACAGTTAGTTGTTCCTTAAATGTTTGGTAAAATTCACCTGTGAAGCAATCTGGTCCAGGGCTTTTGTGTGCCAGGAGGTTTTTCATACCTGCTTTGATTTTACTATCTGTTATCAGTCTATTCAGGCTTTCTGCTTCTTTTTGATTCAGCTTTGGAAGATTGTATGTTTCTAGAAATTTGTTCATTTCATGCAGGTTTTCTAATTTCTTGGCATATAGTTGTTCATAGTAATTTCTTACAATCCTTTGTATTTCTGTGGTAGCAGTTGTGACTTTTATTTCTGATTTTATATATTTGGGTCCTCTGGTTAAAGGTTTGTCAATTTTTAAAATCTTTTCGATGAACTAGCTCCTGGATTTGTTGATTCTTGAATTGTTCTTTTAGTCTCTATGTCATTTAATTCTGCTCTGATCTTGATTATTTCCTTCCTTCTACTCCTTCTGTGCTTTGTTTGTTGTTGTTCCTCCAGACCTCTCAGATGCGGTTTAGGTAATTTATTTAAGACTCTTCTATTTTCTTCAGGTAGTCCTGTATTGTTATGAACTTCCTGCTCAGGACTGCCTTCATTGTGTTCCATAGCTTTTGGGTTGTTGTGAGTTCATTTTCATGTTTCCAGATACTTTTTGATTTTTCCCTTGATCCCATCATTGACCCATGTATTGTTTAATAACACAGTATTCAGTCTCCATGTATTTGAATGTTTTTGAGATTTTCCTTGAGATTGGTCTCTAGTTTCAATCCATTGTAATCTAAGCATATGCTTGATATGATTTCAATTTTCTTGAATTTGTCGAATCTTGTTTTGTGTCCCACCATGTGGTCTGTTTTTGGAAATATTCCATGTGCATTTGAAAAAGATGTATATTTTGCTTCTTTGGGGAGAAAGGTTTTGTGTATATCAATTAAGTCCATTTGATCTAGAGGGTCATACAGTGCCACAATATCATTGCTGATTCTTTGTTTGGAAGATCTATCCATTGTTGACAGTGGGGTATTAAAATACCCTATGATGGTGTTTTGTTGTCAATATCTTTCTGGAGGTCCTCTAAGATTTTCTTTATGTATTTAGGTGCTCCTATGTTGGGTGCATATATATTTAAAGGGTTATATCCTGCTGTTGGATTGTTCCTTTAAGTATTATGTATTGTATAATACTTAGTCCCTATTTATGGTTTTGGTTTTGAAGCGTACTTTGTCTGATAGAAGTATTGCTATCCCAGCTTTCTTTTCATGTCCAGTTGCTTGGCATATTTTTTCTATCCCTTTACTTTCAGTCTGTGTAGCTCTTTCATTCTGAAGTGGGTCTCTCATACAGAGGATATTGGAGGGTCATATTTTCCTTTTCAGTCTGGTACTGTATGTCTGGTACCCTAAAATGTAAGTAAAACAGGGAAGGACAACATAGAGTAAGAAAAGGGAAGAATATAATATGAGGTTTGAAATAAAATTTAAAAGGTTGTGAACCAAAGGGAGCAAAATAACAGAAAAACCACAGCAGGGTGAATATCAGTGACAGATGAGCAAAGATTATTAAAGGTGTGAAGGGAATAAAAATATCATACAAAAGAGCAAGGAGAATATGAGATATCTACAGTAAAGAAAAATTATTTTATGAGGATAAGGGGAGGAAAAGTAGTAAGAATATGGAATAGAATCCAGGCTAAGAAAGGGAAAAAAAAATAAAATTCTTAACTCAAATAAGCTAGGGCAGGCGGAAGGCAAAATCAAGTAAGATAGGTGGAGAGTAACCTATGAGATTTGAAGTATGAAAAATAGTGAACCAATAGGAATGCCATTGAAAGAGAACATCAATGGCCATAATATCTAAGCCCAACAAGCCACAATTTATGGTGGAAAGGAAATAAGAAAATTATAAGAGGGGAAAAAAAGAATGTAAGCTGATTAAAGGAAGGAAGAATGCTTTTGAGAGGACAGAGAGAGGAGAAATAGAGAGGAATAGGAACAAGGTGTAGCATGGGAGAAAATAAAATTTGCAATGAAAATAAGAAAGGGCAGGAAGAAGGCAAAAATGGAGTATGTCAAGGGAAGGGTACAATGAGATTTGAAATAACATAAAATGAAAAATAATATAAAATCTGAAAAAAGAATACAAAATAAAAAAACAAAGGCTAGTTAATTGGAATACAACTGAAATGAAAAAAGAAATATTAAAGACTATGTGAAAGGAAGGAAAAAACCAGAAATTCTGAAGAAAAGCGAGGCGGAATTTGTCTCAGACATTTGGTGTTTGCCTTCAGACTTCTGGATCTGCATGTTTTTTATCAGCTCAACGTCCCAGGGTGAGTTGTCCAACTTCTGGCAACACTGCCTATATCACCTTCACCTGCCTCTAGAGGGGGCTTCTGTTGTGATTGGAATGGTAGGACCCAATGTCTCCCCTGGAGGCCCAGTTCAATCTTCTGGGAGAATTGTGGGTGTGTTCCCCCTGTCCCTGAACCACCCCTCTTGGTCTGTCCCAGTTTGTTTGCAATAATGCATAGTTTCTGATTAATTAGCTGTCTGCTTCATGGGGTGGGGACCCTCTGTGTAAGAGGGTTCACTCTCTCCTGCTTGGCATTGACAGCAGCTCTGTGTGTGAGCTGAGGTTTGGAAGGGCCCTGACTCCCCCTTGCTGCACTGCTTGTGGATCTTCCTGCTTTTTTTGCCTCAGCAAAATAGGGCCCTAGGAACCAGTGTTGTTTGTTTCCCTGAGAGAAGTTCAAAATGGGTCCTTTAGGTGTTCCTTTTGCTGTCTTTCTCTTGTGGAAATGCACCCAGTAAAGTTCTTGAGCCTGCCCTGTTTTGCAAATCTTCCTTTCTCCAGCAGGATGTGAGGGCTAGGTGAGACCTTCCCAGAGGTTCCACCAGGAAAGGGGGCTCTGTCTCACTTTAAATAATCTCAGGTGCAAAGTTACCAGCCCATTGTCCTTGCAGCAGATAGAGGCCCCCAATTTCTACTCGGTGCAGCATCTGTTCTGCCAGCTGCTCTGTGCTGGGGCCAAGAAATCCCCTTGCTTTTCACCTTTCTGGTTAATCTGACTAGTTGCACTGAGTAGAAGCAAACTGTGCCCTCAATGGTTTCCCCTTGCTGACAGGGCAGCTGCACACAGGGTCCCTGCCCAGCATCCCCAGCATGCCCAGCTCCCCTTTTAAAAAGTCTCTTTAGGCACTTGCACTGCAGCATTGAGTCACTGTCTGGCTTTCCATACATACTATCTCTCCCAAAAAGTCAAGAGTCTCTTGTAGTCCCAACTGGCCATGGCCAGCCTCTTCCTCCTGACCCAGGTGCGGATAGTATCCCCCTGTCTCTATCTGGCACTCTCCCAGCTGGCATTTGCTGCTACAGCTATGGATTTGCTGCTCACTGTGTGTGTGTGTGTGTAGCCTGGGTCTCCCTGACTTTGTGTATCCAAGTTGCTGCTGGCCCGGGCCTGGAGACTCCCTGCCCTGGGAGGGAAGGGAGCCACAAAGTTGCCATCTCTGCCAGGCTCTCTGCGGCTGCAGGCACCATGCACAGGGTATTTCCCCTTCCATTTATAAATCTCCTTATCGCCCATTGTGAAGCATCTTTCTGTACTCCTTGGCTTCCAAATTTCATGTCAGCTAAGATTCTGTTGAATATTCAGTTTTTTTTTTTTTTTGGAAGATCAGCCCAGTGTCCAAGCTGAGTGCAAGAGCAAGTGACTCAGCTTCCACCTACTTGGCCACCATTCATTCCCCTTTATTCAAATAAATTACAAATTCTTAGGGCTATGTAATTGTATAGTAATGGCTAAATTTTTACTCTAGTATTAGAAATAAAATGAACTGATCACTGAACCAAATGTTAAAGACCCAAATCCTGGTGTGGTTTTGCCTTTGTGTTTTTATTTGTAAAATATGGCTCATTTGTAAACAATATTATTGATGTAACACTTAGGGAAAATATACATGCAATCAAAGATGTTTGTGAAATTTAAAGAAAAACGTGAGAAATCAATATCATAAGCAGTTTCTAAGGGGAAACGAAAAGCGTAAATGAATGCTGGAGATTTATTTTTGTAACAACTTTTTAGAGACATTCTGAGAGAATTAAGTGACTTGGAAAGAACTAATTATCCTAGGGTTACAGTTTGGGAAGCAGAAACATAAATTGCGAAGGGAAGCCCCATCATACAAATGCTGGAGACCAAATTGAAAATAAACCAGAAGGACTGCTGTTTTCCTAAGCCAGAAATTAATTTATTTTCATATAAAGTATTGAATTAAGTCAGAGGATCAAAAATATTAAGTATGGTATTTTAAACTTTAAAATAAAGCAAAACCTAAAGCACACTCAAAGAAATTTTCTGTGATGGTACAAGGAGGTGATATTTAAAAGTTTTTACCGGTGTATTTAGTGTAGAGTTTTGAACTGCTCTGTAGCCTCTGACTGCTGAGAACCTATTGTATTGCAGTTTTCTTTGAAACCTAGACCAGGAACTCTCTGCTAGCTTGCATATCATGGTCTCATATAAATAAGGCATGCAGATGGCTGAAATGTTAGAGCTGGCTGGTGCTTGCCTTAAAAATGGTGTTGGGAGGCAGGGTGTGAAGACTTATGAAGCTATTTGTAAAGACTTAAACATTAACAAGACAGATATGACACTTAGTCTTATCAAGTGGTCACAGATATGCTTCTTAAGCATTTTCCTTGACCCACTGGCCATCTACAAAACTTTATTTTTTCCTGACCCAAACCCATTCCTCAAAGTCTACATTGTGCAGGAAAAGAAGTTGGATTAAGACTATGACTTTCCCAGGGTTTTCTCCAGTGTTTGCTTTCTTTTTTGCGGTCTCTTTTATCTAAAAATTCATAGGCATCCATGTCAGTAAAAAAACAAGCACAGCCCAAAGTGAGATAGTTGAGGGGTCATACAAGGAATTAGCATACCCCCTTTTCCCCCACACACCCAGTCTCAAGCTGCTCTTTAAGGGTGTCCCATTCAACAGTTTCTGGGTAACCTTTTCAAGACCACTCAAGAACGTCCTGAATTTTCCCCCTTCTCCGAATTCTTGTTATATTAATAATCTACCAAATGCTATTGAGATTAGTTTGATTTATGTCCTTCCTAATCTCTCATAGGTGTATATTAAGTAGTCATATATCTCAAGTTGAAATTATAAGTTCTGTGGGACAAGGACATCCTATAATTCTGTTCTGAACCTGCACATTATAGGATGTACTAAATGCCCTTAGATATCGGTAAGTTCTGCAGAACAGAGAAAGTCCTCAAAGAGAAGAATTTACATATTCTCAGTAAATCTCACTGAGCAATGTGGGAATTTAATCCTACTAAACATCACTGCAGCAGGAAAATGAAGGAAGCACTTCTCGGAGTCTAACGGAATCACTGTCTTCTGAGTCTCATTCCTGAACTATATTTCCTCTTGCTGTACAAGTAATAGGCACACTGTTGGGCCAGACATGATTTTCCATTTAAAAACAAACTTTCTGAATTAAGGAAAACAAAATTTAATAAACTCTGAGAAGGGAATGAACAATGGTAACAGGTTCAGAACTTTTTTGTTAGGGGATTCAAGCATTAATGATCCTATTATCTGCTATTTGGAGCTTTGCCAAAGTTGCTGCGGGGGTGGGGGTGGTCAATAAGAATTCATTCCAATTAAAGAACTTTAGAAATGTCCCTCTTCTATCACCCACTGTTTTGGATTGAAAGAAGATGAATGATGATAACATGGTCCCAATAGTGTAATTGCAGTTTCTTTCCATTTTTGCTAAGAATTTGTAGAAAAAGTCACTTCAAATTTAAAAAATTAAGAGCTTCATTGTCAGAAAGTATCACTAATGCATATAATTACTGTTTAAAATTATCAAGATGGTCTAAAGACAGACATTTTATTTTAATACTCACTATACAATTGCATTAGTGACATTTGCTAATAACTTAAGGAAGTTACCTGCTGTGGTGGTGAGTGTCAGGTTGTAAAGTTGAACATTTTGAAATGGGAGCCAGCACCATGTGCAATGCACATAAAGAGAGCAAGAATCAATAAACATGTCAATTTAAAATGTTAAAAACTTGAAATATTCCTGGATAATTCCATTAGGAAAGACAAAATGTAATGGGCAGGAGCAGTTATTTCTTCACAGACTGCCCACTAGACTGGGTTGCAGAACTGCCACGATTCACATTTAAAAAGTTAGGAGAATCTGGGCAGAGCAAAGTTGGCAGGTGAACTAACTCTGCAAAGTGGTAAACATGGGTAGGTTAATTGCTGATGCTTCAAGATATCTATCCTTCAGTACTGTGCTTCCTTACCTGGTGCATTGGTTAAAAAATAAAAATGTCCATGTTCTTTCAGCCCTTAGAGACCTACCTTGTATGATTAAGAAAATATTGGATAGTTTATTTTGTTATTTGGAGAAGAAAGAAAGATGACTCAGTTTTGAAGTTTAGATCTACTCCAATATGGTATTTTGGCTCAAAGAAAATGTCATCAAGCCTACTATAAAGCTAAATCTATTCATTGTACTGAGTGGGATTTGATGACTATATATTTCAAATGTTGCTTAATTTTCCTGATTATGAAAGTAACAAATGTTCATCATGGAGAAGTTGAGTTGAAAAGGAAAAATAAGTTACTAGAAGAAAACTTTAACATTAAAATTTTTTAAAAACTTTTTCTGTGCAGAACTTTGTTGTACACATTGTCAATCTGTATGTTCAGTTTGGGACAATTTTTTTTAGCTTAACACTATAACCTAAGAGTGTTCCTGTATTAACTAGCTCAAATTATTAGTGGATATGTGGGTTTTATTGAGGGGGGTTCCATAATTTACCTATTATCATATCATTGTTGAATACTTGAGTAATTTTCAATTTTTTACTATTTTTATAAAGCTGCAGTGGAGATTTTCACGAATGAGCATGGCTTTTTGGTATTTTTGCATTATTTTTCTAAGGTTCATTCACTAGAGTAGAATTTTTAGTCAAAAGGTATGATAATATAATGGGATGATAAAGTTGAAGTTTTGACTGAGGCTACAACATACAAGAAATAATCTATTCCACAGGATTTATCAGACAAGATGCCAAATTTTATGAAGATTAAAAACAGCCAATTGCAACTGTCTTAATTCTTTCATAACATTAAGAGTACAAAAAGGTATTGACTTGATCATTAGAATGAATTTTAGGTGCAAGTTTTCTTTGCCATGAGTCTCTCTTCTTCCTTTACAAGAAAATGAGTGGGGTATGTCTGTACCTCACCTCGCCTTAGAAATTTTTATTAATGCCCATTTGGGTTGAATGACATATTGGACCAGTTTTTGACTTATACCTGAGAGATCTAAGAGATGAGTGACATGCTAAGTGCTGTGATGAGGGCACAAAGGAGAAATTACCAAATGCAACACCTTGAGCTCCCAGGTTTGTCTGGGAAAGGATATGTGAGAATTTCTCATGAGCCATAGTTTGGCAGTTCCATGAGAGGAAGCCAGCATCTTCATATTCAGTCCTGTCCAAAAAAGCTATTGGACAGTGCAGCAGATGCCTGGAGTCTGAACAACAGGTACACTTGCTATTGTTGAGGATCCTGCGGGGCTCTGAAGACCTGGGTAAGAGAAAGAAGAAAGAGGAAAAACAGATATGGTGCCATAAGAAGAAATAATTTTTAATTTGGACATGTCAAATTTAAGGTCCCTGTGAGACACTTACATGGACGTCCCTAGCAGGCCATGGAGTGCACCAGTTGGAGCTCAGAGAGGTTTCAGTTAGAGAGGTGGATATTGGCATAATCAAATGCAGAAAACTGTTGGATGCCTGAGACAGTAAAAAGAAGGTATATAGAGGGGTGACAAGCAGGTCAAAGGCAAAATCTTGGCTTTAATCTGTCTAAAAGAGGATGAGCATCCAGCCAAAGAGACTGGGAAGGGACAAAGATAGATCCAGGGAGATCTAGGTCTGAGCAATGTCAGCCAAGCCAATTTCAATTAGGGTGTGGTCACTAAAGAGGTCAAGTAAGTTGAATTTTAAGATTAAATTATTTTTGGCAATTATTGGGTTCTGGTGATTGTGTCAACTAAGTTTCACTGTAATGATGGAGTCAGGGGCCTGACTGAATAGTGAATGGGTAGAGAAAGGATGTCTTTGTGTGAAGATCATTCTTCCCAGGATCTTGATTGTGAAAGGATATAATGTAGTGAGAGAAAAGCTTAGACGATCAAGGGAAAGACTTGAGCACATGGACAGGTCATGAGGAAGGGGTCAGTGGAGTGCAGAAACCAAATGCGGTACAGGAAAACCTCATTTTACTGTATGCTTTGCTTTATTGCACTTTGCACGTACTATGATTTCAGTATTGAAGCAAGACCTTCCACCACCAACTTAAGATGAGTTATGGTTAGCATTTTTAACAATAAAGTATTTTTAAATTAAGGCATGTATGTTGATTTTTTAAGGCATAATGCTATTGTACATTTAATAGACTGTGCAGTATAATGTAAAGATAACTTTTACAGGCCTGGGAAACCAAAAAATTCATGTGACTTGCTTTATTGTAATATTTGCTTTATTGTGGTGGTCTCTAATTGAACCTGAAATATCTCTGAGATACACCTGTAGCCCTTTCTTATCTACAGTTTAAATTACTTGTAGTGAATCTCATTCCAAGTATATTAAATAGAAAATTCTGGAAATAAACAGTTCATGGGTTTTAAATTATATGCTGCTCTGAATAGTGTGATGAAATCTTGCACCATCCAGCTTCATCTTACCCAGAATGTGAATCACCCCTTTGTTCAGTGCATCCATACTGTGTATGTTACCTATCTATTAATCACTTAGTAGCCATTTAGTTATCAGATTGACTGTCTTGGTATTTCAGTGCTTGTGTCCAAGAAACCCTTATAGCTAAAAAATGCTAACTGTAACTGTCATCATACCTACATCATTCACCTCATCATGTAGGCATTGTGTCATCTCACTTCATCACAAGAAGACAGGTAAGTACAGTAAATGAGATATTTTAAGAGAGAGACCAAGTTCATATAACTTTTATTACTGTACATCAGGGGTATCAAACTCATTTTCACTAGGGGCCACATCAGCTTCTTGGTTACCTTCAAAGGGCCGAATGTAATTTTAGAACTGTATAAATGTAACTACTCCTTAACTAGGGGCAATGAGCTTGGCTCTGTGGCCAGGTAGAAACAAGGTGCTGGGCCAGATAAAACAAGGTGGAGGGACGGATTCAGCCCGTGGGCCTTGTGTTTTTCACCTGTGCTGTATATTGTTATAATTGTTCTATTTTATTATTACTTATTGTTAATCCCTTACTGTGCCTATGTTATAAATTAAACTTTATCACGGGTATGTATGCATGTATAGGTGGAAACATTATATATATAGGATTTGGTACTATTCTGGTTTTAGGCATCTACTGGGGTTCTTGGAATGGATCACCTGCCGATAAGAGCAGACTATTATAAAGGAAAAGGAAGGATTAGCTAATGGATTTAAATTATAGAGAAGACAAGGGGGGATTAGATTAAGAGTCTTCTGGCTCTCTGAATGGGAAACTGTTAGACAATTTAATGTACGTAAAGTAAAGAATGCTGTGCAACCCTAGTAACGAATGAGTTTCTTTAGCATTGATATGGGACAGACTCCAATATATGCTGTGAATGTGAAGAGCATGGCAAATAGTGTATTTAGTATGCTGCTAGGGCTATGAGGAATACCAGTGTGGACTGAGTACTAATATGTGAGTGATATCCCTCTGGAATTGTGTATTGCATGGTCCTCTAGTGACATGCCCCTGGTGTGGGACAGCACCTCATGTTACCTATGCTGGAGGACCCTTTTCAAGATGCTCCGTATTTCTTTGTTCTGGTCAATTTTCATAAGACTAATCTTTTGGTCATTTAACTTTCCACTCATCTATTTATTCAAACATATTCACCAATGAGGCTGATGGATCAGATTCTCTGCTCTGCTTGATAATTATGTTTTTAAATTGAACATTAATAAAGTGGCCTTCTGATGGTAATTTGGCTCTTCATGTCACTTGCTCACAGGAAGAGAATGTGTCGGCATGCTGATATGAGTGCTTCTGCTTGATGGTCAGGCCCCTCATAAATGAATACATAGTCTTTCCTGTGTATAATATCTTTCTGTGTGAACTTGATTAATGGGAGCCTACCCCTCATAGTCAGACCTACTTCAGGGTGCTGACAAAACCATGTATCTCCCCCTGTTCCAAAAAAGTTCCAGGTCAGTTTCTAGATTGTGGGGAATTCATTAAGCTCAGTTTTACTTGTTCAGGCTCACTGAAAGAAGTCAGCTGGCCTTTCCCTGTTGATGCTGTTAAAAAAATATTATTTATGACACTTGTTAGAAAAAATAAGGAAGACTTTACTCCAATAGGGACTATCGCTATAGGTGTAGGACCACTGCCAAGAGGTTTTACAGTTTAGGAGAGAGATTGGGTTCAACCCTGAATAACAGCATGAACAAGCGGGAATTCATACCCAAGGAGCAGGGGGAGGGGTCAATGTATGGAAATTACTGAGAGGAACTCCCAGGAGTAATGAGGGATTTTGCTAAACTGACCTAATGGGATTCTTGTTAGAGGTGGGCCAGGGTGACCAGATACCAGCTGGGGGATGATGGAAGATGAGGAAACTGATCAGATACTGAGGATCATCATATACTGAGGATGAGACATTCTAACTAGACTGACTTAGCAGGATTCTTGCTAAAACTGGACAATACTGACACAAACACATAAGACCAAAAGTCAGCCTCATTGAAAAAATAGCTCAGAGTAGCCTAAGTAGAGTTTGGTTAAGGAAAGAATTCTTGCCAATGCTCTTTGTTATATGGGCCATTTTCTATTCAAATGAAGTGACTTGACTGTCTCAGTCTTCTCTGTAAAAAAATAGTCCTGTGCATTGGGGAGTGTGGGAGAGTTAAGGAATGTGAATGTGTGAAATGGGGAAGAGAACTGAATTGGGATGTGACAAGGACTCTTCAGCCTTGTTAAGGATGTAGCTGGGTTGTTCAAGTTGGCTAAGGACTATTCCGTTTTTAAGTTCCACATCCAAGGACCCCCTTCAGGGTTAGGTAAACCAGGATCATTGGTCTCCCTAGATGCAGCTGACACTGGAGTCTAAAAAATTATATAAAAATGACTCAGTAGGATTCAGTGATTTCTCCTAGAGGATTTCTGTAACCAGGGAGTTGAGCCAAGAAGGTGAGTTTTTGAACTGATTCCCCTCACAATGAGGTTGCTGATGAAAAGAAGATGGGTGGGGATGTTGGGAGAGTTGAAATGATCTAGGCAAGGTAGGGCAGGAGGTGAGGTAAGGTCAGTCACATGCCTGAGGGACACGTTAGGTCTGTGTCTCCTGAGTCTAGCCTCCTTCCTTCTGTGCTTGTAATGGGAGGCAACACTGACCGGAGGATAGCACCAGGTAAACTTGTTTCTCAATCAGTTAAGGTGTGGAAATAGTGCTTTGGTAAGAGAAGTAAGGCAGGCAAGAGTAGAGGACCCTCAAGCAAGAAGAATAGCAAATTAGGGCCCACCTCACATCCTCTAAGTGCCTGTAGAATCATAGAGTGTTAGAACTTGAAGGGAACTCAGCATTCTTCCGGTCCAATTTCTTCCTTGGATATCTGGGAAGCTTAAAGTAGTGTTTCCATTACAGATGAGTATGTAATTTCATTGACATTTTCCTCTATGTGAGAGTGATTGAAGCAGTCACTGAATGAGCAGCCAGTTTGCTTAAGAGAAGTAACCAGAACAAAAACACTTAGCCAGTTTTCCCAAGTGTCTTAACAATATTGTCCTAATGCTTAACATTTTGATTCACATTGAGATAATATGAGATTGGAGAAGAGTTAGATTGATTCTATATATTATATAGATTGAGATTCATACCAATTATACTACTAGAAAAAGAGGGACCAGTATTTTAAAAAACAAGCTCATTGCTGAATACTGGATAATCTTGTGATTAGTGGGTCTAAAATAGCAGTCTGAGTTGTTAATAAGTTCAATTCAGAGGCAATTATTAAGTGCCTATAATTATGGAACAATTCTTAGCTGCTGTAAGACAGAAATTAACAATTCAGTTTGGTTGCATCAAGTGGGGTAGGCAGAATATACACATTGGCCATCCACCCACAAGATGTCCATGTCCAATTCTGGGAACCTGTGAATATGTTATGTTACATGACAAGTGGGAATTAAAGTTGCATACTGAATTAAAATTGCTAGTCAGCTGACTTTAAAATAGGCAGATTATCCTTTATTACTTGGGTGGGCCCTTAAGAGATGAAAGAAGGAGGCAGAAGTCAGTGTAAAAGTGAAGCCATGTGAGAAAGCCATTGATGGCTTTGAAGATGGAAGGGAGTCACTAACAAAGAATGCATGAAGGCTCTAGGGGTTGGAAAGGGAGGGAAATAGATTCTCCCCCACAGCCTTTAGACGGGAGAGCAGCCCGGCCAACGCCGTGGTCTTAACCCAGTGAGACCCATTTTGGAGTTCTGCCTTCCAGAACTATTAGATAATTAAGTTGTGTTTCTTTAAGCCACTAAGTTTGTGGTTATCTGTTAGAGCATTAATAGGAAACAAATACAGCAAATAACATAAAGAAGTGAAGGGGTATCATGTGACCGCAATGTGGAGTGGTCGTAGGGCAGCCGGAGAGAGCCACCTCACACGTGGCTCCCTGTCAGCTCCAGTCAGCATTTCTCAGAGGAAATGAGAGTTCAGAGTTGCCAAATTTTTCCATTTTTCTTAATAAGGTGAAAATACCATGAAACTTGCTGTCTCTATTTAATTATCTTATTTAACAAATTCAAATAATAAAAATGAACTCTTGTACATGTTTACAAATAGATATATATGAGGATGTTTACCAAAGTACGATTTGTGATACCAAACAGATTTGAAACAAACTGAATATCTATCGAATATGGGTAAAAATAAGTAAATGGAAATATATGATAGAAATGCATACTTCAGTGAAAAGCAATGAACTACATATTGTAAATATGTTCAGTAAAGATGTGAAACAAACTGAGATATATAGCATGACACCTCATTTATTAGTATTGAAATGTACCCATAAAAGAATATATATAGTTTAAGGGTACTTATATATATACAAATAAAGAGAGGAATGTGATCAAGGATCATAGTTGAATGGCTGCAAACAGCCAGCATTAAAGAGATTGAAGAGGGAATTTGCGTGGACCGAGGATGATCGTGCACTACAAACCAAGGGTCAGGTTAGCCTCGTGTGTTTCCACGGGGAGTGCAAAGATAAACAGCACACGGTCCATCCCCTTAACATTTTTTATGGGGAATTGGGGCAGAAAAATGTGTAAGTGAGGCGGAATTTAAAGAAAAATACAGTTATAAAAAATGAACATTCATTCATTTACTCATTCACCTATTTATTTACTCGCCATTCCTTCAAATATTTATTAAACACCTGCTGTACTCCCAGCGGTTTGCTTATCTGCAGTGTGTCTGTGTAGTATAGGGTTTGGTTGAAAGAATACTAAGAGCTGTGTAATTTTGTTTTTAAATCTCACCCAGCCTCCACCCTAAGAGCAGGTCCTACTTGTGGCACAAGTTAGCCCCCGTGAGTCTTGGATTCCTCAGCGGCACAAAGGGCATTACTCTTGTTCTAAGTCCATGTAGGATTGTTGTAAGGAAATACGTGGAAAAGCTCTTGTGAAGTGGGAAGCATTCCGTAGATGAGAGACACCTGTACGGGGCTTCATTTCTCCTTTTGGCCTGGTGCTGCCTTTACCTCCTCTTCTCTAAATTGCCACTGCCTGTATCTGGCCCAGGGCCACATTTCTGGTGCCCAGGTCGCTGGCATGGACACAGTCTCATTGCCCCATTGGTGTGTCTCATTGTCCCATTTCCCATCAATCTGGTTTGTGATTTAAGCAAGGAAGATATTCATAAAATTCCTCTTTTATCACTAAGCTATAAGCTCACAAGAAAGGGATTTAGGTGTTTCCTTCAATCTTATGCTCATAGTGAGACTCCCAGAAGGATTGTCTTGGAAATTTCATATTTATATCATTCCATTAAATTTTTCTAAATTGCCTGCTGTGGTGAGGATGTGGTCATAGTTTCCTTTTGTTCCAAACAATTCCTTTATCCATGTTTCACCAACTGAAACGATCTTCTCCCCTACAGGCAGTTATGAAGATTCATTTGTGGGAAAAACTTTCCTGGAGTAGAAATATTCATGCTGTGATGTTTCCTGGAAAAAATTTATTCCTGATAATAGTCTTCAGAGTGTCTGCCTAATTCTCACCGACACACATCTGTTCCATAAAAAGACATCTCTTTGGACTCAGTGGGATTTTAGAACAACTCATCAAAGAGAGTATGGAAATCAGGTTGGAGGCAAATTTTCACTTGCAGTCAAATACCTCTATCAAATAATAAAACAATCCATATGTTCAAATTTATTATCTCCCATTGACAATTTAAAACTATAAGCTTCCGATGAAATCAAATATTTGCCTAAAAGATATGAAGAGACTGCTCTGTTTCATAGTCTTAGCTCTTGAGCATTTGTGGCATTAAAGCAATGCATGATTATAGGAGGATGTGAGCTATAAACTGAAGCTCTTTCCTGGAGAGAACATATTTTGCAGTAACTCCCATTCAGCTGAGATTCTCAGCAAACCAAGAAAGAGTTGAATTCCTCGTATTTACTTTTTACTGTTTGAAAATTGCTATTGCATCGCAAGTGTTATAGATGTTTGGGAAAGAAGGATGGGACATTATTAGATATATCTCTGGGGCATAATTCAGCAACACTAGTAGGAGATTGAAGAAATGGCTTCATACTGAAAAAGCAATGTCTGAGAAATATTATCAGTAACATGCTACTAAAACTAAATGCTGGACTCATTAGAATCAGTGGGAGTTTGGCTACATAAAAACAGCATTATTAGAACTTGTAGAAAGAAGGGAAACAGGAAATAGCTGTATTGGTAAGGTAGGTTGTACTGGGGTAAGGAACGTATTCTGGAGAATTTATGAAAGGGTGAAAAAAGCATTAAGAGGCCTCTTGCACAGTTATTTCTTTTCTTACATCAATTTCTTTTTCTAAAGGACTCAATGTGCTTTACAAAGTATAAACATGACTCCTGGACTTCTAGGTTATTATGCAGGTGGGAAAATATAAAGTAGAGAATTATAATCAACTCACTAAAGTATTGACTCACCTATGGATGTGGACACTTGAAAGTGAAATTAGGACTTGAATCCAGATTTATTTTTCATAAAAACTCTTTCATTGCCAAATGTGATATTTGAAATATTTTTTGTACAAACAGACCTAATGTTACAGAACATTTTAATTATAGTCATAATGGTCTTCTTTTGTTTGTTCTGACAATATAAATTATTTTTATCCAAAAAGAATTGAAAAAAAAGAAATTAACCTCAGTGATTAAGGCAATAAAACATCTAATTTTTGAGACCGATCTTTTAGAATCTGTTTTAATTAAAACATTTTCATTACTTACATTAGTTTTTTAATTATAAAAAAGTAAATAATTCATATAGTAAAAACTTCATATACTATGTGATTAGTGTAAAATGAAAAGTAAAAATATATTTTTCTCAGACTCTTATACCTTTAGCTTTCTTTTATATACTCTTACAAGATCATTTTATTGTGTGTATGCAAGAATTATATAGCATACATCTCAAACTCCCTTGATTATACAAATTGAGTGCTGACATGGATACTGTTTTGTATTATACCTTGCCTTTTTTACTTTTCAGAATATCTTGGTTACTTATCTTTCCAAATCAGTGCCTTTAGACTTATTTCTTTTTCAATGGTGGTAGGTTGATTTTGTGTTTTTACTCTACTTATTTTTTTAAAGATTTTATGTTATTTATTTTTTAGAGAGAGGGGAAAAGAGAGAGAAAGGGAGGGAGAGAAACATCAGTATGTGGTTGCCTCTTGCCTGCACCCTACTGGGGACCTGGCTGGCAACCCAGGCATGTGCCTTGACTGGGAACTGAACCAGCAACCCTTTGGTTCACAGGCCAGCACTCAATCCTCTGAGCCACACCAACCAGGTCTTTTTATTCTAATTATTGAACCAGTTCTTTACTGATAAATATTTAGGTTGTTTCTGCTGTCATTTGTGTTTTTTTTGTGTAAATGTGTACATACATACATGTATGCATGTTAAAACAAACAATAATACAGTTGATCTCCCTGTATATGTATTTGCACACTCAAATGAGTATAACTGAAAGAAAAATTCCTACATGCAGTTTTTCTTGGCCAAATGAAGACTGTGGGTACTATACTTTATCATATATTTTCAAATTGTCCTTGCAGAGGTGTATCGGCTTTTCCTGTATAACAAAAGTACAGAAAATGAACTGTTTGCTAATATGCTCAATGTAACTGTGTATTATCAAATTACATGATAGAGAACAACAATATGCCATCACTGTATTTGTATGTCTTTAAGAAACAGTGAGACGAGGGGTTTGCTCTATGTTTTCATTTATCTTTTTTTTTCCTGAAATACTAGTTCATATCCTTGGACTAGTTTACTAATAAAGGACTAATTTACTAATAGATTACTATTTCTAACTGATTTTGCCAAACCTTTTATATATTAAGGAAATTATTCATCATTCTCTTATGTTTCAAAAATACTTTACCTAATTTGTTCTTTGCATTTTGACTTTGTAATATTTTTTTGCACATTGAATTAAAATGTTTTACATACCAACTTTGATCTAAATTCTTCATTTAGAATTTCTGAAGTTTGATGTTTAGGAAACTTTTTCTCATCTAAGTTTATAAAAAATATTCACATTTTATGCTAGCTCTTTTACCTTTTTGTTCTTTTACATTTAAATCTTTGATCCATCTTGAACATATATTGCAGTAAGGAATCAGGTAGGAAATTATTTTAATTTTTTTCCAGATGGCTAGTTGTTGTCTTAGCTTGCTTGTTGAATAATTAATCATTTCCCTAATACAGTAAAATTCCATGTTTACTAAAAATAAAATTCCCATGTATAGTTAGCTTCATTTTTATGCTATTTGTTCTGTCCCTTTTACCTCTCTATATATCATTCTATCCTAGTGCCAAATAATTTCAACAACAAGTTGCTTTAAAGCATGTCAACCATCTTAGTAGGACAAGTTCCCCTTACTATTCTTCTTTCATGGATACTAAAGCTAAACAGGTGTGCTCATTTTTTTAGAAGACCTTGATAATTACAAGATATTTCTAGAAATTCAACAGGATTACATTAATTACATAGATTACTTTGGGGGAGAATTGACATCATTGCAATATCAAATTTTCCTGTTTAGTTTATTTTTAGTTTTTTTCCCACCTTTGCCCTTGGGAATGGGGTTATTCCTTCTATTGTATTTTTAATTTTTTATTGTATTTAAAAATTAGATTGGTCTACCATATTATATGTATATGTAGATACTGTTATCTATATCTTTCTATTTGTCTATCTATTATCTATCTGTCTATCTGTCTATCTATCTAATCTATCTACCTATCATCTATTTTTGTAGTTTTGTAGCTGTGTTCATCTTTGTAACAAGAACTTGAAAATTTACCTTAATTTCTATTCTCTGCAGTCTTTAGCCTTAGAATTAGTTTTCATGATGATTTGATAAAATTCATACCATCTGGACATTAATTTTATAAACATTACAAATATATTTGCACAGTATAAAACAAAGGATTCTCTTTCTTTTAATTCAATTTATTTTGTGTGTTTGTGTCTCATTTTAAATTTTGTTTTGTCAAATATTGATTAGTTTAACAATTTAAAATTTAGTTTTTATTGCATTTTTAAAGAAATCGGCTCTTACATTTCCTTGCTTAATTTATCCTTTTCCCATTTAACTTTTGTTATTTTTTCCTTTGCTTTTCTAATTTTTGTTCTTTTTCTAAGTTTTTGGTTGCTTTACTAATTTATTTTTATTTTTTCTTGTTTAGTAATACATTTTAGACTACTATTCTTCTGTTAGAACACTGTGGTAGATGTGTTTTATAGGTTCCAGTGTATAAGGTGTTTTAAATCATTATTTTCTAGATATGCTATAATCTAAAATTTTGATTTTTTAAAAGAATTTTAAGTGCTTGGAGTTTTCTTTTTTATTGTTGAGTCAATCTCAAGTTTACTATGATTCCAAATGATATTTCACTATTTTTGGGCCTTACTTCTTTAAAAAAAAATTGAACTCATTGGGGTGACATTGGTTAATAAAATTATATAGGTTTCAAGTATATAATTCTATAATACATCATCTGTATGTTGTATTGTGTGTTTACCCCCTCCCAAAGTCAAGTCTCCTTTTATCATCATTTATCCCATATATAACTTCTACCTGCCCCCAGTCCCCATTCTGTTGCCTACATTTATGAGTTCTGTTTTTGCTTTTTGCTTAATCCCTTCATCTTTTTCAGCCAGCCTCACAATCTCCAATACCCTCTGAGAGCTGTCAGTCTGTGTCTATGAGTCTGTTTCTGTTTTGTTTGTTTATTCATTAGATTCCACATATGAATGAAGTCGTGTGGTACTTCTATTTCTCTGAATGGCTTATTTCACTTAGCATAGTGCTCTCCAGGTCTACCCATGCTGTTGCAAACGGTAAGATTTCCTTCATTTTTATAGCTGATTAATATTTCCTTGTGTAAATATGATGAGATCTCTCTGGAAAAATTCTAGCCATTGTTAATATAACAAGAATGGTTTGCATGACATCAGTGTAACCTGGCAGCCAGGGAAAGTAAACTGGAATGCACACACATGAACAATGATGACTTCACTGCACTAGTCAGTGGGGATGATAGACACTATTGAGTGAGCATGTGTACTGTGTGGCTGTCACATTAAAAATGACTGAGTGAGTAGAGCAACAAATCTGCATCTAAGTTTGTTTTAAGCTTGAATATTCCTCTGCAGAAACTATTCTGATGATTCAGAAGGTCACAACTATGGACAACTGGTGACTGGCAGCTTCATCATGACAACTTGCCTGCTCATGCATCACATGTTGTACAGTTTTTTGGCAGAACATCAAATCACCCAGGTGACTTAGCCCCACTACAGCCAAGATTTGGCATTCTGAAACTTCTGGCTTTTCCCAAAACTAAAATAACCATTGAAAGGGAAGAGATTTCAGACCATTGATGAGGTCAAGAAAATACAATGGTGCAGCTGCTGGCAATTAGGAGAAGTGTGAGGTCCCAAGGCACTTATTTTGAAGGGGAGTGGGGTGTCATTGTGTTATGTACAATGTTTATTGTATCTTGTATCTTCTTCAAATGTCTCTATTTTTTATATTACATGGCTGGATACCTTCTGGACAGGCCTCATACACCACAGCTTTTTATCTACTCATCTACTGTTGGACGCTTGGGCTGCTTCCAAATCTTGGCTGTTGTAAATAATGCTGTAATGAACATAGGGGTTCACATGTTTTTTCAAATGAGTACTTCAGGTTTCTTCAAATATGAACTCAGAATTGGAGTCACTGAGTCATAAGGCAGTTCCATTTTCCATATCTTGACTACTGTGAATAATGCTTCAATGAACATAGGGAAGCATATATCTTTACAAAAAAGTGTTCTCAAAATTTTTTGGCTAGATACCAAGAAGAGGGATTGCTAGATCAAATGGAACCTTTATTCTTTTTTTTTAATCCTCACCCAAGGACATTTTTTTATTGCTTTTAGAGAGACAGCATGGGAGAGAGGGTTTAGAAAGAAGAGAAGGGAAGAAAAAGCAACATCGGTGGGAGGAAGAAACATAAATGAGTTGCCTTTTGTACAGGCCCCAGCTGGGCACTGAACCTACAAACAGAGGCATGTGCCCTGACCAGGAGTTGAACCCATGACCTTTTGCTTTGCCAGATGATGCCCAGCCAACTGAGCCACACTGGGCAGGAGAGGCAGCTCTATTCTTAATTTCTTGAGAAACCTCCATATGGTTTTCCACAGATGGCCAACAGATATATGAAAAGGTGCTCAACTTCACTAGCTATAAGGAAAATGCAAATTAAAACCACAATGAGATACTACCACACACACATGAGAAGGGCTATTATCAATCAGACAAGAAGTAATGGGCATTGGAAAGTATGCAGAGAAAAGAGAACCTTCACATGCTGCTGACAAAATATAAATTGGTGCAGCCACTATGGAAAACAGTATGGAGTGGAGGTTCTTCAAAAATGAAGAGTAAAGGTGTCATCTGTCCTAGCAATCCCTCTTCTGGGTATCTAGCCAAAAATTTTGAGAATGCTAATTCATAAAGAGATGTGTGTGTGTGTGTGTGTGTGTGTGTGTGTGTGTGTATAAAATCTCTTATGTTCACTGCAGGATTATTCACAATAGTCAAGTCAAGACCTGGAAACAATCTCAGTGTGGTTTTATAAAAATTTATAATTAGGGAGATTTATAAACTGTGTGGTTAGCTCTCTAAATTTGCATATGTACGTAAGTCGCTTTCTTGACTTTAGATAGTTTGTATTGAATTATTACTCAAAAATTTGTAGAAAATTTCATACTTCTCTACTACTTCTCTATATTCTGCTCTACAATTCTAATCCTTCAGTCATTTAGACATTAGCAATTTCTTTACTCCACAGAAAATTTCATGAGATCTTTATTTTAATTATTTTTGACTTTTACTTAGTTTTTTTTTTTTAATTCAAGAAGTCTTCAAAAGTGTTTTGTGTTGATTGTATTCTTGCTATTCTGTTAAGGTCTGTCTGTTATTTTTATACTTATATAAACCTTAGCTACATATAATTTTGGGATCCAATTTATTTCCCATAACAGTATATAGACATTGTTGCACAGAATTGGAAAAATTATTTCCTTTATTATAATTTCTTCAGTATTAATATAAGTACCATGATCTTCCATGTCTCTTGTCTTGAGCTGTCATCTTCTATTTGATTAGATGCATCTTTTGATTGTCTGAGTCCTGTTCTCTCTGACTATATTTTTCAAAACTGTCTTCTAATTTTAGGTACTTCTCATGTGGTTTTATTTTTGTAATGATTTTATTTCATTTTTTGCTTCCATTTATCATCTGTCAAATTACCTTATTATCTCTTTTAGTTTCTTTCTGTTTTTTTTTAGCTCTTTTTCTTCCAGTGCCCAATTTAATCTTATTTGTAATTTACTTTGATTTTTTTCTATAAATTTCTTTGAAATGACTCTTCTGATGTTTAGTGTTCAACTAGTTTTGCTTCTTATTTTCCTTCCCAACTTCTCTGTGATACCTTAATGTAGACCTTGTGCTGTTCTCATTGTCTATTTTTGAGGGAGGTCTCCTGGGTCTGGGCCATGTATTTGCCCAAAAATGGTGTGGGGAGGGGGAGGGGAGAGGAATGACCCGAGTTTGGATTGTAGTCTCACACACTTTTGCACCAAAATCTTTGTCATCTTCTATGAGGCATGTTAGTTTGCATGCTTCTCTTTTTGGATATAATCAGGAGGTTCTTGTGGGTTGCAGGGAAGGTTGGAATGTTAAGAGTCCATTATGGACAACTTGGCATGTGTATACGTATATACCTTTGCACATCCCTGCCACTGGCAGACTTACTTTTGCCACTTACCGTTTTCTGCTGTGCTTGACCAGTGCTCTGGCTTGCATCCCTAGTCATGAGTCACTATTATTGTCTTTGGCAGATCTTCTTCCTTGTTCAAGGTCTGGAGTTGTGCATTCCCAGTTTCATTAGAGATGATCCATACTCACCCCAGCCCCTTCCCCACCACCCAATTTGCTGCTTTCAGTGTGCTTTGGGGAGAACTGGTAAAAAAAATACATTTACTCCTCTATCTGTGATTGGGCACCAGTGGTTTATTGTTTTTTGCAGTCTAAAGAAGTATTATTACAAAAGATTTCAGGGAATTCACAGTGTCTCAGTTGTGTAAAAAAATTATCAACATATAAATCCACTAGAGCATCACCAAAACCACTGAGAGGACCAAGGGTTTCTAGCTAGCAACAGTGTCCTTTTAGTTCATGTCCCCAAAACATTTATTATTAAATTATTAACTCATAAAATGGCAGGTTAGCATGTGTAAAAGCAAAGTTTGGTATCAGACTGGCAAGTTTTAATTTTAGTCTTATTAGTTCCAGCATTATTTAGAATGAAGAAGTCATTGATGTCTTTACCAGGACAAGTCATTTGATGACCAATCTGTTTAAGATACATTGATTGGAGAGCAAAGGAAAGAAGGATTAACAAACAGGAGACTGGTAAAGTGGTTCCCACATTCATACTTTTGGGATTTGCATTATTTTTCTTACTCACTACTTCAGATTTACCAGTCCTTAATTACATAGAGAATAAAAAGAGGAAAATATTAATTATAGTTTGGTAAACTCTTCAGTGTAAATGACACTTCTCACAGTACCCATGCTTGCCCATTGCTAAAGTACAAGTAGACTCTGGACCGAGATGGTGACATAGGAAGTTCCTGAATTTCCTTTCTCCCAATGACACAACTTTTAAGGCTGCCACATGGGCAATAGGTTCCCCAAATCACCTAGCTCTGAAAGCCAATGGGGCTTGTGTTCATGAGTTCCACAGGACCAACGCAATCAAAAGTACGGTTGTTAACAGATGTGCAAACATTTGCTGTCTATCCCCTCAGGGCTCAGTGCAGAGGTGGCAGGCAAAAATGCCAATTTGGTTTTTGCCAATATACCAATATTCCAATGTATATTATGAATATACAAATAAAAATTTAAATTTTGATATCAAAAACATAAAATGAAGAAGAGGGGAGTGCAAAAATGTAGAGCTTTTCTATGCATTCACAGTTAAGTTGTTATCAGTTTTAAACAGACTTTTATAACTATCAGATGTTTTATGTAAGTTTTATTGTAATCAAAAAGCATAAACCTGAAGCTGATACACAAAAGATAAAGGAATCACAGCATAATACTAAAGGAAATCATCAAATCACAAAGGAAGAGAGAAAACAGGGAAAAAGGAACAGAGGTACTACAAAATAGTGACAAAACAATGAGCAAAATGGCAATAGTAAGTCCATATCTCTCGATAGTTACTTTAAAAGTAAATGAACTGAATTCTTCTATCTGAAGACAAGAGTGGAAGAATGTGTAAATAAAAAAAGACCTAACCATATGCTGCTGGTAAGAGACTTATTTCAGCTTTAGGGTACACAAAGTGAAGGGATGGAAAAAGATTCCACAAAAATGGAAATCATAAAAAGCAGAAATAGCTACTTGTATTACACAAAATAGACTTTAAAACAAAGACTGTAATGAGAGAAAGATACAATAATTAAGGAGTTAAATAATCAATTGGATATAACATTTGTAAATATTTATGCACCCAACACTGGAGCACCTCAACATATAGAGCAGATATTACCAGATTTGAAGGGTGAAATAGATAATAATACAACAATAGTAGGGGACTTTAATACCCCACTTTCAGCAATGGATAGATTACTCAGATAGAAGATCAGTAAGTAAACTTTGGACTTGGGCTACACACTAGACCACATGGTCCTTTTTACAAAGCACGTACAGATATATACATTGCATCCAACAGCAGAACACACATTTTTCCCAAGTGCGTGTGGAATATTCTCCAGGGTAAATGATATGTTAGGCCTCAGAACAAGTCTTAATAAATTTAGGAAGACTGAAATCACAGTAAGCATCATTTCAGAGTACAATACTATATAACTAGAAATCAATTATAAGAGGTATACTGGAAAAATCACAAATATGTGAAGATTAAACAGCATACTTCTGAACAACCAATGGATCAAAGAAGAAATCAAAGGAGAAATAAAAATATCTTTTGATAAATGAAAATGGAAACAATATACCAAAACGTATCCTCTGTAACCAAACAGTACCAAGTAGGAAGTTTGTGATGATAAACAGCTACCTTAAGAAGAAAGATAAATCTCAAAAAAACAACCTAATTTTACACCTTAAGAAACTAGAAAAGGAAGAACAAACTAAGCCCACAGTTCGTAGGAGGAAGGAAATAAAGATCAGAGCAGGTACACATGAAACAGAGACTGAAACACATATAGTGATACACTTAGTGATATGTACCTATTGTACTTTGGACAAGGCACTTTAGACATTGTGGAGAAGAAATAGGAAATAGAATATTGTTTCTACTGAGACACAATAAAAGTCTCACATTCTATTGTGAGAAGCTTACAATAGAAGCTTACATTCCATAGTGTGATAGGTAGAATAATGGTTCCCCCCCAAGATTTTCAGAGCCTAATACCCTGGAATCTGTTACTCAGCTGATTTACACAGCAAAGTTCATTTCCAGATGTGATTGAAGGCAAGGCCTTTGAGATGGAGGAACAAACCTAGACCACTCATGTGGGTCCAATGAGTCCTTAAAAGTGAAGAATGTGTCCTGGCTTTGGTCAGAGAAAGATGTAATGATGGGAGAAGAGTCAGAGAGATGTGATATTTCTGGCTTTGAAGATGAAGGAAAGGACTCATAAGCCAAGGATTATAAGTGGCCCCTAGAAACTGGAAAAGGCAAGGAAATGGATTCTCCCCTACAACTTCTCGAAAGGAATGTCATCCTGCTGATTCATTTTTAGCCTTGTGAGACCCTAGCTTTCAGACCTATAGAATTGGTGAACAATAAATTTGTGTTGTTTTAAGCCACTACATTTATGATAATTTGTTATGACAGCAATAGAGAACTATACCTATAGGGACAAGAAATTATATACATTAAACTTTTAATGCAAAAATATGTCACTTTCCATATTTTTTCAATTAAACTTTGACAATTTGAAGCAAAATATGGGATGTGCCATTGAGACATGGCCAAAACTCTCTAAGAGTTGAGAGCAAAAGAGGGATGAAGGAGGACTTCAAGAAAGAGGCAGTATTTAACCTGGGTTTTTGAGATTGTTGAATAAAAATTCAAGAAGTACCAAATTGTTGATTTGAGTCCTGGTTTTCTTCCTGTCACTGTTGGTTCCCTGAATATTTTGCCTTATTTCACTTTGGGTATCTTTCATTTGTTCTTTCATTTTTCAACCAAGCTCAATCAGTTCCATGAGCATTTTGATTGCCATGGTTTTAAACTCTCCATCAGACAGGTTGGCTATCTCCTCATCACTTAGCTCTCTTTCTGGAGTTTTACTCTGTTCTTTCATTTGGGCCCTATTTCTTTGTCTCAGAGCACTTAAAAGCAGCAAGAGGAAAGGAGAGAGTTCCCATAAGATGATCAGCCAATTTCTCAAAAGAAACCTTGCAGGCAAGAAGGGGTTGGAAAGAAGTATTTGAAGTCATGAAAGTCAAGGACCTACACCCAAGATTGCTCTATCCAGCAAAGCTTTCATTTAGAATGGAAGGGCAGATAAAGTGCTTCCCAGATAAGGTAAAGTTAAAGTAGTTCATCATCACCAAGCCCTTATTATATGAAGTGTTAAAGGGACTTATCTAAGAAATTGGAGAATATCAAAAACTATGAACAGTAAAATGACAACAAACTCACAACTGTCAACAAATGAACCTAAAAAAAAAAAAGAAAAACAATGAAAACAAAAACTAAGCAAACCACTAGAACAGGAAGAGAATCAGAGAAATGGTCATCACATGGAGTGTTTTCAGTGGGGAGGGGGAGGGGAGGAGTAGGGGGGCGAAAGGTACAGGGAATAAGAAGCATAATTGGTAGGCATAAAATAGTTGGGGAGATTTTAAGAATGGCATAGGAAACAGTGAATTCAAAGAACTTATATGTACAACCCATGGACATGAACTAAGTGGGGAGAGGAAATGCTGGAGGGTTGAGGATGCAGGGTGGAGGGAGGATAAAGACAGAAAAATTGGGAAAACTGTAATAGCATAATCAATAAAAGATACAAAAAAAAAGAAATTCATGAAGTAGAGATGGGGAAGACAAATTACAGGCAGAGGGAATGGGATTAATGAGGCAAGCGTGACAATAATATTGTGTTTGGGGTATAAATTGATTAATAGGTGTTGTGGCATAGATAGTTAGATAAACATTGCTAAAATATTTCTATTTTTATTGAATATTTTTACTGAATCAGAAATTTATAAAATATTCAGAAAGCAATGTAGTAGTTTATGTTGGAATGAGATTGTGAAGTCTTGAATATTAGGCAAAGTCTATTATTTTTATTTAACATATATTAAAAACTTGTTGCTTTTTGAACTATGCAAAGCATTGGTCAAAGCTTACTTTAAAAAGGAGAACTGGCTGGGAAGAAAGAGGAGAAAGGTTAATTGGCAGGAGAAGAGTTAGGAGGCCACTGGGGCTGTCTTGATGAGGTAGTGGCATCCATCTGAATAAAACACCGCATGGATGCCAGTCAATTTTTGTACCCATATTCTGTAGTCTTTCTTTCAAGAAATGCTACTTCATGGTCAAGTTCTCCTATCTTGTGGACCTCTGGGTAAATGTGAACTGCAAGACAAACGGGCTCAACATAAAATTATTTTTCAAGCAATTCTACTAAGTTGAAACACATTTCTTCAATGACTGGCAAATGAATTGGTAACTTTTTCCCCAATGCTTTTCTTGGTCAGACCAGAGTAGAATTTAGGAAAATTCCCTAAAATTTCCACCTTCTTTGCTTGGGATTTCCACAATCCCTGGAATGGGTGGACTTCTACTCCATGACATACATTACCTTATAACTTAGATGCTGCCTACCTCAGCTGTGAGCAACTTGTACTTCAAATACCTTGAAAACTTGCTAGTTCCTCCAGGAGGGGTGGAAATAATTTCCTTGAGTTTACTTTTCCTCTCTGTACCTTTCTTTTTAACCAACTGTCTTCTGTTCATTCTCTTATCATCTCTTGCTTTCTGTGAAGCTCTTTCTTCTACAGCCATTTTTACAGACTCCTTTCTTTAGACCATTTCTCACAAGGAACAGACTTCAGCTTTATTTTTGAGATATCATTACAGATGGAAACAACGTAAAGGTGATAGGATTGGTGATTGATTGGATTAGGTTGAGAAGGAGTGAAAGGAATAAATGGGTGACAAGATGTTTGGGATATTTCAGCCTGGGTGCTTAGGAGAATGTAATTCATTAACAGATAATAAAAAGTAAAGATGAACTAGATTGGATGGTCAGGGTTTGATTTTCGAACATGTTAAATTTAAGGCTTTAAAGTGGGACTGTATAACAGACATTTGGAAACAGTAGTCTGCCCTTGCACAGATAGTGAGTCTATGGTAGAATTTGCTGGCAGACATATAGGGAAGATAATTTTGAAAGAATATATGGACAAGAAGAGAGGCACAAAAGACAGAAAAAGTCATGGACATGTTGCCTTTTCATGATCTTTGACATTCTTCCTTTGCTTCTATTGGTAAGAAGTCTAGTCAACTCATTGAGAGTGTCTGACTTTTAGCAACTGGAAGTCACTGTTCCTTTTTTTTCTTTCTTCAAATTGTAAGAGAAAGTTTATTTAGAAAGTTACAGAGGTAGTAGACGAGAGCCACCTGGACTGTGCAGGGTCAGGAAACAAGTTACAAAAGCAAAAGAAGAACCCTTGGGGAGAGAAAGGCAAAGGTAACACACCTGTGGGGCAGGGAAGATGAGGGGGAAGAGAAAGGCACCAGCTTGCTCCTAGGAGGGAGAGTGCCTGGAAGTCACTGTTCTTAATCTTGGACCCACTTCTTTTCTCATTAGCTTGGGTTATGGGGATTTAACAAACCTTTCTTCTAGTGGTCTACCTCATTTAGGGCCATTTAACCACTAGAAGTAGAAGCCCCCAACCTGAGCTGCCATCTCAGGTATCATCATAGTGAAATTTCTCAAGGTTAATCCAGAGAGGGAAAACCCAAATATTCTTTTCCCTTCTGAATCTATGGCAATGAGTAGTAATGAAAGTGTAGTCTTTGTGAATGAGAAAAAAAAGACCTATACTCATATTGGTATGCTCTGGGAATACTTCAATGCTTCCAAATAGCTTTTGCGCTAATATATTTCTTTACAGTAATGGCTATCTCAGCTGTACCCATGTGAAAAGCTTTTAATTTGGTTAAATTTATGCTAGGAGCTGTTGGAATCTCAAGCCTTGTGGGGGTTCCATCCCTCCACTCATTGTAATTCTCATGTGAATTTCTCCCCTGCAAAGTTATGCAGCTCTCCATCTGGCCATATTCATAAGCCATCTTTCACATAGAACTTTGATAAAATGCATCAGCTTTCTTAGAATTAGATTAGGATCTTGATCTGAAAGCTTTCTAGGCTCTTCCTGCTGACAAGAGATGAAAACCTCATAAATAAAAATGCTGCTTTGTTTGCTTCTATGTTGTGGAAGAGGAAGACAATTAGATCTAAACATCTCTTTATTCAATATTACAGATATTCTCTTTCCATGGCTTGGTACTAATGCCCTTTCTTCAAGTGTTATCTGCTGTGAAGATTGTATAATAGCACTAGAAAGTTAAATGGCACCCTTCAAACTAGCATTTGCTTCTTCTATGTCGGAAATCTCAGTAGAGAATGTGGGATTTTTGTGCTTCATTACCGATGATCATTATTCTAAAGAAGGCAGTAATGAATGCATTTGCTCATAATTTTATGTCTCAAAATAGTCAATAATTGACAGTCTATTTGGAATTAAACACATTAATAAAGTCTGCATATGTTAGACTGGAAGTAGATACTTAAATCTATGTCTTTATTTAGCATAGGTTAACCATTTAAAGATGATATCTAAGCACTAAGGAAATTCTGGGATACAAGTTTCAGATTTAAGTTCCACTTGACTTGAGATATAACTGAATAACATTATGAGATGGGGCTTGGTTTGATTTTATCAATATTATAGTCTTTGTGATTATTCTACTTTACATTAAAATGATTTGGGGGAAGGTGACCTTGCTATTGTTATTAATATAACCATAATAAAGTTATTGGTTATAATAATTTATATTATTTAACAATAAGGTGTGTTAGGACCTGGAAGAGGACTGGCCATAACACTTCAAGAAATATCAGAGTCAGTGTCTCTGAGTTAAAGTGAAAGATATTTTGGAAGAGAAAGAGGTATATAGTTTCAAAACAGCAGTCTGAAAAACATCACAAAGAAGAGTAGTAGATTTTGGCTGAGTGTGTTTTCCCCTGGTACCTTGAAAAGTAACTATAATGGGGATGAAGATAGCTTAGTAATAATCAGACCAGTTCATGAAAGAGCTGATGGAGAGCATGTGGAAATGGCTCTAGAAATAACTGTGTCATTGAAGCATACTCAAATTTCTCACCTTGGGATAATATGGAATTCTAAAGTTTTACAGTAAGTAGAGTTTCAAATACGATATTTGCCTCATTTACATTCTCAAGACTAATGTCTGTTTCAAGCTACTTCCTGCCTTTCAATAACTCCCATTTATCTTCCCCACCCTTTGACACAATTTTTTAAACAAATTTTAACAGGAAATATGTTATTTCTAAATATAAAATTTTATAATGTACATATATACATACACACACATACTTTTTAAAGTTTAACTCTATGTCAGGGAAAAACAATTGCCTAAAGAAAGTGGTTAAAATTTCTATGTCTGTGAAATATGCCATTGGTACTTTAATAGGTATGGCATTGAATGTGTAGATTGCTTTGGGTAGTATGGACATTTTGATGATGTTAATTCTTCAAATCCATGAACACGGTATGTTTCCATTTATTTGTGTCCTCTTTGATTTCTTTCTTCAGTGTTATGTAGTTTTCTGAATACAGGTCTTTTACCTCTTTGGTTAGGTTTATTCCTAGGTATTTTATTTCTCTTTTTGCTATATCAAATGGGATTTTTTTCTTGATTTCTGCTTCTGCTGTTTCATTGTTGGTGTACAAAAATGCCTTTGATTTCTGGATATTGACTTTGTATCCCACTGCTTTGCCAAATTCATTTATTAGGTCCAGCAGTTTTTTTGCCGCGTCTATAGGATTTTCTATGTACACTATTCAGGCCATTCTGACCAACAATTTAGGCTTCATTATGCTGCCTAGTGGTAGAAAACCAGGAGAGAGTTCTTTCAAAATACTAGCTATGACTTCAGAAAACTGTCAGTCTCATCATGTTTTTGATATGGGGAAGGATCCTAACCGCTGCAGAAATAAAAGGAAATGGACAGGAACCATATGGAACTTTATACATTTACTGCCAAGAAATTGTCTTCCTTTTTTAAAATCAGTGGTGTCAAGATTTATAGAAGAATGTAACCTGTTCTGTACACTGATACATTTGATTGAGTGGCATTTATTGGAAAGATAGAACGAGATATTTGATTTTAAGAAATTATTTAAATGTGCTGGTTGTATATGCAATTATCCCAAATGGACTTGATGATAAGATTTTTATTTACTATTGGTTAGCTTTAGATTTTTATTTATAATCATTTTTTATTGAAGTTGATTTTATTTATAATCAACTTCAAGTTGGCCTTTTATTTGTTAACCTTAATAGACTATGTGAGTGAATGTATGTGTGTTCGTGTATATGTGAAGGAAGTTTTTTGTTTAAAGTGGAGAATGTAAAGAGATTTTATATTTTGTGAGATATTTAAAATATATATGAAATTAAGGTGAAATAACATGGCCCTAGTAACTTATATTGGCTTGAAATCACATCATGAAACTGAATAGGAGAGTAAATTTGTTTTGTTAAATTTAACATGCCAACTCCTGACACAAAAATTACAGATTGAGGAATAAATGGGTAATAGCTCCATGTAATAGAGTGGTGTTCATCATGGAATGAGGTCATGGAGGAGGGAACTCTGGGCACAGGGCTCAGTATTAGCTCAGTTTTATCTTCTCATGTTAGAAAACAGAGAGTAAAATGAAGTTATTGAGCAAACTAACAGTTTTTCTTAGAAGTAGAAGATCTGATTAGCAGTCATCTGACCTACATTACATATTTGTTTGATAATTTGTCATCATTGCGTTTTTATTTATTTATTTTTCTTATTTTATTGATTTCATTTTTTCCCATTTTATTGTTGTTCAAGTACAGTTGTCTCCATTTTCCACCCACCACTCCCTCCATCCCAGCCATCACCACTTCCCACCCTTGATCCTACCCTACTTTGGTTTTGTCCATGTGTCCTTTATACATATTCCTGATTTTATTTTTACAGGAAATGCATTTATCATAATTGTACAGCTATGGTTCAGGTTGGATACTGTATAAGTCTGTGGAGAAGTGAGAGAAGGTCTTGGTCAGTGAAGAGAAGTTTGGACATGTTTTCAAGAAGTAGAATCACTTTTGCACAGCAAAAAAACAAAAAAACAAAAACAAAAACAAAAATGGACAACAAAATGAGAATGGAATTCAACTGAACGGGAGCACATATTTGCCACTAGTACATCTGATAAGGGGTTTATTTCCAAAATACATAAAGAACTTACACAACTCGACACTAGGGAGACAAACAACCCAATTAAAAAATGGGCAAAGGATCTGAATAGATACTTCTCCAAAGAGGACATACACATGGCCAATAAGCATGAAAATATGTTCAATGTCACTAATCATCAGAGCAAATTAAAAACACATTGAAATATTGCTTCACATCTGTCTGATTGGCCATCATTAGTAAATGCTGGTGAAGATGTGGAGAAAAGGAAACCCTCATGCACTGATGCTGGGAATGCAGGCTGGTGCAGCCATTGTGTAAAATATAATAGAGTTTGTTCAAAAAATTAAAAATGGAATTGCCTTTGGATCCGGCAATCCTACTTCTGGGAATATATCCTAAGAATCTCAAAACACCAACCAGAAAGAATACATGCACCTCTGTATTCATAGCACTGTTATTTACAATAGCCAAGATCTGGAAACAGCCCAAGTGCCCATCAGTAGATGAGTGGATAAAAAAGATGTGGTACATTTACACAATGGAATACTACATGGCTATAAAGAGGAAAGAAAGGACTCTTATCCTTTGTAACAGCATGGATGGACCTGGAGAATATTATGCTAAGGGAAATAAGGCAGTCAGAGAAAGACAAATACTATATGATCTCACTCATCTGTGGCATCTAATGAACAAAAGAACTGAGGAACAGAATAAAACTAGAGGCATGCATACAGAGGGATAGGAAGAGGAATGGAAGATATTAGCCAAAGATCATACAAGGTGTATGCAGAAAAAAAGTCCAGTAATTGTTAATATAATGAGAATAGTTTGTATGACATTGGTGTAACCTGGCAATCAAGGAGAGTGGACTGTAATGTGCATGCATGAACAATGATGACTTCACTATATTAGTCAGTGGGGTCAGTAGATGCTGTTAAGTGAGCATGTGTATTGTGTGGTCATCACATTCAAAATGACTGAGAGAGTAGAGCAATGAATTTGCATCAGATTTTGCACTAAATTTGAATATTCCTCTGCAGAATCTATTTGGATGATTCAGAAGGCCGCAGCTATGGGCAACTGGTGATTGGCAGCTTCATCACGACAATGCACCCACTCATGCATCATGTCTTATGCAGAGTTTTTTTTGGGAAACATCAAATCACCCAGGTAACTCAGCCCCGCTACAGCCCAGATTTGGTGCCCTGTGACTTCTGGCTTTTCCCAAAACTAAAATCACCTTTGAAAGGGAAGAGATTTCAGATCATCAGTGAGGCACAGAAAAATATGACAGGGCAGCTGATGATGATTGTGAGAACTGTGTGAAGTCCCAAGGTGCCTACTTTAAAGGGAACTAAGGTGTCATTGTCCTATGTACAATGTTTCTTGTATCTTCTTAGTAAATGTCTCTATTTTGCATAGCATGTGGCTGAATACCTTCTGGACAGACCCCCTATATACATATATGCATAGCCCATGGGCACATAGAACAATGTGTTGAAGGTGAGGGCTGGGGTTGAGTGGAGGAAAAAAAGGGTGGGAAAGAAGGGATATCTGTAATAGTGTCAACAATAAAAAATAAATTAAAAAAGAAATAGAACTAGATGGATTACTAATGCATAGTAGAGGAAAAAGAAGCACAACTTTAATTTTGCAGGGTGGTCTACATATTTTGCTTAGAAGCTTAAATTCTGTTAACACTTGTCTGTGACCATCCTGCTGCTCTGGCCCTACCACTGTCACTTCGACTTTCATAGGTCTTCAGGGATTTATCACCTATTTTGATGGCATTATTCTTTTTTGTAGTAATCCTTGCTTTTCTTTTCATCAAACAGATGAAAGATGGCCACACTCCTCCTGTGTCTTAATTCTTTCTTTAGAGTCTAGTGATATGCCTCATTCTTTGTTTCTTATTGAGTCTCTGTGTTGAAGCTCCTTCACTGAGCTCACTCTCTCAGCTTCTCACAATCTCTTAGGGGTATTTGGATCATCTTAAATACCTTGATTAATACTATATAATTCAGGAGCCTACATCATCTCTTGCAGTATGTATGTAGTTGCAGATGACCCCAAATGGTATGGAATACCTGGATGCCCTCTTACCTTACACTGAGTTCCCTGCCCATCAGATTAGACCTATTGGAAATAAATATGGGGTAGATTGGCTCTTCATGGTGCCTGTGGGTAGACCTTCTACTATGCCAACAGAAAAATGAGATGATAAAAATGATTGAGTGGTAGGTTTGCTGTGCTAATTTTTTTCCAAGTTGAATTCTTCTATTCTCTCTTTTCCACAGTTAATGGGTATATTAATGAATGTGTGTTTATATTGGTGACTCACACATCTTAATATATAACTTTATAGAAATTATTTCAGTGAGTTTAATAAAAAATACAAGATCACATCAAAGAAAAGAAACACTCTTCAGTTGTTGACTGGCTTTCGCCGCTTATTATGTGAGAAATGAGATGTCAGTAACTTAAAAGAAATTTTAAGATTAACATGCTTGAGCTTTTCTGATTTTAAAACTCTTTACAGAAAATTATCAAAAATATTATGTAATAGAAACAAGGAGGTAGAAACCTCTTCGTTTCTCCTGAGTACAAAAGGTAGAGAAATGGAATGTTATTCAGGGGAGACCCCTAGCCAGGGTCAGTGAACATGTTAGTTATGTGCAGGTATTGCTTTTTAGGAACTACTGCTCTGATTTACACAGAAACAAAGACTGGGCTTCCACCATGTATTCACAAGAGCCATGGTGAAATAATTGGGGAGGCAAGGGTGGTAAATGAACCAATTGTTGGAGGCATTCCGGCCCAAATAGACTTTCTGACCTGAAGTGGCCTCAAGTCTTCCTTTGTTCCGATTGCAGATATCTGGTCTTAGGAATGTGGTGGAAGGTTAACATATCAGACTGTGACTTTATCCTGTCCCTAGAATAACCAAGGTGTTTCAGAAAAAGAATTGCTTTCTCTAGGAGAATTCCACTGAAGTACACGAACACAGTCTGCTGGGGAAAGTTCCACTGAAGATGGACTTGGTTTCTTTTCTGTTTCCTGAGCTCTTGCTGCAAAGAAGATGATGGATCAACTTAGTTCTTTGCTGCTTTTCTTATTAAGGGTTTTATCCATTTGTTTTCAACATAGAAGAGTATGGGAGTCTAAAGTGATTGCCGAGATTTGTCATTTTCGGTAGCTTAGGGATCTCCCTGAAATAAACTGAGGGCATCTGCTTTCAACACTCATGTCTATAAAACCACAACTGAGAGGGAAATGTGTGAACCTTCAAACCCCAGACGCTGCTGCATTTAAAATGAATTGTTGCTATGGAACTGAAATATTTTCCTCCTGGTTGCTGTTTATGCCTTTTTGTGTGTGTTTGTTCAGATGTACTTCACCTACTCAGGAATTCTGAATTCAAGAATTTCACATTAGAATGTTTGCTTTCCTTGATTAGATTAACATGTAGAATTGTGTCAGTACTTTAAAGCAAGCTGCAAGTTTTGTCTGAGTGATTAATGTGAAATAAAAAATTTAGCCAAGTAGCCTGTTTACACACATACATTATTTACAGAAATTAGAGCATATATACTTTCATTTTTGTGAAATGTTTTTACCTTAATATAATTTTAAGAAAAGTGATGTTTTTCTCTACTTTGCCATTCGAAATCTGTCTTATTTTAGAAAAAGTTATGACATTTTAAAAGGATGTGATACTCTTATTCAAAATGAAATAAAATAAGTGAAATAAAATAAAATTCAAATGTACCTGACTTTTTTTTTCTATTAAACAGTGTCTGTGGTGGAACCTCCACCCTGGAGGTGCCCTGGATGAGTCTTAGGAAACCAGTTCTGTGGGGTGGAGGCAAGCCATTTAACCTGCTTTAGCCTCGTTTTCCTCTCTTAAAATTTAGGACGATCATGAAATAATCTCTATGGTCTTTCTCCCGTCTCCCCTTCCAGCTCTAAATGCTCTACTTTGCTTTTCTCTGCTATGCATACATAACTATATTAACATCCCCTAGGGTACCATACTTTCCTCATTAGCTCAGTTTTCAAATAGTATTCAAGAGAGAGTAAACTTGAGGCAGAAGATCCAGCATTTTCAAATTTTAAGGCTCAACTGAGAAGCAAAGAATTCATCCAGAGAAGGATATAAATTCCACTTGACTAAATCTTAGCGCTTTCCACACACCTCCATTAGGGAAGGGGTTGACATTACAGAGATTTTTCCCATCTCTAATGGCTGTGGTTGAGAGTCTTGACTGAACAATATTTTGACTTGCACTTCAGAGTTCCCTCAATGTCTCCCTCCATGTCCACAAGTAGCTCTCTAAATACAGCAGCTGTGCCATCTGTTTCAAATATTATTTCAGTCCTCGCTGTTTTGGGATAAATTTCATAAAGTGCATCACATATACACACATTTAATTGAACAAATGAGAAGTCTTTCCAGTTCAAAAAAGCTTCCTAAATGACAAGAAGTGTCCAATTTCCATTCAAATGGTTACTTTGGGGCTTTAAATTGTGTGAATTCATCTAACAGAGGCTGGTGGTATATTTTGAGGCAGATGGCTTGATTCTGTGTAGAAACAAAAAATTAAGTGGATTTTACTATCAATCTTATCTTTTTTTTGGGCAAAGACTGACATAATAAAGATGTGTGTATTACTGAGAAAGCTTTTTAATAATGATTCTACCTTATGTTTTCCCCCAAGAATATGGTTAACTGACTAGGAAAATCTATTTAGAGATTTTATGTTTATCCATAATGATCAGTTTAGGAAAAAAAGAAAGAAGCCCACTAAAAATTGCTGAAATACAAAAGGAAAATAATGCTCTACAACTTTCTAAAGGAGTTCAAATAGGAAAGGAATGTGAAGTTTATCTGATATTTCTCCTGCTAAATAGTTGTGAATTCAAGAAATGAAAGATTTTGAAGGAGAACAAATTTTATTTATGAAAATATCTTCAGAGAAATATCTTTAGTAACTTTTTTGAAATTTTATTTTGTTTTACTTTTTTCATATTTTTTATTGTTGTTCGAGTACAGTTGTCTCCATTTCCCCTCCCATCACTCCCCCCACCCCCTGGCCCCAGCCATCCCCACTTCCCACCCTTGATGCTACCCACTTTGGTTTAACTTTTGAAGATGGTGTGTCCAAGGCGCTTTATATATCGAATACCAGAAATTTTGAAGAGGAGTCATTGGAATGATTCTTAGTCACTATCACTGTGTATTCTCAAATTTAGACTCATGTTAGTATGTGTCAAACTTATGTTAAAAATTCTATGCTCTAAAGATCCTTTCAAATCTTTCCTGGCTTATCAAACATTATAGTTTACCACCCCTCCACCCCCGACCCCTGCCAATTCACTCTTCCATTTGTAGATTGCAGCGTTGCCTGAGCTCTTGGTTAGTTCTTGATTAATTGAAACCAAACTTATATATCATCCCTCTTGAAATGACTGTTCAGCAACCCAGGGCAAAGTCAATGAACGCATCACTTCCTTTGGCACCAATTATTGGTTTTTGGATGAGTGTATGACTTAAGCTTTCTTTATCAGTAGAAAAGAAAAAAAACATTTTTAATAGTTTAGAAAAGGTGATTTCTCTCTTCCAATGGACATGGACAGGGAAGCATGTAGCCTTTATTTCTACTGACAACTTCATGAAAACATAAGAAGAATTGATCTTAGGATGAAGTGAATGACATGGATAGCAGAGTGAAAAGTAGCAAGAACCTGCATCTTTGATAACCCTGCCTTTGGGACCATCACCCCTAATTCCACTATTCCTCTAGACTTCTCTATATGTTAGCCAATGCTCAGTGTTGGATTTTTTTGACACTTTCAGCTAAAACATCCCAAAAGATACACCTGAGGATGTGCATAAGGAGGAGGCAACACCAGGCTCAATTGTGTATGTCATGAAACCCTCTCCCAGTCATGGGTAGTGGGTCCTATCTCCTTTTACTGACATTATGGTGTTGGTTTTGATATAAAAGACATTACGTGGAGGAAAATGATGCTATAAAATGATGTAATTAGGTGGGTATTGGAGTTACTATGTAGTAGAGTCTAGAGCTTCCATGTACTCTGTGGTTGACTGAAGGTCATGATTTCCTCAGTAAGCCAATGGTTCTCAAAGTACGGTCTCCCAGAAGTTCTGACTTCTGGTGTCCTCCCAACATTCTCAGAAATTGTCACTCCTTTCCTCACAATAAGAAAACCACTGAATAAACTGAAAATCAACAGTTCTTATGCAAAAATCAACCTTTCTGATGCGAGGCTCATTAGAAAAATGAGGTGACAGAGCAAACTGGCACATAAACAGCTGCAGAGACAGGCAAATACATGGCATCGCAGCTTATGAGAAGCACAAGTGGCTGCAGTTAGTGATGGGAAGACAGCTGGTAACGGAGCAACTGGTGGAGGCTGAAGGTGGACAACCTGGCAAGTTGAAAACTCCTGGGGACTCGATTTGGGCAGAACCCTCACACTTTTATGAGATTTACCTGCAGAATCCCCACCAAGTTCTCACAGTGAATATCAGAGAATAATCCCTTATGCTTTGGGCAGGGCAAAACTAGCCATTTTGAAAAAAGCACAGAACTTTGCCATGGTGAAGGTCTGTGCTCCTGGGAGCAGCTTCACCAGAACCTTATCTAACAAAGAGGAGGACAAGTAGATAACTGGGTCCCCGTAACCTTTCTACCTCACAGAAAGGGAGGAAAAAGGCTAAAAACACTTCTGAAAGTCATAACTCAGGGATTTGGGTCCATTAAAAACAATGGAAACTTAATCCTAAGATTATAGAACACTTCCCTTATACCTAACACCACATCAGTGAAGCCCCTGTATGCTAACAGTGAATTGCAATTGAGACACAAACTATCTGTGAAGGAGTTTCTAGGGAAACACAAAGAAAATAGCAGACAAAAACGATGTCACTAGAGGTAACTAAAGGCTCTGGCGCTGACAGCTATGGCAAACATGAAACTCCTAGTCGGATAAACATAAAACCTCACATAAAGGCCTATTTACCTCAGTTCCTATTGTCCAATACAACATGTCCATCTTTCAACAGAAAATTACAAGAGGCAAGGAAAAATAGTCTGAAAGAATCAAAGCAAACATAAGGACCGACTCAAAAAGTTTTTATTTCTATGTGTCTGTAGTTGTTGGATCAAAGACAGCTGTTCACCAGGGAAACTATTAGAAATATGAATTCTTTTGTATTACCCTAAGCCTCTTGAGTCAGAAAAGGACTGGGCATGGCGGAGGGCAATAGTCTGTGCTTTAACAAGTCCCTCCCAGTAATTGTGTTTGAAGATTACTCATTAAACAGGTGTGAAATTTGTAAACTCTCTTGCTCCCTTAGGTGTCTCAGAAATAGAATAATATAATAACTGTTATCACAGTAGCAACGTGATTTAAAATGTAAAGAACTCACTAATATATTGTTTTTGATTTTAACTTAGTGTTGTCAAACAATATCGTTACTAATGAACTGTTTGGAATGGTTGCACGTGGTCTAGAGTTACCCCAACTGTGTCTGTTTGTGTGGACTTGCCACCTGTCTTGAATACCTTGCCATTGCTGGAAAACTGGGCAGAGTGTGTTTAAGTCTGGATGAAGCGTACAGGGTTGTGGAGAATTTCTCAGAGCAGGATTGTCAGGCCCTGTGCCAAGAGGATTTTACCTACCCTAGTGTTTATGAAGTGGATTTAAGAAAAGAGAGAGGGTGTTAACAAGGGTCTTTCTAAAGGCAGACTGTGTTTTTATCTTGCTCTGGACTAATTCTGTGCTCAGCTGTCCTTTGGCCTGATCACAGTTCTGTAGTCCCCCCTGAGAGTCAACTGTTAAGCCTAATTATTATTGCTTTGAACTTCCTAAGTCTCTGATGTCAGAGGTTTCCTTTTAGGTTTTTGATCACAGTTTTCTGTCTTAGGTTGCCTTTTATGTGCTTGCATCTCGCTGCATTCCTGTGCATGCATGGGGAGTCTCTCTCTTCTTGGCACCTCCTGTTAACTGATAATGAAGGTTTTCTGTGCAGCCCTACAAGAATCATAACTTGCTATTATTTGCAGAAGCCTTCTAATTTTACATTGGAGAAAACTGAAGTCTGGAAAGGATATTAATTTACTTCCTGCATTCATCTGTACAAAAATACATACTGAACACCTACTATACACTAGGCACTGTTTAATAATGGTAAAACAAGATTAGAATGAAAAAATCATAACTCCCATGCCAGTGTTCTTGTCGGTGTCTTGTGTCTAAAAAGGCATTCAAATAAACTAAATAAAAAGTAATGAAATAAAAATAAACAAGAAAAGAAAAATACAGAGAAAACATCATGTGGGAGCTAAGTGCCTTCTGCCCAACTGATTAAGCACACACATTTCTTTTTTCTGTCCCCACAGATCCACTGAGATGAGTGAATACATATAAAAATAAGAAAAACAATGCAACAGCACTAGGAAACTTGACAAATACCAGCAGAGGCAAAAAATTTCTGGGGGATATGAAGCAGATGGGATTGAATCAATAGAGTAACCAAATAAAACTAATAAATGCAGTCAATACAAATGAAAGAGAATTGTAATGGAGGGGAAAAGGAAGTGTTTTTTTTTTTTTTTATAAACAGAACTACTTTGGAAAAACCCCAAGATCATAGTTATTAGGAGCTAGGGGCAGGAATCATTTGTTGAATACTTAATAGGATAACCAATAAAATGAGGCCATTCAAAACAGCTAGAAAAGGCATACCCACCCAGCTCCAGCAGAGCTGATACAAACATTCGAGAATTAATAAGGAGTGGTTGCATTCTGCCTTTGGGAATGGGCTGGGGACTTTTACAGTGAGTGCTGGAGCTACAAAGAGAAGTCAGCTGGTGCTCCCATGTAGTATCAGTTGCAACCTTTCCACATCCAGACAGCAAGCTCCCACCAGCCCCAACAGAGAGGAGTCTCTGATGGCAGACCAGAGCTCGTGCCGTGTATCCATGGCTTCTGTCATTTGCAATCAAATTCACTACCAAGGGAACTGTGATTTTCACATTGGCCACTTGTATTAAACATCCAAAAACTTCTCTTGTAAGTACAAGCGAACAGTTAAGAATCTCCAGGTATTTAAGACAAAATAACAGCATAAAAACGAGTTACCAGATTCAACAAATCAAAGTAATTCTTGAGGGAATTAACTTTCTGGAGAAATAAAGAAAAGACTATTAAAATAATTTAATTAGTATCTTCAGGAAGATTTGAGGGGTTAGCACATTTATATAGCTAGAACAGCCTGTTCAAAAAAGTAAAGAATAAAGAGAGAAATTATAGAAACTTAAAAACTTCTACATGATTGTTGAAATAAATGTAACAATGATAATGTAAAATATAAAGTTCTTAATTTCCCAAAGCTTCTTCAAACATATAGACAAGATCAGTCACTCTAGAGCTAATTTGTGTTTAGAAAAGGGCCACCTAAATGTACACAATTAAACCACTGTCCAAGTGAAACAAAGTAATATGAACTTCTTTGGCTGCCAAAAGCTGCCTTTAATCTTGCTTTGGAATGCTGAATTGATTACTGAATTTGGAGAAGAATGTTTGCATAGGGTAGAAGCAATTAATGAAGAGGAAAGGTTAACTCTCTTCCTTTTGATGTTCAATGTTGTTAGCCCATCTCTGACTAACCAGGTCAGCTAAAGGTTCAGGGGCATGCAGGACACTGAGATGTCTCTGGAAGGATCTCATTTGGGAGAAGATAGAATCTGGATAGGTGAATAAGAGGAAAGGTTGAGTTGGGGAGGATTGGGTATGGGATATCACGCAGCCAAGACGAGAAATACCTGTGAACCTAATCACCCTGACAGAGTGGTTATGGTAGCAAATAATGATTAAGCTTGAATGTGAACTGAAAGACCTATATTCTTGGAGGGTAAGTCTTGGGTATAAGTGAAACTTGTGTAGGGACCTGTACCTCTGCAGTCATAACTATAGTGGCAGACAAGGTAGCAGAGTAGTTTTCAAAAGTGTCCTTGTGTAGCAATGACAGAAGCAATTAGCAGACACATCACACTGCAGTATTCTTTATCAGCTTGTTGACAAAGTAACTATACTGCTGACTGGAGCAAACTCTTTGGATTCTTGTGAAATTTAGGGAGAAGGAGGACTACCTCAAAAAAGGATTAGTTAGGTGTCAGCTAATGGGCAATTGAAAATACAAAATAAATTCATATGCTTCATAAATCAGACTACCTAAAAATATCAATAAAAAAACTGATAGATGTGACTGAAAAACAAATCAGTTCTATAGCAGATAAAGCCAAGATGTTTTCTAGAATGTAGAGTAGAAAGTTAGAGATGGAAACTGTGAAATATACTTGGAAGAAAGGATGTTATTCAGCATATGAGGTATAAATATTCACAAAGCATATAAGATGTTTCAAAATCCCATTATCTACCTTGTAAAACACCCATAAGGAGAAACAAGACAAAATGGAAGGAATGATATAGTCAAGGTAAAAGTAAAAGAATATTTTTTCCAAGCTGAGAGACGATATTAGTCTTTTGATTAAAAAGTAACACAACATATAAGAAGTGTTGGTAAGGATGTGGAGGAATTAGAACCCTTGTGCATTGCTGATGGGAATGTAAAATGACAGTCGCTGTGCAAATGGTACGGTAATTCCTTAAAAAATTACACATAGAATTACTATTTGATCCTGTGATTTCACTTCTGGGTGTATACTCCGAAGCAAGAGAAGCAAGGACTTGAACAGATATTTGTACACCTATGTTTATAGCAGCATTATTGACAATAATCAAAAGGTAGACAACTTAATCCTATTGATGAATAAATGGATACACAAAATGTGGCATGTGCATACAATGAAATATTATTTAAAAACAAGGAAATTCTGACACAATCTACAACATGACTGAACTGTGAAGACATATGGAATAAGTCAAACAGAGAAGGACAAATACTGTATATTCCACTTATAAGAGGTAACTAATAGGCAGAATTAGAGACAGATAACAGAGCAGTAGTTGCTGGAAGGGAATGGTAGGGCATTGATATAAATGGGTTCAGAGTTTCAGTGGGGAAGATTAGAATGTTCTGGATGTTGTCAAAGATGGTGATGGCTGCACAAGGCAGCACAAAGGAGAGGCATGGTGATGGGTTAAGAATGTAAGCCAGCATGTAAGTCCCAACACCAGCGCTTATTAGCTCTGTCCTCTTGGGCTAGTCAATTACTCTATGTACCTCAGTTTCCTCATCTGTAAAATATGGATAGTAATTGTAGCTACCTCAAGGGATACTTTTGAGGACTTTGTTATTAATGAGAATAGTGTCTAGAAATCATACAATTTAACGGTCTAATTTGAAAAATCTATTGAAATTTAAAATGCACTTACCTTTGTTTTAGTGATTCCATTTTCCTGTGGAGTCAATATTCAATAAAAATTAGTTGCCTGGTTAAAAAAATAACATGGAATATAGAATAACAATATTGCAAAAAGAGATCTAGCACTATTGAGGTGAACTTTATGAACTACTAGGAGAAAGATAAAATCTTATAAATTTCTAAAGAGAAAAGAAAAAAGTTTCCTAGTAAGGAATGAAAATCAGAATGATGTTAGGTATTTTTGTTTTTTGTTTTTCTAACATGATACAGGATAATATGGAGCAATATCTGTGAAATCTTGAGGGATTCAAATCTTGAGTTCTCCATTAGGAAAAGCTATTATTCAGATGTGAGAGAAAAATAAACATGGCAAGTTGACCTTCTTTGACAAAATAAATTACTATAGAATGTTCTCTAGAAAGATGAAAAAGGAAATAGAAAAAGAGAAGACATGGGATATGAGTGGTGAATGAAGTAAACATTATGACAGCAATAAGACTGAATCGTCACGAACTATTCACATAAACCGAGTGTGAGTTTACCGCAATTGTTAAGGAAGTATCCCTAAAATAGAAGAAGCATAGAAGAATAAGGAGTTATTCTAAGTGTTAGTGTAAGTCATTTGGGTGATTTCTGGAGATAAATTGTGAATATGTATAAGCATACATCTAAAGACTATTTTTTAGGAATATAAACCAAGGAACACTATTATAAATTACAATTTAAGTTGAAAAGGGAAAATTGGTTATGTAATAAAAAAAGGTAGTAATCAAAACCCCAAGACTATATAGTGAGACAATGCACTATTATTAGTAGCTAATCTTATTTGAGGGCTTATTCTGTGTCAGATATTGTGCCAGATGGGTGCTATTATTGTCTCCATTTATAGATGAGGACAGAGAGATTGAGCAATTTACCCAACATCATTAGCTGGCAAGGGACAAAGCTGGGCAATCTCACTTTTTAGCCATGCTCTTCTTTTTTCTTTCTTTGTTTTTTAAAGAAAGGCAGACTGCCATGCACACTGCCTCATTTGCATGTGTTTGGAGTCTTAGAAACTTTGGGAGTCTTACCCTACGTTCTCCTACAAATGGACCTTGAGAGCTTGTTTGGAGGTTCTATCAGGGGAGCACAGCTACTCGCTACTCATATACTCTTGACCAAAGACCTGTCCTCTCCTGTAGTTTGGAAGGTTGTCCTCTTCCACCCAGCATGCAGCTTCAGGAGGGATGCACATGGATCAGTGAGGGAGAAAGGGACACCTGCCTAGTCAGCTAGATCAGCTGAATCAACTCTGCTGATCAATGGAGTGACAGATGTCGCAGCCAGATCACCCTCACATCCTGTAGCCATGCTCTTAATCGCTACCCTAAATGTTGTCCTTATTGGAATATAAGTTCTTCAAAAAGGCTTTGTAATAGAGAAAACACAATAGTCTGTTTCATACACTTTATAGGCATTTTCCCAACATGTGTCAGATATGTTTCTTATAGCCTGTATACCCTAGAGTAACAGTAACCTATTGCCACAAACTTCTCTGGGACAAACAGCCTCGATGTGGCAACATGGATGAACCTTGAGGACATTATGCTAAGCAAAGTAAGCCAGTCATAGAAAGAAAAATATTGTGTGATTCCACTTACATGAGTCAAATGAACAGAATTAAAGAGTGGAATGGTAGTTGCCAAGGGCTGGCAGGGGGTACCAATGGGGAGTTACTAATCAACAGGCATAAAGTTTCAATTAAATGAAATGAATAATTTCTAGAGATCTACATGTTGTACCTATAGTCAACATTGTACCTATAGTCAACAATAATATATTGTACTCTTAAAATTTTGTTAAAGGAAGAGATCTCACATGGTGTTCTTACCACAATAAAATAACAAGTAAAACAAGCAAACAAACCTAATGGCTTGAAACAGCTTTCATTTTTCCTCATGGATGTGTGGTCACCTGAGTGTTTGCCCCAGACTGGGCCTAGCTGGGGTGGTTGGCTCAGTTCCATGTGTCTTTCACCCTCTTCTTGGGACAGCAGGCTACCTTGAACATGTTATTTTTATCGCATAACAGAGGTATAAGAGAGCAAATCTAACACTCAGGTGCTTTTCACAGTCTTTGGTCTCATAACTGTTCATATTCCATTAACCAACCGACATGGAGAGACAGGAAAGTCATATGGCAAAGGGTGTGAATATAGGGAGGGCTGGTGAATGAAAGTCATTAATAGTAAAAGAAGTAGTCATCACCAATCTACTTCTTTTATACTTGCTACTGGGGAAAAAAATCACATTAACAAAACATACATGAGGATTTGTGAGACAACAGGCTTATTGAGAAAGAGCAGTTTAGACATTATAGTTACAGTAGTATTCTTGGAGTCCAAAAGGAATGTTTGTAAAATACAATGCACTTAAAAATGTTGGATAAAATAATAGATTACTATTCACTCATTCAAAGAGAGCCTTGCTTAATTGGAAGGGTCCTTTGAGGATGGCATGCTGGGATCCTCCTCCCAGTACTGAGACTATTGTCTGTGCAGGAGCTAAGGGAGAAGTTAAGGAGAATCAAAGAGTTAAAAGATCATATATAAATACATATCTTCTATCCTTAACTATTAAAAATGAAATGTTGAATGCATAATTGTGAGTGGGGTATGCTTTTTCTTCTTCTAGGTTGGGGTTTGGAAGGAGTATTACAAGAGTGGAAAGAGCACTCAATGGAATAGCCTGAAACCCCTCTAAATATTGGCTTTTGCCCTAGGTCTGCCACTAATAAAAGATAAAACCTTGGACAATTTCCTTCACTAGTCTGAGTGACAATTTTCTTATTAAAATTGGGCTGGAGGATCTCCAAGGTCCTTTGCAATCCTAACCCTAAGGATTTAAAGAAAGAACTTTTAAAAACTGGAAATATGACAACAGTATTAATACAAATTCATTGAAAAGCATTTTGTAAAATTAGCAAAGGCAGCTGATTTATAAAAAGCAATAACATGTTCTCTAAAATCATTAATTATAGTTGAGTAGTTACTATTGACATAAAGATGCATGGATCTCATGAAGAAAATTGTAAAGCTCATTTGAAACTGGCATTTTTTTTTTCAAACAAAAAGAAAGAGCAAGTGCTTTATGTTTTTCAAGAAATTAGTACTGGCTACATTATCAGTAGAAAACTTAAGGTTTAGAAACCTTGCGCTAGGTTATAAGCCACTGACTAGTCTCTGACACAAAGTGACATACTACAGAAAGAAAGTCGGAAATATCATCGTTGCCCTGCCACCCCTGCTGCCCTTTCTAGTTGACGGCACTTCCTGCGTTACCGCGTTATGGTGGAACACAGTCACCGTTTGTTCCGTCACCTCAAAGGCTATGGCTATGTTCCAAACATCGCCACCTTCCTCTAAAAAGCAGTTATAAATCTACACTCCACTAATGTTTAAAAATATACATTATAGATTAGGTTTACACACACAAAATGACTCACTTCACCAACCAGGAGTAGCAGTATGTCACATCTTTGTTATCTTGCCGATTAATCATTCAAGCAACAATGTGCTCTTGTTAGCTAGACGCCCAGCATCCCTGTTTGAGTGCTTCTCCTTCCTTACTGGCCCAACTTGCTCTCAGACCAGAGGCTATCAATTACATTTCCAAGATAACTGCAAGTTCACATTGGTCGTCTACTTATGGTTTCTCATTACCATGTGTTGTCACTACTGAAGAATGGTCCCATTGCATTCTATAGATATTCATTTCAGGGTGGTAATATCTAGTCTAAGTGCCTACATTGCATCCCTACACACTTGGGTTCAGTACATGGATTGCCTGGTTAAAATTCTGAGTTCTGGTGAACTAGATTTGAATTTTGCTTTTGCTTCTTTTTAGCTGTGTGATTTAGGACAAGTAATATAACTATCTGAGCTTCAGATTCCTCATCTATAAAATAAAGATAATAATAGAATTCATGTCATAGAGTTGTTGTGAAAATTAGATGAAAATACATAACAAGCAGAGTATCTGGCACCTTTGAGATTTGTGGAGGTGTGTGCTGCTGCTATCGTTATGGCTACTGCTACTGCTGCTAGTAACACAGTTGTCATTTCCAAAAGTGTGGCAATGTTGCAAGGTTGCTGTGATGCAGAATTTAGTGTTTCCATTGTATTTCTTGTAGGAGGAACTTGAGTTCTCTGTACAAATTAGTTTACCTCCCCCCCAGAGTGCTGCATACCAAAGCAGTTGACCTCCTAGTTGAATGTTTCTATAAGAAAAATGGTCAACGTTTCTGAATAGGTAATTCATGAAAGAGTAAATGTGAATGGCTAATAAATATAATCTCACTAGTTCTCAAGAAAATACAAATTAAGATAAAAATGAGATAACATTCTATACCCAACAGGTCTACAAAAGTAAATGTCTGATAACATTCATCTGTGGGAGCCTGCTGAAAAGGTGACCTCATGTGTTGTGTGTGAGAGGGTAAGTCATTGCAAGCACTTTCTAGTTCACATTATTTCTAAGGGGTAGGGAATGAACAAAAGGATTTTTTTATAAAAAATAAACTAGAACACCATATTGTAGTCAAATGAATAAAGTGTGTGTGTGTGTGAACATGCATATATATATATATGAAAAACATAATGTTGAGTTAAAAAGTTGCTAAAGGGTATATAGAGTATACCATTTATGTACATTTCTTAAAATATACAAATATGTATGCAAACATATAATAAAAATATTAAAACATTCAGACTAATAATACATTTGCAACTTTAAGATGTTAGCTACTTCTGGGGAATGAGGAGGGTAAAAAAGAGAGAGAGGGGTTATGGCTGTCTATACAGTATAACATTTTATTCCCTTAAAAAAAATTTAAGACAACATGGTAACATGCTAACATCTGTTGCCTGTGTTTGATGGGTTTGTAGGTATCTAGGAAATCATTTCTGTTGCTTTCAAATATTTAATAATATAACACAACATAAAAAAGAGGGAATATAACAGCTCATTTAGCCTTTGGGATAATTAGAAAACATTTGGAGGAGAATAAAATTAGATTTCTACCTTATGTCATATACAAAAGAAAATTTGCTGGGTTAAATTTTAAATGAACATAAAATATACCAGAATATAACATAGGTGATTATTTGTCTGCTCTTAGGTAAGGAAAATTATCTCTAACTATTTAGACAAAAGAAATGTAAATGAAAAGTTTAGAGAAAATGAAAAAAATGAATACTTTTTTTCTACAAAATATTTAAATCTCTTCTATGTCCTAAAACTATAAAAAAGTATATGGTAAACTACATTGATATTTGTAACATGCAAAGGATTTGTGGAAATAAAAGATATTAAAATCCTCTCAAGAGAAAAATATGATAATGATGTGAACAATTTGCAACAGAATATGTACCAATGAACCACATGCAAAAATGTTCAACAACACAGTTATTAAATTATTGCCTCTGAGCTCTAAACTCAGCCTTCAGTACCTACTCTGCAATAATGGACTGGGTTGTCTACACCTTTCTCTTTCACATGAGCATAGTATTAATCTTTGTCAGTAGGACAAAATGTTGCTCTAAGAATATTACTAGAGTGCGGCATCTTCTCTTGCTGGGTCTAGTGTGCTGTGTTTTGTTTTTTCTTGCTAATGTTAATTAGCAACACCTGTACAGGAAGGAGCGTGGGGACACCCAATGGTGCTATGCCCTGGATGTGTGTGCACAGCTCACACTTACTCAGAGATCTCACTCTGAGGAATTGGTGACCACATTCCTGTGATCCTCCTGATGGAGACAATACAGGGGTGAAGCCTGGGCTTACAGAGGTACACTTACCCCGTCTGAATGCCCAGCTCCCAGCTTTGGCTCCCCTATGTCCAGAGGGTTGTTTCTCTTGGCTTTCTCAGAGTAGATACGATACACTTCAGGGCTGTGGTCACAGTGATGCTTTGATACTTTTTCTCATACCTGCTGGCCCACCAGGCTCGGCTCACCTGTATACAAGAGGACTGTTTCTTGCTTGCTAGGTGCCTGAGGACCAGCTTTGGCCAGGGTAACACAGTCAAGTTCTCTTCAGATTTTTAATGGACCCATGAAATTTTTCATTTTATGGCAAATGATTTAATATGATTTATCATTCTTACTTTGCTTTTCATAATCATTCCGAGATAGCAATTCATACCTGTCATATTATAGAGAAAGGACTTAATTCTACAAATTTTAGTAATTTTAACTTAGATCATTTTTAGAACCAAGATTTAAGATCTTACAATGAGAAAACCTAAATGATACTGGCGATCTTCACTTGAACTCCTGCTTACTCATTTGTGTTCTATTGAGGAATAAGCAGATATTGACTACCATTGATATCAACAATCAAGATTTATTGATCTGAGCTAAATATCATCTCAGGTAATGTCAAAGTCAATACATGCTCAAGAGACCATTGATCTTGTCTAAAGGCTAAAAGGTCATCAATATCTCCATTATTGTACTCCATGTACTATAAATATTTTTTTCATAAAATGTAGTTTTCAGAAAATATATACTTCATTATGAAGGAGGATAAGAAGACCATTTAGAATCTGTTATAATTATGGGCATGGAAACTAAGCAAATTTTTTCCTAAAACCACTTTTCCAGCTTATTTGTATGAATTTTTTGGTTCTGTGTGGCTGGAGCTACACTGCTGTTGTCATCTGTTATAAAACGGCTGAAGAGAGAAGCGAGAAGTGAATCAACAATTTCAAAAATAAAGATAGCAGAAGAACTAGGAAGAGCAGCCGAGTTGAGACTAGTGAGATTTTCACTTTTAATAGCACTTACCTACTCTGCATAACTCTGTTACGTATGCTCTCCTATAGCTGGCAGGGTGATGTGACAGAGTGGAAAACAGAAGCAGAAACAACAGATAATGTTACCGAAACAAATTCATGATAGAGTAGAAACTGATACACATGAACTAAAATAAGATTTTGGTAGTCAGTGCCAATTATTAGCTTTAAACCATGGGCTTACATTAAAACAGAACTGATTACTGCTTAGAGATGAGCAAGAACCATCAGCACAAAATCATTAGCAAAGAAGGACCTAAGTAAGTTTAGAAGAAAAATTTATTGGAACTTTCCTTCCTACTGAATTCTTCCTACTGAATTCCTGCTGAACCTATAAAGAACTCCCAATCCCACATATTAAAAAATAGGTTTTATTTGTTTAGCAAGGTAATCTTTCCAAAGTACTTTCCCTAGAGAGATGGTAATAAAATATTTTATAAGAGGCTTTGTCTTTTTGGCAGTAATTAGAAAATCATTAACTCTTTCAATAGGTTAATGTTAAATTAATTGTGGACATAAATAGGTATTGATATCTATATCTATAGTATTATCACTGAATAAAAGAGAAGCCTGTGGACATTATTAAAATATATCAATAATTCCTATAATTAAATAAGAAAATATATAATTTCAAAAGAACAAAAAAGCAAGTACTTTTATGGTTTATGCATAAAAGAAATACAAATTCCAACACATGTATTAAAATTTCACTTCAATAATAATCAAAGAAATGCTAATTTGCATTAATAATGTGATTTTTAAGGAAACTTCCAAATTTTAAGAACACAAAAAAATTACCTAGTGTTGGTAAAAATTTGTGGAAATAAGCTTTTTCATTCAATCTGTTAAGTGGAATATTTATCAAAACCTTAAAAGACATTAAAAATTACTGATCATACAATTCTACCTCTAGGAATTTATCTTAAGTAAATAATAAGAGATATAGGTTTTAAATACAAGATGGTTTATTGTGGCATTATTTAAAAGAATAAAAAAATTAAGTGGTTTAAATGTCCAACAATCATCGGGAGGGACAGTCTGTTCTTGGCCCTGAGATCCTCCATGCTCAAACACAGTGTACAAGATTGCAAAACTTATATGTCTTGTGCTATTGCGTAGTTTCATAGGCAGCTAAGCAGTCAAGGTGAGTGTAGCCTGACGACATGTAATAGCTCATTCCTCTAGAGGAGGGAACCTGGCTTATCTTCTAATTGGTACAATGATTGCTCCATATCAAGAAGTCCTTGACCTTTGGCTCTGGGTTCCTCTCCTGTAACACAACCTCTGTGTATGCAGGTATCCTCCAGAACCATGACACACCCTCGTGGGACTTATGGGCAAGGGGAACAAATGCAAATATGCTGATGCTCCAGTAGTTTTGTGTGCTGCAAGTGATAAAATATTTTTCTCTGACCCAGGAGTCTTGTGTCTTCTGTCAGTATCCATGAAACAGCAACACACTAACTTGTTAGTTTACAAGCAGGGTAAAATCTCAGGCCCTTCCTGATTCTTGACACAATAGGGATTTGTTAGTAAATTCTAGTATGTGATATTTGATCTGGTATGTGATAGATAGATATAACTTTAGAGCAGGCTGCTCTGATCTCTTCCTCCTATTGGAGCACTAATCCTGTGGAATTTCAAATTTATGACCTCATAAGTTAAAGTTAATTACCAATTTTCATAGCAACACAATTTACAATAGCCAACTGTTGGAAGTAAACTAAGTGCCCAGTAAATGAATGGATCAAAAAAACTGTGGTACATTTACACGATGGAATACTACACAGCAGAAAGAAAAAAGGAGTTCCTATCCTTCATGACAGCATGGGGGGATCTGGAGAGCGTTATGCTAAGTGAAGTAAGCCACGCGGTGAAAGACAAATACTATATGATCTCACCTACAAGTAGAACCTAATCAACAAACAAACAAACAAGCTAGCAAAATATAACCAGAGACATTGAAATAAAGAACAAACTGACAGTAACCAGAGGAGTGGGGGGAAAGGGATAATGGGGGAAAGTAGGGGAAGGGTTGTCAAGGAACATGTATAAAGAACACATGGACAAAGCCAAAGGGGATAGGATCGAGGGTGGGATGTGGGGATGGGTGGAGCGAGGGGGAATGATGGTGGGGAAATGGAGACAACTGTACTTGAACAACAATAAAAAAATAAAGCTAACTACCTCTCAAAGGCTCCACTTTCAAATATCATCACATTAAAAAATAAGTCTTCAGCATATACAATTTTTTCTGGTGGGGGTTTACAAACATTCAGTCCATAGCAGGTGCTAAACTGCCATTGAAAGTTAAGTTTTCAAAAAAAATTATTAGTATATGAAAATAGTTATGACATATTGATTAGAAAAAAATAAATTACAATACAGTGCTGTTTGGCATATATATTTAAAGTGTATATGTGTGCAATAATTTCTAGAAGCTTATATATGTAAAGCTGAATATAAGATCATCTTAAAAATAATTGCATCACTTCTTAGTTCAGAGGTTCTCAGACTTAAGCATCAATCAGAATCACATAGAGGACTGTTGATATACAGTGTACTCAGTGTTACCCCCACAGATTCTGATTTAATAGGTCTGGGATGGGGCCCTAAAATTAGCATTTCTAACAAGTTCCTAGGTAATGCTGCTGCTACTTATCAGAGAACCACACTTTGAGAACCGCTGTCTGGGTCTATGTGCCAGTTTAGTGTAATAATTATGAGTATGGGCATTGAAGCACCTTCTTTGGGTTTATATTATATCCTGCTCCATAGTTATGTGATTTTAAACAAATTTTTAAATTCTTCATGCATCATATTCTCATTGGGAAAATGGGAATAAAAAGTAGTTAACACAGAGTATTAAACTATAAAAAGCTTAGCATGATGTCTTTGATATTATAAGGACTCTTAGCATGTTTTAGCTTGGCTAGACAGTATATTGATTTCAAGAATTCTATTATTGGCCCTGCCAAGCTGTGCAACACAGTTGTGAAGAACATAAGATTTTAGTATCAGGCCAACTGTGTGTACTGTCACCTACTAGCTCTTGGTTTTCTTCTATAAAGTGGGGCGATAATTTCTCCCCCACCTCATTTTTGGAATGATCAAATATAATCAAATATATAAAATACCTGGCAAGTAACTTAAGTCAATATTAATTCTCTTATTTCCCATAGCACTCCTGACTAAGCACTCATTACTCATTTAATTAACAAAAATCAACTGCTTATTAAATTTTTCCTATGGTTTTAGGCTTCAGGAATACATAATTTTATAGAAACTAAAAGGTCCTACTCCCTTGAGTCTTACATTATGTTAAAAGAAAAGTTTAGACTTCGGGCTTGGAAGATGAAGTGTTACAATGAGAGGGAAATATCAGGAGTGAGAAATTTGATTTTCCTGCTATTCTGCTACGAATTTAATGTTGAACAAGTTATTTATCTGTGCCTTGTTAGTTAAGTTAGAAGATTGAACAATATATGTCTAAGATCCTTTAAATGCTAACATTCTTTTAATCTAAAACTTCTAATGCTTTATCAATTGGGTGTTGAAAACAGCCCTGCCCTTGTGGGACAGCTAAGTAATAGAAATGTGTGAAATGGTTGCCTAATTATAGAAAGTGGTGGTGACATGGCAATTTGGAGAGTTCATGCCTGTGTAAAGACAGCCACGATGGAATTGTTTTTAAAACATTCAGCTTGTCAAGTAAAATGCACTGGGAGGCTGGACTCTGTAACACTCGGTCTAATTATTAGTCCGGATTTAGCCATTCAGGGCATTATACTTCTCCAATCTTCAGTTTGGCAGTGTAGGCCCAACAAATATTAATCTTAAAAGAAACTTAAGAACTTTTAAGATAATCATCTTCTAAAAGGTTTTAGTTACAATCAGGAGAAAGAATGATATTCTGATTTTAAATAGGAAAATGAGCTAGTTCTATAAAACCGAATATACTAGGATTGTTACAAACTATTCAATGATTTGCACTTCTCATTTCAACATAAAATGAAATAATCATAGATACTGAGAAACAATAGGTCATCTCTAGACAAAAAATTAAAAAAGAGGACGGTGAAGAGCTTGTCGCTAGCGGGTTGAGAGGTGAAGTGGAGTGTTCTGCGTTTGTGCCGCCAGTCATTGGGAGTTGAGGAGCACATTAATCGTGCTGTCTATGGGAAATAATGTGTTACATGTATATAGAGATTATGACACAATTTATTAAAGAAAGAATGTGCCCTTTGGAAGAAGAATTACTGCAAATGGCAGGGATCATAAAATAAATATTGTGACTTATTAATAAAGAAACTTTGTCCTGATAGTGTTCTGATAACACCTTCCTAAACTTATGATTCTAGAAAATGAGAACAGAGATACAAATATTTACTTGCATACTTGCTTTGATTTAACTGAGAATGGTTAAGTTTCTACAAAGCGAAATGACTGGAAAATAAGAATTTCAAATGAATTTTATATGTACAAAATATGGATTACTCAAGAGGATGAAGTTCACCTTGAAAATATCTACTAGGAAGGAGATTCAAACTTCTAAAACAATGCTATTTGGCATCACATTTGTGTTTATTAAGAACATTTTTCCCATTGAAATACTAAAAATTTAGAAAAATAATGAAAACATTATCATTTAAAACAGTAAAATTTGACTTAGGGGCAAGGAAGTGAATTCATTCTTGATAAAAGTCTTAGTATTGAGGGTTTGTATTGAACATACTTGGTTATTTTTCAAAGGTGCCAAAACCAATTTTACTTTTGAGAATTGTTTATTTTAGTGTAGTTCAAGGCATACTTGTATTAAATAGCAAAAATCCAGTGAAGTAAATTTAAAGAGCAAATTGACTTCATTCAATGTTTCTTGAGTCAGGCAGCATGCCACCTAGGAATAGAAAGCAGCTCCATTGAGCTTCAGAAAGGGGAAGATTTTTAAATGCAGAGAGGGAGAGAGAGAGAGAGAGAGAGAGAGAGAGAGAGAGAGAGGAAAAAAGAAAATATTAGCAAACAATGCATTGTTTTAGGGAGAAGGAAGAGGTCTGTTGAGGATTTCCTTTCAGTGCTGACTAGGAAATTCCAGGTTGGCTGGTTAAAGTTCAGATTACTGGGGAACGTTAACTATGATTAGGTATTAAGTCTTCATTTACTGCAAGGGGGTCTAATGTAAGTGACTCCATTCTGGGCCTGTTGTCCTTTTTTTTAATTTGTTTTTGGGTGTGGTATAAGAAGGTGGTCTTTTTTCTTTTTTTCTGTACATCTGTCCTGTTTTCCCAACATCATTTATTGACTAAACTACCATTAGCCCATCGTATGTGCTTGCTTCCACTGTTTAATATTAATTGACTATAAAGGTGTGGATTTATTTCTGGGCTCTCTGTTCTGTTCCATTGATCTATGAGTCTATTTTTATATGTATACCAGGCTGTTTTATTACTATGGCCTTGTAGTATAGTTTGATATTAGGTAGTGTGATTGCTTCAACTTTGTCCTTTTTCAGGATCACTGTTACTACAAAGGACCTTTTTTTTTTTTTTGAAGATTTTATTTATTTATCTTCAGAGGGGAAGGGAAGGAGAGAGAGAGAGAAATATCAATGTATGGTTGCCTCCTGTGCATTCCCTGCTGGGAACTGGCCTGCAACCCAGGCATGTGCCCTGACTGGGAATCGAACCATGATCTCTTGGTTCACAGGCCCGTGCTTAATCCACTAAGCCACACCAGCCAGGGCTACAAAGGACCTTTTGTGAGTCCATATACATTTTTGAAATATTTGTTCTGTGAAATACATCACTGAAATCTTGATAGGAATTTTGTTGAATCTATAGTTTGCTTCAGGTAGTACGGTCATTTTAAAGATGTTAATTCTTATCCAGGAACATGGCCTGTGCTTCCACTTATTTGTATTTTCTTTAGTTTCTTTCTTCAAGTCTTGTAATTTTCTGAGTACAGATCTTTTACATCCTTGGTTAGGTTTATTCATAGGTATTTTATTCTTTTTGAAGCAATTGTGAGTGGGATTATTTTCTTAGTTTCCCTTTCTGTTAGTTCATTATCGGTATATAAAAATGCAACTGATTTCTGGATATTAATTTTGTATCCTGCTACATTGCTGAATTCATTTATCAGTTCTAGTAGTTTCTTGGAAGAATCTTTGGGGTTCTCTACTTACAGTATCATGTCATCTGCAAAAAAAGACAGTTTTACTTCTTCCTTTCCAAATTGGGTGCCTTTTATTTCCTCTTGTCTGATTGGTGTGGCTAGGACTTCCAGTACTATGTTGAATAAGGGAGGTGATAGTGGGCATCCCTGTCTTGTTACCGATTTTAAAGTTTTTGCACAGCAAAGGAAATAATCAACACAATAAAAAGACAACCCATAAAATGGCAAAACATATTTGCCAATATATATGATAAGGGGTTAATAACCAAAATTTATAAAGCACATAAAAAACTCAACATAAAAAACCCCCAAACAACCCAATTAAAAAACGGGCAAAGGACCTAAATAGACACTTCTCTGAAGGAGACATACAAGTGGCCGATAGACATATGAGAAGATGCTCAACATCACTGATCATCAGAGAAATACAAATTAAAAATGCAATGAGATACAGTCTCACAACTGTCAGAATGGCCATCATCAAGAAATCAGCAAATAACAACTGCTGCCGAGGATGTGCACAAAGGGAACCCTTTTTCACTGTTGGTGGGAATGCAGACTGGTGCAGCCACTGTGGAAAACAGTATGGACATATCTCAACAAACTAAAAATGGCTCTGCCTTTTGACTCAGTGATCTCACTTCTAAGAATATATCTGAAGGAACCCTAAACACTAATTCAAAAGAACATAAGCACTCCTATGTTCATTGCAGTGTTATTTACAATTGCCAAGATATGGAAGAAACCCAAGTGTCCATCAACAGATGAGTGTATAAAACAACTATGGGACATTTACACAATGGAATACCACTCGGCCATGAAAAAAAGAAAAATTTTACACTTTGTAACAGAATGGATGGACCTGGAGAACATTATGTTAAGTGAAATAAGCCAGTCAGAGAAAGACAAATGCCATATGATTTCACTCATATGTGGAATCTAATAAGCAAACTGAACTAACAAGCAAAATAGAGACAGAATCACAGATGGAGAACAGGATGACAGCTAAGGGGGAGGTGAAGAGGTGGAGGGTTTAACCAAAAAGGAAAAAGAAGTTATGGACATGGACAAAAGTGGGGTGATTGCAGGGAGAAGGTCTATGAGGGGACTAAATGATTATGAAAAAAGCACAATAATTTTTTTTAAAGAAATGTCATTGGAAATGGCTTTGGTTGGGACTGCAAGTTGGGTGGGTCAGGGTCTCAAGGAATCACCAGGGCAGGGCTAACAGTGTTAGCCAGGTTGATGAAGTCTCAGACATAATTCTTGCCTGCCAGCTCTCTGAGAAGAAGGGCCCAGAAAATAAACAATGGCCTCTGCCAGCACTTCTGTCTGGAAAAATGCTATTTCTCCAGTTCTCAACTGATATCAGACAACTCAGTTCTGCCTTGTATGTCCCTGGTGACCCAGTGCTGGAGCTCAGAGCAAATGAGTCCTAGTGAGTCAGTGTGTGGGCCCTTTAAGAGAAATGTCTGGGACTTCAGATACCCTTCATCTCACTCATTTGAAATTTGAGCTGATTTTTTACAGCCAGAATTTATTGGGACTTCTCTTTCTGGCACTGGGGGGTCTGGTATAGGGCTAGGACCCCTCACTCCTCAGGGGAACCTTTGCAGCTGAGATATCCTCCTGATTTTTATGTACCACTCATGGGTGTGGGACCCCCTTGTTTTGAGTCTCTGGCCCTCCTAGCAGTCTCAATGTGATTTCTTCTTATATCTTTAATTAGAGATTTTTTCCAGCTAGATTTTAGATGGTTCTGAATGATGGTTGCTCTGTAGTTTAGTTGTAATTTCAATGTGGTTGTACAGGATTGAAGTACTGCATTTACCTATGCCACTACCTTGATGGGAGCCCCCTAGAAAGTATGTTTTTAAAATTGAATAAACCTCTGGTTTCCACAAAACTCTGCATGGACTTCTCATGTTATTGTACTTATGCATTTTATTCTTAAAAAATTATAGAGAGTAGACTCTTTTTTTTCTTTTCTTACAGGTAAACAGATAAGCAAGCCTCAGCTTAGAGAAGAAATGCTTTTGTAAAAGCTCAATATTTCAGGCCAAAGTATCCATTTGTCTTCAGTAATATCTGGCTTTGAAATGTTGCTACTGTTAGCACTAAATGAAGCCTTAATTTCCATGTTTCGGAGATGGTATCGATGAACATTAGCAGGGTGTGTGGTATACACAGCATCAAGTGAACAGCCACATGCATTGAGTTCTATGTTTAACGGTCCTGCCTCAGAATCCCTGTAGGTTTTTTGAGTATTCTTTTAAAGACTCTACTATCTATTCTAAGAGAAGAACAGATGTATCTTTCCATATAGTGCAATCAGCAAAGTTCAGAAGATGTAAGGCCAGACTATATTCATATTTCTTTCACAGCGCTGAGTATATCGGTGGTACTAAACCAGCCTTCTCAACAGCTAACATCCCTTTTTTTAAAAATTGGTTTCTATTTTGGTGTTTGAGATCAGGAACTATTAAGTTTTCATGTGAGTGAGTTTCTTTCCTTGCTTATAATCCTTTTTAATGCAGTGCCTTATGGTATAGTAGTATTTTTATTTTAAAACCTGTTTTTTTTAGAAGTTTTATCTTTAGGAAGAAAAAAAGTTTTTTCTTCTTACTGCTTTGAAAACAAGACAGTGATTTTAAATTAAAATAAATGTTTTGTTCACAGTATTGTCTTTCTTTTAGAAGTAATATGCATTTTGTACCATGAATAAGAGGACACACACATAACATTATATATATTGTACACTCCTCCACACACCCACACACAAACACACAAATCAATTCTACCCAGGAGGTAAAAGCAGCAGCCCTTTTGGAATGCACTTGTATATTTATATGCATTGGTACCAGGATGATTTAATGGAGAAATCATAGTCATTTTCAACAAATGGTGTTGGTGCTGGGATAGCTGAGCACCTACATGCAAGAAAAAAAAAAGGAGACCTTTATGTCACACCATGTATGAAAAATTAACTAAAATTACTTCAGAAAACTGGTTGTAAGAAACAAGTCTTTACCAATCTTAGAAAAATATATAAGTTAAATTTTTGTGACCTTGTATTAGGCAATGGTTTCTTAGATCTGACGCAAAAGCATAAGCAAAAAAGAAAAAATACATAAACTGCACATCATCAAAATAAAAGTATTTTTATGCTTTAAAGGAGACACCATCAAGAAAATGAACAACTTGAGGACTGAGGTCAATGCATTAGGAAATCATACATATATTAAGATACTTGAATGCATAATGTGTAAACAACTCAAGTATAAAAAGACAAAACCAATTAAAAATGGCCAAAGGATTTGAGAAGTCATTTCTCCAAAAGTCTACAAATGCCCAATAATTGTATAAAACATGGTCAATATCATTAGTCATTGACAAAATGCAGATAAAAACCACAACAAGATAGCACTTCACACCTAGTAGGATGGCTAAAATACAAAAACAAACAAACCAAAAACGACCAACGACAATAGGAAATGTCTAAAAGGTAGAGAAATTTAAACACCTATTTAATGCTGGTAATATGGTCAAATAGTGCAACTACTTTGGAAATCAGTTTGGTAGATCCTTAAAATGTGAAATAGTGCCCAGCAATTCCATTCCCCAGTATATATACAAAATAAAGTAAAACACATTTCTACACATAAACTTATACATGTCTATTCATAACAGCATCATATATAATACCAAAAAGGGGAGAAACTAAAATATCATTAACTAATGAATGGATAAAATAATGACATATCCATACAATGAATATTATTTGACAATGAAATGGAGTACTGAAACATGCTGCCACATGAATGAAACTTGAAAATATTATGCTAAGTAAAAGATATCAGTCATGAAAGACCACATATTGCACTATTCCATTCATATGAAATGTGTACAATAAGCAACTCTGTAGAGACAGAAAGTAGTTGCCAGGGTATGAGGAAGAAGAAAAATGGGAGTAGTTGATAATGGGTACAGAGTTTTGTTTGGGATAATGAAAATGTTCTAAATTTATATACTAATAATTGTTACACACTTCTGTGAGTGTAGTATAAACCTCTTTATATTTCCACAGAGTAGGAAAAAATATTTGTAATATATATATGAAAAAGGACTTATATTTGGGCTGTAACAAACAGTTGCTAGTTTATAATGAATATATAAATAACCCAACAAAATTTGGCAAAATATCTGAATACACACTTCACAAAATAGGTATATTAATGGCCAATAAGCATATAAAAAGGTGTTGGGCATAATTCATTATCAGGATAATGCATATTAAAATCACAATGAGCTATAACTACATATTTCAAAAAATGATAAGATTTTTCATGTGTTGGCAAAGGTGTAGAGCATTTAGAATAAGTTGCATTCATTGCTTGTAGGAGTATGAAAATATTTTGGAAAATATTTTGGAAAGTATTTTGTCGGATTGTTATAAAATGAAGCATACATTTAACATATGACCCAGAAACCCCACTCCTAGGTTTTTAAGAGAAAACATGTGCCCACACAGAGGTCTGAACAACAATGATCATATGAGCTTGTATCAAAATCATTCCAAACCCCAAACCCCCAAATATGAACAGATAAATGGCTACACAAGTCATGGTGTATTCACAGGATTAAAGAGTACTCAGTGACAAAACAACAGACTGACACCTGCAACGACATAAAGGAATTTCAAAAGTCATGCTGGGTCAAAGAATTCAGATACAAAAGAGTATGTATATGTTGTATAATTCCATTTGCATTAAAATTTAAAACAGAAAAAACTAATTTGTAATGACGGCACATGAGTGTTTTCCTGTGGCGAAAGAGTTGAATACTAAGGGTTATTAGCAAATGGTTTGGGATAATGAAGATATTCTATATCTTCATTGTGCCAGTGGTGGTTACCTAAGTGTATCACGTGTCAACATTTATTATCAGTAAAATTAAAATGGGTGAATTTTATCATATTTAAAGTATATTTCAGTAATGTTGATTAAAGCAAAAAGGAAAAGGACTCATGGACATGGACAACATAAATGGTAATGGGAAAAAATGTAAAAAAAGGTAAAATGTTCATTTTTGACAGGAAGAACTTACAAAAACTTCATCTTTGATACCATGATTTGGATAAAATTACTAAGTCATTATTGGAATTAATTGATTTTCTGCTTATAGCATATGATAGCACCACTATCTAACTGGCATCATTTCACTTTTCCAAAGTTTTACAGTTAATGAGGCCAGCCCACTAACAGCTATTATTTCACATTTCATAGGTTTACAAAAATAAGTAAAATTAATTTATAAGCATAATCTTTTGATCTTAATGAAAAGTTATGCTTGATAGAGTTGTACATCTGTACAGGTTAAATTATTGTCTTTGAGCAATTTTTCTTAAATTAGCTATTCACTTGAAGTGGAGGCTGATAATTCTTCAGCAAATTCTGACATGTGGTTTTTCAGTTCACAGAATCACCATGGCTCCAAATGTAGATGGTACACACTGACAAAAACACATTACAAATTACATGGGTATCATCGATTTTCTTGAGAAACATAACTTAAAAGCTTATTTAAAAGAATATACTTTTTTTGCTCATTATCAATGAAATAGAATATTGAAAAGCAAACTAAAAAGCATTACTGAACAACAAAAGAAATAGTCACGCAATAATCTTCCACTGCGGTTGTGGTGTGCAGAGGCTTACACTGCTCTTCATGGAGCAGAATGGCTCAGCCTCTGTTTCCACAAACCCTCCTAAACGGTAGGGGGGCGACTTCTTGCATTTCTCTTGGTGAAGTCCAGGGCCTGCTTTGAGGGTGTGTGACTCATACGTTGGCACAGGGCCTTTCTCTCAGAAGGGTCCTGTGCTTGGTTTAAAATTCAGTTGTTGGCCTCTTGAAAGGCTTAATAAATTTATCTTTGGAATTGTGTTTTGTAAGTGAGCTCTGAGGGATTAATGAAGCATGTACATGAGCAGAGGAGTAATAAATAACAAAATGAGATTAAAGAAAATAAAAGCAATGCATTTCTAAATGTGGCAGAAAATTTTGTTAAAGTTTTTTCCTAATCATGAGTGCTAGTTGGCTTTTATTTCCACAGGCTGAGGCATAGTTCAAAGGGTATTTTTAAATTCTGGTGGTGCTGGTTTTCCCTGAGTCTGAAGTGTCCTCACTATTTTGGGGGTATAGCTGTTTTAATGATTATAATGCAGTTGCATATTTTATATGTCACCCTTCATTCATTCTCTAAAAGCATGTCATGTTGGACACAAACTGGCCAGTTTATCAGAGGATATTTATCTGTTCCTATCATTAATTTAAAAAAAATCAAAATTGATATTTTAAATTATAAAAGCACCACTTATTTATTGTCAAAAATAATACAGAAATACATGAAACAAAAGATTGGTAAGTAATACTCTTACCCCTCTCAACTCCACAATCTGCTTCCTAGAAGGAGCCACAATCACTGGTTCTGTGTCAATCTTTTGGGAATACATCTGTGTGTGTCTCATCTTGTCCTGTAACTTGCTTTTTTACTTTCAACGACATATTGCAACTACCCTTTTATGTCTATATTTATCTATATAGATAGATAGATTCTAAATATAGATCTACAGAGTATATAGGCTGTATTTTTATGAATATATTACAAATTTTTAAACCAACCCCAAATTGGTTATTTCCAAATTTTCAAAACTTAAATAACTTGCAATGAACAAATTTTTATTTACATCCATCATTTATAATAAGCTTTAAGGGCATACAAGAAGACATAAGTACATGAAATGGATATTTTGTTTGGAATTACTAGCTACATTATGACAACCATCCACCCTACTTATACATCCTACCAAGAATAGCTAAGAATTACTGCTTTAGGCTAACCCACTAGATCTGAAAACAAAGGTTCTGCTGCAGTTGTTCTTAACACTAAGCATGACAATGACAGGGATAATAATGAGTTTACTTTGATTGTTGCAAATGATTGTCATTAAAAGCTGGCTTCTGTGTTCCCCTTTCTAAAATTAGTGCCTCAGGACAAAAGATCAGAAACGCTCTTGCAGAGCTGTCCTAAAAATGTTCATGAGCAGTAGGAAAAGCTTGTCTTTCAGCACCTGAGGCTTCACCACTTTTATTGAAAAGTAAGATGATAAGGATTGCAGCCTAAAAGGTGTTCTTCCTCATGGCTTCCACACAACTTCAGATTCTGCACATGCTGAACCTCTCATTAAGGTTGCTGCTGTGACATTTGCCTGGAAGGAGGGGATCAACAGTTATTTTCATTAACTCGAGTTGACAGTTTGGATTTTGACTTTTGCAATGGTGTTGCTTTAACAGTTAGCACAGTGTAACAGTCGTCCCTTACCCACAGTTTCACTTTCTGAGCTTCTGTTACTATGGTCAACTGTGGTCTGAAAATATTAAATAAAAAATTCCAGAAACAAGCAATTTGTAAGTTTTAAATTTCATGCCATTCTGAGTAGTGGGATGAAATCTCACTCTGTCCCACTCTGTCCTACCCTGAACATCAATTACCCCTTTGACCAGCGTATCCTCACTGTGCATGCTCCCCACCTGTTAGTCACTGGGTACCCATCTTTGTTATCAGAGCTGTTGTGAGAGAGAAAGCCAGTGCATGAGCACATTCACATACATTTTATTACAGTTTATTGTTATAATTTTCTACTTTTATCAATTATTGCTGTTAATCTCTTAATGTACCAAATACATAAATTAAATTTTATCATAGGTATGTGTAGGAAACAAACATAGTATATAAAGGGTTCGGGACTATCTGTGGTTTCTGGCCTCCACCTGAAACGTCCCCTGTGGATAAAGGGGTGGGGGCTGCTGCATCCTCCAGCTGCTCCCTGCCACCACTCATTTATAGACTGCATCTGTGTCCCATAGACCCCGGCTTTGTGCTTCCTCTGACCACAGCCCTGACTTCCCTCTTCCCATCCTGGGATGAGCCATTATCTCTAGCCCTACTTTGTATCAAGGGATCCAAGGAGACTTTTGTTCTGTGTGGGTAATTGGCATGTTTTTTTCTGATATCAGTTTGAAATCTCAATAATTTTGCAAGCCTCCCTGCACATCAATCTGCCTGCTGATTTCAGTTCTGCTGAGAATTCTTTTTTCTGACTTTTTCCCTTAGTGTTTCTCTAGAGTCGATCTTTACTCCTTGAACTTTTAATTAGTATCAAAGAAAAACAAAATCAGGCTTAGGTAAGGAGAGATTTTATTGCAACAGGGAGGAAGGCGACTATTGCAATAGGGAGAATGCGTGGGCCATGAGCTCTGCAAGCATCTCAAAGACTAGCAAGAAAAGCCATTCTTACTTTTAGAGGAGGCAAGGCTGGAAAGAACCAGGTTGGGAAATGGGATAAGTGAGAATGGCTGTGAAAAGACAGTAGTAGATCAGAGACTGTTATCCTGAGGTTAGTTAGTATATTCTCAGCAGGGGCATTAAGGGGTGGAGGGATCAAGCAAAATGGTAAAAGGACTCATGAACATGGATGACAGTGTGTGATTGTAGGGGGAGGGAGGAATAAGGGGGTAAATTTTAATGGGAAAAATACAATTTAAAAAAGAGGTCCTATACTGGCTCAGGCTGAATGTAGATCAAAAGCAAGTGGCCTGGAGGAAGAAAATGTAACCACTATATAGTAAACAAACATTTTGCTCTAACTTGTTAGTGGGGATGAAACAGCTAATCATTAGGAAGCAAAGAATGGGAATTTGGAGGATCTGTGTCTAGCTTTATCATAGGTAGAAAAGAGGGGGCACCTATGAGTCTTATCTAAGTCATATGAGGAATGATGTTTCTTTGCAACAAGACATTTTCTGGAGCACAAAAAATAGAGTAATTTTTTTGGAACACTAAAGGTAGAGTAATTTCTTTGACTGCTACTGCTTTCCGGGATCACAGTGTTAAGGCAGAATTCAGCATTGTCATAGGTTACCCTCATTTCTTTCTCTGCAGTCTGACTTCTTTCCAAAATGTGCTTCCTGATTCCCTAATGCCTGTATAGATCCACTGGGTTTTTATCTCTCTCAGCTCTTGTCTTGTCTTACATTTTTTTTCTTTAAAAGTTTTATTGCTGTTATTAAAAAATACTTTAACTTATAAAAGTAAGTAAAATCTCCAAGAATACAGAAGACTATTTACCACTTCACCTCATATCTCTAAATATATTCCTTCTCCAAACCATACCCCATTTATATAAGAATATGGAAAAATAAAACTTAATTATGAAAAATGATCTTATAATATGAGGGGGTACCATCCAAAAAAACAGAATTCTCTCTGGAGGGCAGGCCCCTTGTAGTACAGGCTCCCCCTGCTACGTGAGTGTTCTAGGAATCCATCTGTATGAGTGAACTAGCTGGCATTGTTGTGAGAGGCTTTATGTAAATTTTTTTTGAAGACTCTTTCAATGTGTTTGCTCATTTCATAAGGGGAGATGTATGAAGCACTTGCCCACTCTGCATTGAATGTTTAGCAGTTTTGATCAAAACAGCCTGAACCCCCATGGCCCACCCTCCCTATTTACCCAATGTCACTCTGAGCAATTTTTTTACCTCCCCAGATGAAAAAAGTCATTAAAATTTTTTTTGATTGTTGTTCAAGTACAGTTAGTTGTCTCCATTTTTACCCTATCATCCCCCCAACCCCACCCCTCCCAGCTTCCCACCCTTGAACCTACCCCCGTTGGCTTTGTCCATGTGTCTTTTATACATGTTCCTTAATGGCCCTTCCCCTATTTTCCTCCATTATTCCTCTTCCCCTCCTCTTTGGTTACTGTCAGTCTGTTCTTTATTTTAGTGTCTCTGGTTATATTTCGCTTGCTTGTTTGTTTTGTTGATTAGGTTCCTCTTATAGGTGAGATCACATGGTATTTGTCTTTTCACCACCTGACTTATTTCATTTAGCCTAATGCCCTCCAGTTCCATCCATGCTGTTGTGAAGGGTAGGAGTTCCTTCTTTCTTTCTGCTGCATAGTATTCCATTGTGTAAATGTGCCATAACTTTTTTATCCACTCATTTACTGATAGGCACTTAGGTTGCTTCTAGCACTTGGCTATTGTAAATTGTACTGCTATGAACATTGGGGTACATAGGTTCTTTTGGATTGGTGGTTTAGGGTTCTTAGGATATAATCCTAGCAGTGGAATTGCTGGGTCAAAAAGCAGATCCATTTTCAGTTTGCTGAGGAAATTCTGTACTGTTTTCCACAGTGGCTGCACCAGTCTGCATTTCCACCAACAGTACACTAGGGTTCCCTTTTCTCCACAACCTCTCCAACACTTGTTGTTTGTAGATTTGTTTATGATGGCCATTCTGACCAGTGTGAAATGGAATCTCATTGTGGTTTTGATCTGCATCCCTCTAATGGCTAGTGGTGCTGAGCATCATTTCATTTGTTTCTGGGCCCTCTGTATGTCCTCCTTGGACAGGAGAAGCGACCGAGGAGAAAAAAGTCCTTTTTAAAGGGAAACATTTTGCCAATGTGGAAGAGGTGAAACAAAAAACCAGTAGAAACACTAAAAGGTATCAAAATTGACAAGTTCAAAAACTGTTTTGAGCAGTGGAAAAAACATCTCACTAGGTGTATTGCATCAAATGGAGAGTACTTTGAAGGTGAGTGAATTTTAAACGTATAAGAATAAACACAATTTTTCATAAATAAATTCTTGTTTTGGGAGTCTCCCCATGTATTTTCTGTGATGTTGAACACTTTTATTAAGCAAAATATGCATTTGATTTACTCCCTGAACTCCATGGGTAACTCTGAATAAAGGCACCTTTGTAGCCAGGAGCTCCATGAGGTTTTTAGGACTTTGCTTCCTCCTGTATTTAGGCTCTGCTTCGCTTTACATTGGCTCATTTCACTGAAGGGTGAAAAAGATGGCCACTAGCAATCCAAATCTGCATTCTAGTTAATGAAAACCTCTAGATATTTTTCCTCAGTTAAATTTCAGGCTTTGATCTCATTGTCTCCAACTGAACCAAAGGTTCCTTCCTAAGGAAATTGAACAGCCCCAGATACATCCCAACATGTGCTGAGTTCCACGGTGTAGCAGCCAGATGGCCTCAGTCCTCTGAAATGACACCATGAGAGTGGCCATCTGGCTGTTACATTGGGGGACTTTTACCTAGGAGAAGTTCATTTAGCTGGTAAAGTTTGACATCACTTCTCCTGTGAAATCTTTTTTATAGAAACTTTCAATTTATCTCCTCGTTTTTAGCCTCAGTTCTTACCTTTGGCTTCCTAAGCACTTGACATTTCTGAGTGGACAAGTCTTCTGGGATTCTGCAGGGAACGAGGTTTTCCCTTATCTCTATGTCCTTCTGCAAGTACCAGGCTGTGTTTCTGTTGGCTCCTTCCTCCTATTTACACCTACATGTACTCATGTTCCAGAGGATTCTTGAAATTTATTCACTACTGATGCTCCTCCCCTAACCACATTCTCTTGATTTATATTTATAACTTTTTAAATCCTGTAGCTTTATTTACTGAGATCTTGGGAGAGTAAGGAGATAATGGTGGTCAGTCTTTGAATCAAAGGTGTCCTAAACACAAAATATTTGGTGTTTCAAAGCTTTGTCTTTGGACATCCACAATCTACCTGAAAATATGAAAGTTGAAAATGTGATCCTCATGATACACTTTAAGTATACACATTCAGAGCTTCATGGCAAAAAATTGCAAATGAAAGTTATTATTTATTTTACATAAATATATAATAAGAATCTATGGCTTATATTGAACATTGATATCATTTGACATCCTGTGTGAACATTCCCTAAATTCACAACATTCTGGAGCCTGAGAGGTTTTGCTGCTCACTTTCTCGTTACAGTGTTCTCATCATGAAAGAAGCAACGGATTCACAGTGCGATGTCTTCTATTGGGGTAAGTTTTTACTATGTTCTTTAAGTTATAAGATTTGAACATCTTATTCAACATCTTTTACCTTCAGTTTCCTGGAGTGGTTGAATTTTAAAAAGTCATTTTTAAAGTCCTTTTATCACTAGAATTTCATATTTCTCTAATTCTCAATAAGGTAGCACTCTACAGTCCAGACAAATGTCAAGATTTGTGCCAATGTCTGGCACACAGTGTGTGTGCAATACATTTTTCTGAATGAAAATAACTGGAATTTGAATTTACATTCACCTATTGAATCAATCAGTGACCAAGTATTTACAGATAGCTTCCTGTGCCAGATACAACTCCAGGTTGGAGATGAAGCAGTGACTAGACAGAGCATGAGGCTCTGTCCTCATGAAACATGCACTCTAGTGGTAAAAGACAGATAATAAAAAAGTAAGAAAATATGTATACAAAATGATGGTGAAAGGCTCTATAAGGTAACTAAATAAGGTAAGCATATCTTGGGTTACACTATTTGAGATAGAATGCCTAGTAAAGGCATCTCATGTGAGGTGATAACTCCTAAGAGCCTGCTGAAAGCAGAGCTGAGAGTGTTCCAGGTAGAGGGAACAGTTAGTGCAAAGATGTTGAGGTAGAAACATTTAGAGTGCTGAGAAAATGAATGGAACCTTCTGGAGGCTATGGTGAAGGAGGGTTGGAAAGGTAGTTAGGACACCAAATGCATGAATTTTTAGATTTTACTCTAAGTTTTTATGTGACTCAGAAGAATTTTAAGGTACACAATGGTATGAATTAATTATTCTAAAATTAATTATAACCTCCTCTCTGCTGTGGAATGGATTCAACCACTCTATTTACATTACAGCTCACCTTCATATGGCATTTCCCACTGCCTTAATTTGCTTAATTTTTCACCTTAGCACTAATCACCATCTGGCATACTGTATATATTTATATTTTGTTTATTATATGCCATTCCCACTAGAATGAAGTTCTCTAATGACTGGATTTTTGTCATTTCCTGTATCACCAGCTGATAGAAAAGTCCCTAGCACATAGTATAATTTTAATAAATATTATTTCATTGTTAGTGTACAAAAATGCCATTGATTTATGACTTTGTATCAACTTTGTATCCTGTTATTTTGCCAAATTCATTTATTAGGTCATGTAGTTTTTTGGCAGAGACTATAGGGTTTTCTATGTACACTATCCAGTCGTCTGCAAACAGTGACAGTTTTACTTCCTCCTTTCCAATTTGGATGCCTTTTATTTCTTTTCCTTGTCTGATTGCTGTGGCTAGGACTTCCAGTACCATGTTGAATAGAAGTGGTGAAAGCAGACACACTTGTCTTGTTCTTGATCTTAGTGGGAAAGCTTTTAGTTTTTGTCTGTTGATTATAATGTTGGCTGTAGGTTTCTTGTATATGCCTTTTATTATGTTGAGGTATGCTCTCTCTACTCCCACTTTGTTGAGTGTTTTTATCACAAATGGGTGCTGGATTTTATCAAATGCTTTTTCCACATCTATTGATATGATCATGTGATTTTTGTCCTTCATTTTGTTTCTGTGATGTATTATGTTTGTTGATTTGCAGATATTATACCATCCTTGCATCCCTGGGATGAATGTCACTCGATCATGGTGTATGATCCTTTATGTATTTCTGAATCTGGCTACCAGTATCTTGTTGAGGATTTTAGCATCTATGGTCATTGGAGATATTAGCCTGTAGTTTTCTTTCTTTGTTGTGTTTTTACTTTGTTTTGGAATTAGAATGATACTGGCCTTGTAAAAAGTATTTGGGAGTCTTCCCTCTTCTTGAATTTTTTTGAAATAGTTTGAGAAGGACAGGAGTTAGTTCTTCCTTAAAAGTTTAGTAAAATTCACCTGTGAAACCATATGGTCCAGGGTTTTTGTGTGCCGGGAGTATTTTGATTACCGATTCAATTTCAGTAGTTGTAATCCGTCTATTCAGGCTTTCTGCTTCTTCTTGATTTAACTTTGGAAGATTGTATGTTTCTAGAAATTTGTCTGTTTTGCTCAGGTTGTCCAATTTCTTGGCATATAGTTGTTCATAGTAATTTCTTACCATTCTTTGTATTTCTGTGATATCAGTTGTAACTTCACCTCTTTCATTTCTAGTCTTATTTACATGGATCCTCTCTCTTTTTATCTTGATGAGCCTGGTTAAAGATTTGCCAATTTGTATATCTTTTCAAAGAACCAGCTCCTGGATTATTATTCCTTTGAATTGTTCTTTTAGTCTCCATGTCATTTATTTCTGCCCTGATCTTGGTTATTTCCTTCCTTCTACTTGATCTGGGCTTTTTGTTGTTGTTTTTGTAGGGTTAGGTTCTTTATTTGAGATTTTTCTCTCTTCTTTAGGTAGGCCTGTATTGCTATGAACTTCCCTCTAAGTATTGTCTTCTATGTGTCCCATAACTTTAGGGTTGTTGTGTGTTTGTTTTCATGTTTCCATATAATTTTTGTTTATTCCTTGATCTCATTGTTGACCTATTAATTATTTAATAACAAGTTATTCAGTCTCCATGTATTTGACTGTTGTTGCATTTTTTTCTTGAGGTTTGTTTCTAGTTTCAATCCATTTTGATCCATGCACGTGCTTGATATGGTTTCAATTTTCTTGAATTTGTTGAGGCTTGTTTTGTGTCCTATCATGTGGTTATGTGGTCTATCTTTGAGAATGTTCCATGTGCATTTGAAAAGAATGTACACTTTGCTTCTTTGAGGTGAAAGTTGCTGTATATATATCAATTAAGTCCATTCGATCTAGAACATTGTTCAGTGCCACAGTATCCCTGTTGATTCTTTGTTTGGAAGGTCTATCCACTGTTGACAGTAGTGTGTTAAAACCCCCTAGGATGACTTTGTTGTTGTCAATATCTTTCTGTGAATTAATCAATGGATATTTTGGTGGGGAGGGATTGGTCTTAAGCAGAGCAGTAGGATCAGGTAGGAAAGCCACGTGGGCTCACTTGCAGCTCTCCTGCACTTCAGCAGTCACCCGGACCCCAAGCACCCTGGGAATCAGCTAGGGAAGCCTATTCATGTAAGTAGGATCCAGGAAATGAAACCAGTCTGAGGTTTCAATACCTACATCGCTGAGAGGCCCCTTCCTGGTGACTTCAGGGCAGGTTGTGTAACCAGCCAGACAGGGCCGCCAAGGGACCGGGGGAGAAGAATGACTTCCTAGAGTAGCATAGAGCAGCCACTGCCAGAGAACTCTTTAAATGATGAACAAATAAAATTTGCAAATAAATGATCCTTACCCAAGAACGCATTTACCAGCTGATATCCCCTTCAATATCCAAGGACCTCTAGGACATGCTGGGTACCCTTGCCCTGAGGCTGCCTATCCTGGGACCCAGGCTGGCTAATCCAACCCTGTTTTTCAGGTGTTGATCCAGTGGGACTTTTTGTCCAACACCAGCCAGTGTATAATCAGTCAGATAAAGGTGCTGGGGTATCATGGATCCCAGCACCAGCACTCCAGAAGATTGTCCACCAAGTTTGGAATATTTAAATCAGATAAATCAGATACAGGTTCATCAGCAAATTGAGCTTCTGGAAGTTTTAACAACTTTTGAAATAGTAAAAAATATGAAATTAACAACATCCTTGCACAGAGGATTCACTTTGCAGTGGGGGATAGTGATTTTTTGTACCTGAAATTGCTGTGGGGCTTCTAGGCCTTTTGCTGTGTGGGTTCTTGATAATATGGGCAAAGAAGTCATAACTCTGGAGAGACCTCTAAGATGTGCCAGTGGTTATTGCCCCTGCTGCCTTCAGGAGATAGAAGTCCATGCTCCTCCTGGTGTACCAGTAGGTTATATTACTCAGAAGTGGTACCCATGCCTCCCAAAATTTACAGTTCAAATATAGAGGAGAGAGGATGCACTGAAAATTATTGGCCTATATCTTATGTCCAGCTGTTGTGAAGATATTGATTTTGAGATTAAATATCTTGAAGAAAATGTGGTTGGCAAGATTTCCCAGCAGTGGCTGGTTTTGTAATGTATAGATGCCAATAGCTTTGAGACCCAGTTCCCTTTAGATCCTGATGTGAAAGTGAAAGCTGTGATGTGTGTTGTGTGTTTCCCTATTGACTTCATGGTTTTTGAAATGGGTGGAGGCAAAGACCAGAGATCAGCAGGACTGTGGTAATAGATTAATAAAAGTCTCCTCAAAAATATAAAAGAACCCATGTGGGATATAAATGGTGTTTTAGACAAAAGTGGTGAAAATGGAGATTGAGAGAAGAGAATTTCAAGCTTTATTTTGAAGGTATAATTGATGGTATTTGCTGCTGGGTTGAATTTGAGAAAAGTGGGAAATGTGAGGATTCAATAATGGCTTCCTAAGTTTTTATCTAGCAACTGCATAAGATAACATTATTTTCTGAAATGGGAAGGTGAAAGGGAGAAGCATGCTTTGGGGAAGATGTTGGTGGGAATTAAGATGGTCGTTCAATAGCCAAGTGGAAATGTCAGCTACAAAATGGGCTGTATCTTGTACTCAGAGGAGAGGTCTTTGGGAGATATAAATTTGGTAGTTATCAGCATCAAGATAGCATATAAAGCTAAAGATGTTGTTGTAATTACAAAGAAGAAATGTCCAGACTGAGAAATTTAGAGGGCTCAGGACTAAGAAATGAGTCATTGATATTTAGGCAAGGGCATCGAAGGAGATGGAGAGGGATGCTTGGATATCGTGAGACTGCGCAGGGCTATGCATGTCATGGAAGGGCAGCAATGGGGGTGAGTCAAGAAAGATGTGAACAGCTTTGTTGACTGCAGCTGGGAGACAATAAGATGAGGGCACAGAAGTATCCATTGGTTCTTGAAAAGAGCAAGTGAATTGTGGTGCTAGGAATAAAAGCCAGATTAGAGATGGTTGAAAGTGAATCATAACTAAGGAAGGAAACAATTTTCATGGTGGAGAGGAACAAGAAATATAGTAACAGGTGAAGGGGATATATTAATCCAGGAAAGAATGGGATAGCCATGGATGTATAGTCTTCCGCTGATAGTGGATGATGGCAAAGCACTGTGTCGGCACAAAATAATTGTTTGGAAGAGATGATGTTTTTATGTGTCCCAGTGATGAAGGCTATTTAGTTGCACTATGTTCTAAGATATCTGTAAGTGTACTGATTCCAGTGTCACAAGGGTGACTTGTTTCCACACGTCAAATAAACTGAGGTAATCATCTGAATCTCAGACACTGTGGTTTACTGTCATAATGGATCTTCACCTAGAATCTTGGCTCTTCCTTGTACTTGCCCCATGACTGTCCGAGCCTGTATTTGTCACCTACTGAATGAAGACAATAACACTCACTTCCTGGAGCTGTTGTGGGCATGAAGTGCAGTAATGCCTGTATGGATTGACTTATATTATTTGTGTCTGTACCAAAAGAATGGACATTTGCTGACATGCATCTGACATAACCCAATTGGTAATAGTGCAGCTATTATCTTATGCCTTAAAACAGTGTTAGATAATAAATGCCTTGAAGGAAGAAACATTTACCCATCTTTATAACCTCTGTATCCATCAGTGTACTTAGCTCAGAGCTAAGCATATGTCTGCTGAATTAAATTTAAAAAGAAAAGAAAAGGAAAAGGAAAGATATAGAAACTTCCAACAAATCGTACAACAAGATGACATTAAGTGTGACTACATTTATTCTGGTTTTGTAGTTTTGCCCTCAATACAATGGGATGTGGAATGGTTTCCCTACAGAGTCCATTTGACCCTTGAATTGAAAGAGCTGCTTTGGAACACCCAGATACCTTTCAGATCTGCCTGAAATTACACCACTGTGTTTTTGTTTCTAGCATCCTTAACTGTTTCATTATCATTCAGACAGAATCATTTGTTGTGATTACAGCTATAATCATGTTTTGATGTCAGCATTTCATTTCGGTTGCGAAAGTTTGTTAAAAAAGTCTGTCGGATTTGATGCCTGCATTTTTCAGTGGTTTATCACATGTTCTAAATGAGTCCGTTGTGTTCATGAGGATTCCTCAATGCCTGGGCGTTCAAACTCTCATGAAGCTCTAGGAAACATGACTCCAAAATGCATTTTCCATGGCCTCAACTTGTGGGGGTTAGATATGAAAAATGTCTTAAGATTTTGATCCAGGTATATGTTCCTGGGTGCTCATCCATCTTGTTTTGTCACTAACTCTCCTTTCTTGTACCTGCTGTGTTCTTGGCACGGTTTCTCCTGTTAAAAGTCTTGGGGTAGTTTAAAAGTACAAAGTGGAAGTTTCAGCAGATATGCTTTCCTCAGTCTGGAGGGATAGGTCTGTACTTTCATTGTGTCCTGAACAGGGAGACAAATGTACCTGTATCAACTGGTTAGACTCTTTTTTCTAAAAGATTTTATTCATGTATTTATTTTAGAGAGAGAGAAATGGAGGGAGAAAGAAGAGAGAAACACTGACTGACATGTGACAGAAACATCGATGGGTTGCCTCTTGCATGCCCCCAACTGGGAACCTGGCCGGCTACCTAGGCACGCGCCCTGACAGGGAAGCAAACCAGCAAAGTTTCGGCTCACCTGTGCTCAGTTCACTGAGCCACACCAGCCCGGGCTCAACAGGTTAGATTTAGATAAGATCAGTTTTAAGAAAACTGATCAGTTTTAAGATCAAATTTAAGAAAAAGTGTCTTTTCATTTGAATACAAACAATTGAAATTAATGAGATGAAATATTTAAGTTCAGAATTTATCTTCTGCCTATTGAAATGTTTCTGCAGCTAATAAAAATCAGTTTTAAAATGCAGTATTCTGCAAGACCCAGAAAAGGACATTTATTGCCTTTTAGAGAATATTGACATATCTATAAAAATTATTACAGGCTTCAGTGAGGTTAAATTATATATTAAAATATGAAAATATGAATCCTGGATCTTATCGAATCCTGGTGTCAGATCACTAGGGTTCATAAAGTTAGAACTGGTTTTCGGAGAATACTATATACATGGAATAGGGAATGACTCTCTCTTTGTCTAGCACATTTATGAGGCTGTATACTAATTGGCAATATATGTGTTTTAATTTCACTCCTGAGAGTAGACGGACCCTAAGTAAAAAATCTGAATCACCTGCCCAATACCTAAAAACCAACACAACCAACAAATTCCTCAAATTCCAGAAACATTGAATGTAGCATTAATTTCAAGTAGTGAAAAAATGAAAGCAATGTTAATAGTTAAATAGGGAAAGAGGTGAAATGTTATGTAGTCACTAAGAGAATGTGTAATGAGAAATCTGTAATAAACTAGGGGAGAAGCTTGTGTTGCAGTGATAGATTTGAAAAACAGTCACAAGTTTAATATATAGAAGATCTAAACTAACAGCAACACATGCAAAAAATAGATCAGAAGGAAGTTCACTAACATTTGTCAGTGATTATGCCTGGTAATTTAACATTTTTTTCTTTATACCTTTAAAACTTTATATGCTTGATTTTTACACAATAGGTGTGAAATAAGGCTATGTACAATACAAACAGTTCAGTTTCGTGGCGATGACCTATCCTCTAACCCTGAGCACTTGTGATGACCCCTTCATGTGGCGTCATGCGGTCTGAAAGTTGTTGCTTGTGCTCTTTTAAACCCTTTGCTACATTCGCTTTAAAAGCAGAATGACCTGCAAGACCAGGGTTTGCAGCTTTCTTAGAGGAATGATTTTCAGATGTGATTTTTTTTAATCAGGTGAATTTCGTAAAATGCTATTTTCCCTTTGTATCTAGAAATATATTTGTGCTAAAAGCTTAACCACAAGCCAAATATAAAGTAACCAATTTGGTTTGGTGGTCACTAAGCTATTGATAAATATCTGACATTATTAAGTTAAATTTGCTTTTTAGTTTCATTCTGAAAATGGTCTAACTTTTCTTGGAAAAGTGAGCTTTATTTTTAGCTAAGATTGAGACCATGTGCTATGTGGCAAAATTGTTGTATAGCCCAACTACTTCTAAAAAGGATTTGATACAGGATTACTGGATATATTTTGTTTCTTTTTTTAAAACTGTTATAATCAGTAAATGAAGTCTTCTAGCTTATAGGATACAAGGTTGATATATAAGAACCTATCATATTTCTTTTTAAAAAGATTTTATTAATTTATTTTTAGAGAAGGGAAGGGAAGGAGAAGGAGAGGGAGAGAAACATCAATATGTGGTTGCCTCTTGTACGCCCACTACTGGGGACATGGCCCACGACCCAGGCACATGCCCTGATTGGGAATTGAACTGGCAACCCTCTGGTTTGTAGGTCAGTGCTTAATCCACTGAGCCACATCAGTCAGGTGGATTACTGGATATACTTCTGAGCTGCCTCCTGGGAAGCCGTAATTTATTTACTCACCTAATGAATCTTTATTACATAATAATCACCATTTCATTCCTCATACTTTGGGACATTTATTCATTCATGTATTCAACAAACCTATAAGGAGCACCTATTATGTGACAGATGCTATGTCAGGCCTTAGAACCAATATTCCAATGTATCTGGATATGTTAAGAGTTTAATGCATTAGGTGAGAAATATAAGTGAAATATATATTTTGATCATATATATGCAAATATACTTTGCTATATGCAGGCAGGGATTTTTGTCTGTTTTGTTTTTCCTAGCTTATAGAGCAGTCCCTTCTAAGCAGCAAATGTTCGGTCAGTTTGTGTTAAACAGGTGAATAACATGTCAGTAGACTGACATGGAGAATACGGATGACAAGAAGAAGACATTTTGTCAGAAAGCCTGGAAAAGGGAGATAGGCAAGATGAATTTGAAGGACAGTCACCACTGACTTGTGTCTAATCCCCAAGGAAAATGGAGAGTAGGTCCACTCTGCCTATGATGCCATAGCTTATGGTTCTCTCACTGCTTCCTGTTAATGTGCTGTTCCCTCATATCTCCCAGTCTTTGAATATTGCAGAGGGGCCTCTCTCCTAGTGTGGAGAAATCAAGCCATGACTTTGATGTTTTTTCTTTTATTGATTTCAGAGAGGGGGGAAGGGAGGGAGAAAGAGAGGGAGAGAAGCATTGATCAGTTACCTCCTTCACATGCCCTGACCAAGACCTAACCTGAAACTCAGGGATGTGCCCTGGCTGGGAATTGAACCTGCAACATTTCAGTCTGCAGGACAATGCCCAACCAACTGAGCCACACCATCCAGGGCAATGCCACAACTTTATACATGAACTTTGTGCAAAGGGATATTGTGTATTGCTCTTGATCTCTCTAAGAATTTTGTGTAAAAACTAGTATTTCCAATTCTGCTTGCTCTTTATTTTCTGTGGGAATTAATACAGCTGATTTTTTAAAAAGTCATAAGTTTCTGAATAGATTGGAAGACAAAGAAGCCTTTTGATTAATTCAATACAATGGCATCAGAAACCCCACTGTCTATTATTTATTTGCCCAAGAGAAATGGAATCATGTGTCTACAGAAAAAGTTGTAAAAGAATATTTACAGCAGCTGTATTCATAATAACCAAATGTGGAAACAATCCAAATGTCTTGCAAGAGGAGAATAGATAAGCAAATTGAGGCATATCCGTGCATTAGAATATTATATAGCAATAAAAATGAATGAGCTACTAATCCAAGCAACAACAATATGTTTTTCAATGTAATATATATTAAGCAAAAAAAGTCAAACACATAAACACTTGCCATAAAGTTTTTCCATTTATTTACAGTCCAGTAATGGGTAGAACCATTGTGTGATGACAGAAATAAAAAAGTTATTGCCTGAGGGTGGAAGAGGAGGAAAGGGGCACATGGGAATTTTCAGGGTTGATAGAAGTGTCCCACATCTTGTTTGAGGTGACAGAGGTATATACAATTGTCAAAACTTACCAAAACAGACACTTAAGGTTGTGTTTTTACTTTATGTAAATTATACCTTAATTTAAAAAAATGAGAAAAATGCAAACTACTCTGAGAATTAAAATACAAGACAATTCAGCACAACTAATAACTATTTAATAAGCACCTCTATCTTAGCCCCTGTTCAAGGAGCAGGGAATATAAACATGAATGAGAAAGAGTACCTCCCCTGATGAATTCACAGACTAGGAAGGAGAACAAATGTGGAAAAAGACATTGACAAATATTATATTCACATGGAACTTTTTAAAAGAATGTTTCCAGAATGTACCTAGGCATTTTAGAATTATAGAATAATCATCTTAGGTAAAAGCTATTGTAAGGAAAATATCCACTTCCATATCCTGTCTTCGTATCTTTGTGGAGACCTCTTCCATAATGTACTAAACTTGGTTTCTGTGACCAATGGCCTGTGGCAGAAGTGAGGGTAAGTATTTCCAAGATGAATCACTTTGGGATAAGCCAGCTGACATGCTGTGATACTGTGATAATATTCAGGCAGCCATAGAGAAGCCTATGTGAAGAGAAATAATGCCCTGTGACCCGAAGCTGGCAAATAAGTGGGGCTTCCCTACAACAATGTGAGCTAGCTTGAAAGCACATCCTCCCCCTAATCCAGCCTGCAGATGGGAGTGCAGCCCTGACCGACTTCTTCACTGCACCTCCTTGGAGACCTTCAGCCAGTCCCCCCAGCTAAGCTGCTCTGAAATTTCTAACCTCCAGAAATTAGGAAATAATAAATACTTATTGTTGTAAGCTGCTAAATCTTGTGGTAATTTGTTACACAGCAATAAATCACCAATCTATATGATCTTTCCAAAATGTAGAAGACAAGAGTTCATGGGTTAGTGAATAATTCCTGATTATAAATTGATCATCTCAATTTTTCAGTTTCACTGAAATATATTAGTTCATGAGCATTTGAGAACCAAAAGATTTCTGACAACTTTGTAGTTTAATTACCAATTTATATACAGAAAAATAGTTTACTTACTGAAAAAAAATCTAACCTTAATGAAAATTTATGGTATACATCAGTCTAGTTACCAAATTAAAACAGGCAAAATCATACTTTAATAAAATACTTAATTGCTTGTCAAGTATAAAAGGTCAATTTTATATTATTGAATTTATTAATGAAAATTAAAATGAATTCAAATTAATATTCACAACTAATCTTCACTTTGAACTTCAAAATATATAATACAGTTCCAAATCATTATGGTTTAGAGACCACAACTTAATTAAAAAAAATTGCAGGGGTGATTTAGGCTGATTTTTAAATTAAGGCAATAGACTGAAATTTTAGAGTAGTTGAGATTATTGCTCTGCCAGTTTCGGCTGGCGAATCTTTATTCCTTCTTGAATCTTTGGATTTTAAAATTATACCACTCCTAACACTTAGCATGAACTGACTGTTACATTAGGAAAACAGATCTAGGTGGCTATCACTGGAAGAGTCTGATGTACCTCAAAGTATAGGACACCCCTTTTCCCTTCAGCTCAGCAGAAACTAAATAGGGCGTGGATCTTTGCATACGAGTTTTTACCAGGGCTTCCTCAGAGTTAGCGTAGTGGCTAAAGGGAAGGTTGTAAAGACTTGATGGGACAATAGGATCATTTCTTATTTCTGGGAGGCTAGAAGGGGTTTTGCAAAGCTATTAAGATAATGTGAAGTTTGGTGTCATTCGTCATTTGGTTCCAGACCAATAAAGATACACTGGGCTGCATCTGAGTCACATGGAGGGCTGTTAAAAACCAAATTGCTGAATCCCATTCCTAGAGATTCAGATTTAGAAATTCCAGCATATGGTATATGACACTGTTGCTGCCAATCCAGGAATCACATTTTGAGGACCACCAATATATCTGGATTGTATTATTCATCTGTCTTTGGGAGAGCTGTGCTTGTGTCTTTGAGGTGGAGGGGAGGGAGCTAAACCATGTTTCTAAGACACTCTGGTATTCAATAGTACCTTGAAAGTGAGTTTGGCCAATGACATGTGGCTACTGTCTTAAATGCCATCTCCAGGGCCCACCCCTAAAATTTCTCATGTGATCTTCTATAGTCTTGTCACTTTTTAGACAACTGAATGCAAAGAATTAAGTGGAGGTTTTTGAGGAAACCTTTCATTCTCTCTTCTGCTGATTATCCTCCTTTGAAGAAGACTGTGGAACCTGAACTGCACATTGAACTGTGTGTCATGTAACTACCAAATCCGTGAATTTGGCTTGGGCAACAGGACTGGCTCATCACGTAGCAGTGGGCGTATGAGATCAGAAGTGTGTGTATGTCGGTGTGAACAGGAGACCCCTGCTCTTGCCTGTTCCTCGCCCCACAACTATAGCCTCACAGAGGATTCCCTACAACTAGTTGACAAAGAGGCGAAGAAAGCATTTGACTTTTTTTACAGATACTTCTGCATAAGATGCGGACACAACTAGGAGTCAACTTACTCTAGTACTACTGTCCCCTGGGCAGAACTTTGAATACATTGTTTTACTGCCTCAAAAGAGGAGTATCCAGAAGTATGTATCTAAAGTGATTACAGGGCAGTTTTTTAACAGTTTGGTTAGATAATTAGGAACTTAGAAATCATAAGGTCAAAGGACTGTTGGTGACAAAAAGTCTGGGAAAAGAGCATGCAAATCAAACCCTTAGAATGGGACTGTTATTGTTAAGTTGTCCAAGGAGGCTGTAATGGTTAATTTTAGTGTCAAACTGATTGAACTATTCTGGGTGTGTCTGTCAGAGTGTTTCTAGAAGAGATTAGTATTTGAACTGGTAGACTGAGTAGATTGTCCTCCAGAATTTGGGTGGGCCTCATCCAGCCCATTGGAGGCCTGAGTAGAAGTAAATGTGGGGTAAGGGAGAAATCACTCTCTCAGCTTGTTTTCCTAATCTTTTCCTGCACTTGGAGTGTGACTTACACCATTGGCTCTTCTGGCTCACAGACTTTCAGACTTGGACTGGAGCTACATAAACCACCAGCTCTCCTGGGTCTCCAGCTTGGAGAGAGCAGATGGTGGGCCTTCTCAGCTTCCAAAATTGTGTGAACCAATTGCTTATCATTTATCTTTATCTCTATCTTTAATCTGTCCCATTGGTTCTGTTTTTCTGGAGAGCCCTGAATAATACAGGGACATGGAGAACATTTATGCTACATGTAAGTGTTCATCCTGCAGGTGAGACTTTTGATTATCAGGTAACAAAATGACCTGTCCATGCCAGTCAGACTCTTTCTCCAGCCATCCTGTGCTTGATCAGCGGGCTAAAGAGCAAGTGACTACGGCTACAGGAATAGAAGTTATTATTCATGGGCTCAAATTATGGGCTTGCTTTAATCAAGACTAAACTAGCTGTCATCACTGCTATGTATCTAGCTTGCCAATAGCATGGTCCATTTTTAAGCCCCTGATAATGACCCATTGCCTGTGGGGACATGCCAGCCAAACAGGTGGCATATTGATCACGTTGGGTCTCTTCCAGCACAGAGGGAGCAGCCATTTGTCCTGACAGGAAGACATTTACTCTGCATTTCTTCCCTTCAATGTTTCTTCAGGTAACATCATCCAGGGCTAACTGAATGCCTCAAGGTACCCTACATAATCTTACTTTTGACTAAGGAAGCTATTGTATAATAAAAGGATAGAGGCAATAGTATTGTAGTTTTAGGACTGCATAAATGTAATTACTCTTTAACTAGGGGCAAGGAGCTCTACACTTGGCCCTTTGAAGGCAACTGTGAGGCTGTTGTGGCCCCAGTGAAAATGAGTTTGACACCCCTGCTAGGCTAATCCTATTAGTGGGGATCACTGGTTTTATCATATACCTCTTCATATCAAAATGCAGATGGCCTAATAGAACAGTGAAATGACCTATTAGACACATGGTTTCAGAGCTGTCTGTGTGACAACAGTTGTGGGGCTGAAGAATTGTCATATGTGGTGCAACATGTTTTGAACCAATCACACTATACATTTCTTCCACAATCAGAATACCAGAGTCCAGGAACCAGGAGGTGTAAGTAGAGTGGGTTTATTCATTCTTAATCCAAATAATCCTCTCATAAAATTTATACTTCCTCCTCCTGCATCTTTTGGTTCTACTGGTATAAAAACTCTTATTTCAAAAAAAAATCATAACAGGAGACTAGGGTTTTATTTATTTCTTTATTTATTTGTTTCTGGCAATTTACTTTATTTCTTCTTGAAATACCAACCTAGAGAATCCCTATAGAATCCTTCCAGTTTTCCTCTTCTGAAAGTGTCTTTTACAGAAAGTAATAAGAAGAAAAATGTATAGCAGAGAGAGTAAGTGTGGTAAATTGGAACACGGGGTTATCCAGATTTCAGGGCCTGAGGTTTTAATTTTTATTTTTTTATTAATTTATTTTTTATTGTTGTCCAAGTACAGTTGTCTCCATTTCCTCCCACCACTCTCACCCACTCCAGCCATCCCCACCTCCCACCCTTGATCCTACCTTCCCTTGGTTTTGCCCATGTGTCCTTTATACATGTTCCTGACAACCCGTCCCTTTCCCCGCCTTTTATCCCCTCCCACCTCCCCTCTGGCTACTGTCAGTTTGTTCTTAATTTCAGTGTCTGTGGTTATGTTTTGCTTGCTTATTTGTTTTGTTCATTAGATTCCACTTATAGGTGAGATCATATGGTATTTGTCTTTCACCACCTGGCTTATTTCACTTAGCATCATGCTCTCCAGTTTCATTCATGCTGTCACAAAGTTCTATTTAACTGGAAGATGAGACTGCCATCTGGTTCCTTTAGCCTCCTCAGGCCACTAAACCAACAAACAAATGATGGAGTTGCTCTCTTGACTCGTGTGTCCAATCCCGGTTGTCAAGGGGAAATGGAATTGCTGCTACACCTTGTGGAAAGGAAGAGTGGAACCCAGAGGATTCTTTTAGATATCTCTTGGCATAGACCAGTTATATTTGGGCTGCACAGTCTTTGCTTGCTGGTTCTCAGACTAACCCAGTAGTACAAAATCAAATCTGTTCTCTTGTTACCTAAATGCTGACTTAGTGGTTTCTAAGAGATTTCCCCAATATCTAAGAAATAAAATTTTGTTGCAAAACTAATATTGATCTACCTGTACAAAAAAAGGCATGCACTGTCCTCTTACATGTCTTTTCCAGCCGACTCGCCTCTGAAAAGTAACATGCTCCTTTTGGTTGTCCCTGTATGAACTTCCCCAATCACACTGCCCTTTCCTTTTGCATTCCTTTTTTTATCCCCCTTCCAAGCTTTTCTATTTCCATTCATCCTTGATCCCAATGTTTGTGGAGCTGAGCTTCCCCCTCACTAATTTTATGTTCATGTAGTTCCAACATAGCCAAATCTAGTAATAAAAATAATTGTGTTTCTAAACTTAACTTTGTATTATGATTATTTGGCCTGAACCAAAGGTGAAATACATGGTAAAGGAGTCATAGAATGTTATAGCTGGAAGGGATAAGAGGAGTCTAATTTAGTCTGATCCTCTCATTTCATAGATGAAAATAATGAGGCCATTAGGATTGCTTAGTGCCCTACTAGGAACTGATAACTAAGCATTATGATTTTGGGTCAGTGCAAATGGCCCAAACATCATGTTAATATTCTGCTATTATTTATAGGATATAAATAGAGAGTCGATAATTATCATGTCCCAAATTTTACTTAATAATCTTTCATATATGCACAGAATTTTAGAGCTATTAAATAACTTGTTAATTATTACCTACACTAAAAAGCAATTATATGTTCTTTTCAAATCCTATCCCCCACCTTTTTAAGCGAAGCTTTTATTATATTTCCCATTTTCCTGCACAACTGTTAAGACTGCTGCAAGAGACTAAAACACAGGTTTTTATTAAAAAAATTGAGGTAGGCAAAGTAATTTTTTGATTTTATTTTTTCATTGCATATATTGGGGTTATATTGGTTAATACAATTACATAGGTTTCAGGTGTACAATTCTATAATACATCATCTGCCTATTGTATTGTGTATTCATCACCATAAGTCAAGTCTCCTTGCATCACCATTTATCACCTCCGATACCCTCTACCTGCTTCCACCCTCCTTACCCTCTGGTAATCACCATGTTGTTGTCTGTGTCTATGAAAATCATTTTTTCTTTAGTTTCTTATATGTTTTATTTTCTTCCTTGCTATTTTTTTAGACTACCCTAGATTATATTGACTCAGGACAAAGATATTTTCTGAAAATTGCCTATTGTTCTGTAACTCCCCACCCAGGCAAATCTCAACTTTACTGGTTTAAATGACATGAGAGATAGTTACTGGAACTATATATCGGATTAGCGTTCTTGTTTTTTGATATCTGAGGCATCAACCCTACTAATGAATAAAGGTGTCCTGCATCTATTGGCAGCTACACATCAAGGCTTGTTAAACTTAATGCTGAGTGCGTTTGGTAATGGCTAAAGTTTCAAAAATGCTTGGATTACTCTGGGGCTGTTCACAAAAGCCATGTCTGGACATGTAAATTGGAAAATTGAAACAATCTATGTATCTTGATAATTCAAATAAATGTTCTAACATTTAACTCAATTATCTTGAATTTATAAGAAAATGTGTTCTTTTATGTGTTTGAATTCACATGAAAACTGCCTCAGTGTTTTATTCCAATTTGCATGTCCAGATATAGCTGTTGGGCAATGCTAATAGTGATGGCTTCCATTACGTTCCAGGCAGCATTAGGTGATTTTCATATTATTTCTATCCCTCATACCAACCTCACAAACAAGGCATTGTCACTCCATTTTACCCACGAGGAAACTAAATGTATAGAAGTTACAGAATTTATGAAGAGCTTGAAGTAGTAATTTTCTCTGAGGAAAATAGGCAGCATGATGAAAAAAATAGAACATGTTGTTAAGTCTCAGGAAATGAATAAATGCTAGCAACATTATTTATCAGTTTGAAAAGATGAGAGGCAAAGTCCAGAGTCTTTGCTCCTCTTAACTTAGCCATAGTAGGGTAATGATTTTGGTCTTTGTCTTCTTGTCTTTGTGAGTTTAAATCATTATGACCATCCTGTTTTTAAAGTTTAATTTTATTTTCCAAGTCTTTAAGTGATTAAGTTGAAACCCAAAGGCTTTCAAACAAAAAGGTATTGAGGTCTATATAAAACAGCATATGTCAAAATACTAGTTACACTCTCCTTCTAAGGCAGTTATTTTCACAACCAAGCTATATGAGGATGCATTAACTGGCTCAGTTTTGACAGAGGCAGTCTGTGCTTGTGCTCAAATCCCTCGAATACTGATGGAATTGTGATTACACCCTGAAAAGAGAAGAGTCTGAATACAAATTTTAGAGGATCAGAAGTGTTTAATGTCTCATTGTTTGCATCGAGATTCTAAATCACATTCAAGTTGATGACTCTGATCTTCATATCAATGCACAAATGGGACAGAAGAGAAAAGCCAGGAAAGCTGTTTTCTGAGTGAAACACTGATTTTGTTCTCATATTACCAGCGAGAGACCATTTGGGATATTTAAGCCTGAGGTTGAGTGCTGTGCATTTGTTAGAGCTCCTCAATGTTTGAAACGGGTTTTCCCTTTGGGGAGCCCATCCATTTGGACAAGTGCTACATTAGATCAAAAGACATGGGAAGAGGTATTTTGCACACAGATTGAATTTTTTTTTGGCAAAATAACATAGCCTTTTAGTACAACATTGTCTATTCTCTACTGAGTGTCCTTTTAAAAAAAAAATAGTTGGAGTCTTTTCCAGTAAGTGTCATCTTTATTTTCATGTGGCAAATTGGCTAGCAGCCACCTGGAGCTCATTTGAAATGAAAGCTGGCCTTATGGGATTTAGTTTCTCAGCTCCAGTTGATACAGTTTTCTACTTTATTAAATGTTGATCAAATTTCTCAATGTATTGAAATTATCATCATTTGATTTTTGTGTTATTTGTTATTTGACAAACACAAATATTAAGATAAACTTTTGGTTGTATTGATATTCTGTTAAAAATATCATGAAACTACTAGAAAGAAACTGTACCTGTAGTTTTTTTAAATCTCTTCTAATTGAAAGAAAGGTGACCTCATCAGCACCTTCAGCTTTTCATCATCATAAATAATTTGATGGGAGGTCTGATAAACCCAAATTGTTTTTTAAACTATAACGAATGGTTAATCTAGCATTTAAAACAATGACCACATTTTGTTTCCAAATCGTGATTCTGACCTATTTTGGGTGAACATGGTTTACGAGAGCCTTGAACACGAACCCTGGGACACATTCTATGGTGCACCAGCATCAGGCAGTTGAACACAGCACCAGGAAGAGTGCCACCCATGCGGAAATATTAAGAAATAAAGAAAATGAGGACAAAAAGTGTTCTATCTGTTTTCCTCTACTATGAATTTAGAATTCCTGGCATGACTGATCCAGTTTCCTCCTGTTGTCATTAGCAATTGCCACTGATTGTGGCTAGTCATCTACTTCCAAAAGGAAGAAAGTTGGCCACGATGCATTTGGAACTCCTGCTGATGCATCCCTGGGGATGTTACCAGAAACTTGACAAATTCCTGTTTCCAAATACTGTCTTCTGATACAACATGATGGAAAATTGGAGCAATTACTCAAATAATACGTGCAAACAGTACATTTTCACCTTCATTTCACTGAAGAAAAATCTGCAACTCCTAGTTAGTCCTTCCTGGTTTTTAACACTTCTTGCCAAAACCATTACCTTTTCTGCAATTCTACTTAATTGATGTTTAAATCCATCTCTACAGCTTGCCCTCCACAGTTCCTGGAATCCATTAATTGCTAGATAACCATTCATTGGCTTTAAAGCCAATTATTTTCTTTATAAATATGAGGCAGAATAGCATAGCAGTTATGAGAACAGGATCTGGTGTCACTGCCTGAGTTCAAATATCACCTCCACTCAATGGCTGTATGACTTTGGATAAATCACTCAACTCTCTGGGGACTCATCTTTTTTATCTATGAAATGGGAATAATATTACTAACTCAAGGGCTTGACATATACTTGTGTACTACTTTTTAAAACTCTGAAATTCTTCCACACTGATTGGTAAATAGCTGCATCCTCAAACCCCTGAATGCCTCCCCTTCTCCCTCCCACCTCAGTGTGCCTTTGCTCTCCCCACTGTTTTGCAAGGGCTTGCTTGCTCAGTAGGGGGCCTGCAGGCCCTTTCCCAGGACTATGTTCAACATCTGCCTCACATGTCAGTGTGCCCTGGTACCTGTTCATGAATGTTTTTAAGATCACCCTCTAGGGAGAGTCATTGTGAGTTTTATTTAATTTTTTAACTTTTAATTTTTGTTTTATTGTTTATGCTATTACAGTTGTCCCACTCTCCCCACTTCTACCCCTCCACTCAACCCACTCCCCATTTCCATAAATAGTTCCTTGGGCACTTCATATGTGCTCTTTGACTAATACCTTCACTTTCTTTCAATCACTCCCTGCCTCTCCCTGACCCCTTACAGCTGTCAGTCTGTTCCATGATTCTATGCCTCTTGTTCTATTTTGTTCATTAGTTTATTTTGTTCATTAGGTTCCTCTTGTAAGTGAGATCATATGGTATTTGTCTTTCACCAACTGGCTTATTTCATTTAGCATAATAGTCTCTATTTCCATCCATATTGTCGCAAAAGGCAGGAGTTCCTTCTTTCTGCATAGTATTTTGTTGTGTAAATGTATCAGTTTCTTTATCCACTCATCTACTGGTGTGCACTTGAGCTGTTTCCAAATCTTGGCTGTTGTAAATAATGCTGCTATGAACATAGGGGTGCATGAATTATTTTGAATTGGTGTTTCTGGATTCTTTGGGTATATTCCCAGCAGTGGAATTGAAGGGTCAAAAGGCAGTTCAATTTTTAGTTTTTTGAGGGAATTCCATACCATTTTCCACAGAGGCTGCACCAGTCTGCATTCCCACCGACAGTGCACTAGGGCTCTTTTTTCTCCACAGCCTCACCAGCACTTGTTTGTTTATTTATTGATGGTCATTTTGGCAGGTGTGAAATGATATCTCATTGTGGTTTTAATTTGCATCTCTCTGATGGCTAGTGATGTTGAACATTTGTTTTCATATACCTATGGGCAATCTGTATATCTTCCTTGGAGAAATGTTTATTCAGTTCCTTTGCCCATCTTTTAATTAGATTATTTGTATTCCTAGTGTTGAGTCATATAAGTTCTTTATATATTTTGGATATTAAACCCTTGCCCAAGGTATCATTGGCAACTGTGTTCTCCCATATGGTCGGTTCCTCTTCATTCTGATGATGGTTTCTTTAGCTGTGCAGAAGCCTTTTAATTTGATATAATCTCATTTATTTATTTTTCCCTTTATTTCCCTTGCCATATGAGATATATCAGGGAAAATATTACTATGTGAAATATCTGAAATTTTACTGCCTAAGTTTTCCTTTATGATTTTTATTGTATTACAACTTATATTTCAGTCTTTTAACACTTTGACTTTATTCTGGTATATGGTATAAGACGGAGGTCTAGTCACTTTTTTTGCATGTACCAGTCAGTCCAGTTCTCAACAGCACTGATTGAAGAGACTGTCCTTTCTCCATTGTATGCTCTTGCTTCCTTTGTCAAATGTCAATTGACCATAAAGATATGGGTTTATTTCTGGGCTCTCCATTCTGTTCTATTGATCCATGTGTATGTCCTTATGCCAGTACCAGATTGTTTTGATTATAGTGGCCTTGTAGTATAGTTTGATATCAGGTATTGTGATGCCTCCAACTTTATTCTTTCTCAAGAATGCTGAGGGTATTTGGGGTCTTTTTGCTTCCATATAAATTTTTGGAATATTTTTTCTATATCTGTGAAGTATGCCATTGGTATGTTAATAAGAATTTCACTGAATCTGTAGATTACTGTGGGTAGTATGGACATCTTAATGATGTTAATTCTTCCAGTCTATGAACATGATACATGCTTTCACTTATTTGTATCTTCTTCAATTTCTTTCTTCAGCATTCTATGGTTTTCCGAGTACAGGTCCTTTGCCTCCTTGGTTGAATTTATTCCTAGGTATCATGGTAAGTTTTAAATGAGTTGATATATATTTATATATTTAGAATAGTTCTGGCATCCATTAATCACTGTCCAAGTGGGTCTTATAAATAGATGGCAAGTCTTCTGTGTATTTTGCATATTTCACTGCAGCCTATGGCAGTAAGTGAGCAATCTAGTCCATCATTCTTTTTGAGAAATTAAATTTAGTTTAACTTAATTTTATTGTGGTAGGAACACTTAACATGAGATATACCCTTTTAACAAATTTTCAAGTGTACAGTATGCAATTGTTAACTATAGGCACACTACTGTACAGCAGATCTCTAGAACTTATTCATCTTGCACAACTGGAACTTTGTAACTAATGAACAGTAACTTCCTATTTCCCCCACCCTCAGCTCTTGGTAACCACCATTATACCCTCTGTGTCTATGAGTTTGACTGTTTTACATACCTCATGTAAGTGGAATCATGCAGTATTTATTCTTCTAAGACAGTATATAGTCTTGGTAGATTGTATATCTAGGAATTTGTCTATTTTCTAAGTTATTTTGCTTATTGGAGTGTATTTTTTCACAGTAGTCTTTTATTATCCTTTTTATGTCTGTGGCATTAGTTATAATGTTTCTATTTTCATTTCTGATTTCATTTATTTGAATCCCCTCTTTTCTTAGTAAGTCTAGCTTGTCAATTTCATTGATCTTTAAAAAAAAAAACCCTCTTTGCCCTGGCAGGTGTGGCTCAGTGGATTGGGTGCTGGCCTGAGAACCAAAAGGTCGCCAGTTCGATTCCCTGTCAAGGTGTATGCCTGGGTTGTGGGCCAGGTCTCCAGTTGGGGGCAAACAAGAGGTAACCAACTGATTTTTCACTCACATACTGATGTTTCTTTCCTTCTCTTTCTCCCTCCTTTCTCCTCTCTCTGAAAATAAATAAATAAATAAATAAATAAATAAATCTTTAAAAAACCCCTTAGTTTTGCCATTTTTCTTTTGTTTTAGTCTCTATTTCACTTATTTCTTTTCTAAATTTTATTTTCTTATTTCTGATAAATTTGTACTTAGTTTGTTCTTTTTATAGTTTCTTGAGGAGTAAAGTGAAGTTGTTTATTTGAGATCTTTCTTCCTATTTTTTACAGTGATTGATCACTATAAACTTTTCTCTTAGTACTGCTTTTGTCACATCACAAAGGCTTCAGGTAAGTTGTGCTTTTGCTTCCATTTGTCTCAAGGTATTGTCTAATTGTTTTATTCTCTCTTTATCCATTAGTTGTTCACAAGCATGTTGTTTAATTTCCACATAAGTGTGAATTTTCCAGTTTTCCTTCTGCCATGGACTTTTTGTTTCATGCCATAATGGTAGGAAAAGATATTTGGTATGATTTCAATCTTCCTAAATTTGTTAAGACTTGTTTTGTGACCTAACATGCAATTTATCTTAAAAAATAGTCCATGAGTACTTGAGAAGAATGAGAATTCTACTGCTGTTGGGTGCAGTGTTCTGTGTGTCAAGTACTTTCTGAGTTGCAGGCACTGTCCTAGGTATTTGGAAGATGCCAATGAAGAAAAAAAATCCCTTCTGTCATGGAACTTGCTTTCTAGTTGGAAGAGACCTAAAGTAAGTGGTGACAATGAAAAGTATAATATGCCTACAAGTGATGAATGTGCTGACTCTTAACTTTCCAAAAGGCTACAGTGAACCTCTTGATTAAGCAAAGTTAACTTTGTTTGACTTAATGTGGTAAAGTGGAGAACATCACCTTGATAGAGTTTCAGTAGTGTCTGAAAAGGTGGCAGATTGCTGAAGGGTCTTTGTAATGTTTGGAGCCTGGGATCGAATGGCTCAAGACATGTCTTTCAGGGTGGGGGATCCACTGGAATTGGACAAAGTTTGTAATATAATAGTTTGGATCAATAGAGATTCTCAAAATTAGAGTCCTTTTTAGTAAGTGTGAATAATATATTGTCTGAGAGGAGAGAGAATTGCCCAAATAAGTATGCTGCCTGGCTTAATCAGTTTGCATCACTTGAAGCAAAGATTGAAGTTATTATTATATACAACCTTATCTTCTGGAGCAAAAGTGTCCTGTGTCATGTTTCTTTTGGGCCCTCAGGTCTCACTGTTATGGGTAAACTCTATGGCTGCAGATGTTCTCAACTCTCAAATGCTATGGAATAAAGAAAATAGAGAACATCAACATAAGTGATTAAGATTCCAGGGAAAGGGAAAGTTACAGTGTTAAATTGGGTGGTCACCATTGGCTTTGTAGTGAAGGTGATATTTGAATAGGCTTGTAGATGGTGAGGGATTTAGCCAAGTTGAATATCTGGTTTATTTATCTAATTTATTATATTTTTCTAGATTTAGACTGGGTCAAAGTTTACTATCAGCTGTGTACTGTTTATAGTGGTCAAAAATCCTACTTTGTCCTTAGTTTTTCCCAAATATTTCTAATGAAAAATATGTTTTGGATTTGAATTTTCTGTGTATTCCCTCATATGGAGCTTTATTCCAATTAGAGAAAACTGGTTTAAATGTAGGTAAATAAGAAGCTCACAGAAGAGTCAGCTACTAAATTTAAACATTTGTCATGGGAACTCATTTGAAATTCTTTTCTGTTTCATCTGCCTTTTAGTAATCAAAGTATATGCTAAATCTACAAAGGAAACATCTTTTCTTCTAACCTGTCTTCATTTCTCTTCATTAACAATATCCCAATGGAAACATCCATTCAAACAACTGACTAAACATTTTTGCTTTTGTTTAACAAAACACTACATTTTCCAATTTTGCTTTGTTTCCAAACATTCTTAGAAATTAGTTTCAACTTTTGCATTTTAAGAACCATTATTTCATGCAGTGGATAATTTTTCTTCTTTTTCAATCTCTCAGTCTTGGTAACCACTTAGCAGGAAGATTTGCACTGTCTCTAACCAGTATCGTGGGAAAATCTACTTTGAAATGAATCTATTGAATTTTATCAAAAGCTAATGTAAGCCAAGTGGGTACTTTTTGTCTTTTCCATAAGCCACTATATTCATAAAGAAAACAAACGGAAATGAATCATTCTCATTTATTATTCAGCCAGATAGTGTTTTGAGTATTTTCTCCTTTTCACAATGAAGAGTAGTCATAGCAAAGCTAAAAACCAACACACTGTGATCCAGTGTTAGATTCATCTTTGAGCCATAAATGAGCTTTCTTTATTGAATAGATTACTGAAACACAGAAGCACTTTCCATCAACCATATGTTGGTAAGGCACACTGTGTAACACTGGGATTCCAAATAAGAGAGACAGCACATATGTGCAATCACATTAGATGTGGAATTAAGAATAGAATTTCTGATTTCATTTTTCCAGTAGGTATAACAATATAAATTAATCCAAAGTCAACAAAAAAGAATCTTTTTTGTCTCCCAGTAGAATCGGTTCAAATTAGAGCAGTAACTGATCTGCTAATTTGCACTACTGAATGCACAGTGGGCACTAACTGAATATTTGTTAAGTGTCTGATAAATTGACTTTTATTCTTACAGTTGGGGAAGCAAACAAATGATACACCTTCTTGATTTTATCCTTTTCTCTGCCTCATGAATTTATGCCTCTTAGTTTCACACTACCATGTCCCTTCCAACCTAATGTGTCCTGTGAACCTGGGCTCGAGATCAGAAACAAAATTTCATTCTAACATGGAATCAAACATTACACTTTTCCTTAAACACTAATTCTATATTTTATTGATATTATCTAAGTTTTAGATTTATACTTTTTATTGCCTAGTAAAATTTTACCTAAGATAGTTTTTTTTTTCTGGCACCATCTGTGTTACCTTTGTGTTGGTTCTCACATATGTAACTGTCATTATTAGAATATTTTTAAGCCTCACAATCGTCCTACCTTTTCTTTCATTTTCTGGATGTGATGCTTAGAGATCAAAGATGGAAAATACGTTGTCCAGTTTCATAAGTAAAGTTATTATTTTTTTCAAATACTCTTTATGTCATAAAACTTAGCTTGAGTTGTCATGCTAATATTATCGGCCTTGTTCATCCACTCGTATTGCCTCCAAGCTCATCAGGGACAGTGGAGCATTTTATCTGAATGAAGATTTACATATGATTGGAGGACCACTCTATTTTATTCCCCTTTGGTGGCCTAACATAGTTTCTCCTTTTCAATCAAAAAGCATATGTTTATATTAGAAAACCAGAATCATTAAACTTGAGTAACAAAGCTCCTAATGTCCTTAGGCTTTGTAGAACCCATACCTCGCAAAGAACTAAGAATCCTTAGTGCTTCCTAAGAGACTGTGTGCTGGAGTTGAGTCTAAGCAGGGTTAGCGTGGATCCCTGTGCTTTCAGCCAGAAACAAGGATAATCTTCTGAGTCTCACACATGCTGCTTAAGTTGGAACCTCTCAAAAGCTTTCCATAAAGGTTACAGCAAGCCAGGCATCATCCCAGGCAACACCCATGGGTACAATGGTTGGGTGGGATCTATGACCTGTGGCTAGCTAATTCTGTGGAAGCCTTCTGCAGCAAACAGGCTCGACTGAAAGAATTCTTCAGGGTAATCTAAAGAAATAAAGACCCATATTGATTTTGTTGCTTATATTTGCCAACAAAAAAACTATTATGAAATTCCATATAATTAGAAGTACTTGTTAGATTAAAATAAAATCTATAATCTTACTAATTATTTGACCAGTATTCCAAGTAAAACTGTTGTCATACATCTTGGAAAAGAAGATGAATACATTTTATATTTTTGATATTTATTGCACTCTATTTTTTCCCCACTGATTCTTTGTTCAACCTAATTTGCCCTTGTCCCCATCAGGCGATTCTAGTATATATTGAGAAACCATTATAAACTTCTCTCCACATGAAAATCAATGACAAAATCATGGTTTCTGTATATTTAAATTCTGTATTGCTACAAGTTCTTTTTTAAAGATTTTATTTATTTATTTTTAGAGAGAGAGGAAGGGAAAGAGAAAGACAGGGAGAGAAACATCAATGTGTGGTTGCCTCTTGCTCACCCCCCGCTGGGGGACCTGGCCTGCAACCCAGGCATGTGCCCTGACTGGCAATCAAACCTGTGCCTCTTTGATTCACAGCCCCATGCTCAGTCTACTGAGCTACACCAGCCAGGGCTGTATTCTACCCCTTCTAACCTAGTAGTTACTTATGAGAGACTTTGTGCTGGAAACTTCATAGTTTGAGGTATTGAATAAAGAGTAAAGTAAACAAACACATTTTCATGTCAGAAGATTTTATACTTGTTTATGGTTAAGTAACAGTGAATAATAAATATGTGGGCAGACATTACTCATTTGCATTTAAGAAATCAAATTATTGCCAAGAGTATCTACGCTTATTGCAAATTGCCCCTCAGTGTCCCTGAGCTCCAGGTCATCCAGTCTAGCCTAGAGCAAAGTGACAAGAAGGTAAAATTTGCCTTGACAAAGAATTTCTTTTTCTCTTGCTATTAGTAGGGTTTCTGTCCTAATTATTCCTTTAATCTATGCTTATTCATTTATTGTCTTTACACTTTAGTGTGAATTAAGTTCTTACATACTTTTTATGGTATATCTTTTCTTTGAATGTGCTGGAGATTTTGCCTCCAATTCCAGGAAATATAGGGATCCTGATGTAATACTTTATATAGTTCCACTGGATATATGAAGTTTGTCCGGAAAATGTCCAACTATTGTTAATATAACAAGAATGGTTTGTGTGACATTTATGTAACCTGGCAGTCAAGGAGAGTGGACTGGAATGCACATGCATGAACAATGACGACTTCACTGTACTAGTCAGTGGGGGTGATAGACAATGTTGAGTGAGCATGTGTACTGTGGCCATCACAGTCAAAAATCACTGAGTGAGGAGAGCAAAGAATCTACATCAAATTTTGTGTTAAGCTTGAACACTCTTTCATGGAATCTATTTGGATGATTCAGAAGGCTGCAGCTCTGGGCAAATGGTGATTGACAGCTTCATCATGATAATATTCCCATTCATGCGTCAGGTCTCATGCGTCAGAGTGTTTTGGCAAAACATCAAATCACCCAGGTGGCTCAGATCCCCTACAGCCCAGATATGGTGCCCTGTGACTTCTGGCTTTTCCGAAACTAAAATCATGTTTGAAAGAGATGGGGTGTGGGCAGGGCAGGGATGAGCAATGGGGAAAATAGGGACATCTATTGAAAAACAATGAAGAAAATTTTTTAAAAAATGAGAAGAGATTTTAGACTGTCTATCAGGACAATATGACAGGGTAGCTGATGGTGATTGGGAGAACTGTGTGAGGTCCCAAGGTGCCTACTTTGAAGGGGACTGAGATGTCATTGTCCTATGTACAATGTTTCTTGTATCTTATACTTTCAATAAATCTCTATTTTTCATATTACATGCCTGGATATCTTCTGGACAGACATCATATTTTAGTGTTAATTTAAAAAATTCTTCAATTTCTTTATTTTTCCTCATAAACAATAAGTCTGTTTACTTATTTATTTATTTGAAGAGTTATTTCTTTTTTATTATTGACATTATTACAAATGTGCCCCATTTCCCTTCCCCTTGTGCCCACCTCTACCCAGCCCTAGCCCCCACCTACCCTGGCCTTCACCACAATGTTGTCTGTGTCCATGGCCTCTGCATATATATTCTTTAGCTAATCTCTTCACCTTCTTTTACCCAGGCCCCCTGCTTCCCCTCTGTCTTAGATCTCTCAGTCTGTTCCATGTATCCATGCCTCTGGGTTTTTTTGTTTTTGTTTTTTTGTCATATTTTTTACTGTTGTTCAAAGTATAGTTGTCTTCATTCCCCTCCCCCCATACCCCTCACCCAGCCATCCCCACTTCCCACCCTTGTACTACCCCCTTTAATTTTGTCTATGTGTCCTTTATACATGTTCCTCAAAATGCTTTAATTTCTTTAAAAGAAATTTATAGTATTTGCTTTACTATCTCTTATAATATCTTCTCATTTCAGACTACACTATAACTAAATACATATTTATTTACTTTAAATTAAAAATATAGCAACTTCTGTACATTACCACTTCATTATATTTCTCATTTTTCACAATTCATCTTAAAATAAATAAGCTCCTCCTTTTCTAAACTTTACTAGGTCCTCTCTGTGTTACATTTTTACAGATCAGTTATTTTTAAAATATGTTTTTGGTGACATATTGTATATTCTAAAGACAGAGTGCCCTCTAAAGCAGATGAACCTGAATAATTTCTTGAAGGTAAATAACACAATAATAATAAAGCTCATAATATTTGTATTTGTAAGGAAGGATATTTAATATCATACATAAATACCAGTGTAGATAAAAATAAAGGTGCCATTGGACAAAGACACATTTCAGTTAGAAAAAAAACATCAAATTTTGAATGCTTTTTCACATTCTCAAATGATTAACATGGTGATATTGGTTATGAGAGCCCCGAAATTTGGAGAAAATTGCCCTTACTCAGTGCTTTAATTAGACAGGGCAAATAAGCACTCCACTGAAATACAGTAACATTCTCTTCCAAAATGTCTCTGTGGTGGTGCCCACTTTAATTTGATCTCAGTGTCTCAGTCTTCACCTTCAGGCATGGTTTGTTTTTCTGATCATTAATATTGACATCCATCCATCAATACACAAGCTTGCTTCTATAAACAGATTAATGCATTGTCAAAATTATGGAAGATAAAATGCTACAGATCATGGCAGTATTCAATTCACCCAGACTTCCTCTGCTTCTCTCTCCAACTTACCACACCACCCACACGTGCATGTGTGCACACACACACACCCCCCACAGCATCATACCAAAGAGACCCCAGAAATGTGGTAAAACTTGAAGTTTACTGTAAGACATGGAAATGATAGCCTGAGTGTACCAAGAAGCAGACTTTGGAGGGTTAGTAAGAAGCTTCTAGAAGGGAAGGGACAGGGCCTGCATACACAGTTAACTCCTGAGAATGTGTTAATACCATGTTTATATACCCCTTTCTGAGGTCTGCCTTGACTTATTTTAAGAACCACTGAATCTCTGAAGGTTTTTTTCTTTCAGAAGCTCAACATCCTTTGGGTTTTTTTCTTTTGATTTAGTATATACTGTTCTCTCCAGCATTCTCAGATGATGTAGCATATTCCTCATTGTAGCTGCATGCAATGTCTCTGTGTAGTTGTCACACCACCTACATTGACTCACATCTCAATCCTCCTTCCTCTGCTTGACCCAGCTTTTCCACAAGTGAACCCACTGATCTCTCCACATGTAGGATGTTGTCATTTCAGATCTATTATTTGCCTCATTTGCCACAGATTGCTCAATTCCTAGATACTAGGCCTATCTTCCCAGATAGGTTCCTTAGTAAACATGTGTTGTGAGATTGCTTTTTCTTTTTTTTTCATTTCTTTTCTTCTTTTCTTTTCTCTTTTTTCTTTCCTTTTCCTTTTCTCTTCTCTTTTCTTTTCCCTTCTTTTCCTTTCATCTTTTCTTTTCTTAGGGATGAGTAGTATTCCATTGTATAAATGTACCAAAGATTTTTATCCACTCATCTACTGATAGACACTTGGGCTGCTCTCATATTTTGGCAATTGTAAATGATGATGCAATGAACATTGGGGAGCATATATACTTTTGGATCAGTGTTTTGGGTTTCTTCAGATACTTTCCCATAAGTGGAATTGCTGGGCCAAAAGGCAGTTTCATTTTTAATTTTTTGAGGAAACTCTATAGTGTTTTATACAGTGGCTACAGCAGTCTGCATTCCCACCAACAGTGCAAAAGTGTTCTCTTTTCTCCACATCTTCTCCAGCACTTGTTGTTTGTTGATTTATCAATGACAACCATTCTGACAGGTGTGAAATGATATCTCATTGTGGTTTTAATTTGCATTTCATTGATGATTAGTGACATTGAATATCTTTTCATATGCCTGTGGGTCAGCCATCTGTATATCCTCTTTGGAAAGGTCCTTTGCCCATTTTTTAATTGGATTGTTTGCTTTTTTTTGGTGCTGAACTTTATAAGTTTTTCATAAATTTTGGAAATTCACCCCTTATCTGATGTGTCATTGGTGAATATGTTCTCCTGTTCTGTGAGCTGTCTTTTCATCTTGCTGATGGTTGCCTTTGTTGTGCAAAAAACGTTTTATTTTGATGTAGTCCCATTTGTTTATTTTTTCTCTTGTTTCTCTTGCCTAAGGAGATATATCAGAAAAAATATTGCTATGAGAAATATTTGAGACTTTGCTGCCTATGTTTTCTTATAGGATTTTTATGGTTGTGAGTCTAACATTTAAGTCTTTAATTCATTTTAAGTTTATTCTTGTATATGGTATAAGAAAATGATGTAGTTTTTTTGCACATATCTGTCTAATTTTCCCAACATCATTTATTGAATAGATTATCTTTACTCCATTGAATGTTTTTGTCTCCTTTGTCAAATATTAATTGATCAAAAAGGTAATCTTTCCCTTTGTAACAGCATGAATGGACCTGGAGATTATTATGCTAAGTGAAATAAGCCAGTCAGAGAAAGACAAGTACCATATAATTTCACTCATATGTGGAATCTAATGAACAAAATAAACTAACAAACAAATAGAAACAGACTCATAGATAGAGACCAAACTGACAGTTGTCAGAGGAGCAGCATTGCTGAGCTGGGTGACTAAACTGAAGGGATTAAACAGAAAAACCCTTATAGACACAGACAACAGTGTGGTGATGACCAGAGGGAAAGGAGGGTGGGGAGGTAGGAGAGGGTAAAGGGGAGGTAAATAGTGATGGAAGGAGAATTGACTTGGGGTGGTGAATACATAGTACAATATACAGGTGATATATTATGGAATTGCACACCTGAAAACTGTATAATGTCATTAACCAATGTCACTGCAATGAATTCAATTGAAAAAACATATAATTAGCAAAGAACTTTAGGAGCTCCAGTCTATCTCTTCCGTTTTGGCTGAGTCTTTGCTTGGATCACCCTCCTTACTGCACTGGGTGAGGAGACAGTTACTGAGATATTCTTGCCTCAAAACTCACCTGGAACGTCTGTCCTTTTCTGATCACTAACATTCTCACAAGGTTCTTACATCACAGTTTCCTCTAACAGAGAACAGGTCTGTTGCACCCAATTTCCTGAGTCCAGGGTCAGTCTGTGTTCCTCAATTTATAGCATTGTACTTCTGTACTGATCACCATTTCATGCTTTGTACTAAAATTCTAAATTTCCCCAGATACCCTTTAAAGCCTGGAGCTTTGCTTTCATCTTGGAGATAAAGGCCAGCTCCTAACATCCAGCAGCCCTCCCTGATGCCTATTGCTCATCTAGGGTTTAGAATATCACTATCCTCTGATTCTCTCACTACTGCTTTTCACCACCCATTGGCATATTTCATACTCCTTGGAAATTCAGAACTTGTAAGTTACCCTACCTCTGGTTAGGATTTCATGACCTCCTGGCCACCATGCCTTGCCTTCCCAGACTGTGCTGTCCTCACATCTGGTTCCTGTGTCTGCCCAGCGGTTAGGTTTTGTGTCAGGTCCCATCACTGTCACTTCTCACTTGACTGTCTTATAGCTACACCATGCAAATTCATCTGAGATATGAGAACACACATCTTGGTCCTGTGTTGGCACAGTGATCATATTTCATAATGATCTGAATTTATTACTGAGATAGGGACAGACTTATTTTTATTAAACAACTCATCAAGAAAGTACACTTTGTTCTTTTCTACCACCATCATCTAACCATGCAACTATACTTTTCCTGAGCTCTCCATCTCTGATCATGCCCTGGGTCTAAGTTTCAGTGCCTCCCCTTCTTCAACAAAATCAAAGTTATGCCATTTGGGGTGGGCAAGGCCTTGTCCTCTTCCTAGAATGAAAGTTGATTCAGAAGGACTTTCATCCTTCATTTAAAACAGAACTGTCCATCTTCCTGAACACTGTCTCAGTCTGTCTTGTTACTAAACTGTCATTCTTTAAATTCAAGCTCATAGTCTTATATTTTAGCTGCCTCAGTTGCTGTGTCAGAGGAAAGATATCCCAATAACAGAAAAGTTTTCAGGAAAGATGCAGCAGTGTTCTGCTCAGGAAGTCCTGATAATATGCTGGAGAGGGATTTGGAACATCAGCCTACTGACTGCTGTATTTTTTTGTATGGGAATATAAGTTTTCACAATTTTGAAGATTACACTCATGGAAATTACCTAGGATGCTTTTATTAAATTAACAAAGTCTACAATATGCTCTGATTAGTCTAAATTATTATTATAATTATATTATGTATGATAATTATATTTATATATTATTTGCTTAAAATATTGCATGTAAATCTTAATATTTTAAAAATATTAAACATTAGAAAACCTGTAAAACCTAATATCATTGAAATCTGGTACCTGACAATATGAAAGTGTTTTAGGATGATACAGAAGCAAACTCATATTTTAAAATTAGAAGTTTGATTATCTGTTTACAATGGCTAGGCATGTATTGCCAGCATAATAGGTTCTAGGTTATGGTTATTTTTATAAAACTGAGCATTTGTGAGACTCACATTGATAACATGTAGACATATCTGTGAATTACTTTCTATTCTAAGTTATTTTTAATCTCTGCTACATTATGCCAATTACCAGCAATCTAAAAGCACATTCAAGATAATGAAATCTTAAACATTTTTCATCCGAGTTAGGTGACTATTGAGAAAGTACATAATACATTTATATATCATATTTATATCAAATTAAAGTTATAGAGTTTACTAGTTTATCAATATTTTAGTAATTGTAAATTAGGTCCATAGAGTTTTTGAGTATATTGATTAGTAGTTAGTAGTTGTAAAATTAAAAATATTTAATTCTGGCTACCATTTGTTTTATTTGTCGTGTGTTACATGTTCTAACTGTATAAACATTCATCCCCACAATTACATTATGGGGCAGACAATTACTTTAATTATTTTACAGAGGAGGAATCTGAGATCTAGAGATTAAAGATCTCAACCAGATCACTCAGATAATGAGGAGGATACCTGGGGCTTTGCCTGACTCCCACATTTTTTTTAATGGTATTACCTCAAACGCTTCAATCGCAGAGCAAAGGAATAAGGCTCGGCGACAGCTTATTAACATTGACATCTACACTTCACCATTTGATGTAAACAGGGTCCAATCTTGGTTAAGAATTCAAAGAAAGATTTGTAATTCATTACCAATATTATATAGATGAAGTGACAGTGTATGAAGCTACGTAAAGTTATGAGAGAATGGCCAGCAGCTCTCTACACTAGATGATTACTAGATCTCTTGAAAGTGTCACTTCAGATCAACGTGCCTGCTCATGAATAGCATTGTCCACATGGGCTGCCATGTTAAAAGCAGCAGGGACTATACCCCTACCAGACATTGGAAGAAAACAGAGTGGGGAACACAAATACGGGTCTGTTTGTCAGATCACCACTCACCCCAGCCCAGGGGATTCTAAGAGAAAGCCCATTAAATGGAGAAAGCACAATAACGTCTAATGTCTTTGCCATTATCAAGGCCATTAAGGAGATATAAAAAGCACAGCAGCTAACCACATTCATAAATAGTAAACTAGCCTTTGAGAAGACAGTAAGAAGTCAGTCTCATAAGTAACTAGATGTACGTTAATTTAATTTTATTGGAAGGAGAAGTAGGAAAATATACAACATTAATCACTATCTCAGGGACGATTTATTTTGCATACATGCCTGCATAGAGAAGGAAAGCTGTTTGCTTTTGGTAGTCTTCCAGCTCCTGCTTCCTTCTTGATCATCAGGGGCCTTAATTCATACATCTTCCATATGTCTGTAACAGATTGGCCGTGATGTGACTGTCCTCTGCTTTCCTGGGTGGAGCCAGAACCCACTGACTTTCATGGGCAGGCAGTGGTGAGTTTTGTATTTGTGATAAAGTTATGCCTCTGACCTCTGAACCAAATCGTCTGATTCAAGGACTGTGACAGAAGCTCAAATAGTTATTTCTCCCTTATTACATATAATTGAGCTCCTTCTGTTTTTTCTTATTTGTGCCAGCTTTACTGAGCTATGACTGACATATAAAATTGTGTAAGGTAGGTGTACAGTGTGCTGACTTGCTGTACTGTATGCTGCAAGACGATTACTATCATGATGTTAGTTAGCACATCTAGCAACTCTCACACATTTTTTTTATGGTAAGAACTTTTAAGATCTACTTTCTTAGCAACTTTCAAGTATATAATAAGCATTATTAACTATAGTCACCATTATCTACATTACATCCCCAGAACTTACTCATCTTGTAGATGGAAGTTTGCATCCTTGGACCATCTTTATCCATCTCCCTCTCCCCCCACCTTCTGGCCACCAGCAACCATGTGTCTAATCTCCCTTTGTATGAGTTTAGTTTCTTTTAGAGTGCATATTAGGCAAGATCATATGATATTTTTCTTTTTCTGTTTGACTTATTTTACTTAGCATAATGCCCTCTAAGTTCATCCATGCTGTTGTTAATGGCAGGATTTTCTTTTTTTGGTGGCTGAGTAATATTTCAATGTATACATATAGACCATATTTTCTGTTTTTTGGGGGTATTTTTTAATCTTTTTTTTACATTATGTTTTCTTTATCCATTCATCCACTGATAGATTTTTAGTTTGTTTTTGTGTCTCAGATATTGTGCATAATGCTGTAATGAACACAGGGAACAAAAATCTCTTTGATAAGGAAATTTTATTTCCTTTGGATATGTACCTAGAAGTGTGATTGTTGGATCATATGGTATTTTTATTTTAATTATTTTGAGGAACCTCCATAACATTTTTTCTAGTGACTGCACCAATTTATGTTCCCACCACCAGTGCACGAGGGTCTCCCTTTCTCCACATCCTCGCCAGCACTTGTTAGCTCTTGTCCTTTTGAAAGTAGCCATTCCACCAGGTGTGAGGTGATATTTCACAGTGGTTTTGAATTGTATCTCCCTAGTGATTAGTGATAAGTACTTTTTCGTGTTAGTTATGTGCAGGTTCTTTGGAAAAAAGTCTGTTCAGGTTGTTTGTGAATGAATCTCTTTCTAATAAAATGTTCTTTTCATTGAATATATGGTTTTCAGAATTTCCTGATAGACACAGATCAGTACATACATTGCATCTGAGTTGAGGAAATCACTTTCCCATTAAGATTTATGAGGAGTTCATTTAATACATTGAGAAAATATAACCTCCATGGTCAGCTTGATTTTTAGCCTACTTGGGTCCATCTGTGTCAGTATTCTTAGAAATAATAGAAAACTTGTAAACTTAAAACTAACTCAAGATTTCCAGGAAATAACAACTTGATCTATCCACAGATCACCATGTGCAGACAACCCACTGCAAAATCCAACACTCCAAACTTGAAGTCAAGAAAGGCTGTGAAGAGGTGGCTAGATCTAGGGAAAGCCACCAGTTTGACTTTTTCTTGTAAGGGAAAATACCCAACTGCAATCATAACCAAAGGACTTTACAAAGGTCTACATAAAGTAATTGCCTATTTTTAAAATTGTTCGGTCATAATTCAAAATGACCAACTCCAGAAAGCAGTTCCTTGTGTAAGCCTTGTTGAAACTCATGTTTCTAATGGAAATATTTAAATTACATGTATTCCATAAGGCACATTTTCAAGCTTGTACGAATGATTTATACTTAAAAATCATCAGGAGATTATAAACATATTATAACCATCTCATTAATGCTCAAGACATTGTTGCAACTCACATTAGGCACATCTTTTAGGGAATTTCCTCCTGATAAATTTCAGCAGGGGATATTGTGTTTTTCCTTTTTTTTTGAGCAGTGTCTTTTAGCTTTATTGAGGTACAGTTGGCAGATAACATTGTAAGATATTTAAAGTGCACAATGTGGTGATTTGATATTTGTATACATTGTGAAGGGATTTGCCTGATCAAGTTAATGTAACACGTACATCACCAGAGGAGGTTATTCTTACTTAGGTGGAGTCTGTGCTTCTGAAGAGGTCAGAGGGGATTGTGAACTAAACTTGACAGTTACACTGAAAATCAGGATGGGACCATATAATTTACATTGGTGGGTCTGGTGTTTTGTGTAGTGTGTAAACTAGATTCAAAAAAATTTCCAAAATAAATTCTAATCAAGGCTTGAGTAACAACAAACCTCATTGAGATAAGTCATTCTCAAATATATTCATCTCATTTTGAAGAACAGTGCTCACTGGGAATCATACCTCAGCATGTTTATTGAAAATTCACTTGCTAAACAGCATTCAGTTTAGCAGGAGACCAAAAGCTAGGCACTGAACTCTGAGTGCCTAGTTTTAACTTTCAAACTTCCCCTAGTTGAGAAGTAGTCATTTTTTGCTCAAGCATGGAGTCTATTTCCCAGATTATTTATATTATCCTGGAGACAACTATTAGAAAGCAATATTTTTTGTGAGTATAGTTACTAAATCATAGCTCAAATTAAAAGTAGTATTATTAGTGTGCCAAAAATGATGCAGGATGGGGAATTGCTTCATTACAGTAAGACTTATCTTTTTATAAAAACAATCCTAAGCACATTTTACTTTCCAGGAAAGGAAATAATGTTTATTCTTTGTTGAAAATAAGTGAGAAAATCATTGCTGCTGCTTCTAAACTATAGGTAGGAATTAAAACACTTTAATAATACATTTAAAATATATTTACTCATTAAAAAGTTTCTGAAGTCATTAAGGAGCAGTAGAATTGGAATATTCTAACCACATAAATTGAGGGGTAACAACAACATCAAAGTAACAGGCACAAATCAGATTTTTTTATGTGTGTGAATAAGTTAATGCCTGGTCTTTAGAAAGTCTAGAAATGCTCATATCCTTCATCCAGATGTACTGGGTTTCCCAAGACGGATGTCTCATATGACCTCTGGGGACCAGTGTCCTTATCTTTCTGTGGTACTTGCTGTAGGTGCCCTGTTCAGCTCTGGCTTACTGTGCAGGAGTTTGTGTGGGTTGTAGAAGCGAAAGCAGGAGCTGGACTAGTCAAGTGTGCTGTGGGCCTGTCTACTGTCCACAGTGCCCATCCATGTCTTATATGCCACCAGTTATTCAGAGCAGACTTACCCAGTCCTATGATGGGTAAAACTTAGCCTGTGTATGTGAAGAACTCTGATATAGAGTGTCTGTTAGCAAGCTAGCTCTTTACTTATCAGGACTTATAACACTGAGGTTGTTACTGAAACACTGTGATTGTCACTAACTCTTATGAATTTTGCTTTAACTGCTAAAGAATACAAGTGAAAAATTGTGATAAAAATCATACCTATTATAACAGCAGGTTGCTAACATTAATTAAGTCCTTTTGTATGCCATAGATTGTTCTACATTGTGCTTTCCATTGATTAACTCATTTAATCCTCATAATAACACTTAAGTAGGGGCAATTATGAGGTTATGGTTGCTGAATTCTAGTCTCAGCATCTGATGACTAGAAAGAAAGGGGATGGAAGAGGAGTGAAACTTTGTCTTTGTTATATTTTGTTCTTTGGTCTTAATTTTAAAAGCAATTAAAGCATTCTGGAAGAAGAATAGAAAGAACAAGAAATTGAAAACTATTTGAATAAATAATAAAAGAAAAAATCCCCAATTTGGTGAAGGAAATAGACATACAAGTCCAGGAAGCACAGAGAATCCCAAACAACATGGACAGAAATAGGAGCACATCAAGACACATCATAATTAAAATGCCAAAGTTTAAAGATAAAGAGGAATCTTAAAAGCAACAAGAAAAAAGCAGATAGTTATCTACAAAGGAGTTCCCATAAGACTGTCAGCTGATTTCTTAAAAGAATCTTTGCAGACTATAAGGGATTGGCAGGAAATATTCAAAGTCATGAAAGGCAGGTACCTATAGCTAAGATTGCTCTACTCGGCAAAGCTATCATTTAGAATGGAAGGGCAGAGAAAGTACTTCTCAGACAAGGTAAAGCTAAAGGAGTTCATCATCACCAAGCCATTATTACATGAAATGTTAAAGGGACTTGTTTAAGAAAAACAAGATCAAAACTATGAACATTAAAATGGCAATAAACTCACAACTATCAACAATTGAACCTGAAAAACAAACTAAACAAACAAGCAGAACAGGAACAGAATCATAGATATGGGGATCATTTGGAGGGTTATCAGTTGGGATGGGGAAGGGAGAGAATGAGGGAAAAGGTGCAGGGATTAGTAAGTACAAATTGGTAGGCATGGAATAGCCATCCCCATGGCTACTGTTAAGAACAGTATAGGAAATGGAGCAACCAAAGAACTTATGTGCATGACCCATGGACGTGAACTAAGGGGGAGATTGCCAAAGGGAGTGGAGGGTACAGGGTGGAGGTTGGTACAGGGGAAAAACTGGAATAACAGTAATAGCAAAATCAATAAATATATTAAAAATAAAAACTATTAAATGGAGTTAAAGAATTTCTCTCACATTCAAATGGTAAGCCCTGCCAAAGCAGGGGCCATGTCCATTTTCTCTCTCATGGTATCTCCAGCAACTATTCTGTGTCTAGTAGGAAATGAACAATAAATATTCATGGGACAAGTGAATGGATGGTCTAAAAACTTTTAGTTACTTTTTCTTATGTGACCTTCATTCTCTTTCTTGATTTTCTAGTTGCTTTGCTTCTTTTAATCTCCAGTGAAGAATTGCAGAACAGTGTCAGTATTAAAGTAATTCAACACTTTTTTTGGTGAATAATTTACACAGCTTTCTGTTTGCTGTAATTGCGAAGAGAAGAATTGGGGCTGGTTTGGGAGATGAATCAATTAGAAGCATGTTTTCCTTGCAGGATATCATCAACGAGACTCCACTGAGAGGCATAATGAGGGGTATACTGAAACATGGGGCCCATGTCTTGGTGGTGAGCACAGCCTCATTACTGTGAGATTCTTAACTAGATATGATTCTGTTAATTATTTCTGACAGTAAGAATATTTTTAAAAAAAAATCTCATTGCATGTGTCAAAGCTGACAATGCTGATAGAGCTAAATAAGTTATATGTGATATGTCTATGAATGCCATTCAGATGGAAGTATATTTTAGCTCTTAAAGTCTTTGCAGTTGATAAAAGTTTATTTGATTATTAATCCTAAAATTTGTCCTATTTTTATTATTTTAGGCCATCTTCAATTTCTTGGTTCTGAGACATCATGCTAACCATCTTCATCAAAAAGGAGTAATAAAATAGCTTGATTTCATACTCTGCTTTTTTTTAAATTCTTTGATAGCATCCTGGAATTTAAAAACATTCATTCATAAATAATTCTTATGATTAGATCTTGATCAATTCATTTAGGCTTAGTGTAGCCTCTTCCCCATTTGCAAATGAAAGGATAGTCTTGACCCACTTTTCAGAGAAGCCAATAAAAATGACTTTTTGAACCTTTCCTATGAAGTACTTAAAACTAAATAATGGCTCTGGATGTAGGAAAACTATTTACAATTTTTTAAAAAAGTTAAAAGATAAATATTTAAAAAACCCAGGATATAAACCAGGGCTTGCCAATGCTGAATAAGGCAGAAGAACATATTTTTTGCCAGTCAGTTTTACTAGTTTAAGTAAAGCCCACTTAATTATAAAAATCTATGTAATCAGTGATGGAGCATTTCACTTTATGCCTAGTAGGGGAGTCTAGTGCCTAGTGTGAGTCTTCGGAGTCTGCGAGTCCCCTAGGGGAGTCTTTGTGTCTAGTGCGTGTCTAGTCGCGGAGATGCACCACACAATCATGGCTTCCTTCTGTTGTGTTCGGCTTGAGACCGCCTTTAATGAAAGGTGATGATGGGGCAGTTCCCTTGATTACAGCACTTAAATAAATAAATAAATAAATAAGGAGGTAGAGGAACCTACCAGTTACGGGGAAAAAGAGCAAATGGAGCTGTAAATCCTGTAAGAGTATTTTCATTGTTTTTCAAAACTTCTGTGTATTATTTAAATTGTGCTTCTCTGATTACAATAGTACATAATGTTTCATTTGGTTTAAAAGCATGTGCTTTGATTGCATTTAATCACAGATAGCAAACTGCTCTAGTATCTACCGTACAGTATCTCTCCAGTAAAGTGAAGGGAAATTGAAGCTATGTGACTGTGCTTTCCTTTTCTGTTTCTACAAGGATACCATAATGGACAAATCTAAAGTTTTATATTTGTAGAAAATTTATTTCATAGGAATTTACCCACTTTTAACATTTCAGATTTATCTATTAGCAGTTTAATTTTATACACTCATCTGTTCTAATCTCCCCCTCACATATTTTAATAATCTTATTCAGTTTGGCAGTATTACAACAGAGAGATAAATTTTCCCGTTTTTGTTCTTTTGGGGTAGATCCACAGCATTGTAGAGAAAAATTTTTAAAAATCAGTCTTCTCATATGCCAAAACTTTGGAGAAACCTCTGATTGTACTTTGCACCCTAGTCCTTTAGCTCTTCAGAGTTTATCAGTGGGCAGAACCCTCACTCCCTCTCTTGCTTTTCATGGACTCCTAGACCTGATGTCCATTTTTGCAGCTTTCCCAGGCTGGTCTGAGAGTGAACAAAGATGTCATTGTGCAGGAGTCAAGCAGGGGCTCAAAACCAGTTTGAGAATGTTTTGCTTTTCCTGCCTTGTCTTGGTCATGTATGTTTTAGAGTTTAGGTGTGGATGTGTGTTTGTGTGTGTGTTTCAGAGAGAGAGAGAGAGAGAGAGAGAGAGGGAGAGAGAGAGAGAGAAAGAGAGAGACATTGGGGGGTGGAGAGAATATGCTTATATCTCCTCTAATAATACCATAATCACAACCAGGTAAAACATCTGTCCTTGATTCTCTGATAGTAACTGCAGTTGTGGAAAGAAAAATGGTACTGTTTTGCAGTGCAGTAGAGAGACAGAATATGGGCTTTTTAGTAAGAAACATCTATGCTTCAATTTCAGCTCTGGATTCACAGAAAATTAGCTTTAATTTCCTTTGCAAGTCCATTAAAACCATCTGAATCTGTTTTCATATCTGTAAAATAGAAATAATAATACAAACCTCATAGGGCAATTTTGAGTATTATATAAAGTATGGAATGGTATGAAAAATTATATACTTTCAATAAATGTGTGTTCTCTTCTGCTTCTTTGATCTCCATTGAGGTGGTTTGCCATCAAACACAGAAATACAATAATATCTGAAGCAGAACCATCAAAATATGAACAATAAGTTATAATAATTAGGTTAAATGAAAGGCCTGATGTTTATACTGCAACTAATTGTAGCACTTAGTTCTCAAGTTCTCTTTGTCTTGATGGACAAGGTGACAAGATAAACATGGTAGATTATATTATTACCAGTATTTGAGAAACGAAAATAAGACTCACTAGCTTTTTCTGTACTGATGTTTCTAATATTAAATATTAAGTTCTTTTATCGATTTTATTAAGATTTTAATTAGAACTTAATTACAAATTCAATGGAGAAGATGAAGCATTATCAAAGATTGAAATGGCTATTTCTCTGATGCTGGTTTGGCCATTTCTTTCCTCACAAACATGGGGGATCTTGTTAGAATGAATATACCTTCCAGGTTGGAACTGGAGGTTCTTCTGTTTTAGAAATTATGGAAAAATGAAAGCGGACTAAGTGAAGGACTAGGGAGATAAATGGCTGATAAAATTTTTTTCCGTAAATTCAGAAGAAGAATTAGTATTTCCTTGCCTCAGTTTCTTCATTAGTGACTGCACCCATGTAGACATTTTTCTTCAGTCTCTCTCCGCAACTGTCTACTTGTTTCCTCCTTGACCCAATGCTAATGCTACCCACCCCCTCCCGGCACCACACACATGCCTCTTCACAAAGTCCATTGCTCCCACCAGTCAAAAAGACCACATTTGAAAGAAGTGTAAAGTCTTGATTTTTGAAGCACTTACCCACAGTTGGTGCTACAATGACTAGGATAAGGGAACGGTGTGATATTTCCAAATTCACAACAGATACTAATGTTCAGGATTTGCTGATGATTTTGTAATTCCTAGGGATTTTGGAACTTGGACAGATTATAAATGACCCTTAAAATGTTTCCAACATTCTTTATAGTTCTTATGGATATCTAAATATATTACAAATATGAATGAAATATTTGAGTTAGTAGTATTTACAAAGAACTGTAACTGATAGTGCATACTCATACTCAAAAATACTTAAACACCAGCAAAGAATACTGGGTTATATTCAAGTAATGGAACATTTTGAATCTTAATAAAGTTAACATCACTTACTACACAGTATCATGTACTAAAATTGACAATATAAGGACTTATTTTGTTTACTAAACTTATTATTTCTTATGACATTGTTCATAGGATTTGTTTAAATTTATATAACACATGCATATTCACTTATTAATATTTATTTTATTTGTAAGCATGACTCATTGTTAGTAGCAAAGAAGGTTATAAGCACATGCTTATATCATGACAATAGCCACACCCTACAGGAAACATCTCTCTTCCCACTCCCTTTCAGTTTCCAGAACTCTGCATGTCCCATCACTGTTTCCTGCTCCCATGTGCACTAGTCGAATTCTTAGTACCAGTGCTCTCTCTACACTGTTTGTTATGTTTTAATTCTTGCAGGAGAATTACACTTTTTTTCTGTTTTTGCCATTTCTCAACCGATTTTTCTCTAGATTCCAAAGAAACCTGTAAATTACCAAGAAATGCTTGGAAGAGGTTCTTTGTCGAAACACTCAAAAGTAGCCCCACTTTTTAGGACTTTGGTTCTCAACATTGGTGGCACTTTAAATTCAGTTGGATGCTATTTTTGAAATAGCCAGGCCTGGAAAGTTGACCCCAGGGAGTTGATTTAACGGGGTTAATTTTTTAAAATACAGGCAATTCCATTGTGTAGCCGTGTTTGAGAACTTTTTCTCCAGAAACCACCAAAGGCTTGCTCACCACTCCATAATTCTGTGAATACGCTTTTAAGTATTTTTCATTCTTTCTTGGTGTGTGAATTTATTTTTTTCTCTGTAATTTTTTGTAAAATTCTTGAGGAAAGATATACTTAAGTTGGAAGCTTATTTTTGATTAGCAGTTTCAGAAACTAAGGTGTTGTTTGCATCTTCCTTGATATTTTAAAATAAATTGGATAAAATGATTTTAAAAAATAGTTTATAGGTCTCATAGTCCCAAAGCTAGGCTTTACAAGTAAATGGGTATATGAGAGATACATGGAAACCATAATACTTAAAAGGTTAATATATTAAATATTAAACAGTACATTTGTTATTACATTTTGGCAGTTGTAAATATTTAATCAAGCTAATGTTTTTTAGTTATCAAAGAAATATATACACGTGTTTAAAAATAAAGTAATGCAGAATTATTTATGATAAAAACAAGTCTTACCTACCTCATCTTCCTCTGCAGAAGTATACGTTTTTACTTCTTTCAGCTGTTTGTCCTTTTTGTCATCTTAGCATTTCTAGATAATATGATTATGCTGTTGTCTCTTGATTAATTAGTTTTTGACATCTACTTATTTTCTGCCATAACAAGGATTTAGCCATCTACTCTCCCCAACTATTTCCTCCATCCTTCTATTCTTTTACATTATTATTTTTGAATCATCTTTTGGCTATCTTTCTCCTTTCAATTTATATACTTACATTATTTTTCTTACAGTTTACCTATGAGTTGTATCCTCTGACTCCTCACTTTATAAGACAAGAATATTAGCCCTCACACCCTTATCTTCCACTTTCCTGCATCTTCCAATGTCTGTCATTTTTACTTTTGCATTCAAGCTTGGTGAATACATATTCCATTTTATAACATGCATGTTTTTCATATCTTGTGTGTAGTTATTCTAAATTTTGATAGCTAATATACACTTTCACATTAATCTGACTATATAAAGACAGTGAATTGAAAAGAAGATCAGGTTGTTGGGCACTGAAGTGCCTGCTACCATTTCTATAGTATTTTGTATCTTGTCCTCATTAAAAAAATAGCTATTCTTTCTTGAACCCTTTTCTCAGATACCACTAACCTTACTTAATCAGTAGGTGGTTTTCTTGCTCTAATGATTGATGCTGGTTCTGGATTAAAAGCTATAATCTTGGGATTTCCTTCTAGGTGAAGAATCATTTTCTCTCCTATTTTGAAGACATTACTATACCATTTTCTATAATCGGGTATTGATGATATCTTCTATTGGTCTTTTCCTTCATTTGTTCGTAAGTTTTACAGCCCCTCCCTGAAGCATTTTGACTTTTTTCTCTATCTTTAGCACTCCAATTTTTCACTATACAATGTCTGCATATGGGTATTTTTCCATTCATTATATTGAGCACTTATTCTTCTATTTCAATCCTGAGGTCATATTCTTCAGTTCTGAGTAATTCTTCCTCATTTTTCCTTTTATGATTTTCTTATCTTTGTCTACTGTGGTTTGATCACCAGAACTCTGGTTGGTTAGATGAAGCACATTCATATAATCTCATATCTTTTGTATTTTCTCCCATTTTTTATTTTCTTTTTCTAGAATTTTTGTAATATATTAAATGTTTTATCTCTCAATGATTTTAATTTACTTTTTTAAGCTATCTATTTTTAAATCTAAAGAGATATTATTGGTTCTCTACAAGTCTATTATCTATCTATTATCTATCTATCTATCTATCTATCTATCTATCTATCTATCAATCATCTATCATCAATGATCTAGCACCCATCTACCTAACTACCTATCATCTTTATTTCCATATACACTAATTTATTTTTGAGGATGTTATTTCCATTATTTTAATGTTGTCTTCTAAGCCCTGCATTATGTCCATTTCCTCTGGAATGCATTTTTCTCTTTACCACTAGGTTCTCTATGTTGCAGGCTTGCCTCAAATATCTTATACTTGCTGCCAGTTCATATTTAACAACAAAACAATAAAGAAGCACACCAAAGTTTATGAACAGTTGGGACTTTTGATAGGTTCACTTTAGAGCATTTGGGCACATATGTTACTGTTATAAATGTTTAAAAATTTCAGAATTTGAGAATTTTTTTGGCATTTGGGGAATACTTTAGAGGAGAGGCTTTTTAATTTTTTGATCCAAGCAATAGCTAACCTTAGTGTCAGATGATGATAGAGGAGGTGGGAGCTTGTCTTTTACTTAATGTTCCTACTTTTACCCCCAGGTCTTACCTTTGTCCTGGTGTTTAGAAATTCAAACCTCCAATTTTCAAGCAATCTTTCCTAGGCAAATGCTTCATTTCTTCGCAACATCGTTTTTGTTGCACTGCCTTCCCTTGTGATTCTTTCCTTGCTGTGGACATGGGCTGCACACTGAAGTGTCCATATGGCTCAAGTAAGTTAGTGAAGTAAATGAAGAGGCCCAGTCCTTAAGAAGTATGAATAGGGCTGCATGCCTTGAAATGGGAGAGATTGCCGCTACTCAGCTTCAGTTGTCATGTTTTACTCCTTTACAATTAATTTAGTGAATTTTCCTATCTTCCTCCACTGCCCTTTCCCTCTGGTAATCACCATACTGTTGTCAGTCTCTGAGGGTTTTTTCTTCTTAATCCCTTCGCCTTTTTCACTCAGTCCCTTATCCCTTCTCTCTGACAGTTGTGTCTGTCCTCTGTACCTATGAGTCCGTTTCTACTTTTTTAGTCAGTTAATTCTTGGTGTGGGGTGGGGGGAGGTTTAGGTCCTATTACTTTCCATTAGACTTTTCCAAGCTACCTAAATGAACAAAGATTCTAGGGTGAACCATGTCTTTGTCATGCCCAAGCTACTTCAAACCACATTAAAAAGAAAACATTGTATTTTCTCTTTAACAAATTTCAATGTTGGGAGTTCTTAGTAATCTAAAAGGCATAATTCTAGCTTGACTTTATAGTACCCTGGTAGCGTGCTTCATGTTTCTTTCTCATTTAGACTCTAGGTGTAGCTTTAAGGTTGAATATTGAGACATAACTCAGGGAAGGTGATTCTGCATGGGTCTAGGTTAATGTGGCCCATTTATACAGCTTTCTGGTTCTATAACTTGATACAAAGATAGGACCAATTTAATTTATAACTCAAGATTCAGATGGCTGGCATATTCTTGGATGGTCACTTTTAATATCTTTTTTTCCCCAGCCAGGCCTTTGGATAATGCAACAGAAAGTTAATGATTATATTCTTAGAGATCTTGAATGTCGTGGTTTTCTGGTGCTGATTGAAAAAAGAATTATTTGCATTATGTGAAAATGGTAAGGTTGATAGCATATTGGATATTGAAAAAATGTAAATGTATTTTGGATTTGAGGAAAGCCTCTGAAGGGTCCATGTAAATGAGGCCTAATGGGACATACCCTCCTTGATATATTGGCAGGTTTGTCGGTTTTCGGAGTTAGTGCTGAAGGATGGCAGACCATGCCGGCTCAACACATGACTGTAGGAGTTCAGGATATGTCATTCCAAAATGTTCCACGTTTTTATATTGTCTTGAGCTGAAGGCACTTGAAACACAGCCAGTGCAGAGAGTGGCTGTCTCTGAATTCCTCCTCATCTGCTTAAAGAGGGGAGCTCAGTTGGCACCAACTCCCCAGGGGGACTCGCATTATATGTGGGGGACTGACTCATCACAGCACAGGAGACTAGAAGTTGACAGCACACCCAGAAAAACTTTGTCACAAACTACTATACCTCCCATCTATTTTTCCTAAAAATCATTTTCTGTACCTTCAGAGGCTTACATTACTCTTTGCCTTACTCTGTTAAGATAGTGTTTGGGCCTGAATTCTAAGCCACCTCCCAGAGTTACTCATTTCCCCCCTGGGAACCTCTTATGTAGACATGAGTTATACATGTTAATAAACTTGTTTGTTTTTCTTTTGTTAATCTGGTTTTGTTACAGGGACCCCAGGGAGGCCTTAGAAGAATAGTAGGAGAAGTACTTCTTCCCCCACAATGACAAGGCATGACTTGTTGGAGGAGGGAATTAGATCCCAGCAGTCTCCTGGAGACTTCTCTAAACCACCCCAAATGTACAATCTATGTCAAAATCATGTGCTTTTCCCATGAAGGTAATTTTAAGCCTGAGCAATAAACACACAATATAATAACAATGTGCTTTTTATTCTAAAAGGCTTCAAAGCAAGTTCTGAACTTCAAACCTCAACCTGATTTCTCCTCAAAGTCTCTCCTATTTAAAAAAAATTGTTAACACTAGCATATTATCAAAGGAAATATTATAGCAGCATGTAACCACAATTCCTAATCATATCTATACTAACAATCTGCTGAGAAACAGGGCATATGTGTTACAAAATCCATAAAAACATGTCTTGAAAGTTTTAATTCAGTTAAGTCTGTTGTGCTCAGATATTTAGATCAAACAACAGGTGCTTAAGTTGTGTGCATTACCCGAGCAATTTCTCACGATGCAGATGTCTCCATTAAGGCTGCCTGTCAGCTCCCTCCTTGAGCAGCAGAAAATCAAATCAAAGCTCAACAAACATGTAGCACATGGTTTGCTGCTACGGGTCTTTGTGATAGATATAGATCTCTACACAGCTGATGGAGTTGTGGTGTTCTGAATTGATTGCCGAGATGGGCAGTGGTGCACACCACAGGTTGTCTTTTCCTTGCCACACGCTGTTTAACTCGTCACTCATAGCCACGTGTCTAGATCAATATCCCAACCTGTGAGAGCTTATTGGAATGTTGCAAAGTGAAGCAATTTAAAGGCAGGTTTAAGCTGCTAAAATTGAGAAGCACCTCAAACCGTAAATCTATAAGCCCAGTGATATTCTAGATTCTCAAATAAAAGTACTAGAAAGAAACCTCATGTCCTTTTTAAGTTACAGACTAAATTTTTGTTTCCTTGGGAAAGCATCAAGAAGGAGAAATAATCCATTTAACACATGCTTCTCTTTCGGTTTGCTGATATCATGACTTTCTTAACTCATTTATACAAGCTGAAGAGCTGACCTGCTTGTGTGTGTGTTTGAAATAAGTGTATGGGGTCTAGTTTTCACACTTAAAGCCTGCAAATAAATTCATTAGACTTGCAGAAAGTTTTATAAAGTACTTCAAAGATTTCTCTCAGACTAGACTATAAGGTATATTTTATTTGCTTAACTTTGCTTAAACCTGCCCCACACTAGAAGCAAGGAGAGAAAATTTGATCAGCAAGTGCCAAGAGAAAAGCATATCATTTTGAAAAATTTGCTTGGGTACTATGAAAGTGTACATTTCAAAAAGGGCCACAGTGATATCTCCCATCTCACATTCCATTCTCTGATGTTCTTCCCATTGAGGCAGGATGTCTATGTTCCATCTCCTGGACTCTGGGTGGACTTGTGACTACAGCAGAGATGATGTCGTGAAGCTAGTTGTGAAAAGTGATATAGCTCTGCTTAGCTCTCTTGGGACACTCAGTCTTAGAACATTCAAGACACTGGAGAAAACATAAGCAACTCCATAGAGACTCCCACTGAAAAAGAACCAATAGCTTGAACATTCTCACCAGCCTTGAGTGAGCCACTGGGGTCACCTATTTTGCCCATCAGTAGATGAGTGGATGAAAAGGCAGTGGTACTTTTACACAACATGACACCATTCTGCCATTAAGAAAAACCTTACCTTTTGTAGCAGCATGGAGGGACCTGGAGATTACTATGCTAAGTGAAGGCCAAGTACCATGTAATTTTACTTATATGTGGAATCTAATGAATTAACAAGCAAAATAAACTAACAAACAAAAAAGGAAATAGAATCATAGATACAGAGAACAGACTGACAGCTGTCAGAGGGTTGGGTGTTTGGAGGGTGGGTGGAAAAAGAAGGGATTAAGAAATAGAGAACAGGCTGACAGTGTTCAGAGTGGAGAAGGGAGGGAATTTCAAGGGGAAAGGGGAAGGGTATACAGGAACAAGTATAAAGGACACATGGACAAAAATCTAGGGGTGGGTGCAAATGGGAAGGAGGTGGGGAGGGCTGGGTGTGTGGGCTGGGATGGGAGTAAAAGATAGAAAATTGTACTTGGACAACAATTAAAATAAAATTTTAAAGAATGAAGGGATTAAGTAAAAAAAGAGATAACAATTTACTGACACAGAAAACAGTATGTTAATTACCAGAAAGAAGGTGGAGTGGGGGGAGGTAGGGGGGTAATAAATGGTAATAGGAGGCTTGACTTGGGGTTGTGAACACACAATACAATATACAGATGATGTGTTGTAGAATTGTAGCCCTAAAATCTATAGTAGAATTATAATTTTATTAACCAATGTTATCCCAATAAATTAAATATATAAAAATAAAAATATAAAACATAAAAAGATACAATAAACCATAGTTCAAGAGAATATATTCTGTGTGTTATATACCTCAAAATCATATATTATTGAGCAGGAAAAATTTGGAAAACATTTGCTTGAGATCTGGGAAGAGACATACTAGCTTCTATTTTCTCTATTTAAACACACACACGCACACACTTTTGGTGCATCTATATTATCTTATTGGACACTGAAGTAATCATGACTTTGAGGGGAAACATATTTGTATTGTTTATTATAATTATAGATTAGAACTAAAGTTTTCTAAGATCAAAATTGGATGAGCACATGTGAACACTTAACACCAAAAATCCCAGTGTTTCTTTCCCAGATGACTAATTGGTACGTTACGACGCCATGGCAGCCACTGCTGGCCCAGGACAGCCCTGAGCAGCTGTGCTCTTCCACGGCCTCAGGGTTCCGGTAAAATCAGAGGGCGTGGCCAAAAAGTCATTTCTCATAGTTGCTTTTGCATCGAACAGATATTTACATCATATATCCACAGATCCAACAACTGCTGATATACAAACTGTTCTGAGTATTCCACGAGGAATAAAAATATTTTAATTTAATAGCATTTGGATTTAGACAGAAATTAATAGAAGTTAAGGGGTTTGAATCCTGTTTACTCTTCTGCATTGCGTTGGGGTTTGTGGCGTGGGCGGCTGTCTGAGGGCGCGTAGACGCAGCAGAAATCTTCCTTCCCTGACTTGCCAGCAGGTAAATTGATACTGAGACATTGCATCTGTCCTATGAAATTTTTCATCTTCTTTTTATAAAACTACTTACTGTATTTGAAAGCTTGAGTTTTGAGTTTGTAAAGCTTTTAATTAGAAATATCTTTGAGACTTCTGGCCAAGATGGAGGCATAGGTAGATGCACTGTGCCTCCTCGCACAACCAAGATAGGGACAACAACAATATAGAAACAAAATAACAACCAGAACTGACAGAAAATTGAAGTGTATGGAAGTCGGACAACCAAGGATTTAAAAATAGACACTTTCATCCAGACCGGTAGGAGGGGCGGAGTCCACCAGGTGAGGGACGCGGAGCAGAGAGCTGAGCACCCAGGGTGGCACGCAAGTCCGCAGCAGGCAGACCCTGGGCGCACAAGCAGCAGTGGCTAGTAGGCCCCGGCCAGGGGGTGGCGACCAGCAGACCTAGCAGACCCTGGGCGCATAAGCAGCAGTGGCTGGTGGGCCCCGGCCAGGGGGTGGTGACCAGCAGACCCAGCGAGGCGGCCATTGTGAAGCAAGGCACTGCACGCAACTCAGGGTCCCAGCACCGGGAAATAGAGCTTTGGGTCACTGACTGAAAAGGAAGGTCCCACGGGGTGCACAGGCTCACCCACACCGGAATTGGTGCCAGAGGGGCCCGATTGGCTTGCGGTTGGCTTGCGGAAAGTGGCGGAAGGGTCTGGGGTCCTGCAGAAGGTGGAGCGGGCACCATTGTTCCTTCTCGGACCCCGCCCCCACAGACAACGAACGTCACCACCCTGCGACTGGGGTGCCCCACCCAGGTGAACTCCTAAGGCCCTGCCCCTCACTACAAGAGCTCGACAAGACCAAAAAACAAAACAAAACAAAACAAAAAACAGCAAAAAGATGGCTCAAACAGAAGAAGAATGGAAAGCCCCAGAACCCATCCTTTTAAGCGACCAAGAGACAGCCAACCTATCAGATGCACAGTTCAAAGCACTGGTTATCAAGATACTCACAGAATTGGCTGATTTTGGTCACAAACTAGCTGAAAAAATGCAGGCTACAG
>CM052539.1:116704009-116723218 GCA_028533065.1 Trachops cirrhosus | reverse complement strand
CAAAGAACTTATGACACATGGACTGAAGTAAAGGGGGGAATGTGTGTGGGAGAGGGTGTTCAGGGTGGAGGGGAATGAAGGGGGGATAATAGGACAACTGTAATAGCATAATCAATAAAATATATTAAAAAAAGAAAAAGAAAAAAATGTAAAAAATAAAAAATAAAAAGAAACAAAAAAAGAAATATCTTTGATATTTAAGCTACTATCACTTTGCCATCTGCCACCGAAATTTGGAAATGTGCCTGTGGAAAATCATGAATATCAAGGGAATGATGTTTATGATTAGCATACATTTAAGTACGGGGTCACTGACCTTTACCTGGGGTCTTGGTGAATTTTTGAGAGAACAACACAATGTAGGCCTTATAAGGCAACATTTAAAGAGTCTTTGATAGGTTGAAAATTGCTGTGGAGTTCTAATTTTTTCAAATATGTTTTCAATGCAAGGTAAAATCGATGTGATGACATAAAGAAGCATAACAAGTAACAACCTTTCAGAGATTCAACATAATTGTTACAAAGTGAAAAACCTTTTAGAACCCCCACACGTTTCAGCACGAATTGTGTTGTATTCCATTATGGTTTTTATAGAGCTTCTATAATGTTGGTCCATAAAATGTGTGTCTGCAGAAATTATCTACGGAAGCTGGAGGTAGAAACCTGCTAGGACATCTATTTCATTTACAAGCCATCAATAACTAATGTAAGACACAACAATAATGCAACATTAAGGTTATACATTTAAACACAAAAGTCAGGAAATGCAAAAATTAAGGATCTCATAATAACATCAAATACCCACAGTGCACAGATAAAATATTTTTGATTGCTAATTATGCTGTTAAGTGTTATACCTTAAAATGAAGCACATGAAATATGAACAAGCTAATGTTCTCCTGAGATACTTAACTTGCATTTCCTGGCTTTTATGTTTAAATTGGAAACTTTAAAAGTTTCATCGACATAGATTTTTGTTTTTCATTTCCTTCCTTTATTTTTGAAGAAAGTGATAAAAGTTGTCCATTGACCACTGATGTTGTTAGCAGATTTAAGAGTAACCCTCAGACTCCACAGAACTCCTGCAGCGGTTTCAATACGGGACTGGTGACATTAACCAGAACCAGAGCCCAGTCCTCAGGATGTGGTTGTCCACATCTCCGAGCATGAGCCTGGTGTTGTGGTTTGACCCTTTCATTTAAACATGGAGCTGCCTTCCCTAAAGATATTGGCTCCGTGTCACATTTGTAGATTTCTAAGTTTTACGAAGTACAATTTGAAAGAGAGTAGGAGATAGTGATATGTCCGTATGTGGTAGATTTTGACTTGGGAAAAGCATTTTAAGTGAGTAATGTCTCACTTTCAAAAGACTACTCTTTATTATTATTATTATTGATTTTTTTTTTAGAAAAAGAGGCAGGGAGAGGGAGAGAGAGAGAAAAACATTGACCAACTGTTTCCAGCTATTCATGCACTCATTGGTTATGTACTGCATGTGCCCCAGCCAGAAATCAAACCCCCAACCTTGACACATCAGGAGGGTGCTCCAATCAACTGAGCTACTGGTCAGGGCCTCAAAAGAGTACTTTTTTTTACCCTTGCCTGAGGACATTTTTTCATTGCTTTTTTAGAGAGAGACAGAGAGAAACAATGCAAGAGAAAAACATTGATTGGTTGCCTGATTGGGGATCAAACCTATAAACTAGGTATATGCCCTGACTGGGAATTGAACCCACTACCTCTCAGTTTATGGGATGATGCTCCAACCAACTGAGCCACACCTGCAGGGGAAAATACTATTCTTAATAAGGACAATGAAAAGGGAGAGAAGAAGATGAAGAACACAGCAGTAGAAAACATACCCGAGTTCTGAGATTAGAAGCAATATAAAATTAGATCAGATGTAGAGGCATCCAACCTGCAGCCCATGGCCCAGTACAAAATCATACATTTACTTAAAACATTATGAGATTTTTTGTGATTATGTGTTGTAATGTATTTAATGTGTGGCTCAAGACAACTCTTCTTCTTTCAGTGGGTCCCAGAAACACCACAAAGTTTGGACACCCCTGGTAGATGATGGCAAAGACTTGAGTGAGGTAAAGGAAAAAAGACTCATAAAGTAGATGACGACCTTCATCGATACTCTACCATTTATGGTCTAAAGTCCAAATCTTTGACATGGTAAGCAAAGGTGTCAACAATTCATCTCCAGATTGTCTTTTATGGTAAGTAGAATCATGGACACCAAAAGATGTCCAGGCCCTAACCCCCAGATTCTGTGACTATTGTCACTTTACATAGCAAAAAAAGTTGTGATTAAATCAAGGTTTGAGATGGGGAGATTATGCTGGAATATCCAAAAGGACCCAGTGTAATCACATGGGTCCTTACAAGGGACAGAGGGAAGTAGAGAAGTCAGAGAAGGAAACACAATGATGGAAGCAGAGGTCAGACTTACGCTTTGGAAATGGGAAGTGTCCATAGGCCAAAAGATGCAGACAGCCTCTGGAAGCTGGAAAAGCAAGGAATGGATTCTCTCCTTAGTCCTCCAGAGGGACAGCAGCCCTGCTGACACTCTGAGTTTAGCTCCATAAAACCTATTTTGGACTTCTGACTTCCAGAACTATAACATAATTAATTTGTGTTGGTTTAAGCCACTAATTTAGTGGTAATTTGTTACAACCACAATAAGGAAGCTAATATATCCCTACACACTAATAATGATAACATCATATCAGTTTTTCTCGAAGATGCCATCTATTGTAAGACACAAAATTAATTTTGTAAAAGACTTGTACATGACTACAAAATGCAAACATTTGTTTTATGAGTTGACAATAGCTTATCTTAATCAATATAATTATATATTTTAATCTTTTTTAATATGACAATCAAACTTAAAACTCAAGGTTTCCTTATAGTCAGGATCTAATGATCCTACTGATTCTTTGGACTATTGAAAACTGTTTGATCTTGATGTGCTGCTTTTCATAACCCACGCTCACAATTTCCTCAAAGACAGACATTGTCATTTTGTGATGGTTTGTTTGCATCTGCTTCTTGTTAATTCATAGTTCCATTGTTTTCTTTAATTGAATTACATGTTGTTGGAAATTTAATAGCTCCTCTTAGACACCTAGTAGATGCACTTGTCAGCAGATGTTAGAGGTCAGTGGTAGTCCTTCATGATGCACCCATCAGCCATGCTATGCTTCACTACTTTCAAGAGCCTTATGATTTATTTTGAAACATTGGTGATGTCTTCTGTCTCTAACTGCACCTGGATGTGATAGGCAGTCTTCTGCATACTCAAGCCGCTTCATAGTGTAACCCTTTTAAAAGACATTTAAGTGACAATTAGAGGCCCATATTTCAATGAAAATTAAGTTTCATGTGATGCTTCCGATGCCAAGAACTCAAAGGAGTTAATGAAAAAACTCCTTTAGGCAAACTGGTTTTCTCTTCTCAGGACAAAGGCAGCTGGGTAGGATCTTACTCCTCTGCCTTTCAGATGAAAAGATTATTTTATATTGATTATATGAAATCTAGATTTTTGGAGACATCAAATACAAAACCTTGCCCTTTGGGATTCAAGAAATATGGTAATAATATGAATAATTGCTTCTATAACACAGAGCAGATAAAGAAACTGAGGCTGGGAGGAGATCCATAACTTCTCTGAGATCACTGTGTTAGCAGAGGTAGCATTCAGACAGAGTAATGATGGCTATCTCTTTAAAGCTTGCTTTTTAAAAAAAATAACTTAAATTTTTTTATTGTTGAATCTATTACAAACATCCTTCACTTCCCTCCCCCCTTTGCCTACCCCCACCCAGACCCTACCCCCCCTTCCTCTGGCCCTTACCACACTGTTGTCTGTGTTCATGTGCTATGCATATATGTTCTTTGGTTAATCCTTTCACCTTCTTTAATTCAGTCCTCCCCTCTTCCTCTCCCCTCTGAAGATCTTGTTCATCAGTTTATTTTGTTCATTAGATTCCACATATAAGTGAGATCATATGCTATTTGTCTTATTGGCTTATTTTGCTTAGTATAATAATCTTTAGGTCCATCCATGCTGTCACAAAAGATAAGGTTTCCTCCTTTTTCATGGCCACATAATATTCCATTGTATAAAGGTACCACAGCTTTTTTATCCACTCATCTACTGGTGGGCACTTTGGCTGTTTCTGGATCTTGGCTATTGTAAATAATAGGGCTGCTGTGAACATAAAGGTGCATATATTGGTGTTGCATAGCCCTCCCCCCTTTCCTGTCCCCACAACCTATACTAAACTTCTCTGTGATTCATGAATATGCTGTTTTTTTTTGGTCTCTGTATGGTGGGCACATGGTCTCTACTTCTCCATCTGGTGACTTTTCTAAGCATGGTGGCTAAAGGAGTATGCTCTAGACTCAACTACAGTCATGGCCCCACCACTGACTAACTAAGCTTCAGTGGCCTCATTTCTAAAACAGATTACTTTATTCATGTGTCATAGGTTTGTTGTGAGGATTAAGTAAAATATATAGGTATAATGCTTAGCAACAAGGTCAGACACATAAGAAATTATATTTAATGAGAAGGAGGAGAAGAGGAAGAAAATAAGATTGAAAGATTTCTTACTTTCTCTCCAACCACTTCTACCACTCCTCTCAGTTTACTTTTCATACCCTTTTATTGAGTCACAGCCAACAAACCTCTTCTGACCATTGACCTTGTGCATGCCCAGTGCTAGTTTCACTCTCGTCAGGGGAATTAATGTTGTTACACAAAATGTCAGGAGAGCTCCTGTCTAGAGTCAAAGAAAAACAGAGCCAGACACTAGTTAAAGTTTGTAAAGACAAAGTTTACTTCGTATCAGCACAATGGGGGAAAAGAGACGTCAGTGGGGAACTGAATATACACCAAGTAGAAGTAGGGATTTACAGCCAAGGAGCAGAGTGAGAGAGTCAGTGGGCAGATAATTACTAAGAGATGTCAAGGGTAGTGGGATTCTTGCTAAACCAATTTAAAAAGACTTTTGCTGATGGCAAGATGACCAAATATCAAAGTGGGAGTGGGAAGTGAAGAGCTTGGTCAGGTAAAACAGGTGATCAGTTACTGAGGGTGCAGAGGTGATGCAGCAGAATTTTGGATAAAACTGGGTTTAGCAGGGATGGACATGGAAGGCCAAAGTCAAGACCTCATTGAGGAAAAGACTGAGAGGAGCCTGACTGAAGTTTGGTCAAGGGGAGAGTCTTTGTCACTGGGAATCAGTGGGAGATTCAGTGGGAGAAGTTCTTTCCAGCCACATCTCCCAACCCTTAAGTCAGGCCCTTTCTTTGTGAGTGACTGTTGTTTGAAGGTTCTGATCAGTGTGTCCATCAGTCTTGTTCTGATACTCAAAAATAGACTAGTTACTTTGTCAGTCATAACTTGGAAGTGAGGAGGATAATTCTGATAAGGTATTTTAAGGATTATAGTCTCAAATTTTAAAAATCGGGAATATTTAGACTTTGTCATATAGGTTCCTTGTATTCTGTCCTGAAAGGTGCATCTCTAGGTCTGGTGCAGTGTAAATGCAGGAAGTTCATGTGAGTTATACTCCTTACCTGTACTGGATACTGCCTCGCTCACATTCCCTTATTTGAATGTGCACTGAAGCCCTATGAAATTATAGTAATATTCTCCTAAAGCAGCATAAGTGACTGTGTTTTGTTTTCATAGGATAGTCTGTTCTCCTTGCTAATCACCGTGACTTTTAAATTCTCACATTTATTGATCACAATATTTCCTCTTAGGTATTTGTAAAAACCTTTACTTGTTCTAAAGATATGGTAAACTAAAGGTCTCAGGGGAAACCTTGGTAAACTGTGGGCATCAGGGATTAGAGAATTAGTGTACTTAGAGAAGGAAACATGATTTTCCAGCCCAGTCTCATTTCTGCCCCTGATTTGCAGTTTGACCTGAGATAAGGCATTCTCTTATTTGTCAGTCAATGGTGAAAATGAGATCTCTTCTCCCCCTTTCTAATATAGATGTTGTGAAGACTGCAGAAATCTCATAACTGGCCTTTCCTCTCCATATATTACCTTCTAGAACTATCTAGGTACTGCTACTTTCCTAAAACACCACTTGGCACCTTACCCCACTTCTCATAAATCCCTAGATCTTTCCCCATGGTATGATATCCAAGGTCCTCCCCATTTTAATCCCAAGCAATTGCTGCCCACCTTTAATGTGCTAGAGCAGGGGTATCAAACTCATTTTCACCGGGGGCCACATCAGCCTCGAGGTTGCCTTCAAAGGGCCAAACGTAATTTTAGGACTGTGTAAATGTAACTACTCTGTAAGTGTTAAGCAAGAGCTTGGCACTGCCGCCAAGTAGAAACAAGGTGCCAGCCTGGATAAAACAAGATGGAAGGCCAGATTCAGCCCACAGGCCTTGAGTTTGCCTCCTGCGTGCTAGAAATTGTAATGTGCACTTTTAATATTAGCTTTATTTTCATACCACCAAAAGGGTAGCTATTAATGCTCACACCCTGTTAAATATAAAGAAAATGAAATCTTTAAAAGCACGAGTTTGAAGGCAGGTCTGTTGGATTCTTGGCTTTTGCTCCTTCCACATACATATTCATGCTTCTGCTACCGAGCTCCTACCTTTATACATATGCAGGCACACAGATACACGGACACACACATTCTTTTACTTAAAACTTTATATTTATGTCCTCCTTGCTTTCACAGTTGAGACAATAGAATTCATATGCATAAGAATACCATTGTGTTAGAAATCACTTTAAAAATGTATGTGAAGGGGGAGAAAATCAGTATTTTCTCTCTAGAATGTTTCCTCAAACCAATTACGTCACAAACTTGCACTTCCACCACTCCAAGTCTCTTGCATGAGCTTCTGCAATGGCCACCTACCTTGCATCCCTACCCCACTGTTAGTCCTGCACAATTCAAGTTCCATATGGAAGGTAGAATTACTATTTTAAAAAGTAAACCATGGCCTCTGTTTAAAATTGTCTTTTACTGCTTCCCATTATAATGAGAATACAGTGCCACTTTCCACCATCACCTCCGGGACTATATGTGATCTGTTTCCACCTCACATCTCTGTCTTCATCTCCTCCCCTTCCTCATCCATCCCACTTAATTAACCCAACCATCGCCCAATCACCTCATGTAACCTCACATTATTATTATTACTTTTTGGTGTGAATGCTTAAGATATATTCTCTTGGCAAGTTTCAAGTATATAATGTGTATTGTATTAACTATAGTCACCATGCCATATGCTAGATCCCCAGAACTTATTTATGTTATGAGCAAAAGTTTGTACCTTTGACTAACATCTCCACATGTCCCTGCTCTTTAACCATTGGTAATGACTCCTACTCAGAGAGCTTAATTTTAAAGCATAATTTACTGAAGGACATGTTAGAGACTAAGCTAAGTTGTCATGAATTATAGCTTTATGAAGTTCTAACTTGATCCAAGATAGAGCTTAAAAAGCCTTCAGGAGTGGAGGGCTTTAATGATTTTCCTTGATTTGCACTTTTTTCAGCAGGTTTTTAAATAGGAATTTTTTTTTTCTGACTGCAGCCTCCTGCATTTCCTTGAGAACTAAAGAATGAGCCACAGGCTTATTGGTACTGGAATAGAAAACAAGACTTCCTGCTACTCACACTGAAAAGCCTGAGGGTGTTTTTGCCTGGGTGGAGGGTCTCAAGTTTCTCTGTGGGGGTGAGACTCTACTGAGTACCCACCCTCTGCCTTCTCCATGCTCAGAAGGGCTAGTGAAAGGGTTAGCCTCTGCAAGAGGCTCTTCCAGAAGTTTCCTCTGACTACACCAAAAATTGCACTCTTTCTTTTTTCTTCACTCCTGTTATGCTTGTGGGCTGCACTATTTATCCTAAAAATATGCTATAGTTCATCATTTATTATTTATCTCTTTCATAGTCTTCCTTCCCTCACTCGGGTTGTGTGGTGCTCAGGGGTAGAGATGTTGCTGCACCCCTCTTCGTATTTCCAAACCTAGTTCAGCAACTCACGCATTTTAATACGAAAGATAAGAATGCTCATGTCACTGACTGTCCACTGCAGCCAATAGGATCTGTGCCTCTGACTACTCTTCAAACCAGTCTCCCTTTGGCCTGTGACATTCCAAAAGATGATATCAGGTGCAGAATACTTTCTTTCATATGGATTTCTTACCAATATGAGCCTGTGACCTTGACTTCATTAGCTATTTTCTAACCAACCGAACACATGAGTAAACATTTTTTAGGGCAAAACTTCCATTACAACTCATTGTTAAGCTGACTCCAAGAAGAAAACAAACTATAGCCCTGGAGCAAAACAGGCATCACAAAGTTGCCAGTGAGAAAATTGGGGTTATATGGTCAGTCTGCATGCCCTGTCAACTACAGTATGCTTCCTCCGTAATGAGAATATATATATACTGCTGAAATCAAATTTCTAGATGCTGTCATTATTGATGTTTATATGTCCTGGATTAGTAATATAGTAGCATTTGACAGGCTTGCACAATTTTCTATCTTTGCTGCTGCAAAGCTAAGTGTCTTAACAGTCATTTACAAAGTGTATACAACGCAAGGAACTTTCGTTAAGAACTTTTCTGAATGTTTTACATGTTATGGACACAGTCATTTGATTGACAGTTTGTCTTCACAATATACTTTAACAGACTGGGTACTTCTTTCACCTGTTCCTAGAAAAGAGAGCATTGACTGTGTCTAGTGCTCTTTGAGATGAGAGACTGGGCACTACTTAGGCACTAGGAGTCATGACAGAACCCCCAAACCAGCTGATTTTGCCTAAATTTTAATTTATTAAGGTCAGCCTTTGACACTGATAAGTATTGGATTGCTGCACTTTATTATGAAGAGAAAACACTGTTCAGACTGCTCCCTGCAGATTTGACATAGACCCTCACTGATGAGTGGTTAGGGTTATCTGAGGTCTCACGCTGTGGCTGCTCAAATATGTGGTACAGAAGCTGTACCAAAGGGGAGGTAAAGAGTGAAGGATAGAGAAGAGTGATTATCCAGGCAATGTAGGCTCCACAAAACCTTTTGTCTTATTTTAGGTTCCAAAATTTAGATCTTTTGAAATGAATTTTAACAAAAATCAAACTTAAACTAAGGTTATCCCCATAATAAAATGTGGTATAGGCAAAAGTAAGTTTTTCCTAGAGATTTGACTACTGCTCTTAGCAGCTCTTAAACCAATAGACCTATTACAAGCAAAGAGCATTATATGCAATTTTTTAAAGCCTCAGTGTACTCTGGAGTTTCTTGGCCCACAATATCTCCATAAATACTTTCTAATGATCTTAATTTTAAAATATTTTCAAATGCTCCTTTTTATTGCTTAAGTATTTTACTGCTCTTCTTTATTTCTGTCTCTGAAGTTCATTATAAAATACTTTTGTTTATTTAAATGTCTCTTCTACATTCAAATGTGTTCAATACACATTTATTGAACACTAACCCTTTCTCATTTAATATGAAAACATGCCACTTATAAAGCCATTTTATCTTTGTTTGGATGATTCCAATGCTTGAACATCAAGTAAACACTTTTAGAAAGACTTTAGTATCTACATATTGGTACTTTAAATGGGATACAGTATAATGGTAAAAAAACTGAGAATTTCTAATTTGAGAATGTTGGAAATAGTAGAGTAAATAAAAGCTAAGTCAATAGTGAAAGAACTTTAATAAATCTAGATGTCCTCAATCTATTTAAGGTGTAAAGAAATACATAAAACACTGCAGACCAAGAAAACCCTAACTGTGCAATGTAGTTCACTTGGTTCTATTGACTTTCTGGGGCAATAGAATAATATTTGATGATTATGAGCAAGCTTCTTTAGTGCCCCATATTTATGCAAGCAAAGAGTCAGAAATTTAAAAATATCAAGCTATTTCCTTTAGGTTGGGTGGAGTGATGGTGGTATCGTCAACCTGCATTATTACATAGTAAACATATGGGTGGATTTTAATCATGATTTTCCTGTTGATAGAAGTGTGGTTGTAGCTTGGTGATAAAATGGAAACAATTAGTATTTTTAATTTTTTATTATGGGAAACTTCAAACATATACAAGGTAAATAGAATAGTATAATGAACTCCTATGTGCTATCACCCAGCTAAATATTATTAATATTCAGCTATTCCTGTCTTATCTTTGTTTCCACCCACTCTGCACCCCTACTGACTATTATTCATACTTATATGTCTTTTTTGAGATACAATTAAAGACACTGAAATGCACAAATCTTAGCTGTATGATTTTCGCATGTTAGTATACTCCTGTAGCTTCATCTATATAACATGATTAGCAGTGGGATTTATATTTATTATTGTGATGCTATAAATTTTGTAGTATTCATATGGAAGAGAGTGAAATTCTCAATCCATCTATTCCTTGATGCTTAGGCTTGGTAGTTGAGTTTTATATAAAGGCTTAAAGGACATTAGATGGATGAGCTTTTGCTTCCAAACTTTCTAATATTCTTCCAAATTGTTGACTCTAAAGTATCTTCTTCTGTGTTTCTTCAAGGTACAAGGATGATGAGATAGCTATCATGAACTAGAGAAGTCAGAAGCAGAGGAAGAATCTCCAAGTTCCACATCAATTCTCAGGGTCTTTCTTTGGTTAGTGAGGGGTCGCAGCAAAGCTGTGGCTGGTGGACCCATTGAGGGAGCAGATTGTGGAGGGGTGTGGTACACAAGATGGCTCGTGGACCAGGTAGTCCCACATTTGCTCACAGATAAATGAGGTGAAACTGGGGAGCAAGACAGATGGCACAACCTAGGGTCCCAGCACAGGGAAATAAAGCCTCAAAACCCCGAGTATAAACACCTGTGGGGGTTTAGATGCTGGGAGAGACTCCCAGCCTCACAGGAGAGATCATTGGAGAGACCCATAGGGTCCTAGAACGTACACAAACCCACCCAACTGGGAATCAGCACCAGAAGGACCCAATTTGCTTGGGGGAAGTGACTGAAATCTGGTAGAGAACAGAGCAAGTGTCACTGTTCCCTCTTGGATCCCTGCCCCACATACAGCATCACAACCCAGCGACATGCGTTGCCCTGCCCTGGTGAACACCTAAGGCTCCGCCCCTCACTATGTAACAGGTGTGTCAAGACAAAAAAAATGGCCCAAATGGAAGAACAGATCGAAGCTCCAGAAAAAAATACAACTAAGTGAGGAAGAGGTAACCAACCTATCAGATGCACAGTTCAAAACACTGGTAATCAGGATACTCACAGAATTTGGTCACAAATTAGATGAAAAAATGAAGGCTATGCTAAGTGAAATAAAGGAAAATGTACAGGGTACCAATAGGGATGGGAAGGAAACTGGGACTCAAATCAATGGAGTGGACCAGAAGGAAGAAAGAAACATCCAGTCAGAAAAGAATGAAGAGATAAGAATTCAAAAAAATGAGGAGAGGCTTAGGAACCTCCAGGACATCTTTAAACTTTCCAACATCCAAATTATAAGGGTACCAGAAGGAGAAGAGGAAGAGCAACGAGTGGAAAAGTTATCTGAACAAATAATAAAGGAGAACTTCCCCATTCTGGCAAAAGAAACAGACTTCCAGGAAGTCCAGGAAGCTCAGAGAGTCCCAAAGAAGTTGGACCTAAGGAGGAACACACCAAGGCACATCATAATTATATTACCCAAGATTAAAGATAAGGAGAGAATCCTTGAAGCAGCAAGAAATAAGGAGGCAGTTACCTACAAAGGAGTTCCCATAAGACTGTCAGTTGATTTCTCAAAAGAGACCTTACAGGCAAGAAGAGGCTGGAAAGAAGTATTCCAAATCCTGAAAGGCAAGGACCTACATCCAAGATTACTCTATCCAGCAAAGCTTTCACTTAGATTGGAAGGGCAGATGAAGTGCTTCTCAGATAATGTCAACTTAAAGGAATTCATCATCACCAAGCCCTTACTATATGAAACGTTAAAGGGACTTATCTAAGAAAAAGAAGATAAAAAACAAGTACAGTAAAATTACAGCAAACTCACAATTATTAACAATCACACCTTAAAAAAAAACAAACTAAGCAAACAACTAGAACAGGAACAGAACCACAGAAATGGAGATCACATGGAGGGTTATCAACAGGACAATGGGAGGAGGAGAGAGGGGGAAAAGATACAGAGAATAAGTAGCATAGATGTTAGGTAGAAATTAGGCAGGGGGAGGGTAAGAATAGTATGGGAAATGTAGAAGCCAAAGAACTTATAAGTATGACACATGGACATGAACTAAAGGGGGGCGATGTGGGTGGGAGGGGGTGTGCAGGGTGGAGGGGAGTGAAAGGGGGGGAAGTGGGACAACTGTAATAGCATAATCAATAAAATATATTTTAAAAAAATAAAAATAAAGTAAACAGAGAAGACTCACTCAAATAAAATAGAATAGACATTGATAGTAAACTCAGAAAAAAAGAAAGAAAATGTTTGGAATTAAGGTCAGGTGATCTATCTCAGGCATATATGAGTACCTGAGTGAGAGTATAGTTGCTTCTTCTTTGGTCCTTAGTAACTTGTTTTTGAGCTATGACTTAGTAGCTTGATCTTACCATTCGATTCCTAAAACATCTTAATGAATCAGGCCATTGATAAGATTCTAGTTTATCCTGGTATGTCTTAGCTGTGATTATTGAAGTTGTATCACTGTGGTTGAGTGGAGAGTGGGTCATAGACTCTCTGGGGCATATTGGAAGCTGTGAGGAGCAGACAGTATGACTTGAAAAGGTTCCACTCTGACTATGTATCCTCCTTTTAGCTTTGCTCAGCCCAACTAATTCAAAAGAGAGATCACTACTCATGAATAAGCTGTTAATTCTACATACCAGAGATATTCACAATATTTCTTTTTTCTGTTGGCATTGAAGATTACAAACCAACACAGGGATATTTTTTAAATGAAGTCAGGATTCTTCACTTGTGAAGATACTGTTACTTATTCACAGCAATGGCTATTTGCAAGGCTGATCATTATAATTCTGCAGAAAGCTGCCTGTATCTCTGTGTCACTCTTGAGTAATCAAAATCTAGGGTTTCAGTAAGGGTGCTCCTCATTTACAAGGTTAATTTCTCCAGTAACAATGTCTTCACCCTTACACACATTTTAGAGCTGAGGATTTATTGCACAGGGCAGACACTCACTGGATGTGCAGTGTAAATAACCTTATTCAGAATGCAATGAGAGGATACACATTACTGTTCCTTTGGGTCAGAAGGGCAAACACAATAAGAAAATGAGGCATTTACCACTAAGAAATCTAACTGATTTATTTTCCCGTATCTTTTTCATTTTGAGCCTGTGAGGCACAGACTGCCTGGGTATTCTTCCCTTACTGAGGCATTAATTAAAAACTTCTAAATTCTGGAGAGTGTAGGAACTGTCCCAGAGAACAACTCCAGGAACTGTGTGTTAGCAGAAATTAGAATTGAGATAACGTTTCAGGTCAGGGTGAGCTGATGGTAAATCTGCTTTTGCTTTTGTGCTCTGGGTGTTTCTGTCAGGATTCAGTACAGCATATGATGGAGAATTTCTCCCTGCCAGCATCAACAAAAACTCTGTTGATCTAGATCTAAGTAGTGACATGGCTCTAAGTAGAGACCAGAACGAAGGTGAAGTGGGATATACTAACTCTTCAGCTATTTCCTATATGGTCTGTATTTCCAGTTCAACTCTAAATACTTTGCTAGAAGAAAGTTGCTGTTTACTTCTCTGCGAACAGACAGCACCCACCCAGTACAGTGGTGTGCCAATAGGAAGAACTTCATCAGCCAAATGGTCTTCAAAAACATGTGGTTACATTTTGTATAACAGAAAACCCCTTTACCCAAGGGCCGCCTAGCTTAGCAGTATATATTTTTCCTACTCTTTGAAACAACAAAATGTTTTTAGGTGTTTTAGGAAGACAGCAGTGTCTTTCAAGCTAGTAACAGCTGTTCTCATATTTCTTTGCCCGACAATAATGATTATAGATTATTATATTCTGCATAATAAGTATTGTAAACTGGAGTGGACTTGTAAGAAAAGCATTTGGTATTATGATGATCCCAAAATAGAAGTCATACTGAATGCATCTCTTAATCTGTATATTTCTCCAAAGAAATGGAAAAGCATTTTACTAACCTTATGAACAAGGGGTCCATATTTTCACTTGGCACTAAACCCTGACAATTATGTATCTAGCCCTTGTCTCAGGCCTTCAAAAATAAGTTTTGCTTTGCAAGGATTAGGAAGTAGCAAGAACATCACTCTTTAAATATTGCTTTTATATTGTATAATATATAAGGTATGTGATGTATAATTATATGTATAATGTATAATGTAGTGCTATTTACGGTATCACTATGGTTCCAAATCTTATTTCTTAGCTTTGTAAGCTCAGAAACTTAATTTTTATCTTTCCATGTAGGTATGAGCCTCTAGAATTGGTCCCATCTACCAATTTACAAGAATATCATGATTAATTAATTAATTAATTTTAATATTTTATTTATTTATTTTTAGAGAGAGGGGAAGGGAAAGAGAAGGAGAGGGAGAACAACATCAATGTGAGATAGAAACATCAGTCAGTTGCCTCTCATTAGCGCACCGATCAGTGACTGAATCTTCAACCAAGGTACATGCCCTGATTGAGAATAGAACTGGTGAACTTCCCCTTTGCGGAATGACACTCAACCAACTAAATCACACTGGTCAGGGTTCATGATTAATTTATTTTTAATTAGTAAATGGTTGAAAATACTGATATTGAGGGACCAGCACCTTTTCTTCTCAGAAGAGATATCTGTTTGATAAATCAGATAATTTTAAGGAAAATCAGACAAAAAGGATTTAAATAATCTTTAGAAACAATGTTAGCAGATTAACATGCACCCTTCCTCACTACAAGGATATAACTGTTGAGATGGGGAGAGGCTCATCCGTGTGCCCCGTTCTACGGAGTGTGCTAAGGACATGACTACACGGTAGTTCATTCTCAGCTCTTGCTTACCCAGAATTCACGCTTCTGCAGGCATTAGATGTTGCTACCTTACAATGTCCAACCTGCAAGTTTTTCTATCAGTTATCTTTGGGGGGTATGCTCCCCATGAGATTAGTCTATACACCATTATCCACAGTTGCAACACATTTGTAAATAATCTTTTAGGATGGTTACCTTTCTAAATGGCTGGTTAATATGTTGGTTATAATAAGCTTCACTTTCTGAAATTTGTATTTTGCTTGCTTCTTCCTCAAATTCTAGGTAATTTTAACTAGTTTTTTATGATATAATTTTAAAATGTCTGCTACATTTAGCAGTTCTTAAAGAATCATTGATTTTTACTATATGAAATAAATAGTTTAAAATGTTAAAAGTTTAAAGAGGATGGCTACATAATTCTAGCCAATACTTAACCACAACCATAATTTAGAGCCTATTTTCTCTTTCAATGAAATCTTTAAGAATTATATTTCCCAAATATTTATGGTGTCAATATATTTATTATATTTCTCGATGGTCAGCTTGAACAGATTGTGCAAATATGAGAAGTGCTCAGTATCAACTCCACTAAGATATAAATGATCATTTTTTGAAGATATTTTTCAATAATCAGTAGATGATGCTTAACGAGTGTACTGTGCAGACCCTGCAAAATGTATATTGGGAGTAACTCATTTCTAAATGCCATTAAGCTATAGTCACCCACAAATTTAAATTGTTGTCAGTACTCATAAAATAAAGATTGAGAATTACTAAAGTATGTTCTTTTAAAGTTTTCCAGTTAATTTATGATGCAGAACTCTGAAGATTTAAATGTGTTCTTGTTCAGAACTTTTGGAGAGCTAAAACAGCTTGAGAGAAGTTTTGTTTCTTCCCAATTTAGTTGCTCTGCAGCTAAGCAGGAATACAGATAAATTATTCAATATTTACATAAAAATATAAATATCACTTAACTATACAGCTGGTAGCTAAATCAAAGAAATCAGTTTATTAGAAAGACAAAATGTCTTCATTTCAAGCCTTTATAAAAACTTAATTTTTAAAGATATGTGACATATACTATTTTTCAGAGGCCATTGGAGATAAACAACATTTTTTAAAAAAATTTATAATATCCCCTCTGCTAGAAGCCAAATCAGTAAAAAGTTATACAATCCAGTTCTCAAAAAATTGTCTTTTAGGAATTTATTCATTTATTCATTCATCTTCTATATGCTCTTCCTGGCACTCGTTATAAACATAGCAATGACTCTGCACCCATGGACCACCATAGAGTGATGCACAGCACACAGTATCAGATAATGACAAGAACTGGAAAAAATATGAAGGAGGTGTTGAGTTTTTAATCTGCATTTATTGATGTTATTCTGAATGTCAACATGGGGACTCTAGAACAGCGCACATTTATTACTATTTATTTATAGCAAATAATGTGCTGGTTTCCTTGTGCTACAATGTCCTCCTTCCAGGGCCATGAAAAGACAGCCAGAGGTTGCTCTACATGTACTATTGTCTGTATCATAGATCAGTAACCTGCCCCCCACCCCAAAAAACCTAATCAATGAATTTGGACATTTATTCAAGAGAGAAGCGGCTGTTTTCCTTCACTTTTTGAAAGAGTTTCTTTTTAAAAGTAATGGTGAGGATCCTGGGCTCTCGCCTTTTGGAATGTCTCTGTGGTCCTTGGTCTCATCTCCTGTGGAAATATAAGCACGTACATCTGCAGTTCACATTGTATATTTGGTCATAAGTTACCTTGTAAGGATTATGGTTTAGCCCAGGTTTCAAGTTTCAGTAAACATTTCTCAGAAAGCCCTAACTGCTCAGACACATAAATATTTTCTCTTCAGCCCATGGGAGGGTTATGGAATGGAGTGCTTGATGAGGTTCTTTAGACTGAGGCCAGAAGGAGCCAGCCATGTGAAAATCTGTGCAAGTGGAACATCTGGCATAAAGATCTTAAGGTGAGAAACAACTTGGAATATTTTAATAACCGAAAGACAGCCAATGTAACTGCAGCATAATGAGGAGAAGGGGAGGAGATATATTCAAAGAAGTAAAGAGTAGCTTTACAGAAGAGTAAAAAGATTTGGGTTTTATTCTAAGTGTAAATGAGAAGATTTGGAAAGATCTTTAAAAGTATTTAAAATACTTTTTTCAATTACAGTTGACATACAAAATTATATTAGTCATTAGTCAACTTAAGGATTAGGCATTTATATATGTGATCACTTTCAAAATGATCCTTTGATAAGTATACTACCCATCTGGCACCATATGTAGTTATTACAGTATTATTGACTATATTCCCTATGCTGTACATTACATCTCTGTGACTATTCTGTAACTACTCTTCTTAATCTCTTTACCTTTTTCACCCATCTCCCCAAATCCCTTCCCATGTGGTAACAATCAAAATGTTCTCCTTGCCTAGAAATTTGTTTCTGTTTTGTTAATTTTTTTTGATTCCACGCATAAGTAAAATCACATGACACTTATCTTTGTCTGATACATTTCACTTAGCATAATACCTCTTAGGTTCATACATGTTGTTGCAGATGACAAGGTTTCATTTATTTTATGGCTGCATAATATTCCATTGTATATATGTACCATCTCTTTATCTACTTGTCAATTGGAGGACATTTAGGTTGCTTCCACTTGTAAGTAATGCTACAATAAAAACAAGACCCATACATCTGTTGCCTATAAGAGACCCACTTCAGATGAAATGACACCCACAGATGGAAAACAAGAATAAAATTATATTTAATGCAAGGGAAAGGGTTTTTAAGCAGAGGGGAAGCAGGGAGAATCATGAGAAAGCTACTTCAGTAGTTTGAATTGAAAAAAAAAAGGGGATTTGGTCTATCAGGTTAGTAAATCTAATTTCTTTATTATTTCCCCATTCAACAAATGTTTTGGGAGCCTACTACGTACTGTGTAGACATGGGTAAAGTTATAGGAAAATACTTGATTGAAAGATTGACATGATATCTGTATTCCTGAAATTCATGATGTAGTGAGGGACAGAAGATGCTGTGTTTGGGGTGGGAGGAGGTGCCGTGCAAACCAGGAGGAGCACCTCAACCAGAGTGGAGCAGAGGCACACAAAGGAAGTCTGAGTTACAGTTGTCTTCAGCTGGGTGGCACAGAAGCTCAAAGTGTTTATTTTATTTTGTTTTATTTTATTTTATTTTATTTTATTATTTTAATTTCTCACATAACATAGAGTCTGGAGGCAGACAGTAGTCCAGAGTTGTTATGGTGACATGATGACATCAAGGTTGCAGACTCCCCCTAATTTTTAGCATCATCATCCTTAGTGAAAGGGCATTCTCACGTTTACAAAGAAATCTATTACCCTAATAGACATCACTATCAATTCTAAGAAGGAGGAAAGGGAAAAGGAAAAGGGAAAGACAAGATATAATTAATAGGTTTGCCCAGTTTTTCAGGATGACAATAACACTCAGGGAAGCCCAACCCTCAACTGCCCCTTATACCTCTTTGCCTGGACTGGGTCATAGGACCATCTTCAGATTCATGGGACTGTGGAAATCTCAGTATTTTTAAACAGAAGCATTACCCACTAAACTAATCTGTGTTCCATCAGAAAGAGAAGTGGAATGAATTGATATTAGAAGGGCAATTAAAAATTACTGGCACAGGGATGATTTCTGAAGAAAGTGAGAGCTAAGACTTGAAAGAAAAATTCTCTGAAGACCATTGTGAGATTAACAGAAAAGAAAAAAAATTCCTGTCACTTAACCTTTTCTTTTCATTTTTTTTACAGAGCACTGATAGAAAACAGTATACAAAAGAATGTCTGTGTTCTTCATTTTTTATAAAGTTGCTATTGAAGATACTATTCAATTTTAGTCAGTGCTCCTATAGACCATTAAACTGAGTTTCTCTTTTACTATTCTTTAAATTTTTTTATGATGGCTTTATTATATCTATTTCTGTTACTTATAATATCCCTTAAATCAGTTTAGAAGTAGGTGGAAACCACCTACTTCAGTCATGACTGGAAAAGAAATAAATATAATGATACAGTGAGCTTGAGGGGAAAAAAGCATTTGATTTTTAAAATATTTTCTTATCCAGATATTTAGTACAGTGGCTCTTGAGCTGGCCCTCAATGAACAGAATACATGG
>CM052539.1:116624582-116703509 GCA_028533065.1 Trachops cirrhosus | reverse complement strand
CATACAGGTATTTCTTTACCTTTGTCTTTATGTCACTATATAGATTATTATTTAAATTACAATAACTTTCATCTCACATTCTTTCTCTAAACCTGAAATTCAGAACATCACAGAAGAATTTTTTCAAAAGACAAAGAAACAATCAAACATGTGTATGTGCTTTAACACAACAAATTGCTAGCTACTCCAATATGTCATGCACACATACATACACACAAATCATTGCATCCCTCACTCAGTTTCTAAAGCATTTTAGGCTCCTGATGGTACAAATGAAGTGAACTTTCAGCAACTTAACACTGGGCCTCAGAAATAGTGAAATCGGGAAGCCACTTAGAGTTTAATCCCCTCTTTATTAAGAATTCTTTTGGAGAAACATAAGAGTTGTTGTTTGGCACCTAGAAGTGCATAGGAAACCTGTTGAGTGGAAATTGGCCCAGGTATCTGAGTCCTGAATGGATGCCTTGTTCCTGAAAGACTTGCTACACATGACTGTGTCCAGAAAGGGTAGGGGGGATGGAAAGTGTGGTCAGGTAAGGATACCAATAGATTTCTGTGATATTTCAAAATTCAACAATATTCACCTTCCAAAAGTCATTGGGAAAAATGAAAAGAATTATTTGCCTAATAATTATTTATGTAAAAGTTAACACATGTTTCAGGAAATAATTTTTAAAGGACATCAGATTCTCTGAAACAACTACATCTGTTTAAACAATACTCTTTCAAGTGTCTTAATATATCCATTTATTTTCACTGTGGGGAAGAAATACATTGGGTTCAAATAACATGAGGTGGCTGCAAAAGTTTGTTTTACATAGACAAAATAGTTAACTGTGGGGTGAAGCAGGGCAGGGCTCGAGGAAAATTGGATTCTACTTCTCCAAAGCTGAAAGATGTAAAAGCCTTTGCCTAGCAGAATTAGCAGATGGTTGAAATCCCCTTGGGGTACAGAGCTCAATTCAATACTTGGAATTATTTGGAATTATTCATTCAAAAGATTTGGTATCTCCAGAGAATTTAATAAGCTAAGCAAGAATAAACTGTCATTCAATTTGACCACTACAATCTGTCTAGTACAATTCAAACGTTATTAAGATAGCTTTTTATGCTTGGGAAAGACAAGAACAACATGTAACATTCAACAATGGCTATGTCTGGTGTAGACCATTCTTTTAGAAACTCAAGTGACTTACATTATCTAACTTCAAAAACTAAGCTGGTTGAAGCAAGGACGATTCTATCCTCTGTGTTTGAGATAAACCTGGGCAGACAGTGAATACGTGGGAAAGCAGAATTAGGCCTCTAAAGAAACATTCAGCCAAGAATAATCAGCTGACTCTAATACGATAAAGTTTATTGTGAACAAATACAAATTCCTTAATTTCAATTGCAGACAAATAAAAACTAAAAAGAAAAATATGTCAAGTTATAAGATAGTGGAGATGGAGTTTAGGAGCGAAACATATAAAATTAGCTTGCTGTATTAATCAGGGTTCTCCAAATAAACAGAATCAGTAGGATCTCTCTTTCCGTCTCTTTCTCTCTCATTGTTGAATTTAATGTTAGTTATGTGGTGAGGGTTAGAGGGTAGAAACATTTTTTAATGATGATTGATAAAACTGATTAATATTGTTCCATTGATGATGAAAAGTATAGTTTTCATAATACTTTTAATAATAATACTGCATTTTCAACCATAACTGTTACATTTCTATACTTCAAAGCCATAGGGTAAAAAAACTAGGAAACATTAGTTTTGTTCTTTATCTCCTATCCTCTGTTTTTTTAGGATAATGCCACCAAATACCTTCCTGAATGTGTCAAAAAGTAGCTATGATGGTATGATCAACCTTCTTTGAAATAATTACAGTAAAATTAATATCAAGATGGTACATTGAGATTTACTATTTTTACTTCAAGATGCTGTACTGTTTAATATGATAAAAGTATATACGTGAAACTCTAATGTTGGGACTCATAGATGTTCAGTATAATGAGTGTGTAATTGGGCATTGGAAATTTACTCTGTGATCAGGGAAAATGCCACTACTGGCTAACTGGGCAGCACTGCCCTAAATGAACAGGGTTTTAGCAGGCAACTACCTCATTAGTCTCTACTAAGAAAATACTATTGACTTTTCAGACTTTTACACAAGGCAGAAAACTGGTTTCTCAAAGATTTAATCAAGTCCAATATGTGCAAATAATTTAAAAACATAAAACAGTATATAAAATTCAGGTGGTTGCAAATAAAAACTTTAATCTGATCTTTTCTTAAAACACTGGAATTTCTGGCAATGTTGGGTTATGTATTTTGAAAATAATGTAGTCATTGTTGCATTTATGCAAGCTTGGTGCTTAGTAATTGGCCATGGTTCCAGCTACTCACTCAATATGCCCACATGACCGTTCACCAGTGGGCTCACATCACTTATTTACATTACCTTCCAGCCCTTGTAGATCCTGAAGTCTGTTTCCTGTTCTAGGAAAGAGGTGACATTCAATTTAAATAAGCAGTTCAGGACAAACTGCCACTGTTCTGGAATATGTATTGAAACTATTGCGGTAGCCTGAGTTTCTGGCTTAGAAATTTCTTAGAATCCTTGTTTCTTTCTTTTTTTTTAAAATAAGCATGTCTTATCATGACAATAGAGATATGATTAGAACAATTTTTCCTACCATTATCCAGTTTGTAGCTTTCAACAATGATTTGCTGGAAATACAAACCACAATTTCAGTGCTTTTATTGGTAGATAGGACTGTATTGGTGAACTGACACAGTAATTGCACTTTTATAACCATCAACACTCCAACTTACAATTATTTTAAATTTAATGCTTTTGACTAGGCATTTCCAGAAATCAGTGTGCTTAAGTAATCCAAGAAACAAGGAAATGCCTTATAAATCTAGGGATGATTTAAAAGCTTTCTTAAAGTTATTCAATATCAGATACCTAGTAAAGCTACTTCCTGGAATTGATCATCTGTAAATTAATAACTACCAAGAAATTATGTACTATAAATACTATAATAGACATGAATTCTTTATTGAAAGCATCTAGCATATATCAGTAAATCTTGTATGTGAGGGGAAATCTCTAAAAATACCTGAAAAAGCAAACAAAGGCTTAAATATCATGTGATATATGAGCAACAATACATCAGTATTTCCCCTGATGGTTGTAAAGTGATAAATTCAATGTTCCTTTAATAACATTTTCCCCTTTTGTGGTACAATAATACCTTCAATACAAGAAAGCACTAGCTTTATATCTGCTTGCTAACTTATCAACTAACAATTTATGCTGATGAAGAAGCAAGGCTAACTTATTCAGTTTTAGGCTCTTGAGATTAGAAATATTTGGTTAAATTATTTGTTGAGCTGGAAAATCAATTGCATGTATGTATAAAGCTTGTTTGGGTCCTCTTTTCAAGTGTGGCTGAATCTGCTTTTATAATTTGTCTACCATTTTGTGTGGCCTGAAATCCCATTAGGACATGGAACCAATTCATTTGTGTGTAAGAGTACATGGGTTACCGTGGACTTTGTAAGTACCTGAAAATCCTGCAGCTCTTCCACGACTCAGCTCTGCAGTCAGAGCTGCTAGGCTGTATCCACCATATGGCCACATGCCATTGAGCAAGTTGCAGGAGGAAGATTTATGAGGTCAAAATTGATTTTTGGGCTGCTGGATTAACTGATTACACCAATCAAGATAAAAACCAATGTCTATATATTTTATGAATTTATATCATTGGGTTCAGGTCCATTTTAAAACAAAAGGGAACCCAAAAGTGAGGCTAAACATTTGGATGGTGCAAACTTCATCAATTCCAAAGTTTTATAGATAAAAAATTTTCACATTTTAGATTTTATAATACAAATTTTTAGTGTGAAGCTAAAAATTTGTTTAAATAGAAAACTATGCTAAAACTGGTCTCACCTACCTTTTCCTTTAACTTTGAGAGAAATGTAGTCTACCATTTTCAATTTGTAATAAAGAGTTACATGATCTTCTGAAATCCTTTACTGTCTTTCTTCATTCATTTACTTATTTAAATATTATTGAGTGCCTCATATGTCAGGCATTCTTCTGAATACAAGGAAAGCATTAGGGAATAAGGAGAACCCATGGGAGGATTATTTTCAGGTATGTGTCGGGAGGGATAAGACCCATAAATAAATACATTATGGAGCAGTGAGAAAAGGGTAATCATCTTGGAAGTAATTCAGTGTCAGATTCCTAGTTTATAGGGAGACAATGAGGGCAAAGACAGAACTCTGAGCTCCATCCCCGAGAGGTCACATCGTGAGGCTAGTGGAAATCAGCCTTTCTTCCCTACCCATTGTACAAACTGCTAGTGAATGTCAATTGTATCATTCTAGGTTTGACTCTAGTAAAAAAAAATCTCACCTTCATGTCCCACATTGAAAAGATACTTATGTTAAAAGCTAGAAAGGATATACCTTTCCTGTAACAAGATCCTAAAGTACTGAGTCATTAACTATGCTTTATTATGGGTCTATCTGACCATGAGGGCTTTTTACTTTCATTTTCTAGCTGGGACAATTCAATCATTGAGGGTTTAGTTATAGGATTTCTAAGGAAGTTGGGAGTGAACTATCTAGTTTGAGAAAACAGTTCTAGTCAGGGTGGCTTCCTAGTCTAAATTCAGCTTTCTTTAGGAAATAAGGGTATTGGTCACTTTTTCTCCTATTATGAAATATTAAGTCCTTTTCTGGACAAGATAATGACTGAGATTTCCACTTCTGGTGGTATCAGATATTGATGAATATTTTATATAGCTAAAATTATTCCCTGATACAAGCATATGATGCGTGTACCACTAATCAAATATTCAACCAAGTCACACAGCTTGTAAAACAAGAAATCCCCTAATAAACGACTCAGAGTTTTCAGAAAACTGGTAAAATTTTCTTTTGAAAGTTTGTGAAATGTACAACATTGCTGTTCACTACATTTTAAAAATTAAACAATAACACAGTGACAAAGACTGTCAGTTACTTTATCTCAACTATCTTATCTTTTCCTTGCTGAAAGCCTCTAATGGAATTACTGTCTTTGTAGGTAACCAACTTGTAGAGTGTGTGGGTAGTGGTATTCAATATTTATGAAAGGTCCATTTTCTCATAGGATAGAAGTTACTGATTTTTTTCCTATAAATGAAAGAATATATTAATTGCTACTTGAACCCATTACATTTTTTATTTTCATTTTAAAATTGTAGAGGACATGGTGACCATGCTTTCAAAGTAAAATCTGGAACATTTCTTGAAAACATCTAGCTCAAAACCTTCATTATAGAGTAAAGCAGCCTCTGGAGAATGAGGCAAAGCTGCAGTTTCTGTCAACAAAATTAAGAAGAGGCTCCCTAGAATTGTTTTTATGTTTTTTAATAAGAATGTTTAATCACAAAAATACAAGAAAATTTTTACTAATGGTATTAAAAAATTGGTAGATTCATATATCTTGTATTTGCTCACAAGTAGAATGGCGTTGTAAGTATGATTGTTTAGGGAGTTGACATGCCCTTGAAAAACATGAACTTGGATTTGATGTGGAAAGCACCAAAATCTCCCAACACTAAACAGGAGATGAGAGGCAATGTGAATAGCCTCTGGCTATTATTTTTTTAGTAGTTACATTAGCTTTAAATTCATTTACTCTTTAGGGAAGGAGTTTGGTTCAGAGGATTGATAGAAATCTTGAAAGGCTGAAAACTCTTGTATTTTAATCTCCATTCATAGTAGCCATAGGCAACTGGCCTCTATCACACAAGCAATTGACAATGTAAATGTTGTTCAAAGTATCTTGAGCTGATTGAACAAAATAAAATTCAAGTTCTATTCCAGTGGTAATACTCATAAAGGAATGTGCTTTTTTCAGGATAGCCATTCTTGTTAAACTGTCAGTAGAGTAATATAAACCTACACATCGGACTTCAATCTTCCCACTGTCATCCCTAAGGCTGAGAGTGCATAAAGTAGAGCTTTACTAGGGTCAGAGTACTTGAAAAGCTTTCCCTGTGGCACCTGAATCCCAGCTTCCCACTTTTCTTCCCAGTGAGAAATTAGAATAGCTATTGGAGTAGAATCCTTATATGACATCCAAACTGTGTCCAAGGCTGCAAAGGCCAGTGGGGTGAGATTTTTGTGGAGGCCCCTAACAAAAGCAGAGCTAATGAAGTGGATTGGTATCTAGCTTCCACTTCACAATTGGGTCCTGTTGAGGTTTTTGCATTGACAGCCTCTTCGTCATTATTTTCTCAATCAAACCAGTTTTCATGATGATATTCCATATCCCATTTTCATCGCTACATGAAATGTAGTATTGAAATGACCAGGCATCTTTCACGAAGCACAGCAGGAATTGACAATCGTGCAGAGAAACTCTTGATCCAATCTCAGGCCTTGTTTCTTACTTTATGATTTTTTTTTTAGAGCATCAGGTTGATGATGGCTCAGTTCACACATACCACTCAAGATTTCTGTACAGTATAAAATAGAAGATCAAAAACAGGTATGAAAAAAAGAGTAAGGGAATGAAATGAAAACCAAAAGAAATGTAGTTGGAAGGAAACAAAGGTCCATAAAAGATGAGCTCAAGTTTCATGTTGGTGATGAGTAGTCTTATAAAACCTTCTGAGACCCGTGGAAGCATTTGCCTGTCTAAAATCCAGTTTTTTCTTTCTTTTTTTGAAAAAGACTTCTCATAATGAGCAATTATTCTCTCATTTGAAGGGTTGAGTCTTTTCTGAAAAAGTTTGGTAAGGCCAGGCATTTGGACACTCAGTCACATGCAGCAGAGCCAGGCACATGGAGGACAGCTGACTCCTCAGAGCCAGGGACTTGGGTAAGTGCCCAGCACTGAAACCACCTAAAGTGACTGCAAATGCTGTTTTTTTAGTGAGCACAGAAATCCCATTTTATTTTAATAATGTTTTTATAACAAGGCAACCTCCAGTAAAACTCCTCTGGTGATGTGGTTCCAGTGATGGTAAAGGTTTGGCTGGGAAATACCTTAAATATAGTAGAAAGAAGAGGCAAGCAGCTTCTTATATTTCAGTGTAGAAAGGTCAAAACAATATTTTATTTTACAAACTGCAGGACCATTCCAAATATTTTGATTAGATTTGGAGGAAGGACTGACTCGGCAGCTTCTTCAATTTTGCGGTTAGAGCTTGAGGTCAAGAGTTGCACAGGATTTGCCACATCACTGTGTTTCTGACTTTAGTCTCATCCACAGTCCACCGCCAGCCAGCTACAGCCCACAGGTGCTCCATTAATGGAGGCAAACGGACAGTTCATATTTGAGATTTCTTATCAGGGTTCCATCATACCAGAGAAGCACTGTATCATCTCCAATTATAAAGATGATATGATCACTGAAAATAATGAGAATTATTTTAATGATTAACCTAGTATTGTTAGAATTGACAAAGAATCTTACATAACCTAGGAGAAATCATCCATGACTCAGAGCAAACTCAGAGCAAAAAATTTCAATGTCAATTTCCTGGGGGCTCTCTAAGGCCCCTTCCATTCCAAGACTGCCTTTGGTAAAACCAGTGGTTTTGGATATTAAGAAAGAGACCTTACTTCTTGGGTTCATGTATTTCAGATAATAATATTTTGATTCTCAAGAGTATGCCTTATTTATTTTGCTACTCTGAACTGGCCTCCTATAATTCATTTTAGGGGACAAAAATTCTAAATTATCAGTTTATGTAAAATTGGCAATAACAAAAAACTAATTGAATTTAGTTAAAACCTAGTATTTCTTTTAGTACATAATAGGAAATATCTATTATTTTATTTTGCAGACACTAGCTTCATATTATGAGTCACATATCAGAAATCTTATTTGGACCATTGCTTCTAGTTACATATTTTTAATGTCCCTAGATGATTTTTTAGTTTTCTTTACTATTACAATACTTAAATATAAAAATTATTACTTTCATTTTAGAGATTTTTAGAAATACCTCGAAATAAAATATAGTAATTGTTATTGTTAACAGCCACATAATAAAGTAGTAAGATCATGCTAGAGATCATGGCAAATTCTACGTTCTTTTCAAGGCATTTAAAGACATTTAAAGTTTCTTCCACCCCTTTCAGAAAGGCCCATAATAATGATACAAAGGTAATAAACAATTGAAATTTCTTTTAGGAAATCTTATTTTAAAGGTAACTTGTGAAGCATGAGCAAATGCTCACACTATAATCTATTTAATTAGGGCATTATATAGTGAATTATGGAAATTTTATGTTTGGTAGCTTTCCTCAATAGCTTGGATGACATTAAGTTCATTAACAGAGAATAATAATCGTATGTACCACTTAAATACCTATTAGCAATATTTGCTTGCAAGGAATTCAATTTTTTGGTTAATTTACCAAATTTCCCCCTTTTTTCTGTATTTAAATTGGAATATAAACTGGATCAAAACTATTAATTGAGTTTGCTTTTATTTGCTGTGTTTTGTCTTTATTACAAAGTGGTGCAGCTTGGAAGCTAGGCATATAGCTGTACCAGGACATGGTAAAGGGAACAATAGGCCACTTTACAGATTCAGAGTTATTTCCAATGGTTAGTAGATGTCTAAGTTGATTTCAAGTGGAAATTATAGGAATCCTAAACTCTCAAGACTCCAATTATGAGGTGAAGAAACAAGTATAAATGACCCATGGACAAGGGCAACAGGGCGGGGATTGACTTTGGGAGTAGGGTGGGGGTGAGTGGGGCAGAGGGGACAACCGTAATCAAACAACAATAAAAAAAGTTAAAAGTCTTTTATGAAAAAAGGCAAATGATTAATTTGACTAGTATACTAATACCTTTCCAAATATTAAATGAACATCATAGAAAGTATTTTATGTATAATCAATAAAATATACTTAAAATTAAAAAAAGAAAGTATTTTATTGCTGCTGGTAAATGGCCTTTACCAAGGCTCACAGAAAAATATATTAATGAGAAAATTAAAAAATGATATTAACTGAAAGAAGCCCTCTTAGAGATATATTGTGTCCCGCCCCCAGATGTATGTGTTGCGTGTGCATATAACCGTCCACTCATTGTTTAAAGCAGGGCTGGAACACCGTTTAAAAAGAGCCAGCTAGTAAACGGTTCAGTCTTGGTGGATCTCTGTCATGACTTTTCAAATCTGTCACTGTAGTTCCAAAGCAGCCATAAGGAAAGTACACCCACAAGTACTCATAGCTGTGTTCCAGTAAGATTTTATTTACAGACATTGAAATTTGAATTTCATATAATTTTTGCCTTTCATTGTTATTCTTCTTTTGACTTAGAAACTGTAATGAATAAACTAAAATAAAAAATTAAAAAAAATATGAAAACTGCTTATGTTAATACTTTATGCAAAAATACGTGATGGGTAGAATTCAGCCTACAGGGTTTACTAAACACTGGTTTAAAGCATTAATTTTCTAGGACTCATAAGAAGACATACTGATACTTCAAGAAATATGAAACAACAAAATTATATACATGGATCTTTTTGGATTTTTTTAAAAAGTGACAACATGATTTAGAAAATATAAAGTTAAACTTTGGGAAAAAGTTGCTAAGCTTCAAGAATAGCAAAGTTAAAATCAGATTAATATGACCATTTTGTTATTTCTATTGCTATATATGTGAAAAATTCAAATGCTAAATATGAAAAATATTTTTAGTTTGGTTAAAAGGTAATTGAGGCTAAATGAAAATTTCAATGGCTTTATTTGTTTACAAAGTTAAGATTATTAAATTAAATTAACTTGAAACTTTCAATAACATTATAGTTATCATATTCCCAAGTACTATGTATGGATGCAAAAGATAGAAAGTGAAGAAGGCTGACAGGAAAAAAATGGATTCATTTAACATATAGTGATGGAGTATTGGAGGAGGCTCTGTGATACCCTGGACAGCTGGAAAGATGAATGAGTGGGCCCTGGGGCAAAATCAACCTGAAATATTGCTGGATGCCTAAATGACAAAACTGAAGCTGTTCTACTCTGGGCACATCATAGGAAATTGGGGCTCTTTGGAAAAGACAACAATGCTTGGAAAAATAGAAGGCAGTAGGAAAAGAGGAAGGAAATACGAGATGGGTGACTCCGTAAAAGAAGCCATAGGCTTGAGATTACAGGAGCTGAGCAGGGCTCTTGAGGACAGGACACTGTGGATGTCACGCATTCACAGGGCTGTCAGGAGTCAGAGCTGCCTCAATGGCACACAACACACAATAGGAAATTGCACCTTTAGAGCAGGAAGGAATGAAGACCACTTGTTGTCACATATTAGAATTTAAAGTACAATATTTGCTCAAGTATGCTTATCTAATAAATAGCTAGAGTTCATATAACTACACCATCTCTCCCTTGAATATACCATCATTAAACCACTGAATAAATCTGTACATTACATGAATTGTACTTTCAAATTAAACCATTTTTCTTTAAGTAAGGTACATTGTGGAATTGGAATTTGTGGTTATTTTTTCTTTCTATTTCAAATGTAATTTATTATAATTTGGATTTAAGAAGTGAAAATAATTGCATAATTTAAAAATACTAATATTTTAGAAATTTTAAATCATTATCCACAGAATATACAGATTTCAAAACTTATGTGTATTGTGTATTATATGTATTTGTGCTCATGTATTTGACTTCTGGCATGGGAATTCTATTTAGAAACTTATTTTGAATAAGCATTTAAAATTTTTTTTTTAAATTTTTTATTTTAGTTTATTCAGTACAGTTTCTATCCTTTATTCCCATAGCATTTAAAATTAAAGTAATATATTTCTGGTTTCTAAAATTTCCTGCTTTATCAATTCCATCACAGAAATGTGTGCGATAGTGGAGTGAGAAAGATACTTAGCAAATGATTGTACTGTTTAAATTTGATGCTTTTTAATTTATAAAAAATTTAAAAAATGAACATATTATTTATAGGGCATAAAAAGTACTCACTGAATATTTTTAAAGTTAAACAATTAATTAAAGCTCTTTAGAGAACATAAAAGTACTAGTTGGACATTTTTTTAAAAACCCAAATAAACTGGCTAAAACAATTTTTAAAATTTATAGCTTAGTTTTTCCTTTGTTTATTGTTATTCAAGTACAGGTCTCCATTTTTCCCCCACCCCTCTCCCCCTCCCAACCACCCCTACCTCCCATCCTCAATCCTAGCCCCCTTTGGCTTTGTCCATGGTCCTTTATACATGTTCCTTAATGACCCTTCCCTTTCTTTCCCCCGTTATCTCCCTCCCTCCTCCCCTCTGGTTACCACTACTGGGATTATACCCTAAAATTAAGCAATTTTTAATCTAAGTTTTACATACATAGTTGTAATTTTAAATCAAGTTCTAGACCCCAGATTTATTTTACTTTGTATAAAAATCATATAAAAACCCATGTAAATTATTTCTAGTGATGGGCTAGTTAATTTGAGGATTTTAATTTATTTAGATGAAATAAGAAATTTTAATTTTGTTAATGATGTAATCTTTAAAAAGTGGAACATTGTCCTGATCAGGATTAGATGCTGGTATACTTAATTTTCTGCACTGTTATAGTATGGCATGGTCCCTTTTGCATCATGATAATCATTAATTTAACAAATATCTTGAGAATCTATAGTGGATCCATCACTCTGCTTGATCCTAAATACATGGTGAAAGTAATGTGTTTGCCCTTATGAAGCTTACAGGTTTATTAGGGGAGAACAAAGATGTACATCTTGGTCAACTGGGGTGATTTTGACCCCTGGAGACATTTGACAGTATGCAGAGAAGTTATTTTGGGGGTCATGACTTGAGAGAGAATGCTCCTGGCCTGTAGTGGGTAGAAACCAAGGATGCTGTTAAACATCCTACAACGATGTTAAAACATTCTACAACAAAGAATTATCCAGTCTAAAATGTCGGTAGTGTTTGATCTAAGTTTAACACATTTTTTAAATGATGCACAAACTCTGATGGGACACAAGTGGTCATTTTGACAATTCAACAAAACCAAAAGTGTTGTCTGCATAGAGGGGTAGTTTGAAAGAAAAGCTATGTCTGTCTCAGTGATTCATGGAAGGCTGGATGGAGAGAAGTTTGTATAGAGGAGTAGAATGGGAAGGGGACCTTTCCAGACTGAGGCAGCAAAGAGAGCAAAGGCAAGGGTGTGTAAAATGACTTCCTATCCTTGGGAACTCTAGCAAGTCTAAGGTGGGGAGTCTGGGTACCGGAGTAGAAAGACTTGAGTTTGGGCAAATAAGTAGAAATCTTGTCTTGGTAGCTTTTTCTTGCTATGTCATAGAAGTGAGATTTCTCTTGAAGGTGTTGGAAAGGACTTTGAGCAGGGACATATGATCAGGCAGTCTATTTATAGGATTCATTAAGCAGAAATGTGAAGTATCATGATTGTTTAAGGAAATGCAACATCCTACATCGTTTAATCAGAGAAAAGCCATAGGAAGAAAAAGTTTCCTGTGGGAAAGAAGAATCCCTACTTCTTTTTCCATGAATGTTTTGCTTCTGATTCAATACTCTCACTTTGTCAAAACTACATCAAAGCAATAAAACTTAACCTAATTCATTTTCTGTAGTTTCATAAATGCACTGTATTGCTGACTGGCTGACTCTGGTGGACTTAAGCTGCTATGTTATAGCATCAGGTAGCATTGCCCTTCCTTGTTTTCTTGTTCTTGAATCTGTTTTCAGATTCTTGTTGTGGAGCCATGGTGAAGGAAAAAAAAGAATCTGCTTACCAATAAAAAAAGACAACTGCAAATGGAATCTCAATTATAGCAAAACCTTATTTCTCTGCCTCAGTGGTTCCCAACCCTGAATGCTCACTGTGGGGAGAGATTTGAATATCTACTTTTTTACCCTCTAGGTTAGCTCAGGGAACTCTGCTATAAATACTAAATATTAACCTCACATTTTTACTTGGCTTTGCAATGATTTCTATTTAAAATTTTCACCATTAAACATACTGTCTTATTTCCACTAAAAGTTAATTACCTTTTCAGTTTTCTGAGTATACACCAACTGTCAAATGGTAGCTTTCTGACAGTGTTATAGAACAAGACAAAACTAGTGTTTGATTTGTCACTTGTAAATTTTTCATATATTTACAAGTTGAGTGAGTCTCACATAGGTGGCAGAGAAATAGTTAGAGATTGGAACATGGTGTTTTGAACAGTGATATTTATACTTTTAAAAGGTCTTATTTTGTATTGCCCAGCTCTGTGATTGGTTGGTTAATGTAGCTAGTAAGAATGGTGAAATGAAGTAAAACCTGAGTCTGGTCTTCCTATTGCCCATTATCTATTCTTTAACTGTAGATCATACCCCCATCCTAGACAGCAGCTTTGAAAATGTGGTGTTTTCTTGTTAATGTGTCATAGGAGATTGTACTGTGCTACTGTGATTATATCAATACTAATTTATTCTTGTAAAAAGTAAAATTACCAACCCTAAATTTTTGCTTATTCAACAGATAATTATTATCTATTTTATGCAAGAGGAATGACCTTTTGCCATCAGTCAGGAAACAGAAAGGAAAAGGAGTTTCAGCCTTCATTCTCTATGGGTTGTTTATGACATTGTACCAGTGAGCAAAACAGAAAACACTATTGTTATAAATTGTCTTCTCCCAGCCTCTTAAGTATCTTTCTTTGAATGTATTTTCCCACCATCAGTGTTCCTTTGTGAAAAAAAATCTTTCTTAATTTTCTCCTTCAATTCACAAACTTCCTTAAACAAGTATTTATTGCTTCTACTTCCTTAATGTAAATTTATAACAAATATCTTCCTAGGACATAAACAAATAAATAATCAATTTGACTGTAATCCGACCTTGAGTCCTTCCTCAGAACATTGGAAATATATTTTCTCTCAACATTGTTCTTGTGTGTAGTTCAGTCTGAGAATGCTATTTTCCTTCTGTTTGCTTCCTCTGTGAGGCCCATCAAAACATGTTTGTGGATTAGGGACACTGAGCCCGTGGGTAGCATGTTGCTACCGTGTTCGAAATCAAGTAGATTTCAAATTTTTTTACTATAACTCACAGCCTGATATTTTACATTGTGATCTAGTATACATATATACAAACACAGCACTTTTATATTTTACAAAAACATTCCATTTCATTCCAACCTGTAATATAATATCCTATTCTATTTCATGAGAAGTGCTGTTCTTGACCTACTAAACTAATATCTTAGCACAATAATTATTTTAAAAAAATATTCTAATCTAGCCCATGATTTTCAGCAGGATCTACAAGATTTAGCATCTTCCTAAGGGGCTAGTAAAACTCTCAAGGGTGTGCAGATAGTTTGAAAACAAAGCTGTTCTTTATTCCATTACTTTGATTTGTGTTTAATAAAGAGAGTTAACTTATTTAGATTGTCAAGTATCATATATAGGAGAAAATGAGATTATTTTGTTTTCAAAGGCCTAATTCTTACTTTTCTACAAGTACCATCTATATACATATATATTTTCATGGATTCATCCATGAATGAACCAAACTAAACACCCACTGAAATTTGCTTAACAGTTAATTGTGTATTGCTGGGTGACACCTTTAGTGTAAATCTTTGGGTCAGAGACACTTGTTTTCTCATGACAAGTCTTGGTTTTTATACTGTTCTTGATAGACTAGTTATCAAAATAAGGTGAAATAAATTATCCAGAAGAAGTGGAATCCTCGTGCAAGTAAAGATTCATGTTCAAATTTTCCAAAGGCCCTGATTTACTAGTTATAATATAGTGTTGTTGACATCTCACCCACAGTATGTCCTTCTGCTCACCTTCCCTGCTCACCTCCTTCTGCCCACTCCCCTTTGACTGAGATCTGCTGCAAGGACAGCTTACCTTGCCTACCATGGCCCACAGCCATCTCTGGATCTTGCCTTGTGCTTTGGATCCCAGACACCATTTGGTTTATGAAACAGAGGCTGAAAAGTTGTGTCTAGAGTTATATTTTATACTCCTAACTCTGCTATTGCAGGGTTATGATTTTGTTAGAATTATGTTCATCTTATCCAAGACATAAATGCTCATAAGCTATCTTCTAGTAGTGGTAACTTTCCAATGTCTTGAACCATATAAATAAGTGAGCCTGATTTCTGACTTTTTTCCTTGACTCTACTAGATAAAGGATGAACTGTCCTTTAAAAAAAGGTTCTACAACTAGGTTCTACCTCATAGTTATTTAGTCACTTAGATCATGTAAGTTCTTATTTTACAGATAACAAGTGACCCTTAAAGAGGCAAAGTGACTTATTTTAGGTACCACAGTTAGAATAAGTTACATACCTGTCATTTTTTTAAATGATAAATCTTAAATATATGAGAATAAAATAAAAACACAACCTTTACTATTTTGCCATATTCCTGCACACACATTTTTTGATGGGTTATTTTAAAACAGAAACATTGCTGCTATTTAAAAGTCAAAATTAATGTTTAACTATTTCCTTTTATTTATTGATTTGCAGAGTAAAGGATTTGATGTAATGATCACCTCCAGTAATATATGAATGGTTGCTTTAATTCATAAAATAGAAATAATTATTATAGTGCTAATTGAAATGTTTGACTAGAAGTATTTAAATTTGAGATTCTCCCTGATTTGAACATCAGTTCTTAAGTAATGCATTTGCATACATCCTGCTTGTCCTGACTGGCTAAAACTTTTGTGAAACTAATTTCATTGTGCCCAAAAGTATTGTATTTTGTGAATGACATTTTGTTGTTAAGCAACAGCTAAGTTAGAAATATTAGAAATTATTATTTCAGGACCTGCTTTTAGTAATTCTTTTTAATGTAATCTATATTTTCTTTAATATAATCTATAATACGTTTGCACTACTTGAGAAAATATTTAGCCACTTGGAATCAATTCCCACATCTGAAAAACAAAGGCAGCTTTGTTTGCTTCAATGTATTTCTCAGAGTGATGTCATGAAGGTTAATATTACATCCCCCAAACAGCTCAACAAATAGTAAAAAAGAATCATGCACATTAATGAGAACAGGGTTGAAAATGTATTTGAGGCAGAACAAAGTGCTGTTTTAAATTACCAGCAGCCTATTTTATTTTGTGATTATTGCTTCCTAAAGGCCTTTGAGACCTTTGGAAACAAAAATGTAGACACAAGGGGGGAAAAAGCAAAAGTATAAAACTAATAGCAACTTATTTATGTTTATTTCATGTAATTTTAATTTTTCCATTTTTGTCTGTGGAAGGACAAAGCCATCTGAAAGTGGACGGCTTACAGCTTTCCTTTAACACCACTGAGATTAGGCTGTGAGACTGCTTACTGATTTTATTTCTTATAAAATGACAAGAGATGGATATGAGGGTGTTCTAGCAGCACCATTTGCCACCTCATCGATTGTCAAGGATAGGGCAAGAGAATGGTAGAAGATCTCTAAAACCTCCTGATATAGTAAAACCTAAATTCTGATAAGGGAGATGATTTTAGAAAGAAGGCCTCGGGGAATTTATCACTATTTTCTCCTGCACTTATTAAAATGTCATGGTTTTGTTGGCTCTTTATAGCTGGAAGTCATCTTAGTCATCTTCTGGTCCAACACCTCATTTCACACATGAGGTGACTGGAGTCAGGCACATTATGCGACTTCCCCAAGACCACACAGATAATTCATGATGGAATGAGAGCCAGAGCCCAAGCCCATGGTTTTATTTATTCAAGGATATCCTAGTTTACATTGCATAAACGTCATGTTATATGAATTAATAGGCAACATGAAACAAAAAATATCTCAGAGAGCCTCTAAGAAACTGTTGGGAGACCCAGCCTAAAGTTTATTATGATACAGCAGTATTTTTTCCTAAGAAATTTTGTGTTACCCCAAGGTCATAAGGATACTTTTCTAAATTAACTTCTAGAACTATGAATGTTGTTAATGGAGTTAAGCCTATGAAGCTAAAGTGTTTCCCTTTTGATTAAAAACTTTTTAAAGGGCAGAAACTCATCTTCAGAAATGTGTATTCTATGCATTTAGTGAAGTTACACCAAATTGGCATTTATCATCAACAAATTTAGCTATATAATCTTGGGGAAAAAAGAGAAATGCAATTAATTCAATGATATGTGTAGTGTTCCTGTAATTCCAGGCAATGAATTTATTTATGACTCTATGTAAATGTGAGATAGACAACATCAAACTGATATCCTTCAATTGACCTTAGTTTCTGCATAACTCCCTGAGTGCAAGCATCTCAACATATGATGGATGATTTCAGTGTTTACAGGTGAGAATTCTTTGTCTAACATGGCTCCTGAAGCATAACAACCACTTATTCTGTGATAAAGGTGAGGTGTTCTTGATGCTCTACATTAAATAATTAAAAAACATATTCTAAAGTTTTAAGCATTAATATTTAATTAAAGCTATAAATAATGAAACCTAGCTATTCTTAAAGATTTTGTTTAAAAATCTGACTTTGTCTCTGTGTGCCCAGTAAACTAGCAATTATTTTTAATAGAGCTTTGAATAATATTTGATTTTATATGCAAAAGTAGTTCATGTACTGAAAAGAAAATCAAATACTCTAAATTTTATTAAAGGCACTTTAATATGTTTGAATGAGTTTAATTATCTATTATAACAAGCATCTAAAGTATTTAATGCTGATCAATAAAATATAGATTTTAAATTTGTTTAATCTATATTTTGTAAGTATCATAATAGGATATGTAATCTTGGTAGCATGTCAATTTCACATAAAAAGTCTCAATTATTTTCTTATTTACACATCTTAAATAGGAATAAAAAGACTAACCTGTTAGTCAAATTCTCTAACACACTTGAATTACTAAAAATACCAACATTGCATAGATCCTTTACCACAAAAAAATGATTCTCTAATTTTTGATTATCTTAAACACTTTTATATCTACATATTCCTGAGCTAAAGAGTTGTGAACACACTTGAAAAGCAGTTATTTTTTAAGCTGACTGCAATTGCTTATTAGCCAGAGATTTTGACTGGGATGACAGGTAGAATCTTATCTTTAACCATCAGGCAACATCACTTTATTTATTGCCTATACAAGAACCTGGTGAATTGGAGAAGGGGTGGGTTTTACTGTTGTTACAACCCTCATAGCTCATCCAGCCCATGTAACCCACACTTCTAATGTTTACATTCATGTTACACGTGACCCAGTTCTCCTCTCTGTGACCCCAACCATGCAACTTTTAATATTTGATTAGATTTTGCATTTTGTTGGCTCTTAAGATATTTGAATAAATTTTATTCAGCTTTAAATATTTTTTATTTTGACAGAATCTTTTATTTTCTCACATATTTTTTGGTATGGTAGGACCATAGAATGATGTCAGAGCAGTGGGGTTTTCTATATTATAAAAGAGTGAAGAGATATACTGTATTTTTAGGACTATAAGATGCACTGGGCCATAAGATGCACCTAGATTTTAGAGGAGGAAAACAGGAAAAAAATTTTTGAAGCAAATGTGGTAAAATATTTAATGACATAAATAACATAATATTTCACCAATGTAAGTGTAAACTACATTTACTAGCTAGATAAGCTACATTCGGACTGTAAGATGCACCTCCATTTTCCTCCCAAATTTGGGGGGAGGTGTGTCTTACAGTCCGAAAAATACGATAAAAACCTAAATGCATGAATAAATCTTTGCTTTTGGATCCTGGATTGTGTAGAAGAAAAAAAATAGGTATAATATATATTGTTTTGTGAATTGAGGAAATCTGAATATGCAAAAGATATTAAATGATCTTATTAGTTAATTATAATTTTATTGAATTTGGTAATAGTATTGTGCTTATATGGCAAAAGTCCTTTTTATGAGATGTAGGCTAAAATATTGAGGATCAAAATGTCTAAAACTTGATTCCAAATTATTTGAAAATCACCATCAGCATAACCTCAGATGGATAGATAGAGAAAGTAAGACAAAAATATGAGAAAAAATGATATCTGATTGGAATCTCCTTATCTCAAGGCTGTGTTAGATGTTGTGGTGGCCTCAGCTTCTGAGAATATCACCCTGATAATATAGATCTTGTCTCCAAAGACAGTAATCTATTCAATTGTGAGAAGAAAAGCTAGCTGAAAAGAGCTCACAGATCATGTGTTTTTTTCTGTACAGGGTTTTGTACATAAAATTCATTTGTATCATGGATGCACCAAATGAAGTTTTTGTTATTTCTCGTTAAGTGAACTCAAATTATGTAAAAGACTGCTTTTGCCCATGACAGGAAACATCTAATCTTGCCATTTCAAGATAATTCTGGTTTAGAAGGTAGTCACTGCCGGTTTGAAATTTAATTTCTTTGGGGTTCACTCTTCAGTCATAGTAAAAATTCACCTTATCCCCCTTCTTCTGATCTCCTCATGTTTCACAAGTGGAAGGGCAGGTAAGGAGATGCATAGTGCAGATTGAAGAGCACAAATCCTGGAGCCAGATTATCTGGATTCAGATGTTATTTTGGCCATTTCATATATGAGTAATCCAGAGATGACACTTAACTTTCTGTGCTTCAATCTTCTCACCTGCAAAATAGGGGCAATTATAGTACCTATCTCATAAGGTTTCAGTGAATTGAAAGGTAATATTAATATATATCATTTAATAATTAATAATTTTATAAATAATATGCTTCAAATGTATATAAATAAAATAAATAGTACTAATTATTGTGTGTATTAGCTATTTTAAGACATTGGTTGTCCTGGTAGTGCTGAGGGTATTTGCTTCATTTTCCACCTTGTGGTTCTAATTGGACTTCATGGATATCTCTTGTTGGGTTGGTCTTTAGATATGACCACTGCCCTTGCTGTGTCCACCATGGCTGGCATAATTTATGACCTCTTTTCTCAAAACAGTGAAGACACAGGGGTTTATCCTCTCTTTTATCAGTGACTAGGTCTCCTCCCTTATACCTGTAATCGCTTACTGCTGTGGTGGAACTCAGAGATTTTGACACATTCCCCAGCTGTTCCTGGCCTTGGGCCATCTATCTTGCAGCTCTCTACCTCCTACTGCCTTCCCAGCAAGGTACAACACATCTTGATTTTTAATTATCTCCTCTGTCTTGAAGGGCTCTGAAAGCTTTTAGAGGTATCTCCAAGCCAGTTGGGAGACTGAATGGGAAGCTATATCAAGCCTTCTTTTTGTCTAGATCTGTCCTATCATCATAGCCACCCAATTCTGACTTCTTAGTGTTGGTACAGGCACTTGGACAGACCCTTCCCACCACACTGCAGGCAAAAAGCCAGGCATGTGTTCCTTTTACTTATGGATTCCACGTATCTGCCTGAATATTTTTATCTAAAGTGGGGCACCGAAAGTAAATCCCATATCAAAATCTCAACACTCTTACTTTTCCCATCCTTCTCCAAGCTCCTTCACGTGCAGTGGAGCATTTCATTTATGACATATCCTATCTCACATCTTCTCTGTGGGTTTTAGTGCAAATGCAGAGCTCAGATCTCCAAACCTGACTCTTAAAGCCCAGATTCTGGAGAACCAAAATCTTCTTCGTCTGTGGGAGGCAAAATCCATGAATTCTTAGGGCTATTTCTAGTCTTATCTTCTTCAAGGGGTAGAGCATGATCAGGAAGAAATTAATTGAAAACATTATTTGATTATTCATGAATCTCACATAAAGATAGGAAATTTAAGAAATTTCAGGGATATATGAAATAGCTTTTGATCCTAACTGCTCAATAAGATGCTATTCCTCCAACTGTGTTAGAAACATTTTCCTGTCAGTGCATCTTACTTATATTTATATAAGACCCTCTGGGATAAGCAACAGAGGCTATCCCTTGCAACTTAGAGCAAGATTGCTATACTGCCTCTTACTATGTGTTTCATATTTTATATTTCAGTTTATTACAGAAAAATTAGGTCCCCAGGCATTTGCACCTAACCCACTGATATCTTGGTCCCTTCTGCATCCTGCTCCCATTCCTAGAAGTGCCTCCTCCAGAATTTTTTCCATCTCAGTATGTGAACTGTGGTATACCCAGCCTGACAAATTTGAGAGGATTCCTTGACTCCTTTCTCTTAGTCACACTGCACTTAGAATTCAACACCAACACCTGTTATTTTCTGTTAAAAATAACATTCTAAATTTGTTTGCTCATGCTGTTACAATCCCAGTCCTCCACTTAAAGGCTTTCAAATGCTTCCCATTGCATTTAGAAACAATGGTGCACCACAGTCTCCTTGTCGGTACCTCAGACTTTTCCCCTGGCCTTTCCTCATTGCTTTGCCTCATGGACCTTCTTTCAAATTTCACACACATGCACACACACACACACAAACTATTTTTATATTTTGGGACCCATGGTTATGCCGTGAGCTCTACCTGGAGTGCTAATCTTCAGATTTCATGTGACTAACTCAAATTAATCCTTTAATTCTTATCAATTGGGGTACTTCTCAGACAGCCTTTCTTGACACTTCCCATCTAAGTTAGGTTTGGTGGTTATGCTTTCTTGAAGTATACTTTTATTTCATAGCACTTACCAGGTATATTTTGTAAGTATATTTTGATCAATGCAATTACTAGTTTAATGACTATTTCCCTCTCTCATCTGCAAACTCTGTAAAGATCATGTTTGTTTTGCTCACCACTGGATTCCCAGTGCTCTGAGTATGACACTTAGAAACTGTTCAGTAATAATTGTGGAATGAATAGGTAATTGAATGAATTAACAGAAGAATATAAAATAGTGGAGTATTAATAGATAGGCACTCTTTGATTCCTAAACAAGAATCACTAGGATATGAAGTTATTTTCTATTCTCATTATTGGTACCTATATAAAAGTACCTATATAAATACCTTTGATGTTTTGGAAATGGTTGCTATTCACCCAGAATATATTAGAATGGCATCCCTTCTGATAGCCAATTCCTGTGCTGTGGCTGCTCATAAATATTTTGTATGTCATCTTTATTGAGAAAAAACATTTAAATAATCATAGCCATACTTGATTATTAAATTAATTAAAAGGAAATGAGAATTTAATATAAATACTTTAATAATTTGTTATTATACTTCATAAAAGGAGGAAGTCAACATGTTAACATCTTCAAAGCTGCTTCAGAAGAATAAAATATACATGTATCTTGAAAATGAACCTGATGAATTATTATAAAAAAGCTTTTATAATGACTTGGTTCAATCTGTCAGTACCCCAAAAACTAAAGTGCTAGAATAAATGTTGTAAACTAAGGTGCTAGAACAAATGTTCTAAACTAAACACTGTAGATCATTTAAATGCCATAGATTACTCAAGAAAACCCTGAACAGAAAGACAAATGAGAAAGGCAAGCAAAGGGAAATAAATGAACACTCACTTTGTGTCAGAGAAAATTAGAGTAGGTTTTTCTCTTATAAACAGTCTTGAGCATTCATATTCCCTTTTGGTATACATCAGCATCTTTAGAGTTATAAAATTTCTGAATGTCTTCTTGATGGCAAAATGTATTTCCTTCTTTGAGGCATTATTCTGAAAAGTACAAGTGTGTTTTATTATAGCAAGACAAGGACATGCTATGTTAAAGGATGTGTATATATATAATAATGGATATTTCTGTTGAAAGTTTTATGTTTTCATTTTCCTTTGAATATATATGTTGCCTCTAATGTTCAAATGCACCACAGAAATAAAGAACATAGAACTACAGTGTAGACACTCCATCAGAAAACATGTTTCTTCATTAAATAGTCATGGTTTGCAGCACTTTAAAACTGATGATTTTAGAAGGTGAGCTAGAGGCAAGACTATGTAATACCTTGAGACTTCACTAAGCAAGACAGTTGCCTATCTGTATAATTTCAGTGCCTTTTACCCCAGATCTTACCTGGGTCCTGTTGGTTGCTTTGAAGGCTAGAGCAGGCCTTTATTCTTTTAACTTAAACTTCAATCTCTGTTAAAACACACACACATTTCTTTCCTTTTTCCTGGAAACTCTTAAAACTATTTTTGGTCATTTAAAGCCTAAGGAACTGTTTCTGATCGTTTCTGAGGAGCAAGCTTGGGTGGGTGATACAGAAGCTCCAGAAGTGAAGTTGTGCCCCTTGTAGGGATGAGCTAGGCTGTGCCGAGTAGCTGGCTGGTCAGTCAATGCAGAGGAAGACTGAGAATGAGGGGACTGGGCCATTGCCAGCGCCCAGGAGCCCATTCCATGCTCCTGTGAATCTGTATGGCCAAACAAACAGATTTAGTTTAGTGGAAAAATGCAAAAATCTTAAATTGATAATTAGATATTTGGGGAAATGCTGTTTAGTTTAAGTTTTCTGTTTTTCTCCACAATCAGAACTTGATGATACAGACTGGCCTATATGAAGGCAACAAAATTAAAGAGACATGAAACTGTGATAAATTGTGGGTTCCATTTGTTTTGGAAAAGTTATTTTGCAAGATCAGATAAAGGCACTTTTGAACATGTTCACTTTTCCCTTCAGGTCACAGGGTGCTATTTAACGAATTACTTTTCTTGGGCATCTTTATTCATTTGAAAAGGTTAAAGTAGCTGTTGAAAGTGTCCAAGTTATTCCCAGAAGATAATTTATACACTAAAAGTCTATTCTATTTGGGAAGTGTCTATACAGAAAAAAAGTTAAGTACAAATTAAAGACAAGGAGATCTGGTAGTCCATAACTAAAGTTTTTTCTTTTTTCTTTTTCCCTTGAGCTTCATACCTATGGATTGATTTATATCCCCGGCCATCCAATTCAAAATTTCAATACTCCTTTCCCTTTACCCCCAAATTTCCTATCATCCCTTTACTTTATTCTTCTCCATAGTGCTTACCAGAAATACACTTTGTATCTTATTTGTAAAGTCTGTTTTCTGACCTCTTTCACTAGAACGTAAGCTCTATGCAGATAAAATTTTCTAATGGCAGTTCCTCTGCTTCCCTGGACAGTACCAGGCACATGTAAGCATTCACTAACAATTGATAAATAAATGTAGGGAAAAATTGTTGTTATTCAAGTTTACCAGGTAATTGCCAAATTGCATGTGACTTCCTGTTCTAAGAATCATTTCCTGGAAGGCAGTGCCATTCAGTAGTCGAGGTGGCTTCTGTAGTCACTGTGCACTGGATGTTGATTCTGACACTGGCTGGCTGTTCAGCCTTGGGAAGGTTACGTAACATCTCAGCACCTTAGTTTCCTCATGCCCAAGATAAAGGGAGTAATTTACCTTTGTCATGTATAAGTGCTTAACAAAATGACAAAAGTACATTCTGGTAAACTGTAAGTACTTAAAATTCACTGGTACTGTCATGAAGTCGATTTGTGCGAAGAACATTATTCTTTGTGCACTCATTTTCTAAGTGAAGTAGAGACATGACAATTAGGTAGAAATTAAAAATATTTTGCCTCAATCATCTCAATCATTTAGTTCAAAACACATTTTAAGCATATATTATTTTTTTAAAGATTTTATTTATTCATCTTTTTAGAGGGGAAGGTAAGGAGAGAGGGAGAGAAATATCAATGTATGGTTGCCTCTCGTGGGTCCCCTGCTGGGAACTGGCCTTCAACCCAGGCGTGTGCCCTGACTGGGAATCGAACTGTAGTCTTTTTGTTCGCAGGCCCTTGCTCAATTCATTGAGCTACACCAGCCAGGGCTTAAGCATGCATTATTAATATATACTTTCTGAAAATTAGCAGGACATTAATTTTATTTATTTGACAATTCCAATTAAGCAAAATGGTAGTATAATAATTCCAAAGGTCAGGCTTTGTTTTGAAGGCTGCTCTGCCATTTTCTAGGGATGTGGCCCTTGGTGAGTCAATGAAAAACTGTGGGCTTCTGTTTCCACATTTGTAGCATGAGTAAAAATTAAAACTGCGTTGATCACTAAATATTAAACACAGCCCAGTGCCTGGCACATAGCAAATCTCAATAAAAAGAAAGGTAAAAATATCAAATATATAAAATCTACAGAACCTTGTTGGTGATAGCATTGTGCCATTTTAAGTAAAATTGAGTAAGATTTGAAAGTGAAATTATATTTTTCTGACTCTGAGCTCTATCTTAATGAAGTAAATTAGAAATTCATATTTTGGTTGAAGTTATTTAAAAAGAAAATTTAATATGAGAAATACTGACATATTTGACAGCAAATTACTTAGAATTTCCTTTATATTACTAAGTATAAAATAGAGAGCCTTTATAGTACCAGTTTAAGAGATCTGCATGTCTCTTTTTAAAATCAACACTTCTGAATTCTTTAAAATTCAATGTGGTATATATCATCCGCCTTTTCCCCTGTCCTCATCCATTTAAATTTATGAAAGTACTAAGAAATGTGTACAAAAACTTTGTGCACACATATGTTCAAGGTGACTATTATCTAATTATCCATGATTAATATTTGTGCCTTGCCTGTGCCAGGCAGTCCTGCACACCACTATCTGCACTGAAGTGGGGTGCTGCTCCTGCACTTGGCTGTGGTGGAGAAAATGGGAAAGGCTTCTGCTCCCGTTCTCTAACCAGAGTTTGCGGGAGCCACAGTGGGACAACAGGCCCCTCAGGTCACTGCACAGCAGACCACAGAAGTCAGATTCTACCCTGTGACACGCAGCTCCACTGAGGCTTTGGAACCAGATCAGGGCTATAGTACTGTGCCTAGCACTGCACCCACCCAGGGCCTGGGAGTCCAAGCAAACAGGACACTATGTTTTGATGAGAGTTGAGTCTCAACATAGTTCTCAAAATCCTAAGCAACCTTATTTCAGAAAAGAACTTTAGTAACTGTGGCAAGGTAGCACCCCCAAGTTTGTTCCTGTGAATGATACTCAGGTTTTCTATGTGCAGGGGAAATGATGGAAATAGGATTGGGAACAGGAAGTTTGCAAGTTGATAGTTCAACCTGTTGTTTTAACTTGTGGATGGGATATATATAAAGAGACTCTCAAAGTCTTGAAAATACCATAAGCACTGCCAATGTTATAGGGACCAACATGTGGATACTGCCTATACGGGATATGTGGATGTCTTTTAAAAATGCTTTGCTTGGTGTGTCTTAATGCTAAAACACAGGCCAGTACAAATAACATTATAAATACAGTAATGTGATTTAACTAATCAGGACTGCCACTTATCCATGGGACACCTTTGTGTCAAGCAGTCTAGCTCCAGAGCATGTGACTTGGCCAAAGGAGCACGGGCCTTGTCACCAGCTCTCTCCTTCGGACGTCCTCGTGCAGGGCACGAACTACACATTGCTGTGTGCTGGCCCTGAAACTAATATTATAATACCTTCTGTATGTCCATGCTATGTTCTAATCACCATCTTGATTTTCAAATGACAAATCTAGTGAATGACTGAGGGGGAATTTGTATCCATATGTGCTGATATAACAATCAATATACTTTCTGTTAAAGCAAGCTGCTTTCTACTTCTACTTTCTTTTCATTAAAAATATTTATTAAGGGTTTAGTGTCCATAGCAGTGCTGGGTATCCTGTTCACAGTGGGAAGGGTGGAGGCATACCTCTTTTGGACAACCTCAGATCAGATCTATAGTGGAAAAGCTAAGACTTGCCATTGCTGTCAGTAGGCTATTTCTAATGGGGTGAGTGTCTTGTCCATTTTTGGTAGACACATATGTACCAAGTTTAGTCTTTAATAATGATTCTCACTCTTTTCAGAGTGAAGGCTTCCTTTCCCTTTTAAAAAATAATTTTCTCTCTCTTATGCCCATATTATAACATACATCTATTAAGCATATTACACAAGAATTTGTTTATTTATTTTTATTTGAAACATCTGTTAAAGAGTCCATAATTTAAAAAGCTAAAGAAAATAACTGGTGATAAATAGCATCCAAAATAAATAGCCATTGAATTCATTTAGTAACAGATATTTAGGTAGTTTGTGTAGCAAACTTTGTCATCAGAAAAACTTGAAGTTGAATTCTAGTTTCTTTATTTGTTTTCCATGTCACTTAAACTTCCTAAGGTTTATTTTTCTTTCTCTGTACCTGGAGTACATATAATTCCAATATCATCAAGTTATGATAAGGAACATGAATGAGAGACTATAGATAAATGTCCTGGCACACAGTGCCTTCCATGCGTTCAGTATGCACTCAATAAATGTTCCTTTTCTCTTATCAGAAAATATAAAACCTAGAAAGCATTGTAGAATAGTAAAACAACTCCCCACTGAAAATTCCTGACTCTGTAAATCCCTAGGGGTGGGAGACATCTCTTGAGTGAAGACAGCCACGTGGGGCTAGACTCTGGGAATTCGGGGCACCCATCATGAGAAGGGAGTGGGAGAGCTGAGACAGGTGTTTGGGGAGTGGAATGTGCCACTCAGAAATAAGTTGCTGTTTTTCCTAGTAGCCTTCCAAAGTCTCCAGTGGGGCGGGGCTGACAATCTATCTGACAGGTCTTGAGGAGCTAGACAGCGAAGGTGTAGGTATGGCCAAGCCAGCCCAGGGCCCAGGTGAGCCCTTTGTGTAAACCTTTTGTTTAGGGACTGTCCTGGGGGAGCAGAACTAACCAGACATGTGGCTCTTCTCCCAAAAGTCATTAGGTTTGTGCCTGAGTGGTATGTTATAATGCTGAAGGAAGGAAGCTCCTGTTTGTTAATACCTTTGCAGTCTATTTTTGAGCATCAAATCATGCCTTCCTTTCCCACATCCTCACCCAAGTGACTTCGTTCACCATAAACCTGTTATATTAAAATGATGATTCAAAAGGAAGATTTATTTCCTTCCTTTTGCCAAAGACTTGATTAATCATCCAAGGGCAGATCTTTAAGAACATCTAAAACATAATTTTCTTCCTCAAACCTCAAGCTTTTAAAGTACGCTAAATTATTTGAACAAACCACTTACAATTTTATTTTATTTTTGCTTTTTATGCATAAACCTAAACCACCAACCCAAAAGATTTTTTTTTAAGTGAACAGACTATAAGAATACATTGGGCATGCCTGGAAGATGTTTTAAAAAATTTAACAGGCCAATAAAGAGGCCTTGAAGAGGAAAAAAAAAAAGATTAAACACTAGACTGGTGTTTAAGTATTAAAGTCAATTTATATTTGTTTATTCAACCCACATTGACAACTTAAAAAATCACCCTCTTTTACTTTTTTTCTAAGAATTCCAGGTTTTCGTGTATTTACAGCAATCATCCTTACCCACCACTGAACAGCCATGGGTGGAACCATGGTGCCCTTCCTCACACAGGGTTGGTCTGCTGTCCCTTTTGCTTTATTCCTGTGTGTCCTGTGTGTCAGTCTGGTGAAGTAGCAGTAGTCTGGAATTCCTTCATTGAGGAGAAAGTTTTCCTGACATTTTGGTCATTGAGAGTATTAGAATATTCTGAGAACCAAGTTTTCAGTGTTAAATTCCTCCGCCTTTATGCATATTGCTTTTTGAAATGCAGAGCTGCCTCCAAATTGTTCCATCTGCCTAACTATGCTGTTCTAATCTGCCAAGTACTTGGTTTGAGTTCTTCCTACTTATAATAAACAATTTTTTTCTTTTACAAACTTTATGACATACCTAGCTCTTCTTTATACAAGCCTGGGTTTGTCACCCTTAGCAAACTGAAACCAACCAAAATCTCTGCCTCATTACCAATAATTATTTCTTACAAGTGTTAGGCCTTTAATGAGCTTCAACTGCATAAATACAGTTTGCTTACCTCTCCACCAGTGAGTTGAGAATAGCCTCAGTCTTTCCAGTGTGTAAGAGTGAAGGCGGGTGATGTCCACATATGGGCGGGTGATGTCCACATATGTAACTCTTTTCTAGGTTTTGCAATGGAACAGATATGGTTGCTGTTGCTTCTAACAAGTAGAGTGCTTCCGGGGTCTGCTCAGTTCAATGGCTACAACTGTGATGCCAACCTCCACAGTAGATTTCCTGGTAAGTCTGAGCCTAATCTTGTCTGTAATTGTATCTGGAAAGAGTTATTATGTTTGAAAAGTAAATCATTTAAATACATCTGAAAAATGGGGTGGGTATATTAAGTGGATAATAACAAATGGCAAATTACAAAAAACATTTTCCTGGAATTGTAAATTACATCCACATTAACATACAAAGTGTTCATCATTGTTAATATCATTATAATGGTTGCTCACAGATGTGGAAAATATTGGCTAGTGGCAGAGGTTAAACTCATTCAAAGTTTGCCTAATTTATACCTTTTTTTCCTCCTAAGTTAATTCAGATTCTCAAAACTGCTCATATATGCTAATAGACTTATTTAGGAATAATAGTTAAGAAAATGATTGTGAAATATTATGCAATGTTCAAAAGATACTATTTCAATAAAATGTTGGTCACCATTAAAGTCCAAGGCCAGCTTTAGAGTGAATTTCACAGCAACCCATCAATATGGTGACAGAGATGAGATTTTGTCCATTTTGATAGACATGTCTCTCAGGTTCCTAAAATCTGTACTCAATGAGAGGTAATGGAATAATTCATTCAAGTATTCATTACTTCATATCAGATAAAATTGTAAAATCACAGATCAACATTTCAAAATCAAAGTTGATCTGAAACTACTTTTTCAAGTCTACCATGCAAACTAAAATACCTTCTGCACCGTTTCATATTCTCCAAACCTGCCAGTACTCCTACATGCGGAGCATGCCAGGGCAGCAACGAACTTGCTTAGCGCACTGGGTAGGTTGTCACAGAGTTGATGTGACCCAGAAGCCCAGACCTAGACTGCAAGTGCTTGGCATGTTGTGTAAAATATGGAGGTCAGGATAGGAATGTCTAAAGTTCAGAAAGGTATGCTAAAGCAGGGTTACTGATCGTTTTGAACACTGGAAATGATGCATGTTTCCTGTTTGTTTCTGTTTTACTTTTTTTATATTTTGGAAAGTTTCAAACATATGCAAAAATAGAAATTAATAGAAAGTGTACTTTATTGATTATAGTAATCAATAATGTACTTTATCAATTATTAAAAGTTATGAATTTTTTATTATCATTCTGTCCTTCTTACCACCCCCATCTCTGGAACATGTTAAAATAAATTTATATGCATGCATATATATAATGCATGTAAAATAAAAAGAATTTAAAAATCATTATACTTCATGTGTACAATCAATAAACCTAACAATAATTCTTTAATATAATCTAATACTCAGCCATTTTCCTTCTACAACAGCACATTTGTTAATAAGTGTAAGTCTATTTTATTTATGACAATTACTCTCTGTCCTTTGCTTTTCTAAAATGCTATCTATCCCTTTAAGTAATTTGGTCATCGGTTTTGTAGAACTCTGACACTCAGGATCTGGTTGACTGCAATTCTGACGGGTCATTTAACATGCTCCTCCTTCCCTGTGTATCCTGTAAACTAATTAGAGCTGGAGGTTTGAGTCAAGTCGGGTTCAGTTCTAACAGGATTACTTGGTTTATTATTTCTGTAATAAAAGTGTTTTTACTTTATAGGCTATAAAGAGCCAGTAAGTCTTTTTAAACATGTCCATGTAAGGGTTTGATGAGGACACATTTTGTTTGAGACAGCTGACATTGGGAAAAGTATAGAATCATGTCTAGGGAGACTGGAGGCAGAGAGAAGTACCTTGGAGGCAGTGGCAGTGGGAGCAGCGGAAGGGGAGAGTAAGAGACACTTTGTGGTGGGCTCACCAGCACTTGAGGACTGATTCAATCTGGGAAGTGTGAGGAAGGGAAGATTAGAGGAACTTTTGAATTTGAATGACTGGAGGTTGCTACTGTTAACTGAAAACAAAGGTATAGGGCACTTGCATATTTTGGAAATAAAGTCTGGGTTTGGATAGAATAAATTTGGGGTGCTTTTAAAACAAGTGGCAGTGTCTGTCGAGTAGTAGGAAATAATCGACTTGGTTCTGAGGAGAGAACTTGAAACTGGAAATAGTGTGAGAGCGGAATCCCTGTGCAGTAAGGGAGCAAGAAGTCAAGGAATAGGGAAATGAAAGGTACAAAAGTAGACTACAGCTAAATAACTTTGGTGGTGAAGGAAAAGTTATTCAGCTATTTAGATGAGAAGAAAGGATCAGAGGACTAGAGACAGCTGAGTATATACATCAGTAAAGGGAAATACTCAGAGATTGGGAATACTAATGAAATAATTGAGGTAATGAGGAAATAAAACATGGAACAGTTTTAAGGTACATGTGGAGGAGTTATCTTGAAAAAGTGGTAGCTGTTTCCTTGTTTTAGGAGAGAAGGAGGAATAAAAGGCACAGTCAGAGAACTTGAGAGATGCTAATTGTCTTCTTTTTTATTGTTATTCAATTACAGTTGTCCCAATTTTCCCCCAATGCTCTTCCCTGCCCTGGCCCCATTCCCTCAGTCAATTCCCACACTGTTGTCCATGTCCATGGGTCCTTTATACATGTCCCTTGATTAGTCCCTTCCCCTTCTTTACCCTATTACCCTCCTCCCCTCCCCTCTGGTTACTGTTAGTCTGTTCTTAATTTCCATGTCTCGGGTTCTATTTTCCTCGCTTGTTTGTTTTGTTCATTAGATTCCTGTTATAGGTGAGATCATATGGTATTTGTGTTTCACTGAATGGTTTATTTCACTTACCATAACACTCTCCAGTTCCATCCATACTGTCATGAAGGGTAGGAGCTCCTTCTTTCTGCTGCATAGTATTCCATTGTGTAAATCTATCATAGTTTTTAAACCCATTCATTTACTGATGGGCACTTAGGTTGCTTCTAGCACTTGGCTATTGTGAATAGCTCTGCTATGAACATTGGGGTGCACAGGTTCTTTTGGATTTGTGTTTCAGGATTCTTAGGGTATAATCCCAGTAGTGAAATTGCCAGGTCAAAAGGCAGTTCCGTCTTTAGTTTTTTGAGGAAATTCCATACTGTTTTCCATAGTGGCTGCACCAGTCTGCATTCCCTCCGACAGTGCACTAGGGTTCCCTTTTCTCCACAACCTTGCCAGCACTTGCTGTTGTTCATTGACTTGTTTATGGTGGTCATTCTGAGAGGTATGAAGTGATATCTCATTGTGGTTCTAATTTGCATCTCCCAGATGGCTAGTGATGCTGAGTATCCTTTCATATGTCTCTGTGCCCTCTGTATGTCCTCCTTGGAGAAGTGTCTGGCTAGGTCCTTTGCTCATTTTTTAATTGAACTGTTTGTCTTCCTGGTGTTGAGTCATATGAGTTCTTTATATATTTTGGAGATCAAACCCTTTTCTGAGGTATTATTGCCAAATAAGTTTTCTCATACAGTTGATTACCTTTTCATTTTGCTGATACTTTCTTTAGCTGTGCAGAAAGTTTTTACTTTGATGTAGTCCCATTTGTTTATTATTTCCTTTATATCCATTGTTCTAGGAGATATATCGGCAAAGATATTGGTGCATGGAATATCTGACATTTTACTGCCTGTTTTCCTCTAGGAGTTTTATGGTGTCATGGCTTATATTTAAGTCTTTTATCCATCTTGAGTTTATTTTGGTATACAGTATAAGTTGGTAGTCTAGTTTCATTGTTTTGCATGTAGCTGTCCAGTTCTCCCAACAGCATTTATTGAAGAGGCTACTTTTATTTCATTTTATGCTCTTGTCTCCTTTGTCAAATATTAATTGACCATAGAGAAATGGGTTTATTTCTGGGCACTCTATTCTGTTCCATTGGACTATGTGTCTCTTCTTATGCTAGTACTAGACTGTTTTAATTACAGTGGCCTTGTAATATAATTTGATATCAGATATTGTGATTCCTCCTACATCATTCTTCTTTCTCAAAATTGTTGAGGCTATTTGGGGTCATTTAGGGTTCTACATGAATTTTTGAAATATTTATTCTATATTTGTAAAATGTGTCATTGGTATTTTGGTAGGGATTGAACTGAATCTATAGATTGCTTTGTTCTCCTTATTGAAGTGGGATGCAAAGGCTCACTTGAAGAATGATGGGCCAGAGTCTTGGCCAGGGGCTGGGATGGGTGGCCAAACTTCATTCTATTATGGATGAAAAAAAAAAGCCAAAATGTAAAAAGATTGCTTAGCAGAGAGGATTAGCTGATGCTGTTGTTATGTACTTGTAAAAATAAATAAAACATGTAAATGAGTCATGGAATGACTGGGACAGTAAAAGGAAAAATTTTTCATATGGTAAATTTTTAAAATTATGTTAAATCATCCATTCCAGAGTAGTTCCCACTGAACACCTGCATCAAAATCACCCGGGCTAGTTGTTAAAACTGTGGACTCCAACACTTCGCCTCAAATATGTAGTGGCAGAATCTCTTAGTATGGGCTAGGAATCTGTATTTTAAACCCTACAGATGCCCTGGCCAGACGGTTCAGTTAGTTGGAGCATTGTCCCCAGTGCACCAAGTTTGCGTGTTTGATCCCCAGTCAGGACGCATCCGGGAATCAGCAAATGAGTGCATGGATAAGTGGAATAAATTCTCTGTCTCTCCTTCTCTCTCTCTTAAAACCAATTTAAAATAAAAAAGTTGAACCTTACTGGTGAGTCAAATATATATTTATGGTTAAGAACAACTGATAGGGTATTATTTTCTTGAGTCCATTATTCCAATTAATAGCTCAGTCATGTGCTGAGGAAACATAATTTAAAACAAAATCTCTCAATCCAGAAATACTCTCCGCAAAGACAGTGGATGGAAACACTTTTATCATTGAATAAGCATTAAACCAGAATGTGGTGCTTTATTAGAGGCAGTCCACTAAGAGGCTGCAAAGACTGAAGGAAATCTCACTCTTTCATACAGCCAAGAGATACAACCCATTACGGATATGTTTTCAAGATAAAAAAAAATGAGTCCTGAAGTAAGAGGACTTGACAGCACCATTTGTCACATAGAGTTTATCATAAAATTACTTGGTAATAGTGTTAGCATATTGGCTTTACCCAGAGGAAAAATAAAATTCTCATGTCTTTACGAAAAGAGGTACTTTTGTTATTTGGAGGAAGGATCCCCCTGAAGTTAGGCGCCCACGCTCCCACTGGGGTGCTTTTTTCTTTAATGCATACATTTCTAAAAGATGCTTCCCAAGTCCTCAAAAAAGACATTTCTAGGTCATAAAGCTGACAAAAGAGCTGTCTAATTTTCCACAGGGTTTATATATATTTCAAAGACATGAGAAAGTACTAACAATTACATCTTTTTTATTATTTTTTAGCGTTATTCTATTACAGTTGTCCCAATTTTTCCCCCTTTGCCCACCCCTGCCCTCCCACCCCTGCTCCCACAGTCCATCCCCACACTGTTGTCTATGTCTGTGGGTCATTCATACATGTTCCTTGACTAGTCCCTTCCCCTTCTTTTGACCATTATCCAGTCTTCTGATGCAAAGGATCTAAGAAAGGAAAGGAGGAGAAGTCTTTTCCTTTATTTTTAACAGGGATAATTAAGTCTCTTATTTTTATTTGTATTTGACCTCATATATCTTGGCATTTTTGTACTGTCTGGCTTAAACAACAAATATCTAAACTTTCTAAACCTACACAGACACGCATACACAGTTACAATTTAAAATTCATATTTAAAAATCTGAAATCCAGATTATCGGAAGCTCTAGGAGAAGCTTTAAGTTTATATGGACATTATTATAAATTAAGTCCATGTTTGCAGGTCGTTAGCAAAAGAAGTCCAGAGCAAACAAATAAAGCCTAACGGTTCATTGCGCACACCGCCTTGACTCTCCTCTTCCATCAGGACCACTCTTATGTCATCGGGAGACTCACAAGCTGCTCAGATGCTAAGCAGTGGGCTAGAATGAGAACAAGACCAGCCAAGGAGAAGGGCTATCTAAATGCAAAGTAATGTTAATAATGATGAAAATGACCATCTTGCCCTATCTCACTTTTGTGTTTCATGATATTGGAAGTATTTTCTTTAATTTCCATGGCATTTATTCTTGAGCCAAAGGAAACACCATGGTCTAATTTATTACAGATTTAATGGGATACCATTTAATTTTAAGTAGTTAACTCTTGGCTTTCCAAGCTAATAGCAGGGAATAGATATATGGTCCTCTAACATTGTAGTTGTGCTGTTCCCAGAATAAAACTCAAACCACAGTTGACTTTTAGGGTACAAGGAATTATTTGGCCAGAGTGAAACATACAGATGAAATGCATTTGACTTCTGTGGGTACCTTCAGGAACTAGGCTCTTTGGGGGTAAGATGATGGTTTATAAGGGTTAGCCTAAACTTTCAGATCTGTAAAGAAATCTTTAATGATAAAGGCACAATCAAGGAGAACTTAGGTTTATGGCACCAACACCTTTGTGGTCCGACGCTGTTTCATTGTGCACTGACCAGTCATGGGAATGGAACTGAATGTAAGTCAGTGTTTCCTGACTTACCATTTTGTATTCTGTTTCAAATATCAATGAGGATGAAAATAATAGGTTCCACATATTGCATGCTAGTCACATTACATAATTCTGTCTTTTATTTCTTATAACAAACATACAACACTATTTTTTTGAGAATTTTTGTTGGAGTTTATGTTTGAGCCGAACTAATGACATATGCCATGGAGCAAGATCTGAAATGCTCCAGAGAGCAAAAGTTTTGCAGGGTATTTAAAATGCATTTGAAATTATGGAGGGAATGTCAGGAAGACAAAATCATTTTTTAATCTTTATTTAATGATGAGAAAATTGAAGAACAGAATTTGCCTAATGCTGCAAAGTTAGCAACTGACAAAGATAAATAAAAACAAAACAAAACACCAACAGCTAGGATTTTGTCTATCAAATCATGGTGCCTAAAAGTGAGTGAACTTTGAATACTAAGTTTAAACAATGATGTATAGATACAACCAAATAATCCAATTAAAAATGGACAATATACATGAATAAATATTTTTGTCCAAAGAATACATATAGATGGTGAACAGGTCTATAAAAATATGTTTAACATCACTAATAATCCGGGAAATGCAAGTCAAAACCACTATAAGATATCATTTTATACCTGTCGGAATGACTATCAACAAAAAGAGGAGAGTCAGCAAATGTGGACAAGGATGTAGAGAAAAAACCCTTTTGTGCTCTTAGTAGGAAACAGTATAGAGGTTCCTCAAAAAATTAAAAATAAAACCACTATATTATGCAGCAATTCTACTTCAGGTATATGTTTGAAAGAAACAAAATCACTATGTCAAAAATATATCTGCACCTCGATGATTATTGCAGCATTATTTAAAGTAACCAACACATGGAAACACCCTTACTGAGTATCAACAGAAGAATGGGTAAAGAAGCTGTGATATAGAAATGCACACAATATAATGCTATTCAGCTATTAAAAAGAAGAAAATCCTGCAATTTGTGGGAACTTGGATGAACCTTGAGGGCATTATACTAAGTGAAATAAGCCAGACAGAAAAAGGTAGACAGATAAATACTATATGGTCTCACTTATGTGTGGAATCTTAAAACCAAGCAAGCAAGCAAAAAAAACTCAGAGAAAAAGAGACCAGATTTGTGGTTACTAGAGATGGGAGTGGAGGGTGAGAAAATTGAATGAAAGTGATTAAACAGCACAAACTTCCAGTTATACAATACATAAGTCCTGGGGATGTAACGTACAACATGGTGATGATAACTGACACTGCCGTATGGTATATTTGAAAACTGTTAAGAGAGTAAATCCTAAAAGTTCTCATCATGAGGAGGAAAAAAAATTTAAGTGAACACAAGTGTTGCACAGGAAATAAAACAGAAAACTACCCATTTAATCAATATAATTCATGAGTGGGTCAAGCAAAATGAAATGTCTAATTTTGTGTTAGGCATTGCTTAACCATTGCATTGTTCTGCGCCCAAAGATGAAGTTCAAGTGCATAATGGAATAATTACCCTAGGGGATATGGTTTGACCCTCCGTGTAGATAAGAAAGGCCGATTCTTCTGACTTCTCTGTAGTCGTGTTGGTCTTTGAAGCTGTGAAGAGGAGGCCTGCTTCCCACTTTACACTTACAGCAATGTGACTGCAATTACATTACCAGATGAGGCAGAACTGACCTGGGAAGTGCCTGCTGATCACATCCTGATTAATCCGTAGTGATAACGTGCAGTGGAGAGAAGAGCAATTAGTCAGCAAGTTCAATGACTGAATAATTCAGAGTCCCAACCCTCCTTTACTTTAATAAAAAAGTTCTTTATTGTATGAATTTTTCACTTCCTCTGCTTGTAGAAGTAAAACCCACATACTTTTCTCTTCCTGAAAAAGATGACCAAACTCTCAGCTTGGAGAAGCCAGTGTGAATGTAAGTGTGCAAAATTTGCCTCAGACTGCCTATGAAGTTCCCACAGCACTGAAAACAACAGCTTGCATTTGCTAACCAGAAACAGATGTGAAAAGCGAAGGTGGCAAGAAACCTGTTCAATGTAGACAGGAAACAAATTTCTAACCAACTGAATTCTTTATCAGCTGTAGCCATTTCATGCAAAAACAAAACCTCAATATTGTATAAAAACTTAAGAGGGAAGTAATTTTAAAAAATGAGTTGAAGAAACATGTATAGCATCTGTTCTCTAAGCACTTCTGCTTATGTAGTACCAAATATTACTGCTCTCATTCTACAAGATAGAAATAAAAACGATGTATAAATTACTCTCATAATCTGATTAGATGGTATGTATTAGTTTGGGAATATCTATCTGGAAGTAAATTCTTGAGGTTTCTACAGCACTACAAACAAATGTACCTTTGGCGTACAAAAGAGCTCCTCCTACTGAAGAGATTTTGATTCATATTGTCAATTTTGAACCAATGCCACTTTTAAGATATAAACCATGGATACAGGTGCAATCATAGTCATGGGAATACCTGCACCTGCACCTCAACAGAGCCTTCGTCTGCTCAGAGTAGACTCACCCATCCTCTCCCCATGTCTCCTCCCGCAGTTGTAGAGAGTGCCCAGGGCACAGCTGCCGTGGGAGCCTGACTGTCCTGTTCCTTCAGTTATTAAACTGCTGTGGTTTGTGGAATGGAGTAGGGGTGGGGATAGAAGATGAATCCTATTTCCAGTTTCGTTCCACATATCCACCTGAGCACTAGAATAGACTTATTTGGGCTCAGTCTCACTAAGCTTTTCACAAAACGTTTTTCATTGAGATTCAACGCCAGTTCGTTCCTCAGAAAAGGAAGAACGATGGCACACATCCATCTCCTTCATGACACATTCTCTCTCTCTCTCTTACTCTCTTCTGTCACTGATGTCTCCCGCTTATAAGATGTGAATCATACATAAAGACATTTGGTGGGAATGTTTAATCTTACCAGACAGGATCCACCTAAGGGTTGGCTTCTTCCCAGTCAAAATATATATATTTGTGATTAAGGAACTTAGCTGGTTAAATAAGAGACTCAACATTGGCATCACCTGGAAGCCTGTGAAGACTGCACAGACCAGGCCCCACACAGACCTACTGAATCAGAATATACATTTTAATAAGACTCTGGTAATACATATGCACAGTCAAGTGCAAGTGCTGGTTAGACATGCTACTCAGGATGTTTTGCTAGCTCTGTGTCACTACATAGCCACTGTGCTTACGCAAACCTCCGAGGCTGTCGTGCACTTGCTTGCTATTAATGACGATAGGGATCAGCAAATCTACCACTGTTAAGGGGAAAAATTTTAAAAATTATTAATAATGAGGGAAGATAATTATTTCTAAGACTAATGCATTTAAAAATATTAGGTACCCAAAGAACTAATAAATATTTATTATGTTCATATTATTTAATAGGTTGAATTTTCTTAATTAGAAGTCAGAAAATATCTGACATTAAGAATTTGTTTTTTTGTCTAAAATTCTGAAAACAAGACTCATCTCAGGCAGTTGGCAGAGTACAGATAGGAAATATGAGTTCTGGATGAACAGTCCAGACAAATCCCTGTTAATTGTGTACATAGTTTTTTTGCCTGTGACTCTTGGAACTTAGTATTAAAATGTTAGAAAACATGCATGCTGTTTGTGAAAGAACTGCATCAAGTATATTTTAAGAAATATTTCCTGAGTATTTCTTAGGTACTCTGGGAAAACCCAGAGCTTTCAATGAGTTCATAATTTAGTGAGAAAGTAAATATCCATTCCTAGATATGATGCAAGCAATATGGTAGACTCACAACCAACACTGACGTGAGAAAGAGCACAGGAGAAAGACTAGTCCATCAGGGAAATGAGGGAAAGTCTCATCAAAGGACGAGGTAGATATTATTACTTTTTGTTGTTCTCAGCCTATTTCTCTTCTTATCTGAATGTTCTCATAGGTAGTTCATTTATCATTTTGCTATGTATTATTGATGTGTTGACTATTTGTTGATTCTCAAATTTATATTTTTTACTCTTTTCTATCATCTAAACATTAGACTCGTGTTTCCAACTACCTGCTGTACATTTCTGCTTGACTGTCCCACATGCACCTCAGCCTCTCAAATCATGAGCTTATCTTTCTCCTTCCTGATAATCCACTCAGTCACTGAAGCTAGAAACCTGAGTATCAGTTTAACATCCCTTTCTCTTCATGACAGAACTTATTCAGTTCCCTACAAAATTTAGCCAGTTGGAACTATTTCATTTCCTCCCAACAATTGTTTCCAAACATCTGTGCCCTATCAAGTCATGGTTGTATATAATGCAGTATACAAACCTCCATTATGTCATTATCAAGCCACATTATAATCATCTGGTTTTCTTCTGTCTCCTCTACTCAACCATATAAGCTCCTCAAAGTAAAGGAGTCTTGTTAATATCTTTATCTTCAGTCTAGCACAGACACTGCTACATAATATGTACACAATAAATACTCTGAATTGTTGACATGAAGTAGCATGTAGCTTAGATCTTGAAATAAATAGAACCAATAGCCTTTAGCTTGTATAAAACCGATGGCACTGATTTTGTGTTTTCAATTCCTATTCCTGTGCATCTCACTCTTTTTGTATATTATATACACTGACCCCCTGAATTGCTTATCATACAGATTTTTACTTTTTTATATCACTGGTGAGGGAACATTCTGAGTGACTGCACCACAATGTCAGGCACAAGCTGACAGCCCAATTTGGGGTGTTGCTGTATTTGTTTTATTGTAGAATATGTGTGTGCAAATTATTTGAATAATTGCATTGATTGGAACCCTTATTATTCCTGGTGGTAATAAAAAAATGTTGAAATAAATATTCTGACATTAGTAAAAGCAAATGTTCTCAAACTTAACAGTATTGACATGAGATGAAAATTATTCAGTCTATCACAAGCTAGGCATACTTAGCTTCATTTAGATGTTATTAGTTCTAAGCAGTGCAGCACATTTCTTTATTTTAACCTGAATTCAATTGAATAGTGTGTTTTTAAAATTTCTACAAAAAGGTTGGCTTGGTTAAAATATCAAGGGAAAAAATGCCATTTTGGCAACATAATAGCACATAAACTCTCTAAGCATGCTTGCCATATTAAACAGACTTGGTATATATACATAGTATTTTTAAACACAAAACACTGAAAAATGAAACATCTAAAGGCATTTACTCATTGATTTTTTTGGTTAGCTTATATTCACTGGGTTGTTTTATACCTGAGTATTGTCCCAGGGGATGTCACAATTTAGTCCAGGGACTGAATAATAAGAGTGCTCAATAAATTTACTTATTGAGAGCAACTGATATTCAGCATCTCTAAAAAAATACCTACTTTCAGCATAAATTGCCCATTGGCAACTTGAAGTAACATTTTTACCCCTCAGAGCCTCACAAATGGAAAAAACTGTGCGGAATGGATGCCTTTAGCGACTCCAACCAGGAAAAAATGTGTTCCTCGGAAGGGGCAGTGAAAAGTCTTTAGAAAACTGGGTTAGGATGGATTTGAACAGATCTCTTTTCTTACACCGTAAAAAGCCTTCAGTTTGTTGTCATATCTCCAAGTGGGATCAGCTTGTAGCAAATTCAGTTCCATTGCAGGGGTTACAAGTCTTCACTGACAAAGCAGAAAAGAGAAGAGAGCTCCACATCTAGACAAAATAATCATTGCCATCTGTAAAGCTGTTGTAAGCATCAACTAATTGCTCTCAAACAAAGGTAAAGAAGCTAAAGCCTTTGGTTGGTTTAAGTTAATGATATTTCTCTTTTGTAACATGTAATGTTATGTATTCAGTTTGAAACATTTATGATATGCCAAATAACGCAATGCTACTTGTTCTCTATTTCACTGAGCATAAAGAGAGTTCTTAGTGAACTGTGTAGTGGCTGAGAACTTGATGTGACATCGGGTAGACGTTTCATTACCTTACAGAGACCATTTTATACAGAAGGCTTCCTGCGATCTGGCCTGTGTTCTTGTCAGTTGCTTTCATTCCCTGCTATTTCTTCATTTGCATTTCAAATCCTAATGAAAACTGAACTGTCCAGATCTCAACCAGCCTGAGCATATTCACACATGTGTCATTATTTACGCTGTCCCCTCTGTTATATGTTTTTCAATCTGTGTAGCTAACTCCTATTGCTACCTCAAAATTCAGCTCAGTGCCGTCTTCTCTAGGAGCTGATCTTAACCAACTAGTTTGGGTGAGGTCCACTTTCTAACTATCACATGGCTTTCTGCCCAATCCTTCTGATGATGTGGGACACATCTGTCTCTTATGCACTGCGAACTACTTGATAACAAAGACCACTACTTTATAAATCCTCAGTGCAGCCTGTTGCTTCAGTACAGTGTGTGGTTAATTAATTAATTGACAAACATTATAGTTGCCTGCTTTAATGAGAAGTTTAATGGAAAGACAAATATAAAAATACATGTATGATTCCAGGGAGAAATAACAGCTTACAACACAATGGCATGATTTACATTGGAAACCATGGAAGTCTTTGGGAAAAAGGACTATTAAATATGAGACCTGAAGGAAGAATCAGAGTTACTCAGACAAATACTGGGGATAGGAGGAGAATCCCAAGCAAAGGAAAGAGCACTGACTGGAGACCTTTTGTGTAAAACTTATATTAGGTTTTTAAAATTTTTTACCATAGTTTATCAAGGAATACTTTACATACAATATGATGCAACAATTTTAATGGTATATCTTGAAATTTTAATATACACTCTTGTAACCCCTACCCAGATCATGATAGAAAACATTTTTATCACCTCTTAAAATGCCTTTGTTTCTTCTGTTCTAGAGAGTCCTACCCTAGGAGGTGACCATTATTCTGGCCTCTACCACTCAGTGTGATGCTTTTAAAGAACTTGAAAATGTTCAGTGAAACAAATGAAGGAAGCAAGGGGGGCAGTAAAGAGAAATGAGAATGCAGAGGCAGGCAGGGGCCAGATCACAGAGAGGCTTAAGGATCTGGTTCAAGATTTGGATTTTTGACCCAAGAGAGTAGCTATTGACGATCTATGCAAAGGGGTGACATGACTGGATTCATGTATTAACAGCTGTACTAATGACAGGGGTTAAGAGTAGAAATAAAGGAACCAGTTAGGAAGTTAACATAATAGTTCAGGGAAAAAAATAATGGCATGGACCAAGGAATAGCATGAAGATGGAGAAAAATCAATGGATTTAAGATGCATTAAAAAATGATGCATTTTGAAGTTGGTAGACAATAAACTTTTGTTAAAATGAACTCTATTCTTTCAGTAAAGAGAATTATTTAGAAGTCAGGATTGCCTTAAAAATTTAAAAATGGAACTGTCTATGACCCAGCAATTCCAGTTCTGGGAATGTATCCAAAGAAACCTGAAACACCAATTTGAAAGAATATATACACTCCTGTCTTATGTTCATTACAGCATTATTTACAGTCGTCAAGATTTGGAAGCAGGCTGAGTGCCCATCAGTAGATGACTAGATAAAAAAAAAAGCCATGACACATTTACACAATGGAATGTGACTGAGCCATAAAAAAAGGAAACTTTACCTTTTGTGACAGCATGGATGGACCTGGAGACTATTATGCTAAGTGAAATAAGCCAGTCAGAAAGAGACAAATAACATATGATTTTACTTATATGTGGAATCTAATGAACAAAATAAACTAACAAAGTTGAGGCAGACCCAGGGGTATGGAGAACAGATTGATGGTGGGCTGGGTGAGAAGGATAAAAGGATTAAGCAAATGGAAATAAAAGAAAGACTCATGGACACAGACAACAGTATGGTGATTGCCAAAGGGAAACTCCTCTGGGGGGAGCAAGGAGAGGGTAAAGGAAGGATGATTGATGATGGAAGGAGACATGACTTGGGGTAGTAAAAACACAACACAATATACAGATGATATATTGTAGAATTTTATACCTGAAACCTATAAAATTTTATTAACTCATGTCTCCTCCAAAAATTCAATTAAAAAATCATGAATTGGTCCACTTCTGGTCAAGATGGCAGCATAGGTAAACATGGCTTGCCTCCTCATGCAACTACATTAAAATTACAACTAAAATATAGAACCATCACTTAGAACCATCAGAAATTCAGTTGAGTGGAAGTCTGACAAATACAGAATTAAAGAAACCACATTCATCCAGCCTGGTAGGAGGGATGCAGACATGAAACAGGCTGGTCCCACAACCATGTGTGGTGAATAGAAATTCAGGAGATATATCTTGGGAGCTTCCCAGCCCAGGGTTCCAGTGCCAGGAAGATAAGCCCTCATAACTTCTGGATGCAAAATTCAGCAGGGATTAGATAGGTAGAAGAAACTTCTGGAGTCCCAAGCAGTTCCTCTTACAGAATTCACACAGGGACTAACTCAGACTTACCTCCTCTGAGCTCCAGCACTGGGGTAGCAGGTTGAAAGGTACTGGAGGAATACTGGGAGAAACTGAAGTGTCTGGCATCAAGGTGAGAGCTGGGGAACAGTTTTTTTTACCAGATAGAAAGGCATACAGAGGCCATTGTCTCTTTTCTGAACTATTCCCCCACAGAGCCACAGAACCAGCAGACTGGTGCCATATCTAACATTCCATTAACCTAGCTAACACTTTTTGACCCACTTTGGAGGTCCTCAGAGACTCTGCCCAACCCAACCTACAGGCCCGTTCAAGCTGCTTTTTGATATGAATGGCTGGTTTTAGTTCATGCTTCACAACATCCTAAATTCTCTCCAACAAGCAACAGCCAGTCTCAGTAAGCCTCCATCCCCCACACCTCTGGCTAAAGGGATCCCAGGCCCAGCACTAGCAGCAACCAGCCCAGATCACAGCTTGGCTTTGCCTAGGATTCTCCAAGTCCAGCACAAGTAGCAGCCATCTCAGATTGCTCAGGCAGGGTGTTCCTGGGCAAAAAACAGGTGGGAGTGACCTTCGCCTATACCACTTGGGAAGCCCCAGAGCCTGAGCACCCGGTGGACAGCTATATAACACATCAGAGAATCAACTCCCTGCCCCTACACAGCTGATACTCCTCAGAAGGTTGAGGCTGGTGATCAGTGGTCACAGCTAGTCCTTGCAACTGACTAGCCTGAATAAATCCCTCCCATTAACCTGCCGACAGAAATCAAGGCACAACTACAAGAAGAGGGTATGCTTAACTCACATGAGGGGCACACCTCAAGTACCCAATTTGGGCAATAGGGGAGGCTGTGCCACTGGACCATACAGGACACCTACTACCTTAGGCTATGCTATCAATACAGGGAGTCATAGCAGCTCTATCTAATACATAGAAACAAACACAGGAAGGCTGTCAAAGTGAGGAGACAAAGAAACATAACCCAAATGAAAGAACAGCTCAAACCTCCAGAAAAAGATCTAAACAAAATGGAGATCAGTGATCTATCAGATACACAGCTCAAAACACTGGTTATAAGGATGCTCAAAGGACTTAGCAAAGACCTTTAACATAAAAAAGATCCAGTCAGAAATTATGGATACACTAATTAAAATAAATGACAACATATAGAGAAATAACAGTAGAGTAGATGAAGCTGAGAATCAAATCAAATTGGGAACATAAGGAAGCAAAAGACAACAAACAAGAACAAAAAAAAATTAAAAAATATGAAGATAGTGTAAGCAGCTTCTGGGACAAGTTCAAGCATTCTAACTTTTGCATCATAGGGGTGCCAGAAGGAGAAGAGAAAGAGCAAGAAACTGGAAATCTGTTTGAAAAAATAATGAAAGAAAACTTCCCTGATTTGGTGAAGGAATTAGACATGCAAGTCCAAGAAGCACAGAAAGTCCCAAACAAGATGGATGCAAAGATGTCCACTCTAGGACACATCATAATTAAAATGCCAAAGTTTAAAGATAAAGAGAGAACCTTAAAAGCAGCAAGAGAAAAGCAGTTAGTTACCTAGAGGGGAATTCCCATAAGACTGTCAGCTGATTTCTCAAAAGAAACTTTGCATGTTAGAAGGGATTTCCAAGAAGTATTCAAAGTCATGAGAAGCAGGGACCAACAGCAAAGATTGTTCTATCCAGCAAAGCTATCATTTAGAATCAAAGGGCAGATAAAGAACTTCCCAAACATGAAAAACTAAAGGAGTTCATCGTCACCATACCATTACTATATGAAATGTTAAAAAGAGTTATTTGAGAAAAAGAAGATGAAAATTATGAACAATAAAAGTCAATAAATACATATCTATCAAAAATTGAATCTAAAAAACAAACTAAGTAAACAAAGAGAACAGAGACAGAATCACGAATCCAGAGAGCATTTTGATGGTTGCGACATGTGTAGTGTCTATAGAAGAATGCATGAAGAGGTGAGGGGGATTAAGAAGTACAAATAGGTAGTTACAGAATAGCCAGGGGATGTATAGTACAGTGCAGGAAATGGAGTAGCCAAAGAACCTATCTATGACCCATGGTCTTGAACAATGGTGTGGGGAATTGCCTGAGGGGGTGGGGTATCCTGGGTGCAAGGGGGGGAAATGAGGAAAAATTGGGACAACTATAATAGCATAATCAATAAAATATAATAAAAATAGTCATGGTTTCACTTAAATATTAATTTTGTTAAAGGCTAATATACTCTCCCAACTGAAATCATGTTTATTATTTTCTGTGTTAGTAGAGTGTACTATATAATGAATTCATTTTATTTTTCTACTTAGAAGGGAAATGTTTCTTGGAGTTTTCTATGATAATTAGCCTAACATAGCCTTTTAGCCATAAAAAGATTTTCTTTGTTTGTAGTAAGTTTAAAATCATAAGCAAACATAGAAGTCTCCATATCAGCATACTCAGACCCTCAAAATATGATTCATTTTGCCAGAAAAAAAACAGTGTAGAGAACAAATATTCCAAAGACATATGCCATTGAAAACTTCTACTCCTACCTTATATTAGAACTGAAGTATTTAAGAAAATTAATTTTATGCCAAAATGCCTTGAATGACATTTACATTTACTTAGGTGAACATCCTATCATTTACCAGAAGTAACTTTTAACTTACTTGTTTTTCTCTCTTTCTTTTTTTTTTTTTGAACAATCAAGTGTGTTTTTCCAAATAGTCCACTCAGATTTTTTTATATCCACAATCTGGAACCCTAATGCACGTTTCAGATTCTTTATCAAAGTGGTAAAACAGAGTGGTAAACAGAACGGTACAAGTGGTAAGGTTGCCTGGGCCAGGTAGTTCAGTTGGTTTGTGCATCACCCTGATATGCTGTTGTTGTGGGTTTGATCCCTGGCTGGGGCACGTGCAGGATTCAACCAAAGAATGCATGAATAAGTGGAACAAATCCATCTCTCTCTCTCGCCTTCTTTCTCTCTCTCCTTTCTTTCTCACTCTCCCTAAAGATAATAAATTTAAAACAATTTTAAAAAATTTACTTTAAAAAAGTGGCAAGGTTATTGCACTAACTTCCTAGGGCTTCCATAATGAAGTGCCACAAGCAGGATAATTTAAAACATTTGAAAGGTCTTGTCCTACAATTCTGGAAGTCAGAAGTCCAAAATTAAGGCATCAACAGAGGTATGCTATGCTTCCTCTGAGACTCTGGATAGAATTCTTCCTTGGCTCTTTCTACTTCTGGTGATGGTTTGCTGGCTACCTTCGCTACCCCTTGGTTTAAAGATACATCACTCCAATTCTCCGTATCCACATGGCATGCTTTCTATGTTTCTGTCTCACCACATGGAATTCCTTAGGACACCAGTCATATTGGATTAGAGGCCCACCCTACTCTGGTATGACCTTAGTTAAATTAATTACACCTGAGTAACCCTATTTCCACAGAAGGTCACAATCTGAGGTACTGGGAGTTAGGATGTTATTGCATCTTTTTTTTCCTGGGGGGAGGGGCACAATTCAACTTTTAACAGTTATAAAACCAATAAAAGTAAAAGCTTCTGCTTCTGGCAACTTACCTAGCAGGCAACATCTTCATTTTCTATATATATTTTCTTCATTACTTGTAGAAAAATAACTAAACAGAGAGGTATGAAAAGCATGTGTGTGTGCGCGTGCATGCATGCTCACCCCTTCAGACCTAAAATGGGTCTCACTCATCACTGATAAGCCAGGGTCACGGAAAATGCTGCCAATTGCGTTTTACATTTTCATACCTAGTTCCTTTTATTGAGGCATGGTGATTGGCAAGTTTTTCTTAGAGTAGGCTATGCATTTTTGTTTGTGATATCAGCACACTGATTTTCTTTTCCTTTCTCTAGTGTGATTAATATAGGTAAAATAAAATGGAATTCTGATGGGTGGCTTTTGTTTCTACATCCTGAGTGAGATAGGTTACAAAATAGCAAAGTGCTCAACAATTCTGGTTTAGGAGGGATTTTAACTCTTTCTTCCTTATACCAGGAATACGCGTCACTGCTGTGAGCCTCGCTGCTCTAGACAGGAGACCTGAATCATTCTGTTACTTAAGTTCTGAATTTCCTCAGTAACCTGACTTTTTCCACTCAGTTCTCTAATCATTTGGTGGTACACGACCAACATTTAGTGCATATCTACTATACAGGAAAACAGAGATGGACTATAATTTTATACTTAAAGACCACTTCCTAAATAAATAAATCAAAGACTATTTGTTCTAGTTACTTTTCTTAATACCTTTCACTTTGGATTAGGGTATATTCAAATACAGGAATGAGTTCAAAAGATTGAGGGGGCAAATAAATACATCAGGGATGTTAAAGTTATTCTTGTACCCTCTACTATGCATTTGTGACTTATGTTTTTTATGTATTTTTATTTCAGCTGAAAGAGACATCAGCGTCTACTGTGGGGTGCAGGCCATTACAATGAAGATTAATTTTTGCACAGTACTTTTCTCCGGTTATTCTGAAACAGATCTGGCCCTGAACGGAAGGCATGGGGATTCCCACTGCAGGGGTTTCATCAATAACAACACCTTTCCCGCAGTGGTTATTTTCATCATCAATCTCAGCACCTTGGAGGGCTGTGGCAATAACTTAGTGGTAAGATTCGTGTGAAATAGTGTGTTAGGTTGGGGTCATAACTAAAAAAAAAACAAAAAAATAAACAACTCCCCATTTCATGAAATAATCAGAAGTTCAATCTATCTTTCAAGAAAAAATTCCAATAAAACTGAAGAAATCATTTTCCTTTGCCTGCTTGAGGCTTCTGCTCCCGAACATATAGTTTTATTTTCCAAAAATGGTTTTCTTTATTGTAGCTGGGCAGTTGAGGAGCCTGAGATGGGTTGCTGTGCTACTCAAAGCAACTTTATTTTGTGTGAGTGACATTGTTGAATATTTCTCTCTAGTTTGTCATTAGCTATGTTCTTCATGCTTTTTATGAAAGTATCTTATCATACAAAAATTGTTTATTCCAGTGAGTTTGGCAATTAATCGGTTGAACTATTACTTCTTAGTGACCTCATTCAGAAAGAAAAATGAAATACAGAATGGGAAACTTAGGATTATCTGGGTTTTATATTTAACATTGAATAATTCACACTAGTGTTTTGTAAAAATAAAGGGTGGGGGGGTGTCAGCATATTTGGTGTGAAATTCTTCATTGTATGGGACTGTCCTTTGAATTCCAAAATCTTTATCATTCTCAGTCTTACCCATGAAATCCCAGTAGCGCTCTCTCTGTCATTGAGAATATGAAAACATCACTTCAAATACTTCCACCCTGAATGAGGACTGCTGGTCTACGCTATTCATTTACTTATTCATGCATTGAACACCAAAAACAGAATGGAATAAGTCATTAACTCTCCTGAGAATTAAAATTAATTGAAGTAAAAATGTTATGATTTGGAAAGTGTTACACTGAAATTCATTTAGTATTATTTTTCACTTTGTTTAAATATAATTTTATTGATAAGTCCTAGCAAAGAGAAGAAGGAGCTACAATAGCATGACCACTTAGTCTAGTGAGGAAAGAGAAATTGTCCTTTCCTCTTCATAAATTATTGTTTAGGATTAAGGGGGAAGGCTTGCTTATTCTAAGGGCAGAGTTTTTAAGACTTGGTGAGAGAGGAGTGACAGGAAAAAGAGATTTCTTTATTTTTTCCCAGAGGTCAGCTAGAATATTGTACCCATGAGCACCCTAAGACTGCAGCATGAGTATTGTTGACTCTTTATTAAAAACATTTGCTCACCTCTCTGAGTTGTGTGCAGAGGTTATGAAGTGGGCCTAAGGAGCAGTCGTGCAGGTTAATTATCACTTCTCTGTGTTTACTCGTGGAGAGAGAGAGCCCGTGTGGTGAGCGGCAGCATTTCTTCTCCTCCACCACAGCCCAAGTCCTTTCCCTCACCAAGCTTTATTTTCTGGGTAGTCTTGCCCTGCTGCCTACAAAAGAATTCACATAGATGCCAGGCAAAGTGTGTGTGTGTGTGTGTGTGCCTTTTACTTTTTATAGAGTGTAATAACTCTGCTATAAAAATTATCCTGTGTGTGTGTATATATTTCACAGGCAGATTGTTATTTTTAGCTAGCCAGTCAGGTATGTGGTGAGAGGAGAGGAAGATCTGCTTCTTTTCTTTTTTAACTTTTTTTTGTTGTTGTTCAAATATAGTTGTCTCCATTTTCCCACCACTCCCCCACCACTCCCCACCACCCCAGTCATTCCCATGTCCTACCCTTGATCCTACTCCTCTTTGGTTTTGTCCATGAGTCCTTTATAGTTGTTCCTGAAAACCCTGCCCCCTTTTCCCACCATTATCTTCTCCCACTTCCCCTCTGGTTACTGTCAGTTTGTTCTTAATTTCACTGTCTCTGGTTCTATTCTGCTTGCTTGTTTGTTTTGTTGATTAGGCTCCACTTATAGGTGAGAGCATATGATATTTGTCTTTTACTGACTGGCTTATTTCACTTAGCATAATGCTCTCTGGATCTGCTTATTTTCTATTTTTGTCTTAGCTGTCACCAGCTTTGGATTCTGTTCCAAGGCCAATCCTACATGGGAAAAATTAAGTAGACTACTAAATCACTAAGTTAGAATAAAAGTGTTTTCATTCATAATGATTCTGGCTCTACTCATGAATTAGCTAGATAATTGCCTCAGCTTTGCCCATCTACTCCTAGGTTCATGCATATAATTTATTCTACTGTTAAAAATTAAGTATTATAGGTCTCCATAATATATGCTAAAATATTTAGTGAGTTTCATGGGTATTTTACATAGTGAAAGAAGCTGTATTCCTTTATGGTTTATGAAGGTCAAGAATATTATTGATTATTCCTAACATAGTAGTTCTTAAATTTTAGTGGGATCAGAGGATAGAATGAAAGCTCATCAGTCCCAGGAAGATACACACATGGACAACACTATTTCATGACTTTGGGGAGTGCTCAATCTCCCTGAAACCCACGCATGAACTATTGCCTGGGAAGGAGATGGGACTCTCCATGGGCCACAGAGAAAAACCAACTGTGAAGATCGACTTAGAAAATTTATGAGTTTAAATCATGTCTTCACGATTTACTTTTGGGCCCCAAGATGCTGGCCTCACTGTGCTGTGTTGAAGATGCAGAGATGAACAAGGAAGCCTAATGATGGCTGGGGGACTGCCCCGTCAGGAGGCTGCTTGTGCACTGTGACACTGCTATGATGGGGCCAGGCACTGCCTGGGGGAGGTAGAAGTTTCCTAGGAAAGGTGAGATTCAGGAGAGGAGTGGACTATGTCATAGTGAAGTGGGGGAAAGAAGAGGCAGAAGGACTCTGCACAAAGGCCAGAGCCATGAGGCTTTGGGGCTGGGACATTATTAACAAAAGTTGGAGCCTGGAGACACAAAGCTAAAATAGAAAGCAAGATCAGGTTAATCTGGGTCTTTGATACCATGCCACAGAATTGGGAATTATCATGAATACTTGCAAATTATTTGTTATAGCACTCTGAACATATAATCTCTCTCACTTTTTATTTATAAACTGCCATTGGAAAATAAAAATTTTCATTTCGTTAGGACACATACAATCACTCAAAGATAACATTATGTTTGTGTAATCTCCAAATCATGATACGTTATATTTGAAAGACAGCTTAGAAATGGTCTAATGTTTTATTTTGAATATGAAATGCTTAGATTTATATATATCTATTTAAATATTGAACTTGATCTACCATTCTAACAGGTATCCACAGTTCCTGGAGTCAGTGCTTATGGAAACACAACTTCAGTACAAATAGGAAATATTTCAGGATATATTGATACTCCAGATCCACCAACAATCATCAGCTATCTGCCTGGGCTTCTTTACAAATTTAGTTGTAGTTATCCATTGGAATACCTGGTTAATAATACCCAGCTTGCTTCGTAAGTTTGGATTTTATTCTTGCTGCCTCCTACTGTCTTTATGTTTGAATAATTTCTTATCCTTAAGGGACTTATAAAGATTTATAAGGACTTTTTCAGAAGGATTTATTGAAAGTATCCAAACTAATGCAATGGGAACTGTATCAAGTCTTTTTCTATCTATTTATCTATCATCTATCTATCTATATCTATCTATCTATCTATCTATCTATCTATCTATCTATCTATCTATTTATCTATCATCTATCTATTTATCTATCTATCTATCTATCTATCTATCTATCTATCTATCATCATCATCTAAATTGCTATTACCCACATCAACAGCTTGAGACATAATATATATAATATATTTAATATATTTATTATATATATTTTCCCCCAAGGTAAACCTGGTTCAAACTTATCAGGTATCTGCCTTGGGTTCTCCTCTCACCCTTCAGAACTGCCCAAGAACCTAAGAACTCTGGGTACTTAAGCAGCACAGAAGGCCTGTCATGTTCCAAGTGTGCAGAACATTCAGTTGCTACATTATTGGGTCCTCCTTGGCTTCAGTCTCTGCCATATGCTCTCATTGTTGTATTCTGCTGTCTCAGAATCTGGGGTCTCAATTACTTCTGCTGAGGTGTCACCTGCACTGGAGCTGATGATTCCCAAAGAAAGGTGGCATCTCCCAAAGCCAAAGAGTTCTAGATACACACTGAGGTCATAGCCTTTGCTTATAGTTAGGTATTCATTCATTATTGCCAAAGCACATATTTCAAGATGGAGTTATATCCACATTACAACATAATCATCTAGATTTGTTAAACATTTTTAATAAAATGGGGTAATTGAGTGAAAACTTTCCCTCTCCAATTCTAGGGTTTGCTATTACAAATTTGTAATTATTGTTTAGTCTTAGTTACAAGGGAATGTGAAGAACACATTTTGCTTCAGATAAAAAAAAGTATTCATAGCTGGTTTTAATGACATGATGATTATAACCACATTGGTCAACCATAAGTTTTTAATGTGGAAAAGAAGAAAAGAAAGGCCTTGGGTCTAAAGGATACAGGTATAGAGGAAAGTAGGTCCTTAGGGTGTCTCAGTCTCTTACTCTGCCCAGCCTCCTGCCCCACTAAACTTAAACCTGAGCTTCGCTGTGCATGATCATACATTCAATTATTTTAAAAAAGATTTTATTTAATTTTAGAGAGAGGGAAAGGGAGGGAGAAGGAAGGACAGAAACATCAATATGTGGTTGCCTTTTGCATGTGCCCTGATTGGGAATTGAATGAGTGACCCTTTGGCTCACAGGCAAGCACTCAGTCCACTGAGCCACACCAGCCAGGGAAACTTCTGTATCAATGGAATTGATGAAAATGTATTCGCATCATATTCAGATTCTTTTAGAATGATGTTTTTTTCTGCAAAAAGTCTCATATCAGTAACACAAAATAGAAATAAGATGTATTTATACATAAAAGTACGCCTTTAAAAGAACAGTTTGCCTTTACTGGGCCACACTTTCTTTTTGATTATCTATCTGTAGCTATTTAAACCACATGCCCACTCCAAGGCTACTTAAAGTATGTCAGGCTTACTCAAGGGTTTTAGTGCCTGAAATGCAACAGTAAGGGATAGCTGAAACTTTTAATTTAAAATCTCTTCAAAGCTTTCTTTTTTTCTAACCTTGTTTTAGATCCTCAGCTGCTATTTCTGTGAGAGAGAACAATGGTACATTTGTCAGCACTTTGAACTTGCTCCTTTATAACGTAAGTTGACGGGTGAGAGATGCTACTTTCTCTCTTACCATTCTCAGGAACTATTTATGTGAATGTGTTTTACATAAAAATCTACCAAAAGCCACGTTAACCTCATTACACCTTGCTAGCCTTTATCTATCTTTCTTGCCATATTCATATCCTTAGTGATAAAGATATAACAGAAACTTCATTATTTCCTAAAGGTTGATAAATGATTTAAATTCATTTTATACTTGTGATTCTGATTCTGCACAGTTATTTCAAGTGCCTGTCTGCTTTTAAGTGTATATATTTATTTGTGTGTGTGTGTGTGTGTGTGTGTGTGTGTGTGTGAGACCATAGCCAGGGTCAAGGTTTGGGGAATAATAATTTTATGATAAAATATAGAAAAAGTCCAAATAATACTTTTGGAGGCAAGCTTGGTGATGGATGTGTTAAATATTTTTAATATGGCTTTTGATTAATGTCAGTTCTATCCCATTTGAAATAATTTGGACTGACTATGTAATATTGTCTATACTTTTGTCATGTAAATATCAACAGTGGCAGCAAAATGTGAAAAATACACAGATTTCTATTTATAACTGTAACATTAATTCTCTAAATGATATTTTCATGTTGATTAAAATTTTTATTCATACATTTTAAATGTCTGATTTAAACATCAATTTTTCAATCTATCAACCAATATTTGTGTAAATTATGAATCTGAATTTTACAGTATTATTCATGTCATCATGGAACTGAGTTATAATTCATGCAACTGATTTAAAAGTCAGTACGTTACACTTTGAATATATGAGCTATAATACTGTACTAGGACATTTTCCAAAGGCATTTTAAAAAATCATGTTTATAAGTTTGTAGTCAGACACCACAGAGCTCTAAACAACAAATTAAAACGTGTTGGAATGAAAATTGTTTTTGTTGGTATGATTTTCTGTCACTTCTAAAGTTTCTTCTGTAAGAAGCTGCCAAGTTTGTTGGTTTTACAATCTCAGCAAATACAGGGGCTGGCAAAAGTAGGTTTAAACAGTTGTGCATGTGGAGAATGATACAATAATTAACAACTAATAATACAAGAATAAACTGTATTTTGCATGCTCACTACTCTAAACGTACTCTTGCTTACCCCTGTATGTGTCAATATTCATTCCCAAGATGGCCAGATAATTATTGTTGTGAACAATATTTTTCAATGAACTAAGAGGAGGGGTGGGATGCTGGAGGGTTGGGGATACAGAGTGGAGGGGGGATAAAGGTAAGAAAAAAATTGTAATAGTATAGGAAAATACTGTAACAGTATAATCAATAAAATAAATTAAAAAAGGAAGAAAAAATAAATTGAAAGTTTCTATTTGTTCATTTATATGCATAAGCTCCCTGAATTGAGGTGACTGGTGTGAGTTTAATATGATTTGTTATAAGTGAGTGAAACAAGAATGACAATTCCTGATCTTAAAAAAAAAGTGAAAAATATACCCACAGAGCATTTAATGATAACATTATTTTCTGTGAAATTAAACTATTCTGTTACTGGAAAAGAAGAAAATCAAAAGTTTAAAGTGTGAATTTGAGGAGAACTTTGCTGTTAAGGTCTTTTCTTTATCATTAGAAATAATATAATTGCCCCATTGCTAATTAGACAAGAAAATAATCCCATTTGCATTCACTTCAAAAGGAATAAAATATGTGGGAATAAATCTCACCAAGTATATAAAGACCTTTACTTGGAAAATTATAAAACACTTAAGAAATAGAAGATATAAATAAATGGAAGCATATATCATGTTCATGGATAAGAAGAATTAACATCATTAAAATGTCCATACTATAAAAATCAATCTATAGATTTAATGCAATTCCTATCAAGATTTCAATGATGCATTTCACAGAACTAAAACAAATATTCCAAGAATTTATAAGGCACCATAAAAGGCCCCACATAACAACAGCGATACTGAAAAAGAAGAACAAAGTTGGAGGAATCATGTTACCTTATGTGAAATTACACTATAAGGCTATAGTAATCAAAACAGCATGGTACTGGCATAAAAACAGACACATAAATCACTGGAACTGAATAGAGAACCCAGAAATATACCCACACATTTATAGTCAACTAAGTCTACAGAGGAAGCAAGCACATAAAATGGGCTAAAGATAATTTATTCAATGTGGTATTCGGAAAATTGGACAGATACTTGCAGAAAAATGAAAATTAGACCACTTTCTTACCCCCCACACAAGAATAAATTCAAAATGGATTAGACTTAAATATTAGACTGAAAACCATAAAAATCATAGAAGAAAACATTCACAGCAAAATCTTGGACATTACTTGTAGCAATATTTTATCTGGTATATCTCTGTAGGCAAGGGAAATAAAGAAAAGACAAACAAATGGGACTACATCAAACTAAAAACTTTTTATTTATTTTTATTTATTTATTTATTTTTATTTTAATTGTTCAAGTACAAACTAAAAAGTTTTTACACAGGAAAGGAAAACATAGACACAATTCTTCAGAGTTTCTAGAATCCTAAATTTTGTTTAGAATCCTAAACAAAAGCCCATAATTTAATGATAACCTTAAGATTTTAATTCTACAGTAAAAGGTAAATTGTTGGATGTCAAACTCTCAATGAAATAGGTAGTGCCAACATACTTCTTGTCTTTAATCAATTTGCAATACCAGTATTACTAATGGTTTGATAAAAATTAAATTGAATTTTAAGTCATTTACTAAGCAGTTGTTTAATAGAATTCAACCATTTCCCCACAATTTTTTAACTAACTTTACTTTTCACAGCAGTTTTGGGTTTACAGAAAAACTGACCTGAAAGTACAGACCTCCTCTGCTTGAGCTCAATTTCCTCTATTATTAGGGGGTATACTTGTTACAGTATTAAATCAATATTGATATATTATTAACTGAAGTCCATCACTTACATTTAGGTGCACTCAGAATGTTGTATATTCTGTGGGTTTTGACAAATGTCTATGATATGTGCCCATTATTACAGAAGAGTTTCACTGCCCCAAATTACTTTTTTTAACATGGTATCACCATTGTATTTTGTCATTTTATAGCCAGTAATTTATAATAGAAAGAGATTTTAGTATACTTTCACTAACTGTCTCCAAATCATGTTTATTATTTGTTTTCAATACTAACATTCAGCTGCCCAAATGTAATTTTATTATAGCATTTCAAATTAAATATTCCTTTTTAATCATGAGGTGCTATGTTTTCCTATTTCACATGCTTCTCTTATTTCTGACCTTTAGGAATGATGAAAAGTTGCATTACATGCCTATTACTCCTATTCTCTGGATATTCATTTAGAGAGGAAAGTTGTATCTACCTAATTCAGATTTAGTGCGATTGTGATTTGTATTGTTCTTAGTAAATGTACTTAGGAAAATTTATCAAAAAAAAGTAAGGATTGTATTGATTATGCAATTTCCATATATGTGGCTTGCTTCAAGTGGAACTGTGGCTTTATTTCTGAGAAATAGAAATATATCAGTTTTCTCCTCTCCTGAAATGGAAAGTGAGCATGACCTTCTGAATTTGAATTGTATCTAAATAGTAGTGTCATCTGAATAGATACAAAAACAGTAAATTTGATATAAAGTTATGCTAATTATGAATGTTTTTGAAAGTTGAAGAAAAAATCTAAAATAAATATAATTTATTTTAGGGACAATATTGTACTAACAAGAATAAAGGCAACAATCCAAAATAAAGTTAGCAAATTACCTTTTAGAAATAATTTTAGGAGAAAAAAATGACAATTCATGGTTAAACCTCAGCTGAACCACATCATTTGTAAGTGATTTAACAGTATATCACCTATAAGAAGCAAGTTTTCTGGACAGTATCAATGCATATATAAGTGGAAAGTGCTGTATAGTTAATGGAGAATGGATTACTTGGAGAATTTGGAAAAGAGAGCCAGGAAAATAATTAAGTAAAAATGTCTATAAGAAATGGTTAGAGGAGCTAGTATTATTCATCACAGAAATATAGAAAATAAGTACAGCATATAATCCCTCACTTATATGGCTTTTTTGGGAATGAAATATTCCACATGAAGGCAACTTTTTCAAAAGTGAAGCATAAAAACTAGCTATAAGTGATTTAATTTAAAAAATTCAAAATCTGTTGCTTTCTTTTCCGCCTTCAGAAGAGAGTATGCTCTGTATTTTGCTTTGCTTGATGACCTTGAGATTTCATAATGAACATCAAATATATCCCTTTGCTGCAAAATAGCAATATCTTCAGAGTTACTGAATTTGAGGAAACAATTTGCCTCCAGACTAAATGATTTGACAACTTACATTTTTAGGAGATTTTTTTTGTATTCTACATTTTTTTCCTCCTTTCTCTTTATTAACAAGTTGAAGAGGTCACTTCTCAATTTCTAATCTGCTACTTTAATCTATTGTACATTGAAGAGTAATATAAATAAGTACTCTAGAATTGGGGTCAAATATGGATAAAAAAGTAAAAAGACATCCTGAGGTATCTATCCTTCTATTAAGCAACCACCAAGAAATTTGGTTCAGGGACTCTATGGCATACATTTTGGCAACTTGGAGAACATGTTGGTCTCGTTTTTGGTTTTATATTAAACCTGGTAACTTCAAATTGCCAGATAAGTGATTTTGGGTAAATGTTATTATGTGTACAAAGATATACAACTCCAGTGGAGAGAGCTTAAACTAAAGCAGATACACTTTAAATAAACTTTTTAAATAAATGGAATTTTAAGTTAAGTAAACTGAATATTGATAGTTGAATATTAAACAAAGAAAATATTAACCATTGACTATTAACAACTGTGTATATTTAAATATTCTGAACATTTACTATCATACATGGAAAACTGGGAAAAAAGATTTATGCATGGAAATGAATTTGTTATTTGGGTATGGTTTGGGACAGCTTTGACAAGAACTAGAAGGTTAACTAGGTCCTTTATTGAATTGGTTTGGTAAATTTATGTTGATTTGCCCATCTTTTTATGAAATTATGGTTTTAAGTGGCAAATATGCTGTTGTAAAAAAGGCAATGATGGATTGTTTATTTTTATCTTTAGGATTCGACCTACAGCCAGCAGTTAATTATCCCAAGTATAGGATTACCTTTAAAAACCAAAGTATTTGCAGCTGTGCAAGCCACTAATCTGGATGGCAGGTACTTTCAAACTCACCTTTTTTGTTGGTTAAAACATCTGGCTGCCTAAAATCTCATGAATCATAAAGTTAGCTCATTCATTTTTAGTTTCGAAGATACTGTCATTGCCACATCATCTAGGCATGCTAATGAACAGAAGTAACAAATGACGAAGATTAAGGGTGACGCTCATTTTATGTCATTAATTGGAAAATAACTTTTCCCATAAAGAAGGAGTGGTAGTGACTGGAAGAGGGTATAAGAGATCTTCTGGGATGCCAGAATGTTCTAATTTTTTCATCTGAAAATTGATGAATCAGATGCAGTCATTTTGTGGACACTTATGATCTGTGCACTTTTCTATTTCTATGTTACTATTCAATAAACTTTTATTAAAAAGTCAAAGAACTCCCTCTGTAAGAATCTGGGCCAAATTTATATAAAACAATTACCAGCAACAACTCTGCAAAAAAAAATTCAATCTTCATGGTACTTAGAAAATTCAGAATGATTAATTGAAAGGAAATTTAGAAGCTAAAGATCCAATTCTAACCTATAAAAATATGTAGCAAGATATGACTTATTTTGGGTTTCTCACATATTATTACTTAAACTTCATATCCTGAAGAGATTAGTTTACTCTGGAAATTTGGTTTTACTTTAACTTCTCCCTCTCTGTCTTGGTATTTTTATTCTTGGATATATGTGATTTTTAAAATAATCTTACTAAATGTAGAGTTCTTTTTTCTTTTTACTGGCATTCAGTTCCCATGGACTAGTAATTTTTATAACACCAGAGTTGGAATGGAGTAGTATACAAATATAGGCACAATGGGCCTCGTGGAGGAAGGCTGTGTCTTTGCCTTCTGGCTTTCCTCTACGTCCCTAACACGGTGTCTGTATGGACTCCCACCCCCACTGGTTCTGGCTTAAATTAGAGTGTATAATTTATGCACCAAACTCCTTTGCTGTATGTGATATTATAATATACTTTGTCATCTGTTAGAGACAGTAACTTCTGGAAACAAAAGGCCATTGTTCACAGTGACCTTGGAAGCATCCATGCAGTTCACTTTTGGGTTTCTCTCCTCAGGCTTTTACCATCCTTTTGGCTTGTATACAATTTGTGTGTGTGTTTGTGTGGCACTGTATTTATTAGGCTTAACCTCATTTGATGTAGGATATTATCTTACTGCAGACTTTAAAATATATTTGAGTTTATAATAATGTTTTAATAACTAATAATATTCCACTGGGTAATACATTTGTCAATATTTTCTTGCCTTAGATTAGTAAATAACATTCAAAAGGAGTTCTGACTCTAGATTATTCTTGCCTCTTCCTGCAGATGGAATGTCCTAATGGATTATTGCTACACAACCCCATCAGGGAACCCAAATGATGATATTCGGTATGACCTCTTCCTTAGGTAGGTGTCTGAGTCTTTCATTAATAGCAAAGACTCAACTGTAGATAATTCAAGTGGAAAATACAAGTCAGAGAAACAAATTATGGGGTACTTTTATAGTTTTTAAGTTTAAAGTTTTACATTTTGAAATTTTAGTCCTTACAAAGCTGGTAGTACAAAAGTTGAGAACAGTTTTCAACACAAAATGCTGATAAGGCTATTGTTGAATGAGAGTTGCAAGTAAGTCAGGTTTAGCAAAGATGTTTTATTCATGGTGAGGTCATGTGGGAATATTTCACTGTATTAGGAAAAGCATGGCTAGGCTATTACTGGCAATAAGAGAATGGCACTGGGAGGGTACTATTTATCCACAGCTAGACTGTCAAACCGCATGTCAAAAGGAGAGTAAAATTAAAGCAATGGTCTAGATAATTTAGACCCCAAAATGCTTTTTTTCATTTCTCAGTATTTAATACGAAAGTATGAAACAGCCTACCACTCCTTTTTTATCAGAGCCAATAAGTTCAACTTCATTCCCCATAGACAGTGATAGAGTGAATGTAATCTACATTTGGGGAAAGGGAGCATGGATCGTAAAAACATTCAATCATCTCAGTTCCCTTTCAGCATTTTTATCTGACAGTAGAACAGACTTGAGAGTCAAGCAAGGGCTTCTAATCATGCTTATAAAATGCAGTTGGCTCAGATCACCACTGCTTATTGACACATGATGGGAGTAATATGACGGGAAACCAAAAGAATATATTTTATTGGCTAGTCACTGCTTAGATGATGTTCAGAGGGTATGGTCAGACTGATATTCACATTGTATAGCTGGAAGTGTTAACTTGGGCAAAATTTGGGGGGAAATCTATCAAAAGCCTTTAAAGATTTCATATTCTGTGTTTACAAATTAGAAAGTATGTTCTAAAATATTTATAATTTTCTGGCCTACCAGTGCTATTTAAATAGTAAAACATGGGAACATACTGGATGTTCAGCAATAAGGAAATGTCAGGTGAATTGTGGGGAATCGTTAAAGTGAGAGCTCACACAGGCACTGCGATCATGTAATTATTTATAAAAAATTTAGGAAAAAATGTCAATTCTCTTTTATTTCCTTCATTTCTGTCTTCTCAATGTCTATCCTTGGAAATCTATAATTCCTAAGATTTAAATCCATTAAATGTGAAGTGAAAAAATCAGCATTTAATTGCATGTATAATCAACATAATTTATATTATTACATATATGATAGAAAAGACTGTAAGGAGATACATTAAAAGGTTTACACTGGTTATTTATGCATGTTGAAATTGTGGATAATTTTGTTTTGAAAACTTTCTTTTCCCAAAATGTCTATGTTAGTCACAAATTGATAAGGTGGATTACGATGATCAGACTCATACCTTGGTGTGACTATGACTTTAGCTTAGGCTTCAATCTTTTCAGGTTTCTTGTGGAAATTAAAAAAGAGTGAACTTCACAGCTAAAGGAAGCCCCCAAATGCCAGTTTGGGTAAAACTAGGAGGAAAGAAAGCCCATAGAAATTCCAAGATATGTGTTAATGTTAATAAAAGCAGTTAAGATTAGGAGAGGATGGTGGAATGGGCTCAAGGCTAAACCTGAGAAACACGGGGCTGGTACCCTCATGAGTAGTTTTAGGTCAGAAAGGCAGAGAAAACTCAGTTACCCGTTACATCATTTTCAAAGAAAACCTGCCTGTCCCTGTAAAACAGGAGGGAGGCCTTGAAAGGGAAAACCCTTGAGGAAGATCATTAATGTTCCACATTGCCCTAGGAGTTTCTGGGGAAAAAAAAAAAACAGGTCTAGGAAACTCCAACTCTTTCAGATATGAACGGTAGACAAATGAGGACATTTCTGGCAGTGTTGCTGCATACTACAAGAAAAATGAAAAATGGCAGAAAAAAAATTAAAGATGAATTAAGTTCACTGGGAAAATGTTGCCATGGAACAAATAGATTTGTAACTGAACATTCCAACAATAATTTTGTTTTACAATTTAAAAAGTAAATATAGTATAAAGATACAATTATAAGAACTCAGGTAAGAAATAACAGGCCAGTAAAAGGTAAGGCAACGAGAATGTGAAAAGGGAATTGGAAGAATTTTAGATGAAATGGGAAAAACAAATGTAATACAGAAAGGAATAATTAAATGGTGTGCAAGGGAGAATAGACACAGCAGAAAGACACAGTGTGGGACAGAGAAGATAAAAATAATAAATGCAATTAAAAAGAAACACATATAAAGGAAAAAGATGAAAAAGGATTAGGGTAGAAGCAATAGAAATAAAAGGTGGCAAACGGAATCCCAAATCTGTATAATATGCATAATCAGGTTCCCCCAAAAGAGATCAAAATAATAGAATAGAACAAATACTGAAAAATATAATCCAGAAACACTTTCCTAAATTAAAAGAAATGTATATGAACATAGTGAAAGGATGCCTTGGATAATACTGAAGCCTTCATAAAGTGGAAACTAGGGGAAACATAAAAAGACATAGAGATATAATAAAAAGGAGACACTAATTACCCACTCTCAGGAAACTTAATTCTGGTGGCCAGTGATTAAGTAAGGATATAGAAGATCTAAATGACATAATAAATAAGCTATATATCGATAGCTAGCAATTTAAAACAATATCAGAAAACAGAAAGTCACCACCACTTGGAAGTTTAAAACTCTTAAATTACAATTGGGCCAGAAATGGAAATATGACTCAACATTTTGCAAAAAATAAAGAACAGGTTAAGTTCTTTGAAAAAACATAAAAGAAGCACAAGCTACTCTAATCAAGAAAAAAATGATAAAGAACAAATCTGTAAGAAGACAACAACAAAACATGAAATGAGGACGGTATGGCTCTACCAGATACTATAGTAATAAATTCTAAAATTATTTTTTTAATGTGATACTTTGCAAGGGTAGACACATGGACAAAATTTGGAATAGTAAGCTGAGAAATAGATCCAAAACCTGTGGGAATTTACTATAGGGCAGACTGTGATAGCACAAATCAGTGGGATAAACAGAGATTTTTAAAATAGTGCTGGGTAATGGAGACTATAAAAAATAGCACTGGACCTGTACTTCACTCAATACACCATAATAAACTTTACATAGATTATTAATTTAAGTGTAAAAACTACAGCTTTAAATGTGGTAGGAGAAAATGTTCATATTGACATAAGAAACACTTTTAAAACTTTGGAATAAGGAAAATCTGTCTTCAGCCCAAAATCTAGATGCCAAAAATAAAATACTGAAAACATACAAATCAACTGTATGAGTGCCCATGTGTGGGCACACACGCACAGTGTGAGGAATGTCCAAAGCCAAACAACAAAATAAAACGATATGCGACTTACATAATGAGCAAGGATTCTGCTCTCCTGAACATATAAACAACATGTAAGAATCAGAAAGAAAAGGCCAACAATAGAAACTTGAGCAAAGGACATAAACAGTGTTCAGATTTAGAAACACCCAGTGGCCCTAGCCAGTGTGGCTTGGTTGGGTGTTGTCCCACAAAGCGAAAGGTTTCCAGTTCGTTTCCAGTCAGGGCACATGCCTGGGTTGTGGGTTCAATGCATATGAGAGGCAACGGATGGATGTTTCTCTCCTTCCCTTTCTCCCTCCCTTCCCCTGTCTCTAAAAGAAAGTAAAAAGTAAAGACATACCAAGTGGCTTTAATGTATATGTAAAGATGAACATATTCATTTCTACTAAGAAAAATGTAAATTGAAATTATATAGTGATAGTTTATTTTTCCTATCAAACAGGGAACAATCCAAACTTTTCCCATAGGCTTTGTTGGTAGCTCTGAGATTTTTCATATATTACTGAGGAAATGTAACAATATTTATAGAGGGTAATGTGGCAAGCACAGATATATTGTACAGATACCCTGCACATGTACAAAATGCTATATTATAAAGCTGCCTATTATTTACTTTGTAAAAAGCAAAATCTTCAAAGGTACATAAATAGGGAACTAAAACCCACACATATGCACAATGGAATACTGTACAACAGTAGATAAACAATAAGGAGGTTCGCTAAGTATTGGTATGGAAAGACTTCTTATAATGCATTGCTAAATTTTAAAAAAAGGCAAGACATAAAAAATATATAGTCTGTGTTATAGTTTGTTTAAAAAGGAAGGAACAATGAAAGTATATTGCCTGTGCTTCTATCTGCACATATCCTGGGAGGATGCAACACAAGTGAGATCACCTCTGGCAGGTTTGTATATGGATGCAAATGGTATGGACCAGACCAACGATGGGACGAGACTTTTCACTATATGTACTTAGACTTTTTGGATTTTTACCATGTGAAATTACCTCTAAAGTTGAACAGTAATATTATAATCAGAAACTGATCTATTTATGTTTTATGATGTAGGTCATGTCTGTTGAGTTAGCTTTTTCTCTTAATAACTGTCTATAACATGGCATGGCATTTGTTAGCTGTTAATATAGTGGAATACTTTTAATACTGCAGAAATTTTTTTACAAGTCCATGTGGGCTGGTAATTTCTAGTAATATCCTGTTTTCATATTTCCCTAAAATGTAGCTGTGACAAAGATCCTCAGACCACTGTTATTGAAAACGGCAGAAGCCAGCAAGGCCGATTTTCCTTTGAAGTGTTCCGGTTTGTGAAACACAAGAATCAGAAAATGTCCACTGTCTTCCTACACTGCGTTACCAAGCTCTGCAGAGCTGATGACTGCCCTTTCCTTATGCCGGTATGTTTCTGAGCAACTTTATTCTAAATTGTCATATTGGTCTAAGCTGAAAGGTTATCAAGTGCTAGGCACTAATTTTATTGATAGTGGAAATGCATCAGGTCAAACTGTTTGAAGTAGGATTTATTTATTCATCCAGCAAAGATCTATTGAATGCCTACTTTGTGCCAAGCATTATACTAGGAATACAGAGATGCATGCATGAATTCTGAATTCAATCAACTTGTCATTAGGAGCAGGAAATAGTCATGGAGTGAAACAAGACAAAAATGTTATGGCACAAAGGCAGACACAGATACCAGCTGTAGGAAGACTCAGTGTACACTATTGTCAGAGAGATGAAGCAGTAGATATTGGGAGGGTTGGTGGAAGAGATGAACCTTGGGCAGTGCCTGAAGATGGATGAAGCCCAAAGGCACAAAATCAAAAGTGTGAGACGTGAGAGATTCTCCATGCCAAAGAACAGTCAAAGTCACAAACGCATAAAACAGAGTAACCAGGGAACTTCCAGTTCTTCAGTAAGGCTATGGAACAGACTGGAAGATGGTGGGCAATCTGAGGACAGGACATAGCTGGCAATAGAAAGGGAGATTGAGGCCACATGACCTGGGAATCCCCTGGATTAAAAATTAAAAGCTATGAAAAATGTGGATGTGAAGTGCTCAAAACCATCACAAAAAATATAGACCCATTTACTAGTGAATAAAAAAGTATGTTTCTGACAAACCTTCTATGCTTCTATTGGCTTCACCAATATTAACCTAAGAAAAATGCAGGCATGTTTTTTAATTTGAACCAACTTTAGTATGTTTATATTTATGTTCAAATTCATGCATTTCTTTATAGTTATTGATTAGTTTGGTCCTAACTAGCTATGTCAGATGGGGTTAAAAGGAGAGTCTACATTACCTTGGCTCTGTGCTGACCAACACTGCGGGAAAGATTTATCAAAGTCTTGAAAGAAGTAAAAGTGGGAAAGTTTGATAAACACAGCTCTTTTTCAAGAGAGCCACTGAGCTACATAAGTTAATGAGGTAATGAACTATTATAACTGGAGGAAATAAGAAATGTGAACCAAGCCAGGATAAATAACACTGTAGCAGTTATATGTAAAGTAATTAAATAGATGCACACAAGTAAGTGAATAAAATTAAACAAGTGGTATCTCTTCCAAAAGAATCTGCTTTCCAAATGGCCATAAAGAAACAATTTTGTGTTAGCGTGGAATTTCATTTGTTTTCATTAACTCCTCAGACTTGCAGCCACAGAGAAAGGAGGGATGCTGGGAGGAGGACCACTTGGAGACCCCAGAGCACTTCTGGAAACGCCATCCTCTCTGCGGGGCCCATCATTACGCGGAGTGGTAAGAGTGCCCCTGTTTTTGTGTGCCATAATAGACAGTGCCAAAATGGCTTGTTACTTCACTTCTAAGGGGAACTCAAAGTGGTTCCTGAAGAGCTCTAATTAACTGTGAGACAAGATAAACTGCCAAACAATGTTAATTTCACAGTATTTTCCTCTTTACTTAACTTAGACAAAGGGCAATATCATCTATACCACATTTCTCTTTTTACACACACACACACACACACACACACACACACACACACACACACAAGTATTCTATCCTGGACATTTTCATTTGCCTCTCCGGATCTAGTCTACAATACTTTTCTTTGACCTACTCCAGAAGACTGGTCTCTGAACTTGGTCCATGGGTGACGTTCCCATCTAGTTTCTGGTTGGGCTTGGCCAATAGGTGGCGCTGTCAGAGAATGGGAGTGTATTTGCACAGAGGGGATCTCTCAGTTCTGTATATCCACCCTTCACCCATAACTCTGGTGACTTTACTTCCTCTTGTGAATTCCCTACATCTCTATTAATAGTCCTATTACGCTCTTCTTAAATTGCCCAGTTTGAGCGCCACTTGTTTCCTTCCAGGATCCTGAATATTACATAACTCCATCTAGTGTTCTCATCATACTCATGAATCTAATAGACATGTGTTTATATACATATAGGAGTATCCTCATGTATACAAATATTTGTGTATGCATGTATTCTCTCTCTCTACCCCCGCAAAGTGATATTGCTTTACATCAGCATGAACCCATGCTGACATCCAAAATAAGGCAGACATGCAGTGTAAACAATATAAATTAAATGTCTAGAAAACTGGGTGGTTCCAGCTTTTGTCTTAACAAGTTTTGTGACTTGGGATTTTACTTCACTTCTCTGGACAATATCTCTTGATTTTTTTAAGTAAAGGTTTTGAAAAAATAACCTTAAAGATTCTTTCTAATGCTATAGTTCTAAATTTGTAAAAAACAAAGCAAAATAAAATGGAATTCTGGTTTGGATTATATTCTAATAATTTCTTCTCTATTTTATATTAGCCATAAGCCTATTATGTTTCAATTAGATTACCTTAACCTTTTCTTTTATGCTTCCTACCCCACAGTGAAAAGAAAATTTTGCCTGAAATAGGTAATTAAGCAAAAAGTGGTTTGGCCCTGAAAAATCCAGATAATTAATTGCTTTAATTATTTACTCCTTTGTGTTTGTGTAGCCATAGCATTATTTAGAATCAAACTAATAGGCCTTTTAAATAATGCAGAAATTTATTAAATATCAAACTTCAAACTTAGTTCACACTCCTTGAGGGTGTGGTAGGTGTTTTGAATGGTTTGAAAGTGATTAGTTTGTGGTTTGTGAAAGGCCCAAATATTATCTCTGTCCTGCTGTCTGATATAGCTTATAGAATCACACTGCATGGAAACTCAGCTCTGTGGTCAGTTATTAGGAATGCTTTGGGGTAGGCACAGTAAAGATATTTTGACTCCTATGGAGCGTGTCTAGAGTCAGTTTGCTGTAAGAAAAGAAACGTGAAAGTGACATCTCTCTATTCTATTGGGTAGATGGCTTTCCCTCCTCATTAACCTCCTTGCCTCCTTACCTAGACCAAACTGAATATATTTATTTATTGTTTTTATTTTTCAAATTTAAATATTCACACTTTAAATAATTTGCTAGTGTAAGATAATTTTTAAAGGGACCAAAATTATTAAGACCTTCAAATCCCAGTAAAAATTACCAAGTAGAAGTTTCTAATTCTGTTATAGCTAGCCAGCTCTCCAAGTTTGGAGGTTTCACCCACATCATGTCTGGTCGCCTAAAATATCTATGTAAAACACTCAAGGAGCTAATGCTTTAATCACAATGCCCCTGACACCATGCCTGGACTTCTTCCTTTACAATTTTAACATGTTTCTACCTCAGAAGGATGGCATTTGTTCCCCAACACACTAAGGCAGTCTCTTCGTCATCTCAGTCTCCCCATGGACAAGTCCTCCAAAGGATCATCTTCAAATCTGGCAGGTCCCCTTCATTCCTCTCTCACTCTCCACGGTTTCGTTTTCATAAGTATATAAATAGCAGTAGGGTGGATGTTCCTCATTTTTTTGGTGATCATGGTGGCCTCACTGTGTAGAGAACCATACATGACGATATTTACATTAATACTATGACATCCTTGCAAAAATAATATTTTAAATTCCATATAAAAACAGAACTCAGAAGCCCAGCTGTATCCATCCACAGACAAACCCAATATAGACTTAATGTCCTGCTTAATGACCAAGGCTACCTTCTTTCCTTGGTTTCACTGTTTTTACCTTAGGTCAGCTGGATTTATTTCTCCAGGTTCCATGGCTGATTTTCTATAAAGAAGTCCAATTTCAGGCTTGATTTGCTCTCTTCAAACCTCTCTGATACTTAGGATTTTTGCTTTGTTAACTCATTGAACCACTCCTTTCACCTGGACATCTGGCTTAGGTCAAGTTTAATAAGATGTTAAACCTCAGAACTCCTGTTTTTTATTTTATTATTTTTAAAAGATTATATTTACTTATTTTTAGATAGAGGGGAAGGGAAGGAGGAAGAGAAGGAGAGAAACATCAATGTGTGGTTGCCTCTTCACGTGCCTCCTACTGAAGACCTGGCCTGCAACCCAAGCATGTGCTCTGACCGGGAACTGAACCAGCAACCCTTTGGTTCACAGGCCGGTGTTCAATCCACCGAGCCACACCATCCTGGGTCAACATTTTGTTTTGTTTTGTGTTCTAATGCAATCAAATCCATTCTGGATATTTTTTACCCAACACTAGTAAATCATTTTGTTAGTTGATTTAGGATAAATTCACATCCCTAAAATTCAAAATCCACAAAATTCCTGAAGTGTTCTTCTTTTAAGCTCCCAAATACTAAAACTATTTGGTAAGGAAATGCTTATCATGAGGTACAATTATGGAAGTTTAAATGTACCACTGGAAAACAATGGTAACTAGTCATTTTTTTACATAAATTCCAATAAAGAAATTCAAGCCAAACTGTTGTTCAACTAGTATCATTGAGTTTTAGGGGTGGTTAATTCATTGAAGCATATTTATTTAGCCCCTACACGGAATAGGCACTCTGGTAGGAACTTGGAGTTCAATAGGAAACAGGCCTCAGGCTCAGTGTTCAAAGACAGAGATAGACTTCGAACAAACATAGCAGGGCGAAAAGTAAAAAGTTTAGAAGACAGGTGGCAAACCCAAGGCCCTCCACCTTATTTCATCCGGCCCAGCACCTTGTTTCTACCCTGCAGCAGTGCCAAGCTCTCACTTAACCGTTATGGAGTAGTTACATTTATACAGTCCTGACATTACATTCGACCCTTTGGAGGCAACCACTGGCCTTATGTGGCCCCCAGTGAAAATGATTTTGACACCCCTGGTAGAGGGTCTAAACTTGAAATATGTGGTCCTTTTACCACATAGGTAATTGAACATTTGTAAAAATAGCTTGTGCTAAGAAAAATAAAAACATTCATTTTGCATATATCTTTGTACTAATGTTCATTTTTCCCCCGGTTTATTTCAACTACTTCTGTGAGAGAAAAGCAGAGGATGACAGTTTATCTGCCACTTCTGGCTCTTGGACAGCTGTGCTGTGGCTGCTACCATTTTTCTCCTCTGGTCCTCAGATAACTTTGTGTTTTTTGAAGAATCCACCAGGTTTAGTATTCTAATCTGATCTAATTCCAGGAGGTTTCTTTTGGCATGTATATCTATGTTAAGAACAAGTGGATGTGAGAAAAAAACAGAAGTGTGTTGCCAGAAGTCTCCTGGAAAATGTCCACCTCCCTTTTTTGGGCTTAACAAGCTTTGATATATTTTTTTTATTGCAATGATACTGATATTGCAGGACACCAGAAAAAGCAATCAGACAATGTTATTCCCGCCACCTTTACCCATTATCAAATACAATTCCCAACAATATTCTAGTATTACATGCTTTGACTTCGGTCACCTGTTAAAGGTAGGATGATTTCAATTTCAGGGTCCTGGAACCTGGAGCTGGTTTGGCTCATTCAGCATTTTTGTCCCCACACAGAGATTTTTTTCACAGCCAAGTTCTTGTGGGTGACACCTGGGATATTGTCCTTACAGAAGTGTTGGTGATAATGTGGGAGAAGAGGGGAGATCATGACTTCTTTTTTTCACCTCTGGAGGCAGAGAGAACAGTAGGGGCACTTTTGCCTGCTCTGGGACACACAGAAGGAAGGGGCTTTTTATCCCTTAATAGAAATACGTTTTAGAGCAAATACGTGTGATTTATAAACGAAAAAGAACTGTTAGAAAAGAACTTCAGAGTATTATAGATTCTCTTCTGTGTTCCAGTGAGGCAGCTTGCCTTTGGAAAAGACCACAAGGACTTTTTGGAGGAATTAATCACAGTTCCTTCATCCCATCTCTTTCCATGAGAAGTGTCTATAAAACGGCGTTGGCTGGAAGATAGGATTTTCCTGAGGGTGCCTTACAAGGAAAATTGGAGCTGTTTTTCTTTCAGCCCTGTAACAATGCACTGTGCCATTCTAAGGTCCGGAGAGCACACTCTGTTGATTTCGGGCATCTCACTTTGGGGACGAAACTCGAGGACGTTTCTGCCAGGACGCATGTCTCTAAACAGAAAGGGCATCAGATGTTTTACAAATATCTCACCAAGTTCCACCATCAGTGGTTTCAAATACCAATCCTAGAGTTTTGTAGCTTGAGGTATTCATCTCTACAACTAAGAATATCTTTCAGACTTGGGTAGTTTATGTTATTTTAGACAAAAGGCGCAGAAACGGAGCTTTTATTTAAGCATGTGTTTACTTTGTCGCGGAGGCTGTGACAGATGGAAGTTTCTTCATCTGTAAAATGGGGGTACTAATCATATCTAAACCATATGACTATTACGAGGATTAAATGTGACAACATATGAAAAAGTATTTTGTAAACTGTATGGCACTATACACGTATTAATTGTCATACTATTTATACTTAAAAATCAGTCCACTGCACACGTTTTATTGTTCAAATAACCAACACTCACAGATGCACACATACGTATTTAATACAAATATGAAGTTCACTCGTCATACAAGCTTGAGGGTTGTTATATGATTATAGGATGGGTAACAAAAATTGTGAAGCAAAGCGATGTGTTCGTTGCATATATTATCATATTTGCAAGGGAAGAAGTGGAAAAATCAACAGCTTCAGTATTTTACTTCCCAGATGCAAATAAAATGACTCAAGCTCAGACATCACGTTTTCCTTTCATTTAGTTATTAAGTGTGAATTTATCATCTTGGAACTTACAATGAAGTTTTTGTAGATTACAATGGGCAAACTGGCAACACTTAAAATAGAGTGGCACTAAATAATGAATATTTCTGTATAACAAAGTAACAAATGGCAGGGTATAGGGCTATAAAAAATGTAATAACTGTTAACAATTACTGCCCCCACTAACGTGAGTAAAGAGATAATGATGAAGCGCAGCTGGCAGAAAAGAATACAGCACAGTATATTTCACCATTATATTTGTATGCCCAGGGCAGCGGCAGGGTGTGGGCTTGGGGAATAGATGATGGAATATCACACATGTAGAAAAGAAAATGGGAAAGCAGAATGGTTTAGGAGAATTTTTATTATTGCCTTCCCCCAGGAGCTTATGGGTGAAGGTGAGAAGACACATTGGTAAAAGTAATTATACAATTATACTAAACATTGTTAAATATTTGGAGACACAATGTTGCTTTTCTTTTTTTTTCCCTCCTTCCAGATGAGACTCCAACCAACAATTCACAGCTTGGTAAGATAACATATATGGAAACTAGAAGTATGTTTTTTTAAAGATTTTATTTATTTTATTTTTAGAGAGAAGGGAAGGGAGGGAGATAGAGAGGGAGAGAAATGTCATTGTGCCATCGTGTCTCATGTGTCCCTCACCAGGGACCTGGTCCCCATCCCAGCCATGTGCTCTGAATGTAAATTGAACCAGCTACTCTTTGGTTCATAGGCCTGCTCTCAATCCACTGAGTTATACCAGCCGGGGCTAAAAGTATGATTATTTTAAATTTTAAGATTTTTTGTGATCAGTTACAAATCTGTAATCAACTAAATACATTGAACTCTGCTTTCACAAGTTTGTTATTTTTTTAATAACAGGTCATTGAAGATTTCTGAGCTCCGTATGTGACCTGTTGGCCAATTTTTATAGAATTTTATAGATGACTGTTTTTGGGATGCCCAGGGGATACCAGGCTTCTAAACCATATAATGCTTTGGTTATTGGATTGAAATATAGTCAAATAGATTGTTGCATGATCCAGTGTCATGCTGATATTCTATAAGATACTGATGACAGATGTTTTGCATGTATATACTGGGATACTGTAAGATGAATCTGATATTGGACCTTTCCTCCATGTTTGTTTTATAACTTGCAGGTACTCCAAATGAACCTTCTTTCCAGCTGAATGCCATCACCAGTGCACTAATATCAGGAATGGTCATTCTGGGAGCCATGAGCTTTTCCCTTCTCCTGTGCTCACTGGCCCTTCTACGCAGGAAGGCACCCACTAGTTTGGTGTTGAATGGCATACGGAACCCAGCCTTTGACTGACTGTCACAGGTCCTTGCAGAGAGAAGGCTCACTAACTATACCATGTGTTACTGCAGTCAGTGTTCCATTGGAATTGAACACCAGCCAACACTTGACATTTGTAGGTTTGGTAGGTTTCGAGTGTAGCTCTTCAGCACAATGCTAGTGAAAAAATGTTGATGATATTGCTGTTGTCACTTATGGATGTGGTCAGCCATATTTGTATGGCAACAATGACTATACTGACAATAAGCACATGATATTCAGGACTTAGATCTTACAGGATGTCATATTTTACTTTATTTCAATTTTCTTTTGATTACTGGTTATAGAGATAAAAAATAGGCATAGAGAAAATGAAATTTGTTAACATTTTTCCTATAAGCATTACAACGCAATGCAATGGCATTTAGATTTGCAGTACAATTAACATTTCTTGTCGTTTTGTTCCAGATAATTTCAGCTTGGGGATATGCTTTAATTAGATTGGCCATTTAGACATCTGAGATTTAACTACTCATTCTATGACCTCCTGTGTTTTTGGCCGATTTCCATGCCTGACAATATTCATTTTTAAAAAAACAAAACTTCTTGAGAAATATATCTTTTAAAAATATTGAATTTGTTGAGGTGACATAGTTTAATAAAATTTTATGTGTTTTAGGGGTATAATAGTACATTATCTGTATATTGTATTATGTATTCACCACCCAACTCAAATCTCTTCCCATCACCATTTGTCCCCCGTTTACCCTCTTTTACCTACTCTCACCCTCCTTTCCCTCTGGTAATCTCCATACTGTTGTCTGTATCTATGAGGTTTTTTCTCTTTGATTAATCCCTTCCCATTTTTCACCCAGCTGGGTGGAAATGTACTGGAGCGTCCATTTCTGAACAAATAGTAAAAATAGTTGTTAACCTTGGAAAGATACTAAGTGACCCTAGATCATTATTCACTTGGCTGTGATCAGTTTCCCCCTCTGGGTCCCATCAGCACGTGTTGGCTCTCCTGCAGCAGCTGTGCCTCCAGCCCTGAGACAACTGCAAAGATTATTCTTAATTCGAGAACCATTACATGGGAAAGCAACCTGCAGCTGTGGGAAGAGAACATTGTCCCCAAATATGAGCAGAGTCCTTATGTGGGTTTTTAACAATCTCAGTTTGCTATTTTTTTCCTACAACAAAGAGGGAACAGGTTAAGAGTGTTTTGCAGAACTTTTTTGTAGTCTCCAGGGGAAAAAATGTTCCTTTTCTTGCAAATTTTGATGCTGGCAAAACAAACAGCATGAAAAAGTCTTCCTTTTACAGTTTTTTGGTTGAAGGTATCATAATTGCCATAGAATATACAGTATTTTCCTTTCATAATAAGCTGCAAGAAGCATTTGATTCTTTATCAATTTTGCAAAATAATTTTTAAAAACCAAGTTGCAAGTACACTCTGTTCTTACAAAAAAAAAAGTCAACCTTTCCTTTCTTCAAGCTATCCACACAATTGAACAAATAAAAGAGTTCAATGATAAACACCAAATCTTAGAATTGCTGTTTTAATTTCAAAAATTGCTGTAGGAACTAACTTCTACTCAACATTTGTGACCTATTATTCAGATCACTACATAATTTTAGATTTGTTTCAAATGAAGTATATATACTCTCAAGTTAATATGTAATTAAACCAATCATCAAATCAAAAAGTGTCTTTTCTCCAATTTGCCTAAATAATTTAGAAGAAAGTATTTATGTTACAATATTTAGCTATACAAGGTATGCCCAGAAGATATATAGCCATGTAGTATGAAAATTAGAGACATTTATTGAAGAAGATATAAGAAATATTGAATATAGGACAATGACGCCTCAGTCCCCCTCAAAGTAGGCACCTTGGGACCTTACACAGTTCTCCCAAGAGATATCAACTGCCCTGTTGTATTTTCCTGAATCTCATCAATGGTCTGAAATCTCTTCCCTTTCAAAGATAATTTTAATTTTGGGAAAAGCAAATAGTTGCAGGACACCAGATTTGGGCTGTAGGAGGGCTGAGTCACCTGGGTGATTTAATGTTTCACCAAAAAACAGCATGAGATGTGAGGCATAAGCAGGCATGTTGTCATGATGAAGCTGCCAATCACCTTCAAGCTTAAGGCAAAATTTGATTCAGATTCTTTGCTCTATTCACTCAGACATTTTTAATGTGATAACCACACAGTACACATGCTCAGTCAATGTACTACCACCCCCCCACTGACTAATACAGTGAAGTCATCATTGTTCATGCATGTGCATTCCAGTCCACTCTCCTTGACTTCTAGTTTACATCAATGTCATGCAAACTGTTCTCATTGTATTCACAATGGCTGGGCTTCCTCCAGACAGTCCTTGCATAATTTCCTCAACTTTCTTTTTCAGGGTGTAGACACAGTCAAAATGATATGGGACATGGAAAGCCTCTGGATAACTTCAACATAAAAAGGTCTACCACTAAAAAAGCAAATCTCCTCTGTGTCACTGCAAAATAACTTTGATGTGGCCATTCTGAACTTTATCTGTGACAACAAATGTATTTTATAATGTAGGGGAAAACTCAGAAGAAAGAAAAATATATACTATGCTACTTAAGTGACCCAAAATGTATGCAGATTTTATTAAAATATTCTAAAAAATTATATCATTGAAACTAGTTCATCACTTTGATTTTTGTTCTTTTGGAATGGCTACTATTTCCATTATTGGCCTTTTAAATTATATCTACCATATTATAAAACTGAATAAGAGGCATATCAAGTGCATGCAACTTATTATTTTTTGCTACCCTTTCAGCATAAGTGGGAGAATTAGAGCTATAATAAGAGAAACCTAATTTTTTCCTATAGTTTCCTTCTTATAAACTTGCAGTTTGTATGTAGTATTTAGTTATATTAAATATTTTGGTTACTATAGTGTGAAAACCTTACGAAATATGTGCAAATGGTTCTTCAGTTTTAATACCTCAGACTGTTTTTTGCACTTCAGGGGTAAGGTGAGATGACATGTAAAAGATGATTGTTTAATAAAATAATTGTAAATGAATATCATTAAAATGGTGTCTTTTAAACTTAATCATTATTGTATTTTTTCCATTACTATTTAGTCCCCTTATACCTCCTTCCCCAGCAACCACCGCACTGTTATCCATGTCCGTGAGTCCTTTATCGTTTTTGCTCGATCCCTCCATCCCCTCACCTCCCTGCCCAAATAGTGACTTTTTAAAAAAGATATTTGTCCTTCCTACTCTTCCACAAATATTTAAGGAAGATTAAATTTAGAATAAGCTGGCTAATGCAACAGGGAAGGGCAGTGATCTCGGAATGAAGCTGGATGAAGATCATCCCCTCCATATTGAGCTTGCTGGTTGGGACACATATCTGTGAGATCAGCTTAGGGTAGAGAAAATAGTACCCTTTACCTTAAGTTTGTGCTCTGACTAAATGAGACTACTTTTTAAAACTTTGAGGGGAAATTCAAAACTGAATAGACAAGGAGCTCAGCTTCTTCCTGGAGCTGCATTTCTTATGACAGTTTCATCGGGGTTGGACTATCATCCCTTGTTTGGGATATGACACAGAGTTGAGGGGAAATCCCTTTCTTCACTCAGGGAGAATGCAGTCTTCCAGAAGTACTTCTCTGGGTCCTCAAAAATGGGCAGTTAGCATTGGAAACATTGCAGACGTGATGGTTCATGAAGGGGCATTGTCAGCTGTGGAAAATGTAAGGCAGTAAACTTTTAGAAGTGAGAAATGAGCATTTGTTTGTGGAAATATATGAGGCATAGTTTGAGGGATTCCCAGAGCACTTGGCAGGAGAGAACTGGAACAAGATGGAGAGCCTTCTATCATGACATTAGGGGCTATTAGGCCAACACATGTTTGCTTCCATTCCATATTTATGAGAAAAAAGGCAAGCTGACCATAGAAAAGTTGGTGTTGAGAATAAGATTCCTCAATTATTTACTAGTGGGAGGAAATTTAATATAAAATAATCTAAATCTGTAGTTTAGAAAAAAATATACTTGGGTAGTAGTCAAAATAAATACCAAAGTCAGCTGGTGTATTAGTCAGAATTTTCCAGAGAGAAAGAACCAACACGATATATCTAAAGAGATTTATATTAAGGACTTGGCTTATGTGATGATGCAGGCTGACAAGCCTCACATTCTGCAGTCAACAGGACCCAGAAGAGCTCGTGGTGTATGACAATTTCCCATCAGAAAGCCATCAGGCTCAAGACCCAGAATGAGCTATTGTTTATATTTGAGTCCAACATAGGAATGCTTATTGTGCCCTGGCCTAAAAAACAGTCAGGCAGCAGGAATTTCTTCTTGGTCATGGGAGGGTCAGCCTTTTTGTTCTATTCAGGCTTTCAACTGATTAAATGGGGTCCACTCACATTAGGGAGAGCAATCTGCTTTATTCACTTATTCAAATTTTAGTCTCATCCGGAACAACCTTACAGACACACCCAGAATAATGTTTGACCAAATGTCTGGGCAACCCTTGGCACAGTCACATTGACACAAAATGAATCATCACAGTTGGCAAACTTGTAACCACGCCATTAATATGTATCACTCTGCTGAGAACCAAGTCTTAGTCAACCCAGTAATAATAAAGGAATGAATAAGTTAAAATGTTACAAAATTTGACAGTCTACAATTAAAATGATTTTGGAATATTTAATATCTGGAGGTAGGGGCTGATGAGCAGAGGTCCTCTTTTGCATTAGCTAATGATGTACTGTATTTTGTCATGCATAATGCACATGTTTTTGCCCAAATTTTTGAGAGAAAAATAAGGATGTGTATTATACATGGGTAGTGACTGAAATACCTTATATCTGTCCTTGTGTTTTGTAATTATTTGTTATATAAAATTTATTGTATCATAATATGTTCAAAAACAAATATCTAAATTTAAATAAATAAAAATGAAATTAAAAAAATAAAATGAAAGAACTTTTTCCCTGACAGTATGGGCCAAAAACATGGGTGCACATTATACATGACAAAATATAGTAGGTGAGATAGAGAAAAGATAAGGGCATAAGTGGGTGTGCAGTGACGAGCTCCGAAGTCACACCAGGTTATCATCACACATCCTCAGGGGAAACCAGGCCGAAGGAGGCCTGGCGGCAGAGTGCTGGTGGCCCCACATCCTGCAGGGTAGTCACTGGAGCAGAGCAAAGGATGGCATCAGCGATGCCAACAGGCTGGAAGTAGTAAATGACAGAAAACAGCAAAGCAGAGGTAACAGGGGGCCAAAGCAAAAAAGGAAAGTGCTGGACACCGCTCTCAGCCCAGAGAAGCACCTTCTTAGTTGGGAACGAGTTCACTGGTAGGAGGCAAAAGCAGAATCTTTGGTTGCTGTTGCCTGTTTTCCTCATAATGCTGGTCCGTCTCCGCCAGAGGCTCAAAAGAAGTGTAAACTGAATAAACGTAAGTTATATTTTCATGTTTGTGAGAATATCTTGCCTGCTTATTGGTAAACAGCCTCAGTCACTGCAAACTTGAATAACAAGGAAAACTATTAATTAAAAAAAGCCTTGATTATTTGCCAGTGATATCTCAGACAAGGGTTTGATCTCCAAAATATATAAAGAACTCACATGAGTCCACTCCAGGAAGACAAACAACACAATTAAAAAATGGGCAAAGGACTTGAACAGACACTTCTCCAAGGAGGGCATACAGAGGGTCCAGACACATATGAAAAGATGATCAGTATTTCTAGCTATCAGAGAGATGCAAATTAAAGCCACAATGAGCTACCAGTCAGAATGGCCATCATAAACAAAGCAACAATAAATGTTGGAGAGGTTGTGGAGAAAAGGGGACACTAGTGCCCTGTTGGTGGGATTGCAGACTGGTGCAACCACTATGGAAAACAGTATGGAATTTCCTCAGAAAACTAAAATGGAACTGCCTTTTGACCCAGCAATTCCACTGCTGGGATTATACACTAAGAATCCTGAAACACCAATCCAAAAGAACCTATGCACTCCAATGTTCATAGCAGCACAATTTACA